>JAVMKO010000001.1:130720277-131320277 GCA_032164245.1 Sternotherus odoratus
TAAGGGACAGACACAAAGGTTGGGTCTGAATCAGGGGTGAAAGTAAAAAATTTTACTTACCTGTATGGGGGGGCACAGCTTCCCCCAGAAGAGGCTGGGCCTTGGATGGAAGGGGCGGGGCTAGGGAATCAGCAGTCGTCCCTCCTCCCCCCCACTGCCTGGGGCTGGTTAGCTGGTCCTTTTGCCCCACTCCCCCTTCAGCAGCTGGGGGGAGCAAAAGAGACAGGGACCTTAAAGCACTGCTGCGGCAGCGCTTTTACATTGCTGCTCTTTTTGCGCCCCCCATCTGCAGTCCTCCCAGGTCCCTACTGGCAGGGCTGCCAACGGGGAGTACGAAAGGGGCAGGGATGCTAAAGTGCCGCTCCCGCAGCTCTTTAAGCAGGGTCCTTTAAAGCGGCAAAAGGACCCTGCTTAAAGCGCTGCTGTGTAAAACAGCTCCGTCTAAGGACTCTAAGGCCCCCCCGGCACTGCCATGGCTCAGGCCTCAGCCTCAGCATGGCGTCCCCGGTGCCGGTGAAGAAGAGGCCAGTGAGGGGTCGATCACCCCTCTCGATCCCTAAAGGGTCTGCGGTGTCCATGAGTGTGTTAGGACAGACCGCTCCTTCCTTGCTCCCTCCTTGTCTCTACCCAGGGTTTCGTCAACTCCTGCCCCAGCCGGGGTTCACTTGAGTCTGAACACTTCTTGGTCCCTTTCAGGGGGACACATGGCTACCATCAACACCGGAGGTATTCGAGGCGGTCACAGACCTTATGCGCCTCCCGGTGCCGTCCTCCCCACAGAGGAGGGACAGTGGCCAGTGTCTGCGTGCCCCCTCCATTCCACTCCAGGGGAAAGCCAGCCACGATGGGCCACTGGTCTCCACCACCGGCTCCCCAGGCACTGCCTGCGCAGACAGGAGGGCCACAACGTTCCCCAGCTTTGTGGCACCACTCGTCTGCGACCCAGGGTACTGCTCCTGCGTGGTACTCCTACTCAGTGACCTCGGGGTCGGAGGCAGACTCTTATTGCTCCAGCAAATCGTGGAGCAGAAGGTCCAGCACGACCGGTCCATGACCAACTCTGGCACCCGAACCTAGAATTGCTCCACCTCACAGCCTGGATGCTCCATGGCTAAACACCACAGAGCTATCCTGTTCGCATCAAGTCAGACAAGTCCTCCTTGGTAATAGAAAGCCTTCCACTAGGGCAGCGTACCTTGCCAAGTGGAAAAGGTTCTCCATCTGGGTGGAGCAACGCAGTCAATCGCGGTTGCTCGCCCCCATAATGTTCATACTGGACTACCTCATTCACTTTAAAACAGCAAGGCATATCCCTGTCATCAGTCTTCGAGATGTGTTGTTCATGTCCATTCCAATAGCCACCCTCCTACCGCTCTGTCGGAGTAACTAGCAAGAAGAAATGGGGTGGGGGGTCGGCGGGGCCCTATATTGGGCGTCATGAAGGTGCCACTCCAGGAGGTGCCTGGGCCAACCCTACGGACACTGCTAAGGGAAAATCTTCCAGCTGGCATGCACGCAGCGCACACACCTGGTTGGAATGGACACGAACACCACATCTCGAAGAACAACAGTTACGAGAAAGTGAGTAACCATTTTTTATCCTCTTGGTGCTTACAGATTAATTGTTTAAGAATTTGTTTGAGTATCTTTCTAGGTATTGAAGTTAGGATGATGGGTCTGTAATTACCCAGGTCCTCTTTGTTCCCCTTTTTACAGATAGGTATTATGTTTTCTGTTCACCAAGATAATTGCTAATGGTTCAGAGATTACTTCAGCTAGTTCCTTAAGTACACAAGGATGAATTTCATCAAGCCCTGCTGACTTTAATACACCCAATTTATCTAAATATTCTTTAACATTTTCTTTTCCTGTTTTGGCTTATGTTCCTTCCCCCTTATTGTTCATATTATTTGTTTTGAGTATCTGATCACCACTAACCTTTTTAGTGAAGAATGAAATAAAATAGACGTTAAACACCTCAGCTTCCTTGATGTCTTCAGGTATTAACCCTCATTCCCCACTACGTAGAGGACCTTTTTGTTTTTCTCTTGCTCCTAATGTATTTTTAAAACCTCTCCTTATTACCTTTATGTCTCTGGCTAAGTATAACTCATTTTGTGCCCTCGCCTTTCTGGTTTTGTCCCTGCATGCTTGTGCTATTCTTCTGTATTCCTCCTTTGCAATTTGCTCAAGTTTCCAGTTTTTGTAGGATTCTTTTTTGATTTTCAGGTCATTAAAAAGCTTGTGATGGAGTCATAGTTGCCTCTTACAGTTCTTCCTATCTTTCTTTTGCATTGGGATAGTTTGCAGTTGTGCCTTTAGGCCAAATTTCCTGAATTTCTTTTTTCCCTTAGGTTTTCTTCCCATGGGACCTTATCTGCCAGGTCTTTGAGTTTGTTGAAATCAGCTGTTTTAAATCTCTGTAAGTCACCATACTGCACCAAAAAAACTTCAAGTCCAGACTGCAAAGGGAAACTGCAGAGCTACAATTCATTTGCAAATTTAACACAAACAATCTAGGACTGAACAAAGACCTTCAATGGCTTGCTAATTACAAAAATAGCTTCTCCTCTCTCCATGTTCACACCCCCCATTCAACTGCTAGAAGAATAACCCACCCTCCCTGATTGGAGATAACAAGCTGGTTCAGCCTAATTGGACTAACCTTGTTACCTCCCACCTGGTTCTTGCCTACTTTTCTATACCTGCCTCTGGACACTTCCACTGCTTGCATCCGACGAAGTGGGTATTAGCCCACGAAAGCTTATGCTTCAAAACTTTATAGTTAGTCTTTAAGGTGCCACAGGACTTTGTTACCTCTGCTATTCCAGACTAACACGGCTACCTCTCTGATTCTTGTTTTTCTCCTGACTTTCTTTCCTTCGAATCATGAAATCCATCATTTCATAATCACATCACCAAAATTGCCTTAGGCCTTCAGATTCGCTACCAATTCCTCCCTGTGGGCAGAATCAAGTTTAAAATGGCTGGCTGCCTCCCTGTTTAATTCTTCCTCTTTCTGAAGCAAAAAGTTGTTCCCAAAACTTTTCAAGAACTTATGGGAAATGTTATGCTTTGCCGTATTACATTTCAAACAGACATCTGAGTCGTTAATGTCCCGCATTACAAACCAGATCTTGTGTATTTGTATTGTTTGTTCTAGAAATGCCTCATCCACCTCCTCTTCCTGATTTGGTTGTCTTTAGTAGACCTCTATCATAACATCATCCTTATTTGTTCCCCATTTTATTTTTACTCAGAAACTTTCAACAGGTCTGCTTCTGACCTCCTCCTGGATCTCAGAACAAGTGTATATATTTTTGATGTGTAATGCAACACCTTGTGCCTTTTTGTTCTGCCTATCCTTCCTGAACAAGCTATACCCTTCTATTCCAAGGACTGAATGGAGCATAGATATAGACTTCCCCTTTCTCCTTGGGAATGCTAGAGGGATGTATGAACAAAGCTTGCCCTGATGCTGCTCAAGTTGTACCTGTCCTGTGAATAAACAGTCCATTTTAGTCTCCAAGGGTTGTCAGACCAGACTTTCACCATCACTAAATTCTTTTGAAATAAAGTTGAGCTGAAGTATCTTCTCCTGTGAATGTATTTGCAAAATTCAAACTTCCAAAGTAATGTGGGCTGCACTGGAACGTCGAAAGGAGAAGGGACTCGTGGTGTCTCTGAAAATCAAACCATACATTTATAGAATCAGCCCGGTGCTTCTGGGGTATTCCCTCCAGTGTTCTTTGGATGTGAGAGGGGACCATTTTGATTTGCTAAGCTAGGTTGTTACACGGCTTGCTATTATTTAATAAATCTTTTTTATAAAATGGAATAAAATTACAGGGAGAATTGGTTTTGAAGATCGGTTTGAATGAAAAGGACCTCACGATCCAAGCAGATTGTGATCGGTATGTTTTGATCTGGCAGAACTTGGAAAAAAGAAAATGTCTTGGTATCCACTCAATTCGACATCCTCGTGCACTTGTCCAGGGCTGGCCTTGAAGAAAGGAGGTGCCATTCCTTCAGCAATCAGCCACAGCTCACTCCCTCCTCTTCAGGGGCCCTAAACCCATAGTACTCCAAGTTCTCTGTCTTTCGGAGGGAGATTCCTTATGTTTTATCTTGAGTTCATCTTGAATTCTCATGTGATCTGACATATAAGGAAGTGTCCATGGCTGACCAGGAAGACTCTGGGAGGTGGTTGTCTTGGTGCGGGAGGAGGAAATGACCCACTCACATTAGTTGGTGTGATACCTGCAATATCTATGAATGAATGCCTGCGGTATCTAGGAATGGCCTTTCCAGTGCCCTCGTCAGTTGGGGATAAAGCTCACGTGTCTTGGCAAAGTTTGTGAACAAAACAAATATATTTCACAGTCTCCATGATTCAGCTAGTGATTTCCAAAGCATTGCTACCATATGAGCATCACCCAGGAGATCAGTTTCATATGGAAACTAGTATAATCCCTAATACTGGCCTATTTCCTTCTGCAAGCATCAGGCTCCTTTAGGCAGCTTGTCCCAATCAGAATTTCCAGTTCCTGACCTTTTGGTACCCTTTTATCATCAGAGAATTTAAATAATCACCTGTGTCCAATATGGTTTCTCTTTGAAGCACCAGAAGAGAGGGTGCTTGAGATAGCAGGAATGGGTAAATGAGGAGGAAAGGATGTGAATGAGAGGACGCTGCATTGTTCCGCAAATTGCAGTTGGTAGCATTTTCCTGCCTGTCTCTAAAATGAGAATAACAATGACCAAATGTTCTTTATGTTGGACTTAAAAAACATTGGCAGGTTAAAAATCATATATTCAAAAATTTAAACATTCGCACATTTGTTATTAGTTTTACCTTAGATTCTGTTTCTTTGCTTTACATTTTCCTTAAACAATAAAAAAAGCTAGTCTGATTTATTGATTTTAGAGTCAGTTTCAGTTTCTCCTGCACTAGTGCATGACTGCAGTGAGTGTGGGTTGCAGACAAAGGATGGGAAAGTTTCTGATGGAATGTTCACAAACATGCTAACAATGACATTTGCATTGGTCTTGGATCTTTGTACTCAGATACTGTGTGGTAGTTCATTAATAAGGCTATTATTTATTTAGCCTTCAGAGTCTGGCAAGTTCTTCACAGGCACATACCAAGACACATCTGCCTCCAAATTCTTGTTATCTAAACCAGTGGCTCTCAACCTTTCCAGACTGCTGTATCCCTTTCAGGTGTCTGATTTGTCATGCATACCCCCAAGTTTCACCTCACTTAAAGGACTTGCTTACAAAATCCGACATAAAAATACAAAAGCATCACAGGACACTGTTACTGAGAAATTGCTTACTTTCTCATTTTTACCATATAATTATAAATCAATTGGAATATAAATATTGTACTTACAGTTCAGTGTATAGTATATAGACCAGTATAAAAAAAGTTATGGTCTGTATGAAATTTTCTTTTGTACTGACTTCACTAGTATTTTTTACATAGCCTGTTGTAAAACTAGGCAAATATCTAGATGAGTTGATGTACACCCTGGAAGACCTCTGTGTATCCCCAAATGTAATGTACCCCTGGTTGAGAACCACTCATCAAAACGGACAAGAGAGGAGGAAGAGAAGCAATATTAAATCAAAAATAATTCTTGGGAGAGAGAAAAGTGGACTGAGAGATTAAAAAGAGAGTCATTTTTTTTAGCCAGCTATAAAAGCAGTGAGAATTAAGTAAGAGGATCCATTAGATCTGTACCTGACCGTTCGGATGCTTTTCTAGGCCTTATTCAAACTATCCAGACTCCTTGGTTACGCCAAGTTGATGAAGTTCTCCTGCGAACAGGCATTTTGGCCAGGTTCCTTTTACTTCCCACTTCTGGTCAGGCAATAAATACCCTCAGACAGCTTTTGTCTTGGTATTGCAGCAATTCTATTCCCAGCCAATGTAGTGTCAGAAATGCCAAGGTTCAGTGAAAATAGGGGAGAAAGTTAATGGATCTCCTTTGATTCTTGACCAAGGGTTAGTTCACTTTTGAGTAATGAATGACCTAAACCAAGACCCCAGACACACATAGAGTTGAAATTTTTGAAAGGTTTCAAATCCAAACCATGGTCCAGATTTGGATTTTGCAAATGGCTGCCACCTTTATTCAGGGCTGAACTATAATACCCAGGATCCAACTACGGTATGTCCTAACTTTGGGGATTTCAAAATCCAGATCTAGATAGAGGGGCAGAAATTGTTAAACTACGGTCTCATCATATTACCAGTGTAGTGTAAAGATCATTACTGTAAGTGAGACTCTGACCCTTCATGTCTTGTCTAGCTTTGCTTGAAGATTCAAGGCGAGGGTCTCTGCTTATCCATCCCATGGAGATCCTGCTAAATCTTTTCCCTGGGGAGTTGATCATCTCCATGCACAGAGGTGATGCCTTGTGCTCAGTGCCCCTTTATGGTACCTCTTAGATGTATATCCAGTGGGCAGGTGTAGATCCAGTGGGCAGGTGTATATCCAGTGGGCAGGTGTTTTAGCCAGCATCTCAGCTGTGGACATGCAGAGGACAAGCCCTGATCTGTTCCTCTGTTTTGTCTCATCCTTTGCTACAGGTAACATCAGTTGCAAGGGGATGACAGAGCGCATTCACAGCATCAACCTTCACAACTTCAGCAATTCTGTGCTCGAGACCCTCAACGAGCAGCGCAACCGTGGCCACTTCTGTGACGTGACGGTCCGCATCCACGGGAGCATGCTACGCGCCCACCGCTGCGTGCTGGCCGCTGGCAGCCCCTTCTTCCAGGACAAGCTGCTGCTGGGGTACAGTGACATCGAGATCCCCTCAGTGGTGTCAGTCCAGTCCGTGCAAAAGCTCATTGACTTCATGTACAGTGGGGTGCTGCGGGTCTCACAATCAGAGGCCCTGCAGATCCTCACAGCTGCCAGCATCCTGCAGATCAAGACTGTGATTGACGAATGCACAAGGATCGTCTCGCAGAATGTGGGGGAGGTCTACCCAGTGATTCAGGACTCTGGGCAGGAGACGCCCAGGGGGACCCCCGAATCGGGCACCTCAGGGCAGAGCAGCGACACGGAGTCTGGCTACCTGCAGAGCCACTCGCAGCACAGCGTGGACAGGATCTACTCGGCTCTCTATGCCTGTTCCATGCAGAATGGCAGTGGGGAGCGCTCCTTCTACAGCGGAGCAGTGGTCAGCCACCATGAAACTGCCCTGGGGCTCCCCAGAGACCATCACATGGAAGACCCCAGCTGGATAACACGGATCCACGAGCGCTCACAGCAGATGGAGCGGTACCTCTCCACCACTCCAGAGACCACACACTGCCGCAAGCAACCACGCCCGGTCCGGATCCAGACCCTGGTGGGCAACATCCACATCAAACAGGAGATGGAGGATGACTATGACTACTATGGCCAGCAGAGGGTGCAGATCCTGGAGCGTAATGAGTCTGAGGAATGCACTGAGGACACTGACCAAGCAGAAGGCACTGAGAGTGAGCCCAAGGGGGAGAGTTTTGACTCTGGAGTCAGTTCCTCCATTGGGACTGAGCCTGATTCCATGGAGCAGCAGTTCATGGCTAACCTGGGCCGAGAGGGTCAGCAGGATCCTTCCCAAGCAGAGCAAAATGAAGTCCCTGCTGAAGGCACACAGACCCAGCCACAGCACCTAGATGCCAACTCTTCCTCTCCGGACAGAAGCAATGACATTGAAATGGACAGCAAAGTGCTCACAGTCAGTAACAGCAGCGAAAAGGGGGGCTTGCAGCCTTCTGTCAACACAACCGTTACCCAACCATTGCCAAGCACCCAGCTCTACTTACGCCAGACAGAAACCCTCACCAGCAATCTGAGGATGCCGCTGACTCTGACCAGCAACACACAGGTCATTGGCACAGCTGGCAACACCTACCTGCCCGCCCTCTTTACCACACAGTCTGCTGGCAGTGGACCTAAACCTTTCCTTTTCAGCCTGCCCCAGCCCTTAGCTGGCCAACAGACACAGTTTGTGACAGTGACCCAGCCTGGCCTGTCAACCTTTACTGCCCAGCTGCCAGCCCCACAGCCCTTGGCCCCATCTGCGGGCCACAGCACAGCAGGTGGACAGGGTGAAAAAAAGCCTTACGAGTGCACTCTCTGCAACAAGACTTTCACCGCCAAACAGAACTACGTCAAGCACATGTTTGTACACACAGGTGAGTGCACGGCCACTTGGCTTATATGTGAGCCCAGGGACAGGTCTTTACAAATATGCAGTTGATTATTCCATTTCCCAGCGTGCCAGTCCCTAACAAGGACATGAGACAGCCTTCAGATCCTGACAGGGTTCCAGTTGTCTCTGGACACTGTTACTGCCATGATGAGAATATAACTAGTGTTCACCACAGCGTGGGGGGGTGCCTGATCCATCAGCCTTTACTCACATGAAGAGTCCTATTGAGGTCAGTGGATGAGTAAGGGCCTCAGGACAGGCTCTTGGTTAAGTCTATAGATGGTTCCTATAGAGATCTAAGGGTGTCAAAGATACAGGAAAGGAAACTCTTCCTATATACAGTGAAATGTGTCTTAAGTGATTATGCAAAGAAATAATTGACACGTGTTGCCTAGCACAAGTGGATCTTTGATTAAAGGCCAAACAAAATGTTATTGGAAACAACATGAGGAATCTTTAACAGAGAGCCATTAAAGATAGAATTTGTCTGTTGGAGGAGGAGTCATTATTATTGGGTCATTCACTGCTATGTACGTCTGTGTGCATGGAATACCTGGTGGTTGCATTACTCATCAGTGATGAATCCAAGTCTGAGTTATGAGGCCATAAATAAATGTGAAGGTCCTAAATAAGTGCCAAGACAACCTTGCAAAAATGATCTACAACAGCTTTCCTATACATTCAAAATATATCTACATGAAAGGCTGGTGTCATGGGACCTTCTAGGGTTAGAAGCAAAAGATTTGTGTCCCACTGGGAACCTATACTTCCCATTGGGACAAAGCTCCCTTTTCTAGCCTTGGAGAGTCTTGAGACTTCGAAGCAATGACATTTCTTGTATAGAAAATGTCCTTGATTCAGAACTGAATTCTGGCTGTCAGGCAGTTATAATTCTGGGAGGAAATTCCACATTTGGAAGGAGAAGGAAGAACTATTTACCTAGCTGTGTGGGCACTGAAATATTAGAATAATATGGATGGGGTGGGAAATGGGCAGAGTGCAGGAGAGGCAGTCACAAGAGAGAGAGAAATGTTTCTCATACCTCTCCAATTTCTCACATAGCTATCACTTCCACACACCTGGCAAATACATATATATAGAATACTGTGTACGTATTTTTATTTATATTTATATAGAAGTAGCACTTAGATGCTATTGTGAATCATGCTCTAAAACATCTAAGATATACCTTATTGGTTATATATTATATATTGTATTGCTTTATAAACTATATATAAAAGTCCTGTGGCATTGGTATATACTCTTGCTATATAAACAGTAATTGTTACAGCAGCAATAAGGACTTCTGCCTTGTAAAACCTTACAGGAGATGGTTATGCAGGCTGCTTTTGGTAAATCACATGATCAGCACTGAGGAAATCTTTCATGCAAATGCATAGAAAGCAGTCTTAACAATCATCAGGATGATGAGCCCCTTCCTTGATCCACTCACACATACTATAGTCACCCAGGGTTGGACTGGGCTGCAGGGAGCTGTTATGTATAAAAGTATTGTGGCATTCAGGGTTGACACAGCCAAACTGGCATAGCAGCCCTTTGCCAACCTTCTCTACATGCAGCACTTGTGTCTCAGGATATCTTGCCATCAACAGCTGATACCTACAGTAGTTAACTAGCAAAACATTAGACTAGTGGTGGAGAAATAGCCAGGATCAACCATAGAAGTGCACCCAGGTGAACCAATTCAACATGAGATTCGCCTTGCTTGTCCCAAGTGGAGCATTTCCATATACACCTCACTTCTAGGCTAAATATAGAGCAAATCAGTGCTGAAGTAGTCCTGAATCCAAAGAGTTCCAAGTGTGGCCGTAACTCAGCTCCCTCTTTCCAGTCATGGATATGTAGCTAAAGCCTCTGCCTTGTTAGCATTGCCTCACTACGAAAAATTAGAAAATCAAGTCACAGAGTGAAATAAACTTAGTTTCATCCAGTTCCCAGAGCTAGAATGGCTCTTCCATGAAAGATCCATTTGAGTTAGCTGTTCCAGTAGCTAAGAATATGTACTGCCGGTTGTAATAGGAGCTTCAAGCCAGCAGAAGGATAGCACATATGGAATAGTTAAGGAAACATACCGGGCCCTCCCTAAATATTGGACCTAGAGCTGCCACTGACTCTCAAGATGTGCTCAATCCTCAGTAAGCAAAGATTCTCTTTGTGTGGATTGGAGAATTCAATATTCATCTACTGTCAGTGACAAGTGTGTCAGTGGGCCAAGAAGCAACGGGGAACTGTTAACATATTTCCCAACTGACTTGCATTTCCATTTGGGAGCTAACTGACTTCTGGGATACTCTTGAAACCCAGTGCATGGGTGATCAGATTCCAGGCACACCTGAAAGGAATCTTTAAGAGTACTGTGCAAACTTGACTAGGTCCGTGGCCAAACAGCAGAAGCCAGGGGAGTAGAAGACCAGCTGTGTCCACTGCTTGGATGATTGGAGGAGTGGCTTCATTGTCAGAGTGCTCAGGCCTGTGAAAAGAATCCAGAGAAGAAGCTCTTGAAAGGCATCAGAGCAGCAGGGAACAAGTGGGGAACCATAAAATGTACAGGCTGTGGATTGGGCTTGCTGTATGAAATGCTGTCCCAAGAGGAAACGATAGGAGACTTTGAGCCAAAGTGAAAATTCAAAGACCTGGAGTCTATAAAATATCTGCCCAGCTTCCATACTTCCAAAAACTAAATGGTGGTGAGGTTTTCATACAACAAAGGTGCTGTAGTATACACACACACAAGTATGCATGCCTTAGTCCTACACATACAGGATCAATACTCTACTCTGTCTCATGTTGACTGGCATTAACGTATCCAACTTAGTTAACTAAGACAGACTCATAGACTTTAAGGTCAGAAAGGACCATTATGATCATCTAGTCTGACCTCCTGCACTTTGCAGGCCACAGAATCTTACCCATCCACTCCTGCAACAGACCTCTAACCTATATCTGAGCTATTGAAGCCCTCAAGATGTGCAGTATTATGAAATTAAAGCTTTAGAAAACCTTCCTTACACATTTTAAAGCCTCACTACCTTTTCCTTCATTTGATACTTTTTGGTCAGTATCTCATGCCTCTCTCCTTAGTGAGGAACTGTAGAGGGGGTTGGTTGGGGCTTGCACCTTCCGCCAGGTCAGCGGGGGAACCCCACCGCCTCTCTACGCCTGTTGCGCGGCCCCTTGTGGGGGAATTAGTGGGGCCGTTAGGTCCTGGCTCCGGCCCTCAGGCAGGGAATGTACCAAACAACTAGTCAATAAGCCCAGGCCCTAGGTCAGGGCGGGGCAGCAGCAGTCCAAGGCTCAGGCTCTCAGTGCAGAGACTGAGCGGATGCACAGGTAAACTAGTCAGGGAGCCCAGGCCCTAAAACAGGGCCTGACCAGGGGGAAGGCAGCCACCCATGCGTTGGGTGGCCAAAAGGCAGGGGAGTGGGGGGGACGCAGGCCCCCCCACTCCGCTGCGTCCCAGCCCGGGGCCCTAGCAGCAGCCAGTGCCTGCTGCTGTGTCAGTGGGGATCCTGGCCACAACACACTGACATGGGTTTGGGCTCTGTTTCAGTCCGGCTTGGGTCGGCTGTTCCCGGGCTACTTCCCCACTCCCCCTCCGGAGGTACCTGGCTTCCCGTGGTGTCTGCTGGGGGGGTCAACTACCATCGGCTCCTCTAGATAGGTGGCGGGGGCAGGCTCGGCGGCTCCTCTGGGTAGCAGGCGAGGGGCAGGCTCGGCGGCCCCTCTGGGTAGTGTGGGCGAGGGGCAGGCTTGGGGGCCCTCTAGCTGGAGCCACCCCGGGAGCGTCTGGCCTTTCCGGTGGCTGCCCCAAGTGAGCTCTGAGGCAGAGCTTTTATACTTCCTGTCCAGCCCCTGACCTCCCGGGGGCCGGACTTGGCCTGCCCTGGCTCCACCCACTCTGGCATCTGACATGGGTTATCTCCCTCCAGGCCAGCAGGGGGCCACCCCACCCCTCTACAGGAACACATGCATTTTAGAAGTGCACGTTGCTAAAACTGATATGGGATTCACGTCCTGAAAAGTAATGTTTCCTGTAACCTTAGTTTCTTCTTCGAGTGCTTGTACATGTCCATTCCAGTGTAGGCGAGTGCGCGCCCTGAGCACAGGTGCTGGAATCTTTTCCCCTAGTGGTGTCCATCGGGTCAGCTCTGGTGCCTCTTGGTGCTGCACACTCATACTGCCAGTATAAAGAGCCCTGCTGACCTTGCACCCCTTCAGTTCCTTCTTACCTCCCATAACAGTTGCTGGGACGCCTCTGGTTGTTTCAGCAAACTTCCCAGTGGTTTTTCCATATCTTTCTAGTGTCAATAGTTAATCCGTTGTTTGTAGTTAGTCAGTTTTTAGTTATATTAATGTTGGACCCTTCCCCGATCAATTAGCGAAGTTCGTTCGTCCATCCCGCGGTGCCAGGGCATGCATCGGCCACGGGGCTGTTATTGAGCAACCTGCACTCAAGCTTTCTCAGGTTCTTGGGAGAGGCTCCTAGGAAGGACTGCTGCCAGATCTGCAAGAACTTCAAACCTAACGCAAAAAAGGACCAGGAAGTGAGATTGAAGGTCCTTCTCATGGAGGAAACTCTGAGACCCATTTCCAAGCCAAATTGCTTGGACTCGGTACCGAGTAACTCGGTATCAGTGCAGAGCGCTCCTCCCACCAGGCGGGAGTCTCGGCACCAGTACCCAGCTCCAGTGCCAAGGGAAGAAAACAAGCAGCAGCTGGAGAGAGTTCAAAGCTGGCCGGACATGGAGACCTGGATAGAGTGAGATCCATACCAAGCCACACTTCCACCTCAGCACCTCAACACCCAGTCCCAGCAACTCCAGCACCTACACAGGCTCCTCTGACTCTGGCTCCGGAGGCACCGACCTCAGGCAGGCAGTGTGGCTCCAGTATGTTTATGGTGCCGTCAACTCCTGAAGCCTTCACAGCAGCCAAGAATCTCCTTTCATTGCCACTGCCTCTGTCTTTGTCTTTGCAAACACGTTCATTTTGATTCTCATGGACAACACGATAGCTGTGTTCTACCTCACAGGCAAGGTGGAGCATGCTCTTCCCCTCTGTGTCGGGAAGCAATTCATCTGTGGGAGTTCTGCATAACACATTCAATCCATCTTGAGGCTTCTCACCTCCTAGGAGCACAGAACCAGTTGGTGAATTGCCTCAGCAAGTCCTTCTCTGCTCACTGTGAACAGTCCCTTTGGCCGGACATTGTGAGGATCATTTCCCAACAGTGGGGAACTCCACATTTAGATCTACCCAGATCAACAGGAAATGCCACCAGTTCTGTTCACTGCGAGACCACAGCCTGGGGTCTCTCATGGATAGTTTCCTGTTACTGTGGACAGATCACCTGTATTACACCTTTCATCTTATCCCACTAGTGCACGAAGTTCTGATGAAGGTCATTCTCATAGCCCCAGGATGGCCAAGGCAACATTGGTTTGCCACCTTGTTAGGCCTCTCAGCAGAGGCCCCACTCCTGCTTTCTTTGTACCTGGATCTGATCTCCCGAGACCACAGTTGGCTGCTCCATTCAAACCTTAGCTCCCTCCATCTGATGGCCTGGAAGTTCCATGGCTGAATCCAGAGGAGCAGGCATGCTTGGAGCAGGTCTGTTAGGTCCTGCTAGGCAGTAGGAAGCCCTCCATCATGACCACTTGCTTTCAGATTTTATATCTGATCTTCCCAATACGGAGCTCTGCCCCTGTGTTCCTCTTTGCAGCTTATTTTGAAGTACCTATTACATCTGAAACTACAAAATTTGGCTATTTCTTCAGTCAAGGTCCACCTCACAGTGATTTTGGCCTTCCGTTCCCCAGTCAACAAGCAGTCTCTCCTCTCGCATGAGATGGTTATCCTTTTCCTTTGAGGCATAGAGAGGTTGTACCCCAGGCTAGGGATCCCATTTGTTCCTGGGACCTACACCTCATCTTATCAAGGCTTACGGGTCCCCTGTTTGAGCCACTGGCCATGTGTTCATTAGTTCAACTCTCCTGGAAAGTAGCCTTTTTAGTGGCCATCAGCTTGGCCAGACACATTTCAGAGATTCGTGCCCTCATGTCAGAGACCCGGTATATGATTTTCTTTAAGAATAAGGTGCAGCTTTCCTCCCAAAAGTGGTTTTGCAATTTCACTGCAGTCAAACAATCTTCCTCCTATGTTCTTCACAACACCACATTCAAACAGGGAAGAACAACCTCTACACTCTTTAGATGTTAGACTGGCCCTGACATTCTGTATACAAAGGACCAAGCCATTCCGTAGATCTGCTCAGCTCTTCATAGAGGTAGAGGATTCTCAACTCACTATGCCATCACCCAGCAGGCCAGAGACAATGCCAGATTTGACCGAGCAGTGTTGCAGTCAGCATGTTCACGAACTCCGAATCCACCTCTCATGCAGCTGCTTGGGAGTCACCTACATTGGAATGGACATGTGCAAGCACGTGAAGAAGACAAAATGGTTACTAACCTTTCTGTAACTGTTGTTCTTTGAGATGTGTTGCACATGTCCATTCCAAGACATGCCCCCATCCCTCTCTAGTCAGAGTCAGCTAGTAACGAAGGAATTGAGGGGGCACAGGGTCAACAGGGCTCTTTATACCAGTGCTATGTGCATGCAAAACCAGGGGGCCCCAGAGCTGACCCAATGGACACCACTAGGAAAAAAATTCCGGCAGCTGTGCTTGTGGCGTACACCCACCTACAGTGGAATGGACACGTGCAACACATCTCAAAGAACGAGGTACAGAAAGGTTAGTAACCATTTTTCCATGGTTCTGCTTGTTTTGATGTGAATAATTCTCAATACGAAAAGGTGACAGAATGATTCATAAGGAAATAAATTTGCATCTGAAAAAATATTGATTTCTTTGTGAGATTCCTAGGAGAGAAGACCCCACATGAAGATTTTGAAGCAAATGACGGGGTAAATATCGTATCACAATATATATGAGGATATATTAATGCAAACAGTAGCAAACATAGTGAGAGGACAGGAGAATACATTTTTCTGTCTAGGAAACTATTGACCATCTGAAGCCAGGGAACAGGAGTTCAGAAGGATATGAAATGGGGAATTTGCTGGTTGACACAGATAAACTATTGAACTTGTGGAGTATGCATTGTAATGGGTTAGCTTCTGCTCCCAATAGGCAAAACACTTATTTGCTTCAGTGGGAACAAGGTTGGTTCTGAGGAGGTATAGTTAGGATGAGCTGATTAATCTAGCTACAGACATAGTTCGATAATCCCATCTATGCAGCAGACTCACCATGCTAACGCCCCATTACAGCCTGACAGTTGTTACAGATGTGCTTAGAAACAGAGTCGAAGTGCAGGAATCTCACATGTTTAGGAATCATGTGTTTACCATGTTTTGCATTGAGTCCATCACACTACCTGTTATTACCTTTTTAAAACATCGGTGAAAACCTATAGTGGTAAAGAGGCCCTCAGTTTTGTATATTTGTACTATCCAGAAACTAATGCATTGAGAAGGAGGTAAAATGAGGAAGTGCAAATGGAGGGATATCAATGGGCCTCTGCTTCATTTGCTCAAAAAGCTCAATTGCACGATGTATGTGGTCATTAGACCCAGCAGTTCTCTTTCGACTAATCTCATCAAGGGCTTCATGGATCAAAATTCTAGCTGTTTGCCATACCAGATGGGAAGAAAGCTCTCTCTTCAGCCAAGTTTATCTAGGCAGATTATTGTAAAACTGTGACCCTGATGACTGGCAAGGGTTGCTAAACCTTTTGCTTAAATCCTAGCTGAAAGAATTGGTTATTTGGAGAGGCAGAGATTAGAACAAGTGGTGTAAATTTGTACCACATTGGTGTACACAGGGGGAGAGAGGAAGTGCTTTTGCCAATAATTTTGCAAGCTATGGGACAGATTCACCACTGGTTTAAGGAAGTGCAATGCCTGAAGACAATGGAGTTGCACCCACTTACACTAGCCACTGATTTGGCCTCATGCATTCCCTGTCTATTCAACTGCAAAGTAGCTGGAGAGGAAGAAAGGCTCGTAATAAAAGTATATGCCCTTCCCCGCCCAGTGTGAATTAAATGACCTTTTCTGACACAGAGTTTGAGCCGTATACTGTAATCTCACAGCACAAGCAAGCAATTAAATGTTGCCAATGACATGTTCTTGTCTCTGTGCATTGATATGAAATTATGCCATATTAGAGTTTAAAGTAGCCAACACATATACTTTAAGAGAAAGCAGAAATGTCTCTTGAAACAAGTGAAGCATCTCCAGGGGCTAGAAAATGGGTGAGTGATCAATGGGTTAAAAATAAAATCCATTACAATCTTTTTAAATGGAATGTTAGAATCTCTCTCCCTGACAATAAACTCTTGGGATGATGAATTAAAACTCTTGAATACCCCAAATATGATTTAAGAAATAAAGTTAAGGAATTACGGGTTTTGGTGTGGCATTTAGGGATTTTGATGAATGATAAAATGGGGAGTGAATATCATGAAAACATTGCCTGATAGTACATATATGAGGCTGGGAATTGTCTCCCAAAGTAAGGGGTGGAACAGCACATGGAACAATTGAAGCTAATCTGGACAAATCTATAACATATACTGGACTAAATGATGCTGTCAATTGCACCCCTCTGATCACTGGGTTGCCTTGATCAAACTGAGGACAGACTTAGACCTGCTGTAGGGAACGATCTTAGATTGGCTGGGGTGGAGAATATACTGTGATAGAGGCCACATTCCTAATTCCCATTATTTTTGGTGTTCAATTGAAACAGCAGTGACACAGTTTAATTCTCGTGTCTATCATACTGGAGATGTAGCCATTCTATGAGCTTTTGCTTTGTGCAGCTGGCCCGTGAATTTTTGTGTGTTCAAATATCCTTTGTAGTCATTCTTGCAAATTGTTTAGCTGCCACATTTGACCAGAACAAGGAGCAACAAATTGAACCCTCTCATCTGAAATATTAATGTGCAAATAATAATTGCTGTGCTCAGCACAGCAAAGCATAACTGACTCAGAAGACTATATCTCATTTTCGAAAGTGAGGTAGGAATGTAGGAGTCTAAATTCCATCAACTGTCAATGGGATTTTGGCTCCTACGTGGGCCTAACTCCCTTTTGAAATGAAAAGCAAGCTCTTCAGTCTGTTTGGCATTGCATCACTGAGCACAGCAATGCCTAAATACTCTTTAAAAATAATTATTTTCCCTTCTCTAGCACCTTCCATCTGGGAATCTCAAAGCACTTTACAAACATTAATGTATTAAGGGTCACAGCTCCCATGTTAGGTGGGTCAGTATCATTATCCCCGTCCAATATTTACAGGTGGAGAAACCAACGCACGGAGAGGTGAAGTGACTTAACCAAGGCCAGCCAGGAAGTGAGCACTAGAAAACAAGAATGAAACACATTTTCTAAATCCCAGCGCTGCGCTCATAGAGCAACTATAGCTGAGTGGTTAGAACATGTGGCTAGGGGCAAGGAAGAGTTGGGTTCTCTTCTTGACTCTACCAGCAACTTGCTGTGTGACCTTGGACAAGTCATTAAGGTCCAGATTTTAAAAGGTATTTAGGCATTGCTGTGCTCAGTGATCCAACTCCAAACAGATTGAAGAGCCTGCATCTCATTTCAAAAGGGAGTTAGGCCCACTTAGGAGCCAAAATCCCATTGACCGTTGATGGAACTTAGACTCCTACATTCCTACCTCCCTTCTGAAAATGAGATACAGTCTTCTGAGTCTGTTAGACTTTGCAATGCTGAGCACATCGATGCCTAAATACCTTTAAAAACCTGGGCTGAATCTCTTTCGCCCTCTGTTTAATTGGGGGTAATGATGTCCCCTTTGTAAAGCATTTTGAGATCTTTAGATGAAAAGTATTGTTTATGTCCCAAGTTCTGTATTATTATTAACAAAACCATTCTTCCTCCCCCAGATCATGTCTCCAGAGATTCCAGAAAGACCTGGAACTAGCCTATTCCAGAGAGCCTCACTGAACTGAGCTTAATTTGTTTTTTAAAAAAATGTTGTCTGTTTATTTGTTTATCTCTCTCTCTCTCTCTGGTACTGGGCAGGTGAGAAGCCCCACCAATGCAGCATCTGTTGGCGCTCCTTCTCCTTAAAGGATTACCTAATCAAACACATGGTGACGCACACCGGCGTGAGGGCCTACCAGTGCAGCATCTGCAACAAGCGCTTCACCCAGAAGAGCTCCCTCAACGTGCACATGCGCCTCCATCGGGGGGAGAAGTCCTACGAGTGCTACATCTGCAAGAAGAAGTTCTCCCACAAGACCCTTCTGGAGAGGCATGTGGCTCTGCACAGTGCCACCAACGGCACGACCGGCGCAGCAGGCACCGGCACCAGGGCTGTCCCTGCCGGGGTGGTGGCCTGCACGGAGGGGACCACGTACGTCTGCTCTGTCTGTCCAGCTAAGTTTGACCAAATCGAGCATTTCAACGACCACATGAGGATGCATGTGTCAGACGGATAAGTAGAATCTCTGTCTCTTTGTTATGAACAAAAAAAATAGAAACAACAACAAAAAAGCTATGGCACTAGAATTTAAGAAATGTTTTTGTTTCCTTTTTACCTTTTTCTTTCTTCCTTTTTTTTTCTTTATTTTTAGTTTCGTTGTTTTTGTACTACATGAAGAACTGTTTTTTGCCTGCTGGTACATTACATTTCCGGAGGCTGGGTGAATAATAGTTTTCCCGACCTCCCTTGGATGGTGGCCTTAAGGCCAGGTAGTGCTTCAGGAGCTCCACTGGTTGGATCCCTAGCTACTGGCCTCTAAATACAACCCTTCTTTACTACAAAAAAACAAACAAAAAAATAACAAAAAAAAATTAAAAATCTTTTTTTTTCTCACTTGTGAAGAGCACTACAAAAAAACAAAACAAGAGTATATTACGAAATCTACAAGGCCTACTGTCGTTTTAAGTACACCGCTTGCAGTGTTTCAATGGATGTAATTCACAATTCTGACCGCTCTCGGACTTCACAGTATCCAGTTAGAACTGTGGAATATCTATCTGCTGGTTGAACAGCAACCAGACAAAACAAGGCCCTGCTGGTTTCCACCATTTGTCTGCTTTATCTTTCTCTCTCGCACACACACACACACACACACACACTCACTCTAAAAGGGCTGAGGAGAGGGCAAGGGAGTTTGGGTTGGATGGTGCAGTGTCCCTTCAGGATCAGGAATAAGAATCACAGCTTCTTCTCCTGGATTCTGCTCCATCCCATGCTCTTTAGCTCACCCTCCCGTCCCGCTTTCCCTTCACCACCAACACCACCTTTCAGCAGACACACCAGGAAGATTCAGACAACAAGCAACGGTGGCTTTCTTTTGTAATTTATTCAGTGTCTTCGCTGAGCCCCGAGCCTCAGCACAATCAAGAGGGACTTTCACGGAAGACAAAGAGAAACGCAGAGGAAAAAATAAATATTGAGGTTTGCAACCTGCGAATCGAGGTACAAGAGAAGGATTAGTTCCCACAATCTTTGCAAAAAAAAAAATGTTGCATCAGGATTTATTCTTGTGGAAGAAAGAGAAATAGCGGGTGGGTGAGAGGGAATCATTTAAAAAAAAGAGTTCTTGGGACTTTTTTAATTGAAAATTTTATAGAGGGGCAAAAGTGACATTTACCAGATAGAATGCTGATTTTTTAAAATATATTTACAACAGTATTTGTCTAAAAAAACAAACAAAAAAGTGAGATTGTTAAAAGTAATTTTTCTTTGTTTTCTTTTTTGTTTTGCGTACACTGCCACTAATAACTTCTCTTTTATTATATATATACATATATATGTGTGTGTGTGTGAATATATATATATATGTATATATATAAACTTTAAAATTGAGACTGTTAAGGTTAGCTAACCTGCTTCCAGATAGAGGAAGGGTGGGGGGAGTGATCCTGATTTTTGTTTCAAAAAGAGGAAGGATGTTTCTTCATTTTCTATTCTAAGTATTATTGGTTTTTCCTTTGTTTGTTTGTTTTATTGTTTTGAGAATTACCTGGGTCTGTGAGGGCACTGTGAGGTCATCTACCATAGTCTGTCCATCCTGAGTAGCACTTGAACTGCTACTTTGTTTGGATATTTGGTTCTCTTTTGGCTCTTATCAAGGTCCTGTTGTTTATTTTTTGATGTTCCATCTGGGATTTTGTTCCCGTTGAAGGGAGGTTCATTGTGAGAAGCAGGCTTTCTAGCAATGTTCATTTTGCCTCTGGAATGATAGAATTTATAGTCAAAAGTATGTAAGATCTGGAGGCTAGGATTTCCCTTCTTTGTGGTCACTGGAGAAGAGTGAATCTGCTGTATTGCTGTCACACTTCCATCTTGCTCACTACGGATCTTCCATAGCTTTGTGGAAAACTGATCTCCCATTAATTTATATTGATGCCAAAAGAAATTTCTTTCCATGCAGTTTCAAATAATCTGTCCTTCCCTCTCATTTGCAAAAATGTCAAATCCAAGGACATGACTTGCATTCTTTGTGCACCCAAAACTGGGCAAGGAATGCAGGATCAGCCTTTAAGAAGATTCCTGATCAGCATGTATATTAGTGTCTTTATTGTGTTCTGTAATCTCTCTGGCCTTCTCCCTTACCTCCTTCCATGAAGACCTTTGTGAGAATCCCCCCAAAGCAAACTCTCAGAGTACTTGGGTTCTTTACTTCAGCTGGAACAGTGTCTGACACGATCTTTGTATTGTTTGAAATCCTTATCTAGGATTAGCACCTGCTGCACTCTGGACTTAATATTTTAGGCAGAGAAGAAGCACCTAACAATAATATGCAAAAAAAGAAAGAAAGAAAAGGAAAATTATTTCTTTAGATTTTAAATGATTCTATATCTAAATTAAACTTTCTTAGGTTTACCAAACTTTGCTTGTAAAATCTAAAAATGTCCAAGTCATTCTTTCCAGACAACTTTCTAAAAATGGAATCAGTAGTATTTCTTAAGTATTTCTTACGCCTACAACTTTTATTTCAGATGTCTGTCATTTAGCACAGGTGACTTAGTTGCTGTAGGTCAGATGTAGATGATTACTGATTTAAGGGGATACTATCAGATACTTTAGGCTCACATTTTTGTATAACAAAATCCTAAATGTAAAAGGCATGATTCTTAATTACAATAAGATGGCATAAAGGAACTTCAAAGCAGGCTCAAATGTAAATAAGAACCAGGCCCAATTTTTTTTAATTTACATTTTTTCTGTTACCAGTTGTTTTTAAAAGGGACATATTTGTATCGTTCTCCAATATTTTGACTTGGCTACAAAAGAAACGCAAGTTAATTAGCAAATATTATTCTCACATCTATATTGATAATATTGCTGCTGTCATGATGAACCAGGAAGTGAAAGAGACAGAGCCCAAGGTACAAAGAGCTAAAGTTAATGTCTGCCAAATAAAGAACCTACTAAATCCGTACAGGAAAAAATGTTCCAACATCAATGCAGGGAGAAAACTATACAAAAGTATTTGATGGTGTCCCTTGGAAGTGAAATGAAATGAAATGATCAGGCACAACTTTGTCTCATAAAAGATTTCCCACACCTGTATAGTTGTAGCCTGCCCATCACCAGCTGAGGCCTGGAGAAAAGCTGTTTAATTTGCCATTGAGAAATTTTGTGAAGAAGTCAAGTCATTGGATAGTTGCAGTGTGAGTCTGATGTCAAAGGAGATGCACCAGAGCTCATGAGATCAGGATTTACATCCTCAGAATGTTGAATCTAGAACAAATTTGTCAGATTAGAGAGCTTCAGTTTTCCACCTTCCTAAATCAAACAAGCATCATCTTCAAAGTACAGATTTATAGGAGGACCTCATCAATTCTCACAAGTGAATTAAAGACCCATTTTGAATTATTAAAATGTGCTAATTAGAGAGTAAGCAAGGAAACAGGTTTTAAATAAATAAGAGGTAAGGGTAATGCATCCCCGAATGAACTTTAACTGATTTAACAAGCAGTTTAGGCCAAGATTTTCAAAAATGGTTGCCTTAAATCAGGGGTTGGCAACCTTTCAGAAGTGGTGTGCCGAGTCTTCATTTAGTCCCTCTAATTTAAGGTTTTACGTGCCAGTCATACATTTTAACGTTTTTAGAAGGTCTCTTTCTATAAGTCTTTACTATATAACTACACTATTGTTGTATGTAAAGTAAATAAGATTTTTAAAATGTTTAAGATGCTTCATTTAAAATGAAAATGCAGAGCCTCCCGGAACGGTGGCCAGGACCCGGGCAGTGCGAGTGCCACTGAAAATCAGCTTGTGTGCCACCTTCGGCAAGCGTGCCATAGGTTGCCTACCCCTGCCTTAAATTTAAACTGTAGTATATTTTAGGCTCAGTAATAAGTGGCCTGGTTTTTCTAAAGTGCTGAGCACCCTGCTGCTAGGCTGTTGTAGGGTCTGTTAAATGCTCAGCATTTGAAAAACAGGCCACTTATTTCAATGCCTCATTATGGAGTCAGAAGCCTATCTTTTAGGCACTCATCTTTCAAAACGTAGGCCTTGTTTTTTAATGATTTCATTGTGCATGCAAGATCATGCCAGTGGTGAAGCAGGGTGGCCCATGCTGTTCTGAAATTACTGGAATGTCTCCTGTTCTGGGCATGCCCAGTATAAAGGGCCTTACTCTGCATTCCTTGGACCTGATTCTCATTTATCCTGAAGCCCCTTTTAATGTAATTTACACTCACTTTAAGGCCCCTTTACAGGTCTGAATGCTGTAAAATTGCCCTTTGGATAAATGAGAATTAGGTCCCTGTTCACTCAGAACTCCCACGGAGACCAAATGAAGTCAGCTGAATGTATAGGAATTACCATTTTAGATCTGACCAGTGGTCCACCTACCCCAGTACCCTGTCTCAGACAGTGGCCAGTACCAGCACCTTCACAGGAAGGTGCAAGAATCTCTGTAACAGACAATAATGGACTAGCCTGCCTGTAAGGGAAGCCTCCGTTAGTCAGATATCTGTTTATGCCCTGAATCTTGATGGGTCATTTCCCTTAATTTTGTACTCTAGCTAATATAACTGCCGGCATTCTCATTCTCCTATAAATGTCTAGTTCATTTTTTTAAATCTTGCTAAGTGCTTGCCATCAATAATATCTTGTGGCAGCGAGTTCCAGAGGTTAATTATTATTTGTATAAAAATATTTCCAGTATTAAATATATTGCCATTGTCCCTTTATTCTTGTATTATGTGCAAGGGTAAATAGGAGGACCATCTGTACCTTCTCTCTGCCATTCAGTTGAAGTCTGTCTCACTGGGAGATTTGAATGTGCAAGGAATGCAGAACCAAGCCATATATCTTTGTTGAGAAGTAAGGAGTGGAACAACTGCTTTGTGTGTAGGTGTGAATTATGAGGGTGTGAATTAGTGAGGTCCTACTGTAATTATCTCTTGCAAAGGAGGTGATGGCACAACTTGTATTTCATGGGAGCTATCTGGCAGGTAGTACAGTGGCTGAACCCACCAGCTTTACCCCTCTGAAGACTTGACTAGGATGAGCTTCACACAAGGCCCTAATGTTTGGCCCTGTCACAGAATTCTCTGTTTGGCACAATTACTAGTCTCTCATAACCGGAGGTAGAGGAGTGGAATAGGTGTTGGTATTTTGCATGAGATGCTTTGAAATAACTTGCTCAGCAGCTGTCTCCATTGTGTCTGCTTCTAGCCAACGCTTTTAGCTGCACTCAGATTGACCCCAAATTTGTGATGAATTTCTACTGGACAGAGAGATGTTTCTGGAAAGCCAACAAAAGCACTTAAGGCTGCTATGTATGCCCTCAGAGAATTAGATTTGCACCAAGATCAGTGGCCAAGCAAAGTCCATTTTTCTTTGTTAATTGTTTGAATTTTTTAAATCCAGAAGAGAGACATGAGTATAACCACTATGAGCCCAGCCCGTCACTTCTTGCATACCCAAACTCCCAGTGGAGTTTGAGGTGCCCACTTAATGCTGGATCACTGACTTTGCAAGCAGCAGGCTTAGAAAACAAACCTCTTGCATTCAGTGGGTGTTTTCCACTGGGACCTTCTTCTCTTAGAGGTGAAACCAAAAACACTGAAGGAAGAGACACATAAGAAATTCACTTCAGGATACTTGAATGGTATCTGAAGTGTGAAACAGCCAAACCATTTCAAACATGGCCAGCCCTCAGGATATGTCTACCCAGCATTTTGTACTGAGCAGGACTGAGTCTACCAACCCACAGTGATAAGACTTGGGCTTGATTAGCATTCTAGTGTATAGCCAGCACTGAGGGCTTGTCTACACTACCACATGGAGTCGATCTAAGATACGCAACTTCAGCTACGTGAGTAGCGTAGGTGAAGTCGACATATTTAGATCTACTTATCGTGGTGTCTTCACTGCGGTAAGTGAACAGGTTATACTCCCCCGTCGACTCGGCTTGTGCTTCTCGTTCTGGTGGAGTACCAGAGTTGACAGGAGAGCGCTCAGCAGTCGATTCATCATGTCTAGACTAGACGCAATAAATCGACCCCAGCTGGATCAATGGCTGCCTGCCAATCCAGCGAGTAGTGTAGACAAGCCCTTAGAAGTCGTGGCTTGGTCTCGAGCTCAGGATCTGAAGTCTTGGGAGGGAGGTGGGTTATTTTTTAGAGTGCTGCTAGCCCAAGTCAGTCAACCCAAGCTGGAAGACTTGCTCTCTCTTGGTCCCAAATGCTGTGTTAACATACCTCAGTGTCCAAGGCTGTAGGTCTGTCGCCATCCTCATGCAATCTGTACCGCTCACCTGCTCAGAAGGGTGCACCACCAGCCCTGCAGTAAGTTCCCCAAACCTTCCTTCTCCCCGTCCTTGGTTGCATCACAGCATTGTCTATCTTAACGGTTAGGAGGGAGCTTCTCTGTTCACAGTGTCCCTTCTGCTTCTTAAACAGCAGGGATTCCCACTGCAGTGGCACAGATCTCTTTCTCGCCTGCTTTGTTTCTCCAGAGTGCCTAAATCTTGCTGGTTTTGTGTGCCTCGTACTCGGATTTCCTACTCTCACCCTTCCACAGCAGCACAGGTGTGACTGCTGACTTATTCCAAAAGTGCCCATCACCTATTCTCTCTTTCCACGTACCGAAACAAAAAGGATGTCTAGGAACAATTTCTTTCTCTAAGATCAAGTGTAGTATCAATTTAGTACCTCATACGTCCTCTGTCAAGGGAAGCTAGATCCTTGATTAGATAATCAGCTTCTCCCCATCTGCAGCTCCTATGAGCCCTTGAAATAAACCCAATATAAGTGAATTCAGCAGGGGGCCAAACTGAAGGAGCTTCTGATCCAGCCACAAACAATTGCAGCTTTCTTCCCTTCCCACCCCCCGCTTACTTCATCATAGGTGGGGTGGAAATAAAGTGTAAAAACAAAGCACCACCATGTGGTGTGAAGAAGGAAAGATGCATCTTATTCATACAGATTCGCTCAACCCAGAGCAAAAGCCAAAGGAAAACGTAAGCTCCTTTTAGCATAGTACTGTCAGATCTATTCCATCGCCATGACATTCACCCAGGCTAAGCAGCATCTGTCTAAAAACGAGGCAGTCTCACTCTCTTTTTTTATACTATTTTAAAAGTATAAGGCTGCTTGCTTTATTGCAGCGACAGTGAAGAGAAATATGTAAATAGTGTAAGACCATCAGAAAAGCGAGAATTCTGGGGCTGGAGCTGACGACAGGAGGGGAGAAAGAGCCCGGGCTTTGTAATCTGATTAGCTATGATGTTGATGTCTATTCAACCAGAATACTGGCTCTACAAAGAGGAGGAAGTTTTAGTAAATCCATTGGACTAATTCTGACCTCTCCCCAGTGTAAATCAGCAGTAACTCAACTGACATCAAGGCAGCTACACTAGTGTGAATGAGAGGAGAATCAGGCTCAATGTTTTATATATATGAAAACTTACCAACTATAAACTGATATTTCTAGTTATTAAAGAGGACACTATCAGGTACTTTTGATCCAAAGCGTAAGTTCTCTAGTTTAAAAGAAAACAAAATAATGTTTTACCAACCTAATCAAAATAGAAATGTTCCCGTGATATGTTTAACAGAGTCAAACAGTATTTTTTTGGTTGCATTTAAACAGTTTGTTGGTTCCCCACACATTGCAGCATGAGAACCAGAAGGTGGAGCTGACATGTGTCACTGCCGCGGCCACTAATAAGGTGAAACTAAATAGGAAGGGAATGAGGAAAAGTAAATTGGAATTGTAACATTCCTGCAGGCTAATAAGTTAAGGTGTGGTTAATAACACAAGTATGGATATTTGTGTGTTTGTTATCAAATAGGAGGGGGCCAAACTCATCCCCACCGTAACTGCAATAAAATTAGTTGTCACACCAGGGATGGCGTTGGCAAGTGGTTTTTAATCTCACAGTGCTCACCCTTCAATTACCAATTGAAAACTATCCAAAATAACAATAAAGGAGACAAACTTTTGATAACACAATGAGTGCAATTACCATGAGAATCCACCTTCATGGTTTCTGAAGTTAAAAATATGATCCCATGTCAACAACCTAAAATTAAATCTATTTTCCTATTACCGTTCCCTTCCCTGCACTCAGTGAAATAAGCTTGTATGCACAAGATATATACTAGGAAAGCACTTAATGTTTCTTTAATGCACACTTAGCATAGCAGAGATCTGATTATCAATAGCCCCTGTAACCTCTACAGCCCTTTGTCTTGGACTGGACTCTGCATAGCAAGATATAGCCATGCAGTGAAAACAAGGACCCAGTCTCCTCAAGGGTAAGGAGAGAAATGGGAGAGAAGAGGAGTATGAAATCAGTGTGAGTGGGGTCAGGAAAAAGAGTCTTCCAAAGCACACTGTTAATTTAGATGTTAACCCTCAATGTTACACCTTAATCACCTTGATCGATCGGTCCATTGGCCCTCACGAGAGAGCACCGATCACAACACGTCAGACGTTGTTCCAGCCAGTCCTCCAGCTACTCACAGGCCAGGCTGTCAGTAGCACCGGACACCCGATTGGCCTAGCGCACAGCAGCTTAGAGCTCCTGAGCAATCCGCCAACTGCAGCCTCCCAAGCAGCTGGGATTACAGGCGTGTGCCACCGCGCCAGGTTCAGCATTACACATTTGTGCTAAAAATAAAATAAATGAAACCCACCTTAGCATTATGATTCAAAACCTAGGGAATGTAGGATCAAGTGGAATGTTTCTTGGGGAAGCAAATGTATTGCAGCCTTATGTAGAATTGCTGCCTTAAAACAGAAATCCCTCTGGGGAGGGTGGAGTGTCATTATTTTTTGTATCGCTATATAAATAGATCTGATTTAAAACATGTATTTATGTGAAATGCAGTATTTTGTGTTTTCCTGTTCGAGACGTGTGGCAGCACTTGGGATGGGAGGAGACAGATGAGCTGTGACAACTCCATCAGTGAGGAAGTATGAGCGCTAATTAAGAAGTATCTGGAATCTATTTGCACTGCATTCTCAGCGATCTGTTAATTTCAGTGATGGCTCCAGGTTTGGGATCTAAGAGAGTCCTCTTATAATTTTCTTGCCCTTGACATTGACTCTTCATAAATAGGTACAGGACAAGTCTTGATCTCAGGCAGAACTCCCTTGATGTTAATAACTTGAGTAGAGGCTTAGAGATTTGGCCTATTCACTCCAAGTCACCAATCCCAACAGAGTTGATGAGAGAGAGAGACTCCCTTGAAAAGTTGTGTCCCTACTTTTATGGAGATTTTCTTACTTTCTCTTTCTTTCCTTCAAGTCTTTGTTAAATTCTGTCCTTAGGTTATGCCAATGCAACCCCTTGATGTAGGCATTATACAAGTGTTATTGACAGCAGACATAGACCCTTTGGAGTGTTCAGTGATGAGTGTTCTGCTAGGAAAAATGTGTCCTCCCATAATCTTTTTACTACAGTGGATATATCACTGAGGTCCCAACATTCACGATACTTCTGTCAGATTACTCCCATGAGCTACAGGCTTGTGTTTCCTCTCCTGGTGCAATACAATTTCTTGCTTATGCTAAGAACATAAGAATGACCATGCTGGGTCAGACCAAAGGTCCATCCAGCCCAGTATCCTGTCTACCGACGGTGGCCAGTGCCAGGTTCCCTGGAGTGAGTGAACCTAACAGGTAATGATCAGGTGATCTTCTCTCCTGCCATCTATCACCACCCTCTGACAAACAGAGGCTAGAGACACCATTCCTTACCCATCCTGGCTAATAGCCATTAATGGATTTAACTTCCATGAGTGTATCCAGTTCTCTTTTAAACCCTACTAAGTTTCATACCTGTTTCAGCAATGGTGCAGCTGCACCACTGCTACCAATGATATCTAGTGTAGGCCAGACTCAGGTGACATTGTGGCAAAAAACACTTGTGCATCATCTCCTCTGACCTTATGCTACTGGCAGCAACTACAGAAAGAAATCTCCTTGTGTAGGCATTCTCTTAAAAGAAGAATTGCAGCAGTATGCATTGTGTGCATCTCATGCAGTTGACTCACTGGTGATTTCCACCTTACTCAGTATTCGAAAAGGCTCTCGAGAGGTGTTCGTATCTTGGTTAGACATTCACTGAACATGGACCCCAAACTGGGGCTTCATGTTTCTGCAGCTCCATGTTCCTTAGTAACTGCCAGGTATATGCTGTGATTCCTAGTTTTAACTAGGTGCCTTGTCCATCTAGGTTTGCTTCTGTTCTCACCTCTGGTTTGCAGCACTGATGCTGTCAATATTTATTGATGCTTGTGTTGTCTCAAATATCACCCAAATACTGAATATGTAATATTAGATTTTTAAAAAGAATATCACGTTCATGAGGAATTATGACATAATCACAAAAATGTACATTTCACTAAAATCCATTGCAGCTTTTTCCTGTGATCTTTCAGTGAAGTCCTTAGTCAGTTTTCATTTAGTCTAAACTCTCATTGACATCAATGAGATCTTTTGATAGAATAAGAACTGATTAAAGACTTCAGGTTTGACTCTCTGTATATGGGGCTTTGTTTTGTTTTGAAGTGGGGAGGGTTGGACAAAGAGAGGATCAGAAAAAGAGCTTAGAAAGAAAGGATGGTTGCAACTTTAACTATGGAGCCAATAGCATGACTCCATAATACATTATGGACATATATGTATGTATACAACATATATGCCTGTCTTTCTACTTTATAAACACACCCATCTCTGTGGGCCAAATGCTATTAACTGGGTCTTTGCCCAAACAGGATCTTGGTTAAAAACTGATATTGACTCAGTATATTTTCATGTGTACACATACCGGTACTGCAGGGATGGCCAAGTGTGCCTCACAGCACCTCATGTGGCCTTACAGCGCTATCGAGATAGCCCAGCATTGCATTCCTCACGGCAACGGAAATGTTCACACATGATGGCTCTCTGCTCTGTAACTCTGCTCCCATGGTCAGTCGCTTATTTCCACCTGCCGTGCTCATCTTTGAGTTAATAAGAACAAAAATAATTATGAGACTCCAGCACAGCAGCAGTAATGGAGTTGTTTGATGCCTCCATCCCCCTAAAAAAGGATAGGAACTGAAATTAGCAAATCATCAAAGAGTCAGCAGCATTCATGAGAGTGAGGACTAGCCTTGGGACTTCCAAGGTCCAGAATCTCTAAAGCCCTCCTTCTCCAGCTCTTCTACTATACTATGCATAGGCCTGTACATACATGTACACATATATCTAATCCAGTCTGCTTGTGCTGCGACTAACAATAATTCATGAACTGTCTCCTGAAACCAAGGTGGCCTATGCCAAAGTCTTTCCAGGAGTATGTGTTTTTACTGTGTCTGGCAGACCCATCGACTATCAGAAGGAGGAAAATTTCAGTGAGCTATGAGAGTATTCTAGGTGTAGTTCGCTCATACATCAAACTGCCAAAGATCATATCACGCTAGTTTATTTAGTGGGCTAAGTGAGCAAGTTTGGCTTTGGTCACCTACAATGGAAGCGTGATAGCTCTGAAATAATAAAAAACAATTTCTTCACTTCGGAGTTCTTTTGCAAGATTGGGGTTTTGTTATTGTGACATATATATATTGTTTTGCTCATCCAGAGTTTAGTAAATGTTATTTCTCTTCGTGTATCTTCAAATATTGGTGGCATTTTCCTTCCTCCTTTAAGTTAGGCAGCAAATGTAACAATTTATTTTTTCTTTTCTTTTCTTTTTTGGTAAATGTTCATTGTCTTTCTATAGTTAAAAATGTCTGTGACTGTCACTGAAGGTATTTCTTTTATTGGAAAAATATGTTATTTTTATTAACAGTAGTAGTGACTTTGTGGAAAAAAGAGAAGTTGCTATTTAGCTCTGCTTAGTTAAATACAATACACTACAATGCAGTATTTCTGAAAACTAGAACATACACTACACAATATATATAACAATTTTTATATCTCTATATATACATAGTATATTCATTTTAAATTTTGCATCTATGATCATAGAAAAAATGGTTGCTTACATTTATCATTCACCGCCAACCTGCTGCAGCTATTTTGAACCATTTAATGATCATTATTACAACTCTAGTTTGCTTTTTGTATTATTGGCTTGTGTATTGTCTTAACAGGTTTTCTTTTCTAGATTTTTTTTAATCAATCTGTTTAGCAAAATGTAGGAAGGTGAATGTAAAAAACAACAACATAAAACAGTATTAGGCTCTGTAAAAACTTCACAATTGTGTCCTGATTTCCTTTTATATCAGAAGAAAAAGCAATAAAAAAACATGAAGGCTTCTGTGAGCTCTCTTCAAGGATATTCAGTTTCATCGTTTCATTTGGGGAAAGAACATGGCAGGTTTCCTTCCTCTGTTCCTGGCCTTGAAGAATGGTGCCATGAAGTATCTTGATCCCTTCACTCTTTATTCTGTTTCTCCAAAAATTTTCAAAGGAGAGATTATGGCTTCCTTAGATTCCCCACCAAGTTAATGTTACAGTAGTGGAAACAAAATTCTCTGCTGCTATCTTAAATGTAACCATTGGAGTTTCATATGAGTTAGATAAAGAATTATCGTTACCGGTTGCCATAATGTTCTGATCACACCTTAAGTGTCATTTTTGCCTTCTCTGTTTTCAGATCTCAACAACCTCCAATAGATATGAGTGTCAGCTCAGGAGATTTCATGCTTTAGTTTCCGTGTTGGATGTTGTGTTTTCTAATTTTTGTGCAACACTCCAGAAATGCCTATTTGGTTTGAAGTCTGGGCCAGACCTTATTTTATCCAAACAGATTTACCTTCTCTCCAAAGAGTTGCTGAAAAGATTTAACTGGAGAAAGACTTAACCAAACCCCACATCCAAATGCTCCTGAACTGTGGGGAAGATTTGACTTAGAACCAAACTTGATGTTCCAGATCCATCTCTAGAGTCAAATGAACAGCCATGCCTCCATTGATTGAAATTACAGGGTGACTTTTCTTTAACTTCTTTTTTCATCAGAGACTCAGTATTGATACACCAGATGGGCCCAAGCTGCAAGTCCAGATCTAAACTACATACGAGTTTTGGGGAATTTAGATCTGTTGTTCTCTTTAAGACCCATCTCTCTTTGGGTAAGATTGATCATTCTCTCCTAACTGAATATGGCTAAAGCTAAGTGGATGGGGATAAAGTATCTATTGTACTTAATTTCTTCATTCTCTGTAGAGAACTGGTGGGAATGAGGGATAATCCATAAAGAAGCTGTATTTCCCCAGATATGAGAAGAACTGTGTCAGCATAAATCAGTTTACTTGGAACTGGTGTTGGTAGGAAAATGTTTTCCTCAGGTTTGGGCTACACTTGCAACTTATGTTTGTATAACTACGTCACTCGGGATTTTCCAAAATTCCGTGAGCCACATAGTTATACTGACCTAACTCCAAGCTTCAAGCTTAGAGATCAGTGGGTATTGACGTTCTTTACATATTCTATTCTGCTCATCCAAAGTACGCACTTCCATTGGAACCAGACTACTACAACTTCCCATTTCTTTCCTTTGCCCATTTCCACTTGCAGTTTAAACATGGCAGTCTTCCAGCAGTGATGTCAACATCCGAAGTTTCTTTATTTTCTGTGTATCGTCTTGATTCTTTGAGACAGGAGGGGGAAGGGTGCAGCCTCCCTAAAGTGATTGCACAGGTAACAAACAGTATCATTTTGTGAGATAGAGGAGGCTTCTTCTTTTTCTGACAGGCACCTTCTGGTCCAGTTAATCCAAGGAATTACTGCTTGCCATATTCATAAAGTTAATTCCATTTAGCCCATGACACAGAGAGCACTGACCCAAAGGACCATGATTTCTCATGAGAGCCTTTGCCTTGTCCTTCAGTTAGTTTCAAAATCATGTTTATTTTCCTAAAGAGCCTTTTCTCCTTGGTGTGAATGCCTGATTATTAAGCAACTACAGACTCATTCCACACTTTCCTCTACTAATCTTTTGTAAATTTCAGTAACTCACTTAGGATAAATTATTAGGTACCATCATGTCTCTTGATTTGTTATCTTTCCTGTTGCTTTCATTTTTCCCAGTGCATTTTTTGTGTGCAAAACCTCGGTTCATTTTACAACTATGCAGTTTACAGTGTGTATTTTTAGGCTAAGAAGTGGTCTGACAGACTACCAGACCTGTAGATTATCCACACTAGTGATTGTACTTTTAGAATGTAGTGTGTATTGGCTACAATCGCCTAAATGAAAGTGAAACTAACGAAATAACCAGCTGGTGAAAACTACTTTAACATATCAAGACAGTCATTTGTTATCCAGAAATCTTGTATTCAAGCAACATTTTGAATTCTTGTCTTTTCTTTTGTATTCTCTGTAAAAATGTAAACCGGAAGGATTTGATGTTCTAAGGACCCATTTTTAACTAGCATTCTTTGTCATTCTCTTACTGTGCTGGCGTTGACATAGACTCCTGCATTTGATACCTACCTTGGCATAGACATCAAGGAAAGCTATTATTCCAGTTTATCATTCATCATTACTTTCTCTTTCTAGTTCTTAACTGATTAAGTAGACCTTGTAGAGGAATGCAAGCTGTAATCTCATGTTTCTATAGACTGTAGCACTTGTATTCAGCAGACATCCATCTCAAGTTCCTTTTATTGTTGCTGTTGTTGTTGTTACACAGCAGTTGAGTAACACAACAGGTTAAGTAACATTGTCACCACTAGAGGGAGCACTTGTATTAACAGAACATAATTTGTGCTACTTATACATGGCTAGAAAGGGATTTTCTTTAGGGTGCTTCACTGTAAGGTTGGGTAATAAAGGAGGGAAAGTTTCTCCTTTTGGAGCCTTTGTACCAAAATGAGAGGTATTGCACCAAAGAAAGGAAGACTTCCCAGGAAAAAGGAAGGCTTGCACACACCACACCATTTTAAGCTCAGAATGTTTTTTTTATTGGTGGGGTGCAGTCACTTGTCAGGGCTACCCTTGTTCCTATGCGTCCTAAACAAGTTTCACGGCCTTGCAGTTCGCCTTTTTAATTAATGGCAGGAGGTAGGTCAGCATTATCCGCAAACCTGTCGGGTTATTCCTGATTTCAGTTGTGTGGCGGGTGCACACCCCTGAAGTTTTGCTCTGAATTTCAGATTCAAATTCTCAAATAAAAACTTGGGAAACTCAGTCTTTTCCCATGAGCTCCATCGGTAACCATAACTCAGTCAGCACAGAAAGGATGGGCATTCTTGGTCAGTCAGTGGGATCATTACTTCCTATTGTAAACTGCTCTGAGCTTACTTCATGGGGCAAACTGCAAGCCTTATTCACGTGAGCATTCTCCTTGGCTTGCATGCACCCACTCACATCTGGAAGGCAAACCTAGCCATATGGAATGATATAGCCCTAAATATCAATTTCACCTACTCCCTTTAGTATGTCACAGGACTTGCTGAAAACAACCTGGCCTTTTTCTGCCCAAAGGTGAACCTGACTCAATGTTTGGGTTTCCCCCACAGGCAGCTTTCACCTCATTCAAGGGTTTGATGATTGAAAGTTTCCTGCCACTTAGCTAAGCTGATGCTTCACCTATTTGAAAGAATTGAATGGAGACGGAAGCTGCTCCGTTTAGAACAAGGCACAAGATGTTTGTTTCAGCCTCATTACTAGCCTGGATCTTTTCTTCTCTCCACATTTTTGGTTGGCCTTTAAACATGTAATTGAATTTTTATTGTAACTAGAAAATAACAAAAAGGGGAGCCCAAAGTATGGAAAAAATCATTTACATGAAGACCCCTTGACAGTGCCAGAGTGGGGCAAAGGGGGTCCTAGTGTAACCGAGCAGTAGGCCTGTGAATTTACAGTGGTGTTACTTGGAGTCAACAGATTATAGTTATTAGGTTACTTTAGCTGGAACTATTTAAGCATCACTGATCTCATAAAAACAAGATGACCCTGTTTCTGTGCAGCAGAATAGATTTTCCACCCCGGTACCAGCACACCCATCCTTTGGCATTTAGAAACGCACTGTACTAGGCACGGTCGGCTGTAGGCAACCTCTCTTCATAAGGTCCCACACTGTTTTGTGAAGGAGAACGGATGTGAGTGACTCCCAGGTGGCATGAGCTCAACATTTCAGCAAATAGAGATTATGGCCCTGCCGTGCAGTGACTGAGTAGCTATGGCTTTTGTTGGTGGTATTTTGTATTGGGTAGGTAAAAGCTAGTGAGTGTTGTATCAGTTTTATATCTTATGGATTCTGACACGGGGAGGCTCTGGGAAAGGACTTCAAAGAATGATGATATCTCTGTCAACTCTGATTCCATATAACTGTTTTCACGGTGAGCTCTCAAATAGACGTAAGAACTAGGTTTGTTGTTTATAACTGTTATTTTTCTGCAGTTGAGGTGTACGGGGTAGATTTGAGATGTACCTCCAGGATGTCCACATCCCTATTTAGACTCTGCCTGCTTAGCTACATCTAGGAACAAAGAATGCAGGCCACGCTTTCAGGATGGGGAACTCTACCCTGGGAAGCAGTGACCCTGAAAAAGCTTTGGGGATTGTGGCAGACATGAGCTCCCAGTGTGATGCTGTGGCCAAAGGAGCTAATGCGATCCTGTGCATAAAGCGTGGAATCTCCAGTAGGAGTCAAGGGGTTATTTTATCTCTGTATTTGGCATTGGTGCCCACAATTCTAGAAGGGTGTTGGTAAATTGGAGAGAGTTCAGAGACGAGCCACAAGACTAATTAAAGAATTAGCAAACATGACTTATAGTGATAAACTCAAAGAGTTTAAGCTAGTTAGTTTAACCAAGAGATTGTTACAGTCTATATATACCTACATGAGGAACAAATATTTAACAATTGATTCTATAGTTTAGTAGAGAAAGGTGTAACACAGTCAAATGGCTGGAAGTTAAAGTTAGACAAATTCAGACTGGAAATAAGGTATACATTTATAGCAGTGAGGGTAATTAACCATTGGAACAATTTCCCAATGTGGGGAGGGTAGTGGATTCTCCATCTAGCATCTTTTAAATCAAGATTGGATCTTTTTCTGAAAGATCTGCTCTAGGAATTATTTTGGGGAAGTTCTGTGGTCACAGTGATCCCTTCTGGCCTTGGAATCTATGATTCCTTCCTTTCATCTTTTTGATTATTTTGAAACCGTGTTAAATCTTTCCTGCACTGAAGTGGAACAGAGTGTGATGAGTATTACTGTCTTCCTGAAAAGGCTAAGAGGGAGAAAGTAGGGTTTTTTTCCCTCTTCTTCCTCCACTATCAGTCAAGGATTCGGGGTGGAAGTGGGGGTGTTTGTCTGGACTCAGTGTCCTGCCGAATAGCGTGGAAAAAATCATCCTACCATCTAGCGCTTTGCATTTGTTTGTTTTAGCTCATTGCTCTGTGATGGGGCCTGTTCTATTTCCGTGCTCTCAGTGGCTTCCCCACACTCCTCTCTGATTGTGTGAAATTTAAAGGGGGGACTCTTGAAGACCCTCAGATTTGTAAATAATCTTCAAACTATTGAGTACTCCCAGGTCCTTCCGTGCTTTCTAAGGTAATCTTCTAATGATCATTAATTAAGTGGCAAGCCTTAGATGGTTATATATATATCACAAGGGAAGGTGAGCACTGCAGACTGATTGGGATTCAGTAACCCACTTGTCCATTTTATAAGTGTACTTTAGTTTGTTTTTCTTGTGCATTTTTATTTTTAAATGCCAAACAGTTTATATCTGTACTGATAATTTCCATCTCTTCCCCCCTCCCCCCCAAAAGGGCCCTGAGATATTGTGTGTGTGAGAGAGAGAGAGAGAGAGGACTAAGGCTAGCGTTGATCTGTCTGGCTGTTTTAGGGTGACTGCTGAGAGTTGCCATTTCAAAGAGTTGATTGCACTACAGAACCTTCAACTGGGCACTGTTAAAGTAAGGCCTGTGTTTTGGGAACAGAGAAGCTTTAGATCTTTTCTACACTTACACAGGCCCTTTACGCTGGAGCCATCTGATCATCTTTGTGTAAAAACCACTACTGACCTTTTGCTGTATCCATTCAATTCTCTCTTCCTCATATTGCCCCTCCACAATGACCTGCCTTCTCTGCTTTTCAGCCATTTGACTTTTATTGTTCCTTTTTGTTTCAAGTAATAAAGGTTACATCTGCCAATGACAACTCTGCATTGAGCAGGCAGAGAGAAGATGAGGCATGTGAAAGTATGGCTGGGAGACTGCAAATCCCACTTTGTTTTGGGGCATGTGTATACTTTAATGAGAGTTGATTTGGGGGGTGGGGGAGGTTTGAGCTTTTGGTCTGGATAAGACTTTTTATTTTTGCACTAAGTATGACTGCACTGCATTGCACTACTGAAATGTATTTACATGTGGTGGGATTGGAAGGGTACACAAGGGCCCAGTGAGGGAGAAGAGAGGGCGTAGGGACAGAGCATAGGGAGCAGCAAAACACTACATCTTTTCAGATCCACCTTCATCTGGCAGGATAACGCTAGCGCTATCTTTACTCCAGGCAACTAGTCAGACACTGAGACAGCTCTAGTGAATGTCTTCTGACCATCCATTACAGGAGAAAGAGAGAGCACCGCAGATGAAACTAAACAGGCATCCTAGAACAGGTGGTTTCAAGGTGTCATAAATCTTGTTTTTCAGCCGAGTTTTCTATGTGGACTGAGGGAGATTTGGGAGAAGTGTTCAATATGAAATTGAAATCCCTGTTCTAGGCTTCAGCACAAAGTCACTAATCTCTAGTACAAATTCAAGTGTCAGACAAACTCCTAGCACTTGATTGCTCCATATACCTACCGTAGTTTGTAGTCCTTTAGTCTAAGCATGAACTCTCAGCCCAAAAGGTGAAAAAGGCTACCAAAGGTTGAAAGGTCAGTGTAAAAGCACTTCTTTGAGAGGGCTGTTAAGGGAACAGTGCAATAAATAAGAGTTATGAACACGTGTTTTAAGAAGTGCTGGTCAAGCCTTTGGGGAGAGAGAGGGGTGGGGGGGATGGAATGGAACTGTCCCAGATTAGAATATTCTTGCTTATAAAGAACATCCTCAGTGGCATTTCTAAGTTCCTTTTGAGATTGCTGAAGGGATCAGTGTTCTAAGATTCTTTAATGTGGCCCTCAAGTGAATAGCCGACCTTAATGGGGTCTTTTGGCTGGAACCAAACAGAACCCTGAGCTGAACAGAACTTTTGTACTCATGATGTAGGTTGGTCTATACCTTGATTTTTAACAAGTGTAAGACAAAAGAACGGTTAGTAATGTGGAGCCAAATTCACCCCTGCTGTAACAGCACAGGAGCCACAACCTCACAAACGATTGTGTTAAATTGATCAAATGTCATAAAATTAAAGCGTGAGCATATCCTCTGCCAAAAGGGTAGAGATGAATCAAATTACTCCAGGTATGGAAACTCTGCACTTCATGGAGAAGAGCAAGCTCATGAGCACATCTGCTTCAGTTCTGCAGTGCAGGAGTCAACTCTTGGCACAAAATGGTCAGGGAGTGAAGATTTCAAATGCTGAACAATGGGAGTTGAGCACCCGGTTTTGTGCCTAATTAACTGTCCATCTGTGCCCTAGAAATCCTCCCCATGGTAGTCTACAAGCCAACAAATTTCACAGCAGATTTTAGCTTGAGAAATAACGTCTGGCTTCACGGGCACCCTGTTGTGAATTAAGGAAGGATTGACGCTGAACCTACACACACTTAGCAGGGTATGTTACAATGCACAGGTAATTGCTGCTGGTCAGTCTTCTCACTTGAGAAAAAGATCCCAGACTTAGGAGTGTTGGGGAGGTCTGTCGCAGGGACTGGGAGGAAACAACTCTATCTTGTTTGAAGGCACTGTGTCTCTAGGGGACCCTGAAGTGCCAACGACCGGCTAGCTTCTGGTAAAGTTCGGGAGAGAATAATTAGGGATGTCTTCTGCTGCAGTGCAGTCCCATGACTACTCCAGAGAAAAGTGACGTGCTGTGTTCAGAGTGCCTTTTCTGCTGTGGTAAAATAACAAACTTCTTTCATTTGAGCTTTTCTGGCTGATTGCTGCAGACTCTTTCCATGAGATCTGACTGGATGTTGGCCTCTCTTGGCTGCACGGCTGAGCTAATATGACATTTTGCACTAGATTCTAACAAATAATGCAAACTGGAGACTTAAAGGCTCTGTCCCCACTGGGCTTTGAACCATGCTCAAAAAGTAGGTTTGAATTTAGGTTAAACTTGATTCCAGCCAAATCAGTTTTATCCAATGTTTGGCTGGTGCCGGTAAATAAGGACCAGGGTAGTTTAAAACTGCTTTTGAACGCCACATTCAAGCCTAGGTTCTTTCACAGGACCACCGTTCAATCAGGACCCATCTTGGGCTTAAGCATGGTTGTTTATTTTTAATGTTTTTAAAATAGGTTGTTCCCATTTACATGTTAAGCCAAGCAACATTTGAAACCGGTTTAACTAGACCGGAGATTAAATACAAAACAACATTTTCCAGCATGGTTCCAAAGCCCATTCTAGACAACGTTTGAGTAAGAAACTAAGGCTAACTTGAGGTTTAAATTAAGAATCCAAAACAAGTCTGTCAATTAGAGATGCCACATCATTTAACGTCCCTGTGTTGCCTTCAGATGGAGAAACACTATTTTCCCCCAATCCTCCTCCATATTTCAGTGTTCTTTTCTCTTTAACCCAAATGTCATTGGTCAGTTGGTTAAATCCAAAACAGAACTACCCCTCACTAGTTAATCATCATCTTGTTTATATATCGTCTCTTCCTAGGCACTGAGAAACATTATGAATGCATGCTGTCCAGAACGCTGTGGCATAGCAAGGGGGCACTAGGACGTGATGGTGTTTGCACTATAATGGCTCTGCAAGCAGTAATTTGACACCGTAACTGTGGCGAGGGATGGGGGAAATGCAAATGACATTTTTCAGAAGTAGCAGAAGAACAGAAAAGGCCCAGAAAATATTACAGCGCCATAGTAACAGCACTATAGCTGGCTTATAGGGCACATGTTTAAGGGGGCTGGTCATGCTTGAACACCATAAAGGCTGTTTTCAACACAGTAGAAAGGTTATGCGGCCCTGTCCCTGCAAAAATGAGAGTTTATTCTCAGGGGGTGACCTTGCACATTTCCCCAGATTAATCATCCACCTAAAGGAGAAGGCTGAGAAATCTCAGATGTTCACAGTGTCTGGTCCAGTCTTACTTTGGATCCAGAACTTCAGTCTCTCCCTACATGGCCCAGCCTCATTCTTGTTAGACAGTCCAAGTTCTACACTGGCCTGATGGTGTTTTAAAGGCTATTGAGAAGACCAAAACACTTACTTGGCCCTTGGTGTATTCACCCCTCCCCCCCCCCCCGCCCCCGCTTTTTGGTTTTTCCATCAGAGCAGCAGTGTGATTAGTGGTGAGGGGGTGACAGATAAAATTTTTGGTCCAACTGACAAGATACTATGCCGAATTGGGATTGGATTGCTGTAGTCCCTGAGGACTACAGCAAAATCTGGAGGCCAGGCTCAGTTTGATAGTAGGTTATATAAACCTATAGTCTCTGTTGCTTGCCACACCAAGATTGTTTTCCTCGGTCCCTGCTGGCACCCATGTTTTAAAAATGGAATCCAACTGTTCTGTCTTCTCTCTTCTGCGCCGTGGCTGTGTTAGCAACCTCTCCAGATACGTTGGTTTTTATTTTGCTGTTATTAATGTGTCATTCTTCTTCAGACCAAAAAAAAATGAAAAGAAAAATCAGTTTCTAGACATACAAGACCAGTGCGTGAAAGGTAACAATTCAAAAGAAAAGGTGAGCGAGAAGCAATGGTCAATCTTGTTAAGTTAGAAATCTAAGCGTAGCCTTACCTGTTCTTAACCAATGCTCACTAGTCACCCAGTAGTGGGGTCAGATAGGTTTCTCTGCTCATTCATGCTTGTATCCTATATATATATATATTTTTCTTTTGTTTGTTATTGCAGATGCACACAATGTTGTCTTTTACAATGCCTGATTTTTACTGTATTGTATTTTTTTTATCAGTCTGTGGGTTTCTTTTTGAAGGATGGGGGGAAAATCCTTTTTTAATTTTTGTTTGAGTTTTTGAGAAAAAATGCACTGGAAGTAAAATTGAAAACATTTGACTGCTTAAAAGAAAATCACATACCCACCTAAAGGAACAGGCTAAGAAAGATCCAGCTCCTACCCATCCATATTTCAGCAAGGTCCTCTAAAAAATGTCCCTGTACATAGAAGCTAAAAAGACCAAACCCAAACAAACAGCCCAGAGCAGCAGTGTTGATCCCAGCAATGCAACTGGGAGTATCTGGCACACAGAAGGTTTCCAGGGTTGGGCCACAGTTATGACATCCACCCCCACATGGGCCAAATTCATCCCAGCTGTAAACAGCTATAACTGCACTGAAGTCAAGTGAATTACACCAGGGATGACTTTGCCTATATGTGTTCAAGCTACAGCAAGACTTCCCCTGGGTTCCCCAGCCCCTATAGCCATTTTTTTAATTGATGTCAGAATGGTCTTTTGGTTGTGTCCTATTAGCCAGGGGAGGATGCTCAGAGTAGGCAAAACCCATTCCCTATTGAGTAAATGGGTTCAGTGTGCACTGTTTATGCATACGTTTTTGCCTGTCAACCTTTCAGTATAATCCACCCCACTGATATGATCAGACACCAGTGCTGATATCCTGCCCATGCAGGAAAATTGACATTGAGTACTCAAAACAGTAAAACCTTTCCATAGTGTGATCCAGAAACAGTCACTTTCAGGGCATAGGGGAAAGTCCTCTCTGTCTTTCAAAATGGCTTACAAAGTTCCTTTGCAAGTAAAATAAATAGAACACCCTCCCACTATCCTGTTCACCATATAGCTCATTCAGCCCTCAACAATATCCCTGTCACTTGAAAACAGTAGAGCTGTTGAAATAAACTACAAAGATGCAACATTTTAAAAGGCAGATGATTTCCCCTCATGCCATAGTCTGGATTTCCCTACATCAGCTCATGATATTTCCTAGCCTGCTGGCTCGAAATCGTGTGTTAAAATGTTTGCTTGCTTCTGTTTTATTTTCAAAGGAGGGTATGTGGGTGGGGAGAAGGCAGGATCTATTGTCTGTCACTTCACAGTCCTAATAGTTGGTTTGTATCTTCCATGTTTTATGCAAAAACATACATTTTAAATCAATAAATAATTGTGCCCTAGGCTGAAAGATAAATGTTTAGGGAAGGAAAAAAGAGGTCAGCTTTTTTTTCTCTACATTTTTTTTGAAGATTTATTTGGAAAGGAAGGGTACATATTTTTGTTGTGTAATATTTTCTATTTTTGAATGCATTTTCTTGGTACAAGACTTTTGTGGATTTTTTTTCATGTGAAGACATTATTTAAAAAAAAAAAAAAAGAAAAGAAAGAAAAAACTAATTGAAAAGTTTGCCCTTAAGGATATGCTGCAGTTCTGAGGTTTTAAAAAAAAAATCATGACGTGTTAAAGTTGAGGGATTGTATTGTCGGGTTTTTTTGTAATTGTTACAAGAAGAAGTTTATATCCACTGCTGTTAAATATTGTTTCAGATGAGTAAGTAAAGGGATTGTTCTTGTTTTTTTTTTTAAGAAAGTTATTTATGAAATGTCACAAACACTGGACGGTGAGTTTGTGTGGAAGCATTTTACCACCTTGTGTCTTCATAGAGCTGTTGGTAACCCTATTTTCCCTCCCTCCGCCTTATGACTTGCTGCGTAAGGTGAATTCAGGGGCAGAGGGCTGACAAGGTAGAGCCTGATGGAGACAGGAGGCAGAAACAAATGAGTCTTCAACTCAGAGGCTGGAAAAAGCAAAGGCAAATTGGTATTGTGGAATCCTGCCTGTGCGGTGATCAGCCAGCTCTATTTCTCCTCCTCATAGCAGCTTGAGGAGAGGGGCTTAGAACACAAGGGTCTGAGTGAGAATAGCGGTGCTCATATCCACATCTGTAAATGACACCTCAGTTTCTCAGTAACCATGCCTCGGCTCTTGTAAGCCCCAGCAAGCTTGCCAAGTGAGAGCACCTGGATCTTTGTGACCAACCAACCCAGCTGAGACCTCTGGGCTCTGTAACTTTGTTTCCAATTGCTTTCTGTGAACTAGAGCTCTGGGATGGGTTGTACTTAAAGCCACCAAGTCCAGCTTCCTTGGCGTTCCTGCCTTCCATTGGGGGGGGGAGGGGGGAGCCATGGCTGTCTAACAAGTTGGAGGTGTAAAGGCTGTAGATTGCCACATAGTGTCTCTATGCTTCCAGCTTTGAAGAAAAGAAAGAAGAGGGCTAAAGTAAAGCTGTGATCTAAAAGCTCATTAGGTTGGAGGGAAGGGAAAGGGGAGACACCAACAGCTGTAATAATCAACTGGAGATATGTAACTGGGCTACATTCAAGGCCAACCAGAATCTTTTCTGTTCTGGACACTAACAGAACCAAATCTTGAGATTGTCACACAGACAGAAAGCTGAACAGTGGCCTTCAGTTCTCCTGCCTTTTAGTCTCCCTCGCTGCCTCTCTCTTTCCCCTAAAAACTACTGCTTTGTGGGCCTCTGTTCCAGGAAGCACTTTCCACCTCCACCTAAACTGCCCTTGCTTTCAAAACCATGGGGTTCTGTCAAGACTGACTAAAATCATGTGCCTTCTTTTCCCCCTTTTGTAATTAAGCCACCTTCTCCCCTCCCCCCAGCTCGCACACGTAAGAGACAGAGGAAGCTCTCAAAAGTGCTACTTGTCTACTGGCAACCAGCAAAACAACATTTTATTAAATCTTTTCTCTTACACCGATCTTCCCAGGGAGACATTTTCCTCTCCTTCCCATACACCCATCTTAGCCACAATGGGAATTGGGGGGTGATTTTTGTTCCCGTTCCCATCCTAGCACAGTGAAACAATTTCTCTCTTGGTCAGAATTCACACCCTTAAAATGTTAGTGACAAGAACAAAAGAAGTTTGTGGCCTTATTGAAATGATTTTTAACCAATGATTTAACCCTAAAAATAACCAACCCATTTGTTCCCAAAGCTTGCATCATTTTTATAATCAGCCTTTAGGACCTTTCCTCTCAGTCCAGCCTGAGGGGGATGGTAATGATGGAGGCTAAACTAAGCTGGGTGGACTAGCAATTAAATTTGGACGTTTTAGTCTTAGGCTTCCCTTGCTATACTATAAGTCAATCTAGTCCAGAGCCCTTGCATTCTCTGCTTTACTAGTCAACTTGAGTATCACGGTGACCCAATGGGAGATGTGTGGTGGCTGATTTGGGTTCCATATAGTTCTGGATCTTTTAGAGGTGGAAGGGTAGAACAGTTGTTAGAGGCAATGAAGCTTCTTATTGGCTAACTGCAGTATTCCTAGGCTCAGCAAATGCCACCAATTCATTGTAATACACCTGTACTGTCCCCAGGCCTAAGATGAAAAATAAAATGGCTCTTTGGCTTAATTAAAACTGAACTATAACCACAGAACTTCTACTGTTCAAGGAAAGACTGTTTAAAGGGAGCCTGGCAGAGTCAGTAACCCCAAACGCTGACCTACTTTCCCCCATATATTAGATTGTTGCATATGGTCAGGGTCATTTTTATGGGTTTTTTTAAGAATTAGTGCTAGAATCTCCCTCCTCCAGCAAACCTATAACAAACAAGTTTGCACTTGGAGTGTGAATTTGGCAAGAAAGGGGAGGGATTTTTAAACCTAAATTTCCCACAATGTTGTTTTAATCAACAGCAAATAACTCAAAGAAAGACGTTGAAATTTTTTTTGTTATCATGAAATGATTTGGAACATTATAAATATAAATAGTTGCTAAACGTTGGGCAAGGACTTGAAATTTCTACTTGAATGTTAAGCTCTAGGGCATGGGAGGAGGGAATTTATTCCCCACAATATTGCATATATTGGGTGGGTGTAGAGACAAAGGCTGCATTCCTAGAGGTCTTTGGTGCTGACTGGGTTAAAACTCTTTTCCAAGACCTGGATTTTACACAGTTAATGTACACAAGAATAACCTGTATCACATGCAATATTTTGATGAGGGGAGGAGAGTACTGTGGGAAACAGATTGGCTGGCTGGCTGGGTAGTTTCCCTCCTGCCCCAGTTTTTGTAAAGTTGTGACTTCTACAGTGCCTTATTCCTAATAGACGCTGGCACTCAAACACAAACCCCCCTTCCATACACACACACGTTCAGCCTCAAAAACACAAACTGAGGGCAGAGTCAAAATGTACCTCAGAGCCACACCCCCGGAAGGGTAGAGGTCACTAGCAAAAAATAACTGAAGCCATGGTGGGGCTGATACAATCACCTTGACAGCTGGAGAATTTCAAACATTCCAAATTTGAGCAATATCTTTTCCACCTCTCCTCCCCCCTCCCAACCAATGGTGCTGCTATACTGCCAGGAGTCCAGTTTGCCCAAGATTAGCTGCCTGTCCAGACACCTGTCAGGCGTGGCCTCATTTGTTGTTGACATTGTCAAGTCTAAGGAGGTTTAGAAGAGTCAGGCTTTTTCCGCTACTCTAACTGTTTTCCATGGGGTACGTGAATGCCATTTATTTTGCTTTAAATGCACTTTAAAAAAAAAATCAATGCTCCAGACTGTTGCAAATACACAGGAGGAAGACAGTGCATGAGTGTCTAAACCCAGTTCACTTTATCTCCAGTTAAAATATACTCAGTGGTGTGTGTATGTATAGAATGTGTATACATACACACATATCCATATCCACACACCAAGACACACAAAGCTTAAGTAGATAATCTGTCTATAGTTAAGCTCACAAAACCAGATGCTACACAAACACAAAGGCAGCAGAGGAATTGCGGTTGGGCTCTTGAAACACATCACAAAAAAATGAAAACAGCTACTTGCAAGTGACTTTGGTTCTTTCTGTACATTCAATAACTATAGTAGGTGTGGGTTGTAACCAGAAAAAAAAAGGAACGGTGCTAACTGAAGGCAACTGAATGAATGGGCAAAAACCCTTTTGGTCCAATAATGCAATTAAAGTGCTACACCAGTTCTCCACTTGGTGTTTTCGGGTTGTTGGGTTTTGTTTTTTTAAAAACTAAAAACAAATCTGCAAAAAGACATGATCCTCCCACAAAAAACAAACCCTGAAAAAGCCCTTGTTTATGGAAGATGTCAGATCTCAAAACTCTTGGCCTTGCTCTCAATCAGCACATGCAAAATCAGTACTTTTTTAATGTCTGAAATGAAAAAAAAAAAAAAAAACTTTTTGAAGCACCTTAATGTGGCTTCCCATTCCAGGAGTGGTAGCCACCATTTTTCTTTGAGCACCTTATTGATGTGTTATGCTATCTGCTGTCTTTTTGTTACCTGTTGGCTGAATGGCTGGCTGTTAACACGTACACACTTGTGCGGGGGCGAGGGTACGGCTGTGTGTGCACCTAGTGCAGTCCACATACACACAGGCCTTTCTATGAAATGCTACATGTGCACGCACACCCTGCTATGATATCTTTGTGTGTGAGAGAGAGACGCTCCATCTATGTTCTCGTTCCTCATTGGATTAGTTTGAATTTAGAGGGAAATTTCTTAACCTGTCTCTGCCGTTTTTGGCGGACAAAGTTAAAAATTCATAAATGGCTCAGGGAGGGGGCCATTTCCTTATTGAGAACAAAGAAATTCCCAACCATCATTCAAAGCTGAGTGAATGGGAAACTGCATTCAGGCCTAAATCCTGCAGTCTTTGGGCAGGCAGCTCCTCCCCGGTCCCCCTCCTCTGCACTGCTTTCATTGGCAGTTATGCCAGAATAAAGACTTCATGATTTGGTCCCCAGCAAGCAAAGCTGCTTCTCAGGAGACAGGTCTTTGCCTCTACCAATGTGCACTGTTGTGGCTGTGTGTGTTTTTATACACTCGTACACACTGCTACACAGATAGCTCTAGAGACACGGTTTGTGAAGATATGAAGAGCAGGTCAAAAGTTTGGAGGGGGTTATGCGTTCCTTTTGTTTCTCTTATACTCTGTAAATGGTATGTCAGTTATTAAACAAGCAAACAGAAAATTGTTTTAAAAAACCCTTGCATACGCCTTTTCTATCAAGTGCTTTAAAATATAGAATAAATACACACATCCTGCCAGTTTTTCTTACAGTGAGAGTACCCTTACCTGCCATTTAATATTAGCCTCGTATTTTTCTCACGTATATTTACCTGTGACTTGTATTTGTTATTTAAAACAGGAAAAAAAAGAAAAAAAAAAGAAAATTAACTAGCGCTTCATTATACTATATTATTATTATTATTATTATTGTGACATTTTGGAATACTGTGAAGTTTTATCTCTTGCATATACTTTATACGGAAGTATTACGCCTTAAAAAATACGGAAATAAATTTTACAAGGTTTCTGTTTTGTGTGGAAGAGTAATTGATGTTGCTAAGAATGATGTTTGTTTTTGTTTTTTGTTTGTTTGTTTTTTGGGTTTTTTTTTTAATGTTACCAGCACTTTTTTTGTAAGTTTCACTTTCTGAGGTATTGTACAAGTTCACACTGTTTGTGAAGTTTGAATATGAAGGAATAATTAAAAAAAAAAGTAAAAAACTTGGCTGGTGTCTTTGTGGGTTTATTTTCCTCCTAGAATATACAGGTTACATGTAAAGACACAATCCTGCAGTTGATAGAACAGAACCACATTGAAACACTCACTGTATGATTACAGTACAACTTTTGACTGTGAGGCTAAACTTCCGCAGAGGACCCTGAACACACAGAAATCACCAAATGGAACCAGAATATCACAAAATATGGCAAAAAAGAGGCTTCTTAAAGATAGAAGCTTTTTGGTCAAATAATATTTTAAAAATCCATAACAGAAGACTATAAATTACCTGTCCTGCATCTTCCCTTGCTATTCCAGTCTTTGGCTCCTCACACCCAGCTCTGCCAGTGCCCCTCCATCCAGGATCCTGCAGTCCTCCTGCTAATCTCCTTACAATTTAGCTAGTGCATCTCATTCTGACTGTAATATCTTTACTACTGTACTCCCCCGGTACAATTCAGCTGCTATATTTCAGTCCTGAGCTGCAATATCTTGGTTCAGTGATTTGCATAAACCTACTCTTAAGATAAGGCAAAGGTCACCAAACTCTCTCATTGGTGACCTGAGTCAAGCTTGAATCCATTGGTAAAAAGGCAGCAATGGCTGCAGGCAGTTACATGATTTCAAGCTGGAGCAAAAGACTTGCCAGGCTGGAGATGCCACTGGAAGGCCAAGCAGGAGTTGAAAAGGCAGATGTCCCACATAGCCTAACCTCCCCCACCTCCCCAAACTCAATTAGTAGTTTTGATTTTTCTTTCACATCCTTGGCCAAACGAACAACAAAACTCCAAGTGATTCAACAGAACCATAGTTTCACCTCTGGAGCACACTTTTCAAATGTGGAAGCTTAATTTAGGGCACCCAGTTCTACACTTGGATTGAGTCCAAATGCATAAAGAAGGTATCCTAGTTTAGGTGTCTTCTTGTGAAAGTTTGGAACACACACACACACTCTCTCTCTCCCCCCCCCCCCTCTCTTCTCTCTCCCCCCTCGGGGCTTTAGGTTCTTCCCTAAAAGATTAAAAGCTCAAGACGAGATCTTTCATTTGTCAAAAACCTGGAAAGGAGATCCTCCTCCAATGGGATTCATGAGACTCATCCCCACCCCACTGGCAAAGCAACGTTATTGCTAAAAGATGAGAGCCACAGAAACACATTGGATAATCATTTCCATAGCAGGGGTTGAAAGAGCATTTTAATGGGAATCTAGACTTTTTTTTCTCATTCTACAGCCAGGGGGTGCTTTTCTCAAAACAAGATAAACTCACCAAATCTTCATCCTGAGGCCATATTGACGATCCAGGGATGTATTCCAGTGGTTCTCAGCCTGAGGATTAACCAGCAGGGTCCTGTGGGCTCAGAAGGCTGCTTGCCATTATCCAGCAGGTTCCATATGCAAAGTGAGTGGCAACTGGCTGCCCCACAGCCATTTTCATGCCTAATTCTGTTGCTAGTGAACGGTGCTGCACTGACAGCTCTGGAGACTGAAGTCCTCTATTTGTCCACCAGATCAGGTACAGTCCAAGCAGCAGTAGGTGGGTTGGCACCATTCCCACACACAGCGCCTCCTCCCCCAGTTAGCGTTCTTCAGCCCTGCTCTTGAGACCATCTCCAGTGATGAGAGGAGAAGTCACTATCCATGGTTCAGTCTTTATCTTGCTTCTCTACTGAACGAGTTTTCTTCCCCCGGTTGTGATGTGGACACTGGTACCCCTAGGAAACTGGCCTGAGACCTCCATGCAGCCCTTCAGTTAGTAAAACAACTTGTCGCCACATGCCTGGATGAGATATTGAACAAAACCCTGGAAGATAAAGTCCCTTCCCAGTTTCTTGATTTATCTAGTGCAAACACCCAGTTCCTGTCTACAACAGTGCTCTGTACTTTTCCCTTCCACCACCACCACACATATCCTTTCTCTTGACCAGCCAACCTCCAACGGGACTGGAGAGGAGGAAGCAGAAAGATTTCAACAAAAGAACTGATGCAGGAACGCTAAGCTTCCCCACAGCCAAAACTCTCTCCTCCCCACCCAGCTATCCCATTTGTGTCACAGTGCTCCTGCTGCTGTGGCTTTTGTATCCCAGGACATTAAAATAGTCATGACCATCATCAGACTCCTCCTGAGCTCCCCGGCAGCTGGCAGACGCCACCCTGGCCTCTGCTGAGCTGCCTGTTTGGTGAGCTGTAGTCCTGCCCGCTGCTGCTGGAGGGCGCCTTCTGCAGGACATGGGGCGGCACATGGATCTTCTGAGTTTGTTTCTACAAAACAAAGCCATAAGGTTTTATTTCCTCCAACCATTTTAAACCAGACACAACCCCAAGAGCCATTGTTCAGATCCAAACTTTCCCAGAGTCTGGGAAGGATTCCTGTCTCCAGGCTGAGATCAGGGTCATCCTTACGTTTACACAGCTGCTCAGGTTTCCACCATCCTTCCGTCTCTTTCCTAAGAGGGGACAGCGAGAGAGGAGGGTGGGTTATGGAGGGGTTGGGAAGGCTGGGTATGAAGGGGGTCTGAGATGTGCCCTTACAGTGGTGGAGGCCCCCTGAGAAGCAACCTCACCCTTGACTGGTGTGGAGTAGGATCCTCCATGAACCCAGGCCTCAGCCAGTGTGAAATAAAACATCTCCCAACATCCACCAGCCTACTTGTCTAGTAAAACAGGTTTGGGCCCATGAGAACTGCCTGCACATTTGACAGCTGACAGATTTGGGCCCCCATCTCACAGGCCCTCATACCTAGCTGGGGACCCCAACCTTAGCCAGTGGGACGGCAGGGGGCCTGAAAAGGACCCTCACACTCAGACCATTCCTGCAGGAGTTGAGAGCTGCCCAGATAGTAGCTAGTGAAAGGAAAGAGGGGTGATTACTGAGACCCACCGTCACACTTCAGGAGAACCTGAAATATGCTTTCAGCAAGCAGTCTAAAAGGAAGGGGACCCAAATATACACCCTGGTCTCGGCTGACTCTGAGGAGGTCTCTCACACTCAGCTAAGAGGGGATGCTGAGATGCATTCAAACTGGATGGGGAAACATGAACTGTGCCTTCAACCTCAGCTAGGGGAATGAGGAGGGACTCCAGACATTCCATCAGAATCAGTCAGGGGATGGGTGATATGAGCAATTCCCTCACACTCAGCCCAGGTATAATAGGGGGTTCAGCAGAGCCCTTACACTCACTGGAGAGCAGGGAGGGAATTAGGAGCCATAGCAAAGCCCTCACTCTGAGCTAGGTGCTGAGTTACTAGGGCTCAGGGTCTGAGATGATTTATTGGCCATGCTGTGGGGATTTTTCAGCAGATGCTCAAAATTCAGCCAAACCGAGTGAGATGTGGAGGCTGCGGGCAGCAAAGCCATTTTAAGATGAATACACGAGGAAGCACAATGAGCAACTCTAAGTGAATGTTGTAGTTAGGTACAGCTGAGACCTCTTCACTTAGATGCCGTATTGCCAATCTAAATTACTCTACATCTTTATGTTTAATCCAGTCAATGTAATTAAAGATTCAATAGCTAAGAAAAGTAGCAGGGATGAGTGGAGGGTGGGGCTGATGACCTTATTGGAACTAACTTCCAGTTACCTTGCTCCTGAGGATCCAGACTATGAAACACACTGGAGCAGAACTCCCAATATCAGAGTGATGATTATGTATGGAAGGTTCTTCCAAAGGATCGTCTCCTCTGATGCTCCTGAAATTAAGTGAAGAGAAATGTGAGTTTGGCATTAAAAACACCCTTGGTCACATTCACCAAAGGCATGCAGAAAGGGGTACAAAGCTACAGCTGTGATCCTCAGGCCTGATGCTAGTCTCACACTTTTTCACACACCGGTGTAACACCATTGACTTCGGAAGAATTACTCCTTAATTACGGTTATTTCAATTAAATCAAAATTAGGCCCCATGTGTCCATGCTTGACAAAGAAACCCTGATGGGAGGGCACTCTACCTCCTTCTTCCTCAGGACAGTCTGGATCTTCCTCCCACTGGTTTTATCTTAAACAATGCTGGGGGTAAAACCTGGTGACTATAACTGCCCCATGGAGGCCACCCTGTTTAATTATTTCATGCATAATATGACTCAAAGATATGCTGTATCCAGCTCAGGACATTGAATCCTGCAGCCTAAGACAGCTTCCATTTCTGTGTAAGCAGAGCATTTCCGTGAGAAGAGGCAGTGCTGACAACTGTACCAACAAGTCTTTCTAACTCCAGTAGCGATCCTGGGTACACATGTGCACAAACACTTCAACAGGAAGCCCTGTCCTACCCTGACTGTGCTCAGCACCTCATTCCACTGCAGAATCGGCCTGTAGTGAACTCCCTGAAATAAACATGGACTATAACACCAACCTTCAGTAAAACACAAAAGCCACCTGTCACCAAAACAATTCTTTTTTCAAATCTCACTTTGGTAGGCTGCCTGCCATAAGCTGATATTTTAATAATCTGAAGGGTCTTCGTATTTACAAGGTAATGAACAACTGTAACCCCAGCTACAGGACCTGCAAGGCCAACACATTGCTGTTAGTTGCTGAACATTAGTTATTACTACACAGGGACAATTGTTTTTGGAAAGCCCTGGAAAACTGGATACCAAAAGACCGGGTTGGGAGAACGGGGTGGGAAAAGGAGGCAACCATAGTACCTGTCTGCAAAAGAGAAGAGTGATTCTGGCAATTACCGCCCCGGAATTCTGACTTCTAGCTCTAAGGAATTGTTTAAGTGGCCACTGCGAACCTCGTGTTAATTACCCAATACCGTTCCAGATGTTAGGTAAATATCTGGGATGTTCTAAACCTCTTGCTTATGTCTGTGTATGCTTAAATCTAATAAGCTGCAGTGTTAGACAAGTGCACACTTACATGCATTTAATCCTTGATCAGACAGACTTGCTGTGTTCCTATTAATTTATTCCTGACCCACCTAGAATGAAATAGATACGTTGCCCCTGCTGGGGGTTCTGAAAACCCTGGGTAACACCCCCACCAGCTGCTGTATGTTTTCTTCCCTCTCCCTAGCATCACCAGGCCCCTACGGTAAGAATTGTACCCTTGTATTAAGGTCAGAATTTGGCTCTAGTTAGCCTTTAAACTCCCTGTACGGTAAGCAAGTATTATTAGAGCCAAATCTGGAGCAGATCACTTCCTCTCTCTGTCCCTCTAAATGCAGTCATCTCTACCAACCACTAGACACCCTTATGTTTGTAATTCAAGTAAACAGATCAGGCAGAGCACCGGGCTGGTGGAAGGAGAAATGGCAAGTGAAATTGACCATAAACAGAAAGTGACATTGACCAATCTAGCTTTATTGTCCAAGCTAAGTGAGAAGTGCAAAAAGTAAACAAACAGTACAAAAACCACAGCAGTGATGAAAAGAAAATTAGATCTTAAAACATTTCAGCTTTAATAATATAATTTACTAGTAACAGAGGCAAAAGGTAAAATGTTAAAAATAATATTTTTGGCCATTTCACCCATAAAATGAATCTACTCTAGGGAAAGGAAGAGGACATTCTGGATGGTGCTAATTCTTTAACTGCAAAATAAACTTGCCAAAGGTTCCTAAAGGAGTAAATTTTCAAAAGTGCCTAAAATACCACTCCTAGGCTCCTAAATAGAAAAGGGTGACATTTTTCAGCAAGAACATTTTTTAACCGAAAAATGTAGATTTGAGTCAACTGAAACATATCAAGAAGTCACGTTCAAAAAAAATCATTTTGAAATGTCAAGACAAAATGTTTCTATATTTTATTCAAAGCATTTTTTTCTTTCAAAATTTACTCCAATTTTTTTAAAAAGGTTAACAAACCTCACAATCATTTTCAGTTGAACAAAACGTTTCATTCAACCTGAAATGAATTAATTTTCAACTTTTTGGTTGATCACCCCTTTTTTTTTCTTCCAGTACAGCCACAAACTTTAAAAAATCAGCTATTCATGCAGCTCTTCTCCTACGGGCTTGTCTACACACAAAAAATTAATCCCGGATAAGATAGAGTGTGAATTTAAAGCAGTTTCACTACTCCTGATTAACTCCATGTGTGGATACTATTAGGGCTTGTTTACACTGGCACTTTACAGCACTGCAACCTTCTCATTCAGGGGTGTGAAAAAACACCCACGAGTGCTGTAAATTTTAGCACTGCAAAGTGCCAGTGTGGACAGTGTACCAGCGCTGGAAGCTGTACTCCCAGCACTGGTAGCTATGCCCCTAGTGGAGGTGGGTTTTTTAGAGCCTGGGAGAGCACCATGCGGTGACTACACAGGCAGTGCTTTAACATTGTCAGTATAGACAAGCCCTTATTCTGGATTAACAGTATTTTGTTACAAATTGGCATAATCCGCTTCCAATAAGTGCCTTATTCCTTCTGATTAACATGGAGTTAATCAGGAATAGCTATTCTGAAATAACTCCCATGTAGACAAACCCTGAGACACTTTGGTGCTTTGGAAAATTTTACCTGCACTCCACATATCTGAGTTATCTGTAGTTTTGTTGGCTCACCTGTCAGTTCCAGGAACATTCTCCCTTCGTACGTCCCATAAGGGTAGGTGTGAAATTCACAGCAGTAAGCCCCAGTGTCATTGACTCCTAATAAGTGGATTGTTATCCCATACTCTGCTGCCAGCGATACCTTCTCAGTGAATGCCGGCTGGACCATGGCTCTATCTTTATTTAAAACTGCAAGTGTGATCTTGTTACACCTGTTCCAGTTCACCTGCGACACAATGGCATTGGTCAAAGAGTGAGAACACCACAGGGTGATGTTGCTGTTTTCAACTGCAGAAACATTCCCGGCTGTTAGAATTTTCTCAGTTGTGTCTCCTGGAAGACAGCAAAGCAAAGCGCAGTCACGAGAGTGATGCAGTGTATGGCTCCCCCACAGTTTGTGGGGGAGAAAGTTCATTTGATTACCTAAATTCCCACTCCACTGCAGTCATTGAAATCAGATAAAACAAGCAAAAACCAAACAGGAAATAACTAGATCTGAGAAGGAAGGGAATTCTTTGTGACAGGTTTGGTCACAGAGATCCCCTTGGGACTGTCAACTGATGTGCTAAAATTACCTCTGAGCCCATTTTCCCTGCCAGCTTGGGACTCCAGAACCCTGCCTTGTTGAACCAGTCTTGCTAGCCTGCTGCAACACAGACCCAGGGTCTGGACCATGCCCCCAGCTCTGCAGACTTTAACTAAAAACAGCTCAGCAGGTTACCTGTCTCCAACACCCAGACCCCCCAGCTCCCAATGGGATCCAAGCCCCACATAAATCTGTTGTACTCTGTATAAAGCTTGGGTAGAAGTAGGATTTAAGTGGTTCCAAGTAATAACAGCCAGAACAAAGTAAGTCACCAAGCAAAATAAAGCAAAACACACATGTCTTAGCCTCATACATTAAGAAAGTGACTAGAGGTAATATCTCACTTTCAAAGATGTTCCAATAAGCTGCTTTCACAGACCAGACTCCTTCCTAGTCTGGGCCCAATCCTTTCCCCTGGTACAGTCTCTGTTAGTTCCAACAGACATCTCAGGTAGTCAGCAGGGGTTTTCTCATGACTGGCAGCCCCTTTTGTCCTGCTCCAACCTCTTTTATAACTCTGGCACAAGGTGGGAATCTTTTGTCTGTGCTTGTCCCCACTCCACTTCATCAGTGGAAAAGTACAATGATTAAGATGGTCACTGTAAGGCCCCCAGTCTCCATTCTTCCTGGGTTGGCCCACAAATATACCAGAAGGTTTGCAGGTAAATAAACCATTTACAACCCATTGTCCTAGTCAATGGGAGCCATCGAGATTCTAAACCACCATTAATGGCCCCCACACTTTGTATAATTACAGTAGTATTACAGGGTTATACTTTATATTTCTTACTTCAGATACAAGAATGATACATGCATAAAAATAGGGGAAATATATTCAGTAGTTTATAACCTTTTTATGATATCTTACAAGAGACCTTTTGAATAAAGCATATTCCAGTTGTATCGTATTTACACTCATAAGCCTATATCCATAAAACATGAAGTGCAACATCACATTCTTCTCTAACCCTAAGGGAAGATGGTCCCAGAAAGGGAGGGCTCAGATCTGTTAGTGGACCAATGTATGAAAGCCCAGGATTGGGTGGTAATAGAAGACCAAATTGCAGAGGAAGATTTTCTCCAGGTCAGGGAAGATGGCGATATGCTTATATAGCTATATACAACTGCCATAAACAAACATCCCAAAAGTTTCAGATTAGCACTGAAATGTCCAGATACTTATCTCAAACTATCATTTAAATTATCAGATCTCCTTTGGCCTGGAATTTGGGGAAAGGAAGTGGGCTATAGCCCACGAAAGCTTATGCTGAAATAAACTGGTTAGTCTCTAAGGTGCTATGAAGTCTTCCTCATCTTATTTACGGATACAGACAAACAAATTAACCATGTTAATTATTATTTGGTTTCAGAAGGTTTGGCAATATCAACATATTTTGGAGAATTGGGTTTCTGTTTGTTTATTTGGTTAACTGTTTGCTTTTGGGGTTGGGGAGGACTGTGGGCAGTTTACTCTTCTCTTTGAAGCGCTATGTACAGAATCCTGCTGGTGAAATGATACTGACTTAGATGATGCCAAGTTTGATCTGCTAGGACAACTTCTATGGGATGAAAGTTTCTTGAGTATACAGGTAAATTTGATTTAAAAACAAACAAACAAAAAAACCCAAAAGTTAATTCATACCCCTAGTTTTTGTTCCCAGTACTAAGCCTCCCACCCCCCTTCCCCATGCCCAATATCCTTCCTGTCCTCACAATTTCACAGGACTTAAAACCTGGAAACAGATGCAAAGCCTAGTTGTGCAGTCACTCATTTGTTTAGATTGGTGCAGGCATTGTGAACAGAGCAAAAGAACCAAGTAATGGTTCCTGGACTCTGTTCCTAGCTCTACTAGTGACTACCTGTGTGGCTTCAGGTAAGTCTCTTAACTGTCTCGTGCCTTAAATTTCCCCATCTGTAAATCAAGGATAGTAATACAGCTCTAACTGAGTTATACAAGGTTTAAATCATCAATGTATACAGTGCTTTGACACAAGGGATATCCAAATAACTGAATATTCTGTTCAGGGGCAGGTCTGAAAAACAAAAATTCTGTTTGGGTCAAACAAAAAAAAGTGTTCAAAAAATTCCATTGACTTCTTATTTTGGAAAGATATTTTGTTTTGGAAATGCCAAAATGAACCATTTCAACAATTCCATTTTTTTTAAACCAATACAATTGTCTGAAATTGACCCGAATCCATGAACTATATTGGTCAGCTCTGTAACGGGGTCGGTCACTCACCCGGCGGCACCCCCGTCTGGTCGTCTGGGAATTAGCTCTTGTTGACCCAGGAGCGCCCTCTGCCGGCCGACCTCCGCTTCTCCACGCTGGCCCCGTGTCCCTCCTGGACCCCGGAACCCCTTGCTGAGGGTGCCGCACCCTTGCAGTACCCTCCTTGTCTCAGGGTCTCCCCTCCCTGGGGAACCCAACACCCACTATCCCCAACTTGCCTCAGATACGGCCACTGCCAGTCACCACTGCCTCAGTCTCTCTGAGGCTGACTGCAGTCTCATGGCTACTCATCACCGGCAAGAAGGGGTTGGCCTGCTGCTCTTATCAGCCCAGGGGCCGCCCCCTTGCAACTCCCAGTACCCCGTGGGTCGGGCCTTCCCTAGGCTCAGCAAGCTGGGGCCCTCTCACTAGAGCTTAGGCTCCCTGGCTCCCAGCTGCCTTGCCCTCACCCTGTCCCAGTCCAGGTACTTTGATAAAGGCTCCCTGCAGCCAGGCCTTGTCTCCCTCTGCTTGCAGAGGAGACTGCCCCCTTGCAATCCCCAGTACCCCGTGGGTCGGGCCTTCCCTAGGCTCAGCAAGCTGGGGCCCTCTCCCTAGAGCTCAGGCTCCCTGGCTCCCAGCTTTTATACAGCCTGGAATGTTTGGGGCGTGGCCACACAGCTGAGCCTGCTTTCCACTTAAGCCTGCTAGCAGGCTCAGCCAGCTACAAACCCTCTTTCCAGGGCTATTCCACCCCTGGCCGGCAGGGAGCGGGGAGCACCCCGCTACAAGCTCAAATATGCATTTTCTGGCCAAAAAAAGTTTGTCATTAAAATTTTAATCCAGCTCTAAGACCTCTGGGTGAAGGGTGCTCTTAATAACAACAGAAAAATGAAGTATGACATGCATGTACTGAAATGCATATTGTTTACTTACGTTCAGTTTACCAATCTATATTGCTCTGTATCAATGACCTGTCCTCTTCATTAAATGTCATTCCCCCAATCTCGGTAATCTGCAAACTTCATGGCTAATCATTTTATGCTTAATTCAGATCTTTGATAAAAATGTTAAATAGCAGAGGGCCAAGAATCTATACCTGGAGGACCCCACTAAACAAAACAAAAAACCAAAAACACAACACACTTTCTAAAATTACATTTTAAGGTCTCTCAGTTACTCCGTTTCTAATCCATTTAGTGTTCACCATTTTGCTTTGGTATCATTCTAGTTTTTTAATCAAAGTGTCATGCAGTATAAAGTCAAATGCCTTATAGCAGTTTAAATATATTATATCAACACTATTAGCTTTATCAACCAAATTTGTAATCTCATCAGAAAAGATATCCAGTTCATTTGACAAGATCCATTTTCCATAAGCCCATGTCGATTAGCATTAATTATATTACTAGATGGCTGGGACAGAGCTAACAAGGTAACTGTACAGTTTTAATGTGATTCCTATAATGAGCAAGACTAAAAAGAAAGCAGCTGATGGAAAAAGAAGAGGGACCCAAACCCAAAGAAAAATGATGTCTGCCAAAAAAACCTACAGATAACTCACATCTATGGAGTGTGGGTCACATTTTCCAAAGCACCTAAGTGAATCAGGGTTTGTCTACATGGGAATTATTTCAGAATAGCTATTCCTGATTAACTCTGTCTTCCTTACTCAATTTCGGTTGTCACCATCATCCAGTGAAGCACAGAGAGGTCAAAACTCACTTGCCCAATGTCACACAGCAAATGAATGGTAGAATTAGGAATAGGACCCAGGATCCCTGAGTCACAAGTCTCTGCAGTAACTAAGAGTAAGAAATCAAAGTAGGATAGCAAACTCCTAGAACTATACCTGAAACATGCAGGAGAGGAGCCATATGCCACAGCAGCTGTCCCACAAAGAGAGGATAACCCATGCTACCAAAGAGTCACGAAAAAGCAGCTGCTTGCTCTGGAGACTGGCAGGGCTGCAGAAGTGCAGCTGTGAAAACACCACAGCTCAAGTACGTGGCTGGGGGAAGGGAAAGAGCTTTGGGGCAGGTGAGGAGGGAGAACTCATTCTTGACGCAAAACAAACCACAGAGCCGTGGAGAGTGCGTTTCAGAAGAGACAGCACGGAGAACGCTTTACAGGCAGTAGTTACTTGTAACTGCAGGTGACTCAAACACCACTTTACTCATTAACAAAGGTGCCCTTATTTAGGCTTACGGACCACAAGCTCTGATAAGCAACTTACAGTATTCTCGCTATCAGTACAGTTATGGCTTTGTATAGAACAGTGGTGCCCAGTCAGGGATCCGGGGCCCCTAAGGAGCCATGAGCAGGTTTCAGGAGGGCTGCCAAGCAGGGCCAGTATTAGACTCACTGGGGCTCAGGGCAGAAAGCCAAAGCCCCACCCCCTGGGGCTGAAGCTGAAGCCTGAGCAATGTAGCTTTGTGGAGACCCCAGGGCAACTGCCCTGCTTGCTACCCCCTAATGCTGGCCCTGGCGTTTTATATGTTGTTGGGGAACAGGTGGGCTGTGGAGTTTTTCTAGCATGGGGTGGGGGGCTCCGAAAGAAAAAGGTTGAGAACCCCTGGCATAGAAGACTGACTGGTCCACCTTACAGAGCACACCATAAAAAAAAAACACAACCTATGGAATAGCAGCAGCCATGTCTCTTTCTAAGGGCTTGGTTACACTGGCGCTTTATAGCACTAAAAAGCCTCCAGGAGCGCTAGAACTCTCTAACCGTACACACTTGCAAGGCACATTTTGCACAATAAGTCTCAGTTTAAAGCGCTACTGGTAAACCACCTTTCCGAGGGTAAGAAGGGCTTTTGCACTAGTGCTATAGCACAACGGTGCGAATGTGAACACCCATTGCGCATTAATGAGCCTCCAGCCTCCTCCAGCCTGGCCCATAATTCCCATTCGAGCCACTCTGGCCATCATTTCAAACTCTTCTGTCGCGTCCTCAGGTGACCACACGTCAGACCCTCCCTTTACATTCACAGGGAAATTTGAAAATCCCCTTCCTGTTTGCTCCAGCCAGGCGTGGAGTGCTCCTCAGGTAACCATTTTGCTTGGCCATGACTCCCCGTGCCATGCCTCCTCGCAATAAGCGATCTCCAGCGTGGTCCGATCATGAGTTGATGGACCTCATCAGTTGTTGGGGGGAAGCGGCTGTCCAGTCTCAGCTGCGGTCTAGCCGCAGGAATTACGATACCTATGCCCTGATATCACGGGCCATGAGGGACAGAGGGCATGAGCGGGACACTCTGCAGTGCCGGGCAAAAGTAAAGGAGCTTAGGATTGCATATCGCAAAGCTCGCGACGCAAACAGATGCTCTGGGGCAGCCCCTGTGTTTTGCAAATTCTACAGGGCTCTGGATGCGATCCTGGGTGGTGATCCAACGTGCACTCCAGCGACCACCCAGGACACTTCTTCCCAGCCCACCACTGAAGAGGGTGGGGGGGGAAAAAGAGGCTGGAGAGGAGCTGGACGGCGAGGAGCAGCAGGACGGCGAGGAGGAGGAGGCGTCCGCGGCAACGAGCCAGGGTACGGAGGAGTCACTGGAGACATGCAGCCAGGAACTCTTCTCAAGCCCAGATTGCAGCCAGAGCGAGCCACAGCGTCTGGCGGCTTCAGGTGCTGGGGCTGCAGCACTGGTTTGCACAGGTACAGAAAATTTTCTATTGGGAGGGCAGACAGCTTTGGCGAGGGTGGGAAGGAATGCTTGCATGCTTGGCTACATGTGGAATAGTGCACTGATGTACTCTATCACCTCGTGGTAATCCTCATCAGTGATTTCTGCAAAGGTCTCAATAAGAGCTCTTGCAATGTGCCTGCAGAGGTTTCGCGGTAGCCCCAGCGTGTTCGCTGTCCCGGCCACGGTCACCAGTCCACGCCACTCTTCTAAGAGCGGTGGGGGCAGCATCGCTGCACAGATGCAAGCCGCGTATGGCCCTGGGCGGAAGCCACATCTCCTTAAAATCCCCACCCTGTCTTGCTCCGTCACCCGCAACAGAGAGATATCTTCCAGCACGAAAACCTACACAGAATGTTGGGAGAATGCTTATCAGACTGCAGTTCCCACTAACGCCCGCTGCTCCCCCAAAACAATAATATAGAAAGACAGGGAAATAGTGCTTGTCCCAGCGACTCACCCTGCCCGGGGATCCGTGGGTACCTCTGTGTGCGATATGGCTTATTTGGACAGGGAAACTGCACAGAGATTCAAGGAATGCGTGGGACTCCCCAATACTGTCTGTTGCAAACAATGGGATCTTGTGTTTTAACTGTGAAACTGTAACTTTCCCCAGCTTTGCCCTTGACATCCTCACCAGCTTTATCTGTGGCTCAAAAACTAAGTAAAATTCAAAGCAGACCGAGGAAGAGCAAAGAGGAGCTTCTGAAGCAAGTTCTGGAATAGGCATCAATGGACAACCACGCTGACAGCGACCGGAGGGAGGAGGAGATGAGGCGTCGGGAACAGCAGAGGGAGGAACAAATGAAGCAGAGGGAGATAGCTCACGAACAGCGTGCTAATAAGCGCGCTGACAAGCTGCTTAGAATATTAGAGCTGCAAGTAGAGACTCTGCAGCAGATCGCTGCCATTCAGGAGCAGCAGCCCCCTGCTTGCCACCCCCATTGTCACTTGCCCCTTAACCCTTCTCCTTCTAGCCCTCTGAGGCCAGTATCAACTGCTGCCTGGTTATTACCAGCCACAGCTGCCTCCCACCGCCCTCCCTTCACCGACCAACCCACAGATCCAGCACCCTTATCCACTGCACCCAACCCCTACTAACAAGCACAATCGCCCTCCGCAAAGTGGGTTGGGGGAGTACAGCAATTCGGAGGGCATTGGAGGTTATGAGTCCAGGACATACATCAATATCTGACTAACCCCTTTCCAACCCCAATTTCACACCCCGTCCTCCCTCAACCCCAATTTCACACCCCGTCCTCCCTCAACCCCAATTTCACACCCCGTCCTCCCTCACATACTTTAATGTTTTTCAACTTTTATTTCAAATTATAAGAAAGCTGTTCAACAAATTAATTCTTTTTAATAAATGGGTTTCTGTTTTCGGTGCAGAAATGTGTGTAATAGGTACAGAAAAGCAAAAGCCTTCTCCTATTAACAGACTGCTTGCTCCCTCCCTCCCTCTGCAATTCCCATTAGAACTCACTTTCAGCCAGAAAATGCTCCCTCAAGGCTTCCCTGATCCTTGTACCCCCGCGCTGGGCCCCTCTAATAGCCCTGCTCTCTGGCTGTGCATATGTGGCCTCCAGTTGTTGAACCTCCGAGGTCCATGCCATAGTGAAGGCTTCACCCTTCCGCTCACAGAGATTATGTAGGGCACAGCACGCGGAAATAACCGCGGATATACTTCCCTCTGCCAAGTCTAGCTTGCTATAAAGGCATCTCCAGCGGGCTTTAAGATGCCCAAAGGCACACTCCACAGTCATTCGACAGTGGCTCAGCCTGTAGTTGAACCTTTCCTGGCTGTTGTCCAGGCACCCCGTGTAGGGTTTCTTGAGCCAGGGCATTAGAGGGTAAGCGGGGTCACCAAGAATCACAATGGGCATTTCCACTTCCCCCACGGGGATCCTGTGGTCTGGGAAAAAAGTGCCTTCTTGCAGCTTCCTGAACAGGCCGGTGTTGCGGAAGATGCATGCGTCATGCACCTTTCCCGACCAGCCTGCATTAATGTCAGTGAACCGCCCACGGTGATCCACAAGCGCCTGAAGAACCATGGAGAAGTACCCCTTTCGGTTAATGTACTGGTCAGCTAGGTGGTCGGGGGCCAGAATAGATATATGGGTCCCATCAATCGCCCCTCCACAGTTAGGGAACCCCATCTGCTCAAAGCCAGCCACGATGTCACGCACATCACCAAGAGTCACGATTTTTCGTAGCAGGAGGCAATTAATGGCCTTACTACATTTTGGGTTTTTTTGTCAAACACACAATAATGGACTAGTTGGACTAATGTCATCAAAACAGCTTTTCTGAGATGGTCTGACCTATCTGAAGCAAAAAACTTGTCTGAACCCAGTAGTGCCGGAACTCCTGTATGTGTGAACACACTTATCTCCGGATGTCCTAAAAGTTTCTGAGAAGCCAGAGGGAAGAAACAGGCACTGCAACTTCTAAATACACTCAAGAATTTGGTGACCTTCAATCTTCATTTTCTGTTTCTGCACGTTGTCATGACGGCTTTAAAGATAGGTTTATCACTAACCACCAGAGCGATCTAAACAGGGCTCTGGTTTCCTGTAGCGACCACTTACAATGCAAATAGTAACTTCGGAAAAACATGTTTCCACTTGTAGCTGAACCAAGCAACCTATTTTTCTTAACTTGTCAGAGCCACATAATGCAGAAGCTAACCAAAAAAAAAAAAAAAAAAAAAAAAAAAAAAACCATGATCAGTGTGGCCTTTGGCCTGAGTTTATGAGGAAATTCAATGGGCATTGCTTTTCCTGGGGCTTCACATCACATGCAGACAAAGGGATGGTTGGCTGGGTCATAGGCCCTCATGCTATACGTGCAAGGGTGGATTTTTGAATGATATATGCTTTGAGGGTCATAAACATACTTCTTAAGAACACATTGCTTGCCTTCAGAATGGACCAGACAAAACATCAATACAGAGAATTTGCAGCCCAGGGAAGAGGGGTGGTTTGCATCCTCTGGATATATTTCTTTGGGGACCATCCATGTTACAGCAGCCTTCCTGAGGTTGTTCTGTGAGCCACAGCACTGCCGACAATCTCTGCAGTGCGGCATGCTGTGGCCCTGTTCCCAGCATGCCCCCTACACGAGGGTTTGCAAGGGAGTCCTTGCAGGGCAATGTTATGGTTTTCTGCAGAAAGTGCTACTTCAGCTGCAAGTCTCATCACCTGAGTCCTCTTGGTGAATGACTTGCAGATGGAGCACCTCTTTTTAATGTGTCCATCGCCAAGACAGGACAAGCACCTCACATTGGGGGGGGGGGGTCTCTTTTGGGGTGGTCCCCCCTACATGATGGACAATGCTTGAACCCTGGTGAGGGCATCACACAGGGCATCCAACTACTCTACTAACACTAAACTAAGAGACTTAAGCCTCACCTAAGGTACTACTACTACTACTAGCCACAGGTGATGAAAAGGAACTTAGAGGGGTCAAGGCAGCGCCACCCTTATAAAACCAGGAGGGGCTACGGCTGCAGGGTGTGAGTGCTGCCCCGACAGGTGGTACTGCTAGGCAAAGTTCTCTGGCTCCGGTGTGCACACACCCGTATGGAACACACTGCTGTGTCTACTGGAAGATCAGGCGCTCTATCATGTATACAAAATGAGCCACCCACACGGTGAATGAAAATGACACATTCCCACAAACATCCCTAGAGGGAAGAGCAGTACGAAACATTCCACCTTACGTAACTGTACGATGTCCTTTACTTTAGTGAGTTTGAAGAGCAGGCGACAGTAGTGCTGCCAGGTATTATGTGGACAAGTGCATATGGAAGCTTCCCGCTACCCCAAACACACTCTGCCAATGACCCTCAATCCTGACCTGCTGCAACCCCTGCCATTCCAACCCAGGGCTCCCCACCCAGCTCTGCCAATGCCCCTCTCTTCTGCCTTGCATTACACCCTGCTATTCCAGTCCTGAGCTCCCCATACAGATTTGTCAATGAACCTCCATTCTGACCTACACCACTTCCTGCTTTTGCAATCCTGAGCTCCCACCAGAGCTCTGCCAGTGAACCATAAAGCCGGACCTGCAGCATACTCTGCTATGCTAGTGCAGGGCCATACATAGCAATGTGAAGGCACCTTGTTCCTGTGCACTCTATAGGGTGACCAGACAGCAAATGTGAAAAATCAGGATGGGGGTGGGGGGTAATAGGAGCCTATATAAGACCCAAAGATTGGGACTGTCCCTATAAAATTGGGACATCTGATCACCTTAACACTCTAGTCCTTGTCTGGTGCTGAGCATAGGCAGCCAACTTTGCACCAGATTGCCAGGCAAAAAAACCTTCATTAAACTGGAGTTAATGCTGAGCAGAGGTACTATGGACTTTTAGTGAGAACAAGCCTTCAGACAGTGTTACATTTGTTAAATAAAGTGAAAGGTCAAAGTGAAGGTTCCACAAAAAACCAAACACACAAAGTAAAATGCTGAAAACAGTGAGTCAGCTTCAGCCTTGACTGTGCTACTCTCCAGCTCTCAGTGTTTTGCAATGAGGAGCAATTCTCACCAGCTTCAACCTGGCTGCTTTTAAGCCCTCTGACTAGGGTGACCAGACAGCATGTGTGAAAAATCAGGACAGGGGTGGGGGTAATAGGAGTTCATATTAGGACAGAAAAAGATCGGGACTCTCCCTATAAAAATCGGGACATCTGGTCACCCTACCTCTGACCCCATGTCGTCTCATAGGAAGAACACAGACTAACATATTTCTTGTCCTTCTCAGGAATTCACTCCAGGGAGCTACTGTGTACATTCCTGGGGCAGCATTATTTTTTGTTTCTCACCAAGCTCAACATGCAGCTCATCCTCTCTGCTCAGAGAGAGCTGTGCTCTGGGACTGGGACCAGAAGAGAGGCTGTGCCAGTGACTCTACAGGCCAGGTGTGGCCAAACTGTGCCTCATGAGTCACATGCAGCTCTTTTACAGTTAAAGTGCAGCTCGTGGAGCCCTACTCAACCCCCATTCTCCACTTACCAGACTTGGTGTGGGGAGCTCAGCACCTCTGCCTCGCAGAGGGGTAAGGGCTTCTGCCCAGCAGGGAGGAGGGTTTGAGACTTCAGCCCCATGGGCCGCACCTGCTGGGGCTCAGGGTTTCAAGCAGGAGCGAGGCTGAAGCCCCAAGTTCCAGCAGATGCCTCCCATGGGGCAGAAGCCCCGGCTCCCAAACTTCCAAAATGTAGTAATGCCTATGTTCATAAAAACTACCCTGCTAAAACAAAACATTGTCATGTGGGGCGTGGAGGCTCAGTAAGTTTGGCCACCTTTGCTATAGGCCCAGCTTCACTCTGTGGGCCCTGGTGTTAGCAAGCACTTCTCTACTGACTTCAATGTAGTTCGCTCTGCTGTGGGTAGTGGCAGATGTAGAGCTTGGTGTTAATGACCATACCATGTGGTAAATCTGCCTGGGAGTGAAATGGATTAGGATTACACTGCTGGCGGGGGAGCAACAGCCTGGACTGTGTGCGCGTGCGCATGTGTCTGTGTATGCAAATGCCCATATCACACTTTATTTATCTGTCTGCACTTGAACTTCACATTTTGCAGTTCTCTCCAGGGCCACGTGGTGTCCCCAGTGTCACTGTTCAAGGAAGCAGTGCGTAGAAACCATTCAAAGGAAAGCAGCTCGTTGTAAAAGCAAGAATTTATCTTTAAAATGTCCCTAACTACAATCGGAAATAAACCCAGCATTTGTCATTGCAGTAATAAACCTATGAGCCTAAGGGGAGAGAAGGAGGAGCATCAAATACCATGATGAATCTGCTAAATGAGAACTCACTTTCTAATACATGTCGAGATCCCAATTACATCCAGTCTCACTCCAGACAGCAGTCTCATAGCCAGGAGGCTCTGCCTTCTCACTTCCAACAAAAACTGGTTCAACATATTGTTTGAGGCCCATTAATTACCAGCAAAGCTTCCAGGCAACTCCTAGATCAATTCAGACGAAGAATATGTTTTATTGCAACTCTCTCTGCATGACACTTACATTTATTCATTCTTCTTCTGCCCTGATGAGGCCTCACTGTGCCACCTTCCTCGCTGCCCCATACAGCTTCTTCTGTAGCCCCTCTGCCACCGCTCACCAACACAAGTCTCACCTACCTCTCCCATTTCACCTTTCTCTGCATTTTTTTCTCTTTTGCATCTTCAGATAAAATTCTCATCTGCTAAGCATTATAGATTTTTCAGTACCCTATGGTTCCACATTGGGGATTCAACCAGGAACATTAAGAGAAAAATACAGGAGTTGCTATAACTAAAGAGTCAACTGTAATAGACACATATCCTCTGCAGGTCAGCCCTAGATTGGGACCTGTAACACACACACACACACACACTTTTGGGTTATAAGTACATCATGGGCCTGCCAAAACTTTACTGTCAGAACTGCTTGATTTCTCTTTGCTCCGTCTACAGCCCCACCTCCCCATTGGATCTGACTTTATTGTTTCTCATTACTGATATTATAGTCTTACAAGAACAAGACAATGCTCAATGAAATCAAAAGGCAACAATTTTAAGTAAGTGAAACTTATTACAAACATGTAATTGACATGTGGAACTAACGGCTGCCAGATATTTTTCAGACAAACAGCTTAGTAGGATTCAAGCAAGAATTAGATATTTATCTACAGAGCAAGTGCACCATCCCCAGTTATCCTAGCTAGGATAAACATTTATCATTGATATCAGGGCACAAGCCAAACTGAGTGTCCTAGATTCAGAAGAAATGTCCCACATTGGTATGTTATTGCACAGCACCTGTACTCCTTCCTCTAAAGCACCTGCAACTCAAATGGAGTACTGACTGGGACTCAGAAGACTGGTGTTCAATTCCCCCCCCCACCCCCCGACTTTCTATGCAACCTTGGACATGTCACTTAATTGCTCTACCACCATTTGTAAAACTAGAAGGATAATACTTCCTTTCAGCTAACCTTTGTATATCGTGTCTGTTTAAGGTCTTTGGGGAAAGGACCCTCTCTTGGTATAATGTACAGAACCTAGCACAATGGGATCATGATCTCAGTTGGGGCTTTGGAAGGGATGCTTTAATATAATTACATCTGGAGAAAAAAAAAAAACCCATGACAGTTGCAAAGTCAAGAATTTCAGAATTTAGATTGCCTGAACAACCTTAATCCCCCCTCCCCCCCATGTATGCATTATGATAGTCTTTAATTACATGATCACACAACATTTTTCCCCCGCATGCTCAGTCGCTCTGCAGAGATGGCACATACAAGCCTTAGGAGCCAACAGGACTGTGTATGAGGCTGGAGCATGCCCAGTGCAGATAGACTCTTCAGAGAAGTTGTCTGCAAACTCATAACAAGTCTCTACTGAGCATGTGCAAACAGATTTTTCAGTGGGTCACACCTTGGCCAAGTTTGGGCAAATTTTCACAGGACCAGGAGAATTCACATCCTGGAGACTAGGGCTATTGTTCCTCAACAAAACAATTGTTGAAGCTTTTTTAACATGGGCAAAACAATTTATTTTCTCCTAAGCTTGGTGCTTAGAAAGAGCTTAATCGTTTTAGCTGAAACTTCCAACAACCACCACCAAAAACAAACAAACAAACAAAAAATTATCAGCTTGAGGTAGGCATCTGGCTTGGAAAATCTCAGCCCAAATGGGCAAAGTTTGGCATAGTTATAAGCAACTAACAAAGGTCTTATAATGGAAAGTAACTAAAGGCAACATTACCTGCATTGCCTATAATAACGGTACTCTCAAATACTGAAGTAGATGGGCTGTTGGTCTAATCCAATATGGCAAATCCTATATTCCAATTTGCTTAACACCGGTGTATTTCACAATGCATAGAACACTGAAGGAGACACAGTCCCCATACCAAGGAGCTATCAATCTATTTAATGAATTATAGAAAACAGACACAGAAGTGTCTTCCTTATCTAGAATATTGAATCACCTGCCAATTTACTACCCTTACTACCTCTGCTTCTAGTATATATGTACTCCATCCTACTCTCAAAGGGATTCTGTCCAGAATAAAGATACCGTATAGGCACCCAAAATGTGTGTTTTTCACTCATTATATGCACACCACTGGAGTGGTGTGATTTTGCACTAAGCAATCAGTACATTTGTTGATGGAGACTCTTCATTCCATCCGAGTACAGTGTTCAGTCAAAACAACCTAGGGGGAATAACAGAATCCCCGGTTTGGGGAACGGATGGCACCGGTGACTGGTACTGGCGTACAGTGCCTTTCACTAATAGATCACTGAGTCATGTCCAGCCCACATTAGTAGCAACTTAAAGCTGTTACCAGCTAATGATTTTTCTTTTCTGAGTCAAGCATCCACATCACAAACACTGCAGCAACTAGCCCCCTTCTCTACATTCTCAGCGCAGAGGTGAAGGAGCGAATGACAGGTGAAGACTGAACTCCCCTTTTCACTGCTAGAGTAGGTCCCCTTGGTCAGGATGGGAAGCATGCTGGCATGAGGTTTTGGACAAGCTTGTGTCACTACTTGTTCTGTGGGATAAGCAGGGAACTTCAGTCTCCAGAGCGGTCACTTAGACATCCGTCACCAAGGCTGACTGGTTGTATGTTCAAAAGGGTGGCCCTTCCTTTTGCAGATGCAAATCAAACAATTGGAGGTACAATAGATCAGAGTCTCTCCCGTGAAAAAGGGAAGCCAGTCATCAGCATGTGGAAAATTTGCCCCAAAAAGTTTATATCTAGCCAGTCACTGAAATGACGACTTCCTCCCGCCTTACATCTTAAGCTTTAGCATTCAGAGAAAAAGAAAAAAGGGAAGGAACTGGAGAATCAACTCAGTCTTGCCAACTCTTATGATTTGATCATGAGTTTCACCATATTTGGCGTTTTTCTTAAAGCCCCAATTCCTAGAAGCATGTGATTATGGGAGAAGTTTCAGGTTTCATTTAAAAGAAAAAAGTTTCTAGCCTTCATGGTTACTGAAAAAACTTTGAAAACACAACCCCTAAAGGCCAGTGAACCAGAAGGCAAACAAAAAACAATAATGTAGTAATTTTTTTTAAAAAAATCTCTTCATATTTAAGCCAATTCTGTGATCTCTGGGGCTGGCAACACTGTCCTCGACCACAGAGTCTTGGATTCATTGTTTTTGTTCCAGTGCTCTTGAAAGCCTCCCCATCCCCCTGACTTCATCAGTCACAATAATTTTGAACAGTTTGATCTGCTATAGAACTTATCAAGTGTATCTTTCTCCATTATAGCTTCACAGCATGACATCCCCATTGTTCTCACTCCTTCTCATACACTTTGCGCTGACTAATCTATACATCCCTAAAAGAAAACGCCAAACTCTATTATCATTGCAGGGCTGTGTATTAATATCCCAGAATTCTAGTCAGTTCTTTTCACAGAGCTCTGGTTTTATGGAAATAAATTAATTAATCCCTGGCTGCATTAAGAGTTCGCAAATGCAAGTGCTGTGCAGATGGATTCTGATTAAGTTGCTATTAGGTCCCTTGGGAACAGCTCTTAAACCACGATTTTAAAACCTGAGCAGTGTGTAAATGGCAACTAAAAAGGCAAATGCAGATCAGAAGAGAGGGTTAAACTATCTGCTCTTCTCTTCTAGATGCACTTCAGGGACTGTTCAAAGTAGGAACACAGAGAGGCAGCAGTAAGTCTTATCCCCCCCCCCCCCCCCCAGCCAGAGAGAATGTGGCAAAAGTTTGCATTGAAAGATTTTCAAGACAGGCAGCAAGGCAGATTGTGCTGAGCTTGCTAGAAGAGTCACAGAGTGGGGCTTGAGTCAGCAAGCCAGTCACTGAGATGTGACTTGGAAAGGAATCAGAGGGTGCCTTGGCTGGAAAAAATGAGGGCGCCCAGACAGATTACAAATTCACACCTGGAGACCAACCTGTCTAGTGCATACACCTTAGATTCACAGAAGCAATTTTCACTTGAGATTATTTTATTATGTGTTCTGTGGGTGTGTTACAATTGAAGCTCCTTTGAAATCTATAGTTAATGTTACCAGAGCATTTCCTTTCTAGCCTCCTTTTCTTCATTTCCTCATCATTTTCTGGCATTGTCACCTTCGGAGCTATAATTCTCCAGTTCTGGCATCAGCCCAATGATCAAAGAGTATGAGCAAAAATGGTTAGGGCACTTTTGAGAATGAGAGAAAATATACTTTCCTCTTTATAAAAATGTATCTAATGACATTTTCTTTGCACAGCAGCACAGTCAGAATGGCTGGGGCTAGAAAGTTGAAATTTAGAAGGGGGATACAAGAAGGGCTTTGGAGCACTTTGGGAAATTTGATTTGAAAGTGAAGCTTCTGAAAAAAGTCATACTTCCTACATCCAGTAGATGGTTCGAGAACTACTGCCCAACCTTCAAAGGGAGAGAAAGCGGCACTACACATGCACAAATTAGCTGCCTCATAAAAAATGTAGAGGTTGCAACAGCATTTCACCCAAAGTGATGGTTTTCACAGTCAACTTTTGTCAGCTCCATAGCCTCACTTCCAGCTAGCTGTTCAGCTCATTCAACCCAAATTAAGAGCAAACAAGAGAAAGGGCCCCAAACACACCTTTCCACAAGAGTCCAGAAAACACACAACCTTATCTCATGCAAGAGAGGAATTAGATAGATAATTTAAGCCTTTTGATAGGAGTGTGATAAAAATAAACACTTTAACTGAGAGTAGAGCAGAAATGTCAGAAAATTAAATTTGAGCGGAGAACCTGTGGGTGCCAAGTTGCTAGGCTTGAGTGGAAGAATAGGATGTCACAAGATTTGTCATTAAAGACGTGCTTAATTACTGAAAATGAATATGCAAGAAAACCCTTTATGTTGCAAGAAGCTACATGATCTATAGCCCAAATGAATCAAAGCAGCATAAACAGCACTGAAAAAATCGAATGCTGTCCAGTGTCTATATTGCAGTGACAAAGGCAACCAACCAGGATGGAAGTTAGAAAAGAACACAAACTTCTGGGGTGTATGGAACTGGCCCATAGGACTCATGCTGTCATTTAAACTGAGCAATTGCCTAATAAATGTAAACAGTCATTCTTAAAGGCATCCATCCTCCTTTCATCAACAAAGGATGTTTTAAACATAAACCACACAGTAGAAGGAAAGCTCAGCTTCTGGAGGTGACCAGGACTGGCAATAACCAAAGAGCAATATATATATATATATATATATTTTAATTAAACACCAGTGAAAAGTGTTGGATGGACAGCTCTGGATACTGCAACTCTGTATTTCACCACTGAACATGTAGAGCATCCCCAGCAGTGTGCCCCAAACCTGGGCTGGAGGGACCCATCTTTGATGGGAAGAGGGAACTACAGCGCCTAGCGCCCATTCAGTCCATGGCCTCTTTGGCTTGAGACTGTTAAGAAGTGACAATGTTCCACTGGGAACAGAAGAGTGTTCTCAAACACATTCCTATCACATTCTTTGCCCAGGTCTACCCTGGGGTGGGGGGAGATCAACCCAAGATACGCAACTTCATCTATGTGAATAGTGTAGCTGAAGTCTGTTAGGTAGACTTACTGTGGTGTCTTCACAGCACTGAATTGACTGCTGCCACTCCCCCATTGACTCCGCCTGCACCTCTCTAGTGGTGGTGGAGTTCCAGCGTCGATGGGAGAGTGCTTTGGGATCGATTTATTGAGTCTAGACAATCCCCAATAGATCGATCAGTACCCACCGATTACTCTCAGATTACTCCAACACTTCCACCTGTCCCCAGTTTATTTTGGGAACCAGTGAAAAAAAAATCACTCCCCTTTTCCTTGCTTCATCTGACTTCACAGCATAAGCATAGGTCATCCTATTTCAACAGGATACCTCTGAACTAAATGGGGTTCAGCAGGGAGCTGACCCGAGGACGACAATTCCGTTTTGCAGCAATTGCCAACGTTCTGAAGTTTGTTTTCAGTCCGCACTGGAACAAAATTAGAGCCTTTTCAATGTGTTGAAATGCGAACCTTGGGGTCTTTTTAAATGTGTTCCCTTGTGGTTAGGGAAGTGGCCTGAGATGTGGGAGATCCAGGTTAAAATTCCTGCTCTGCCTGATTCACAGCAGTTTTTCCATCCCAGATCACTTTGTGTGAAACAGAGCAAGGACTTGACCCTGCGTCTTTTAGGTCAGTGCGCTAACCAGCGGACTATAGTGTCCGTCAGTCTCTCTCTTCCCCCCACCCCAAGCTGAACCAAAACACATTCCTAATGAAATGCTCATTGAAATATTTTGGTTTTGACAAAAGACATATCTTGACATAGCATCCTAACAAGCTCTAGTACAGAGAGGGCAACGAGAATGAGCAGAGAATGCAAATACTTTCATAAGAAGAGAGATAGTTTACCCTAAAGAGAAGATGAATAAGAGAGGACATGATAAAAATATGTATATATAAAATAATAAATGGTAATGAGAAGGTAGATTGGGAGCTTCTGTTCTCCCTTCTCATAATACGTAACATAACAAGGGGACAGTCAATTAAATTAAAAGGTGAGAAATTCAAAACTGATAAAGGGAAATATTTTTTCACACATGTAATTAGACTCATTGCAAAAGGAAGTCATTTAGGCCAAGAATGTAGCAAGATTCAAAAATAAATGGACATTTATATGGATATCAAAAATATCCTCAGTTATAATTAATGATGATAAAAATATTGGAAGGGATATTAAACTATATGCTTCGGGGCTTATTCCAAGCTCTAGCTACCAGAGATCAGGAAGAGACCTAATGTAGGAGGTAGATTATGCTACATCTGCCTGCTGTGTGGTTCTTACATCTTTCTCCTTAGCACCTGGCTCTGGCTGCTGTCAGAAACAGGATACTGGACAAGATGGACCTTAGAAGGTGCCATCCTGGATCAGTCCCAAGTTCTCTGATCTTTTTTCCAGTCCACTCTCTTGGCACTAGAATCTTCTCAATCCAGCTATACAAAAATCACTATTGGTGGCACCAGAGCCATTTCCTCTGCAAAGTCTGCCTTCTGAAACAGGCTTCTTGCCTCTCCCTCCCTCAGCAATTCTACATCTCATGTTTTTCCCCTTGCCTATGCTGTACTTTTAGAGAGAGAGAGAGAGAGAGAGAGAGATTATTGATTATCTAACTCTGTAATGGTATTATTTTGCTCAGTACATCATTTGGAGAAAGAGTTTATCTAAAAGATGCTATATGGAATAAAGTCATAGTGCTCTGTACCCGATACATTTTAGAATGCGTCACCTGATTCCAAACGGAATGGGAATATAGAATGTGCAGAGAGGACTAAAATGAATATCAACAGGATTGGAACCCATTCCATACCTTTCTTGCTGTGAATTTTTTTTTTCCAGGAATCGGAAGCATTTCTGCATTGTAAGCTGGTTGCTTTATGCTGATGCAAGCATATTTGAATTTCTTTTCCCTTGGTTGCATCTGCAAAATTAGGGACCTTTAATAAGGAAGATAAAGTGGCCTCGGTCAATTACATGCTTTTTTCTTAGTTAAAATACAAATATCCACACTAGCTTTATGACCAGCTGGGATTTTCCTGGCCAGGACAAGAGGTGCTTTCCCTCCCTAGGGTGGGTGAAGGTGTTTTAAATATACTAATTGTCAATGGCTTTATTATTTTGTGGAATGAATTCTAATGGTTTACTATGTCTGAAAGGCATGTGTTATGAGCTGCACCTAGCATGCTGTCCATTGTTATTGTTATATTAAATGAAACCAAGGCAAATATTTTAAATCATTATTATCAAGCTGTGGGAGAGGGTGTGGGTGAGAGAGAGAGAGACCTGTCTCACCGATGGTGTGGCCACTATGAATGCAATCTTCCTTGACAGATGGGAAAGGGTGCAGGAACCCAGTGGTTCAAAGGACGGGCCAGTGAAACTAGAGAGGACCAAGTTAAGATCCCACTGCGAGACGGGAGCCCGCACCTGTGTGAAGAGTCTCTCCAGGCCTCTCAAAAATCTGACCATCTGTCCTTGAATCAACAGGTGAAAAGCGGAGATGGCAGGAGGATGCACTCTAATGAAAGTGTGTGCCAGGCCCTGGTTCCTCAAATGGAGCAGGTAGTCCAGGACAGTCTCTATGGAGGAACGCGAGGGAGAGATGCCCCATTCAGATGCCGAGGGGAAAAACCTCATCCACTTGGCCAGGCAAGTCAGTGTAGTTGAGGGCTTCCTACTTTCCAGGAGGACCTTTTGGACTCCTTCCAAAACAGGTCCGCTCCTCTGGGTTCAGCCATGCAGCATCCATGCCGGAAGGTGGAGGGAGCAGAGGTTGGAATGTAAGAGCCAACCGTGGTCCTGCGACAGCTGGTCCAGTTGGTTGGGCAGTGGCCAGGGAAGGGTTGCTGACAGGCTCAAACCAATGCTGGGGAGGCCACGCTGGGGTGATCATGAGAACCTGTGCCTAGTCTCTCGATCTTTGCCAGGGCCCTGATGATGAGTGGAATTGGAGGGATCACACACACATCAGGCTTCCTAACCGTGACAGGAAGAAGGCATCAAAGAGGGAGCCCTTGCTCAGACTCTGTCGAGAACAAAACTGGCGGCATTTCCTGTTCTTTCTCATAGTGAACAGGTCTATTTGGGGAGTTCCCCAACTTTGGAAGATCATGCAGTCTACTTCTGTATGGGGCGAACACTCGTGGTTAGAGAAGTCCCTGCTGAGCTGGTCTACTAGTGTATTCCTGACGCCAGGAAGGTGACAAGCAGGGCCGTCCCTAGCTATTCTGGGGCCTGATGCAGCCCTCCCCCCCCCCCCCCCCCCCCGCCTCCGGTGGGGGCAGGAGGTGGGGCGGGCCCCAGGCCTCTGCAGGAGGGGAGTAGACCCCCGACTTCCAGAGAGGGGTGGGAGTTGAGGGGCTGGCCCCAGGCCTCTGTGGGGTGATTGGCAGGCCCCAGGCCATCATGGGATGAGGGGGCTGGGTGTGGATGAGGGGTTTGGAGGGCTACTTCTGTGTGGGTGTTTGAACAGGGATTTAGGAACTTGGCTTTAGGCCCCCAGGGGGTAGAAAATGTTGGCCTTAAAGTCTCTGCTGAGGACCTCAATTCGAGAGTTCTCCACAGGAAAACCCCACACAAGCTAAACTGAATGACACTCAGAAGGATGAAGAGTAGATATGGTCCTTCTAGACCTTAAGCCTGACTGGATTTGAGTGTGAGCCCAGAATTTTAGCCTATGTTTCCAAACAGTCTGAGCTGAGGCTTAGATTATTAAAAGCCTTCTCCTTTTAAACTGCTTCCCCCCGTGCCCTCCAAAAGCCTTGTTGTATATTTACTATTTGCAGTCACCAATCCTGTCTCACATCTCAACCTGCACTGCAAAAATTCATCCCAACAAAAAGGGGGAGGGGAAGACAACAAAGACGGGCCAGCTGCTATAGCAATATGAGAGAGAGAGAGAGAGAATAACGTCAAATGAAAGACAATGAGATGTAGAATTAGATGTAGATTCTAGATGTGTGTGGAATTAGATGTGTGTGAGAGAAAAATGTAGATGATGTGTGTGAGAGAAAAATTGTGAAACTGTCTATACTCAAGGGAAGAAACAGTGAGGGAAGAGAGGAGGGGGGAAAAAAAGAGGACAGAAGAACAGAGTGAACTTTCCACCTTTTATCTTGTCAGCATCAAGGATGAAGACTTGGAGCAGCTGGCCCATGTTAGCCCTCAGAGACCCCCTCAAAATCATCAAGGGAACATATGGCTCTAAAATCATCTCCAAGGCACAAAGTGCGACATGAAGGGGTGCCTGAGGAACATTCATAGCACAGACTTCACTTTGGAGTCGAATACGGGCAATTTGTTTCTCCCATTGTTTGTTCCGTTTCTGTGCTCCGAGAAGGGCAAAATTTGCCTTCCTCGGGCAGGTCTTGTCAGCTCCAAGCAGCTGCAGGGGCTTAGGTGTTCAGCTTAACATTCTTCAGGAACACAACCAGATTGTAAGGGTAAGTCATTATTTTTCTCTGTTTCTTAATTGTGTCTGTGAAGATCTGGCTTTCAGTTTCTGCAAGGCTCGAAGAGGGCACTCCGTCCAAAAGAAAAATGAATGATTGCACCAAAAACATTGCTCTCCACCTACAATCTTGCCTGCATAAATCCTCTCCTTTGTCTCTCAGTGTTTGGGGGGCATTGACTTTTTCTTTCTTCCTATTTTTCTTTTCCCAAATAAATTCACTTGGATTTTCTGAGGTTAACTCACCTCTTTCACACTTGCAAGACATTAAAAAAGAAGCTTGGAGTCAAAAGTAAGTTGATATTTTTCCCCTCCTAGATTCCTGTAATTCTGAGACTTTTACTTTTATCATTTTAATGCTGCAGTGAGCCAATTTAGAAATCTCTGACGGAAAGAGACTTTTCTTTTTACAGCACCACATATTTCAAAGAAGACAGGTTTCCAGACAGGAAAGATTATTCTCCAGCAGAGAGATGCTAAGCAAAATGGGAATTTTATACATGGGCTTTATTGATGGCATTTTAAAAAACATGCATGAAGTGGGATATTTACTTTATTTCGTGTCCTAGTTTTCACAGCAGTTAGGCTTTACTTCCACTGTGTACATTTGATTTAAATACACATACAGAAAGAGAGAGAGAGAGACACAGCTGCAGCACATGGAGTCTGATATTATGATACCAGTGTCTGTGATGGGCTATGGATTTTTAAGACACTGCTTCTAAGGTCTGCCACTTCCAGGTCATTTTGGTGTTTGTGTTCTTGAATGTGAATACTTACCTGGTCTGAGAGCAAGGAGATGGGTGGGGAGAAAGGGGGAGTGGATAGGGAAAGAGATCTGTGAAGTTGTTGCTGCTTTTCCAGACTGAAGTATCCCAAAAGATCACAATGGGGAACAGAATGGGACAAGATCAAAACTAGCAATGGATCAACTCTGCTCTGATCAGTTGTCCCTTTAATCAGACTCGCACTACAGCTGGCATGATCTGTACTCAACAGAATGAGAAAACACACAGTGCTCAAAGGCTGAGGGCTCAATTCTCAACTTGCCCTTATTTCACTGGGTACATCCGAGCTCTATTTCTTTAGGACTGTTTGCTGCATTCTTGATTTGATGTAATTCTCTGTACATTCTTGGGCTCTTGGATACGAGGGGTCTGTCCACTCTCCAACTGTACTATCTCCTTACAGGTGATAGCACAGCTGTCCTTTTTGCATGCACACTCTGGGAGCTTCTATTAGCATACAGAGCAGTTGTATGCATGTGCATGAAGAAAATGACTAATCCTAAATAATGAGTCACTAGTGGATATTGTCCATATTACGCACTACAAACTATAGCATAATTTGGTATGATGTATAGTAGGGAGTCTGTGCTCAAGATGAACTCTGGGATGGAATAGTAAGGGATGCTGCAGGTCAGGATGGAGACACATTTAGAAGAGCTAGGGGGTGCAAGTGGGCACAGGACTGGAATAGCAGGGAAAGCTGCAGATCAGGAATGAGGTATGCTATCAGAGCAATATGGGGAGCCAAGGACTAGAATAGCAGAGGGGTGTTACAGGTCCCGACTGAGGTGCATTGGTAGAATTGTGCATGGGGAGTCCAGGAATAGCAGGGCAGTGCAGAGAAGTTCCAGGACAGGATTGAGGGTCGCTTGCAAAGCTGTCTGGGGCCTGGGACTGAAATATCAGGTGGAGGTAGCAAGTCAGGATTGTCATGCAAAGCTGGAAAGGGCAAGACTAGAAGAGCAATTTAGCTCTAGGAGAAAAACAGGTTTCCAATACAGGTGGGGTTTTTTTTGGCTTTTCATTAAAATTGCACTGGTCCTTTGGCTTGTTCACCACCCATGTAGTTAAGACATGGACATTGCTTATCAGAGATGCAAGTCCTTAGCACAGCCTCTTCTTTAAATGAAAGGGTTGGTATTCCATAGCTTAACAGAATAAATGCGGAGGGTTTGCTATGAGTTCAGCACAGCATTTGCAGAACTAGAAGTGCTCTGCCATAAGACAGATCACAGAACGGATCGCGGCTGGGCATAGCTCAAGCTGGTCTGCTTTAAATCAGGACCAGCATAAACTCACACGCAGCCTTGGGCACGATGGGGGAAAGCTCCATTAACTTTGATTGCTTGGGTGTGGGTTTGTTTTTTTTTTTAAATAAAAAAAAAAAATCAATTTCTTGCTGGTGGAAAGTGCTGACTCCCCAGCACTGGAGACGGATTCTTACTCCAGGGCCAGCACTAAAGTATCTGAGCACCTCTGTGCTTCCCCACAGGTGGTGCGGCATAGACAGCAGCAGGTTAAGCTTCCTTCACACCTCATAGCTAATAGGCCTCATCCCCTGCCTGGGGGACCCATATTTAGGGGAAAGGACTTCAGTTTCCATGGCCCATCAGCCCTTCGAAGGGGGGGAAGTTAATGCTGGTTTTAAAGATGTGGATTTCTGTCCACTGGCAATCTGGCCATCTGTCCACTATATTTATTGTTCATGACACAGTTTCTGGTCAAGCATTTGCACAAGTTTCAATTATCACTGGGGAGGTTTCATTTAGACAGGTTGGGTGGAACAGGGCTAACATTTGCACCACCTCCTGGACAGTCCTGTGCAGTGTTCTATACCTGCTTTTAATAAACATGTGCTCAGATGTTTCAGTGATGAGGGCATTAGCAAAATAATTAAATAAGCAAATGAGTTAAATGTCACTGAATGGGACACTGGGACAGCAGCCTTAATACATTTGGAAAAAAATGAAAGTAAGTCATCTAAGTAAATGGAGAAAACTCTGTTTCTTGAGGATGATTGCAGCTGCCTTAAAAGAGAGCAATTTAAAGCCCCTTGAATTTGGCTCCTGCCCTGCTACATAGTGGTGAGTCTATCAGCTGAGCTCCTTAGTGCAAGGATTGCACCTTCTACTGCGTTTAGAAAGAGCAAAACACAGCGTCAGTGCCACAATAAAAAGTAATAAGCCAACAAGCTAAAAAAACAATTGAATCTGAACAGTACCTGAATGGGATACATTCTTCAGCAGAAGTACTGCAGAAAATGGTAATGGGGATTCAATAATGGTGACTCTCACTACTGCAGGCATGATCTGTACTTAACAGAACAAGAGAAACAGTGCTCAGAGGCTGAAACCTGTAACAGCTGAAACAAAGTTGAGGGCTGAATTCTCAGCTTGCCTTCTGAGTTAGTACTGAACAGAAGGCTAAATATGACTGTATGGTGCGCCTGATATTGGAGGTGCCATTGTTCAGCCAAACTATACAACAAAAAACCTGATCACATGCAGTTATTAAGAAGTCCATGGCAGGGTTGGTTCTTTTTTTTTCTTTTTTTTTTTTGGCAAAAGAGACTAGCCTCAGGGTTCTGCCCAAATTCTAGTTCAGGTAACTACAATTCTGCCCTCCTAGATTCCTTCTCATCTCTAAGGCCTGGTCTACACTAGGAGGAGGGTCAACCTAAGATACACAACTTCAGCTACATGAATACGTAGCTGAAGTCTATGCATCTTAGGTTGACTTACCTGCCGTCCTCACGGTGGCAGCAGTCGGTGGCGGGCTTTCCCGTTGACTCCAGCTTGCGCCTTCTGGAGCCCTGGAGTTCCGGAATTGACTTTGGGGACCGATTTATCGCCTCCTGACGAGATGCGATAAATCGATCCCCTGTAGATCGATCTCTACCCATCGATCTAGACGGTAGTGTAGACAAGGTCTCAGTTGGACGGTGTTTTCCACTACCTGTCTTACACAGTTGTGCAGCATTGTTGTACATTACTAAACAGCTGCCCAACTCCACATGGCTACATTTCCTTGGCAGAGGAAATGTGCATTAAATACACAAATAGATTAAAATCCTGAATCCTTTACTCTGTCTGTATTCAGGCAAAACTCCCATTGGCTTTAAGAGCCTCACCTGAGTAAAGGCTTCAGGATCTGGCTCACAGGGCAGAGGGATAATTTGGATGTAGGTCATAGCTGACTATGCTTCTTACTAGAGTTGCTCTATGTCTATTTTCAGCTCTCCACCTGCCTCCCAATGGCGCTCTTCACTAGAATCAACAGCTACTTCAACACTACTAGCTCTGTCACACATGGGCAAGAGAACTCAACAGAGCCTGGCCTACCACAGAGCCTGGCCTACTACGCCCTCTGCTATTGCACCCTGATTTTGGCCATCATCTTTGGGAACGTGCTGGTCTGCCTGGCAGTGCTAAGAGAACGTACCTTGCAAACCACAACGAATTACCTGGTGGTGAGCTTGGCTGTGGCAGACTTGCTGGTTGCCACACTGGTGATGCCGTGGGTGGTATACCTGGAGGTGAGTACATCTCAGACCATGTTTAAATAGCAACAGTGCCTTGGGGCATTTATACACGAATCAGACCCATTCAGAGCACATGAAGGCCACTCCTGAATCAGCCAGAATGCTCCTGTTGAGTATTCCCCATTGCCATACTTCCACAAGCTGAGCCTACTGCCCAGACAGGTCTCCTCTTCTGCTGGTCTAAGCAGCAGAAGGCCAGGAGAAAAGTTGAATCCAGGCCTCCTACAAGTGTGACAGATCGCCTTCTCGCCCCCACTCCAAACACAGGCAGGAGACTCTTCTTTGGCTCCAAACAGTGCTCTTTATTTACAGTGCAGCTTGTGCAGACCCTACCACCTACTATACACAGCTCTACAGCTTAGATCTATACACAACTCTATACACAGCTCTACAGCTTAGCTCCTTCTCTCTATCCCACACCACCACCACCACCCTGGGCTGCCTTCCTGGCAGGCTTTTATCCCCCCTGGGGAGGCTGCCAGGTGCAACCCATCCAGGCTGATTGCTCTGCAGCCCAGGTGGCTGATTAGGCTTCTCTGCAGGGAGGTTTGCAGAGGGCTTTTCTCCCTCTTAAAGGGGCGGCAGGCTGGGTCAGGCCCACCCTGCCACACAAGTTACTCCTGGGTGAGTTCTGCACTGCTCCATATGCGGACTTTGCACAGAAATTAGTATTTTTTGCACAGAATTTCCTTTTCCTCCACAGAAATGGGCTGCACAGCTGTTGGGTGCAGCAGTCCCTACTGGCAGCCGGCAGACCTAAGCTCACAAGTAGAAGACACTGTCGGTAGGAGGGTGAGGGAGTGGAGGCTTCCTGGCAGCTGCAGCTCTTAGCAAGCCCTGAAGGAAGGAGACAGCATGCAGGAAATTCCACACAGCCCCGGGACCAGCATCCGGCTGTTTCTCCCCTGGGCTCTACAGGGGAAGGGGTGCAACTGGAGGACACCCTGACCCCCCTAGGCTCTGGGGGCAGGGAAACAGGAACTGGGTTGTTATAGGGCAAGGATTGGCAACCTTTGGCATGTGGCTCGCCAGGGAAAGCCCCTGGCAGGCCGGGCCAGTTTGTTTACCTGCTGGGTCCGCAGGTTCAGCCTATCATAGCTCCTACTGGCCACGGTTGGCCACTTCAGGCCAGTGGGGGCTACGAGAAGTGGTACAGGCTGAGGGATGTGCTGGTCACCCTTCCTGCAGCCCCCATTGGCCTGGGACAGCGAAACGTGGCCAGTGGGAGCTGCGATTGCCCAAACCTGCGGAGGTGGCAGGTAAACAAACCGGCCCGCCAGGCCAAAAGTTGCCAATCCCTGTGGTAGGGATTTCCTTAATTCTCGGTTCCCAGAGGAATGTTTTTGTGTCTCTACTCTTACAGACATAGTTGCTGATAGGTATTTTAAATTGCCAAAATAAGTGACACTAATGTGATTATAGAGTGTTATTTTGCAAATAAAAATATTGTGTGCAGAATTCTCCCAGGAGCACAAAGTGTACCAAAGCACTAATGGTGTTAGGCCAGCCCCTGGCAATAATTTCCAAGCCCTGCTGACACAGGGAAAGGGAGAAACAGGGGGGCCTGACTCTATTGCCCTGTGTCCAATGCAGTCAAATACACCAATGCTAAATGGGTAGAAACTTACACCTTTTGACTTTGCATTGGTGTAAATGACCAAACGTGGTGCAAAAAATGGAGAACATGATACTAAAGTTGTAGCTTCCCCACACAGCAGTGTAAAACACTGACTATAGGGCCACTCCTGGCTCGGTCATTTTTATTGATGGGAATCAATTACATATGAGGCTTTTTAAAGCTATTTTTGCACACGTTCAGAGAAACCCACTGATATATGTAACAACTGTAGCTAACGTGCATCGATTATAGTCATTAAGCCTAGTTAAACCTACAAAGGCTTTGGAAAGTGTTATTCCATCAATGTTCCCTTTATGTTGTCTGGATCATATTCCTAAGCTGACATCCATTGCAGAATCACCCTGAAGAGAAATGAAGGACCTGTTCTACTCATAGGTGATATGAATAGAGACACTGATGATTATTTATAACATCATAGTGGATCAGAAATGAAAGCATACCATATTGCATGCCACATCATGTTCCTAATTAAAATCAGTAGCAAAATATAGAAAAATCTATATAGAACTATCCCACAGTTAATATCTAGTACTAAGGTGTTAGATCTATGACCTCAAGAGGCAAAAGAAAACAAACAAAGATGGAAAGGAGGCAAAAAATGAGGGGCAAAATGAGAAAAGTTAAGGAATAAAGAAGATAAAAACACTCAGGAGGGAGAGACTGGAGCGAATGGAATTTTAATAGTGGAAGACAAATGCTATTAGAAAACTATCCTCATTTCAAACCAACACCACTTCTACAATATCTTGAGATCCTACAATTAAAAGTGCTCTGTAAGCATTAATGAGCTCATCAATCCTCTTATTACCCACATGTTATGGACCAGGAATCTGAGGCACATGGGTTGCAAATTCAATCTCAATGCAGCTTTGGGGGCACAGCGTAAGAATGGGAAGGTGGTCCACTTTGCTACTACAAAAACCTTTTCACCCCAGAGAAGAAGTGCCTTACCCAAAGGAAGACAGAGAATCAGGAGGACAGCAAGGAAGAGAACCCAGTAGTCCTGACTCCCAGCCCACTACTCTGACCTTTACACAGCACTTCCTATGCATCTAGTAATACAAAGGTGAGAAAGAGTACAAAAGGTGGATTTTTCCCATTGTTTGTGGAATAGGTGACCCCACCATTAGCTCCAATCTCTCACCTGTGAGCATCATTCTTTAGTTCGATGGGGAGTCTTGCGTTTCATCTAATAGTGCAGTGACCAACCATTCCCAGGGAAGACTGAATAATCCACTCCAATATCCAAGATCATGTAAAATAGTTATTTCCAGGGTCCATGTTTGCCAAGACACAGCTGAAGCCTGCTGCCATTCATCCCATAATTTATGGTACAACCAAAGGTGGTTGAAGGCTTTTACAAGTCATTTGCTATCCCAGAGCACTTTGTTAAAATTTTGATAGGCAACCTTCACACAGTCTGGCCTGGACCCTGCCCAAGAAATGAACTCTGGACCCAATGTCCTTACCAAATGTCATTCAGCTTATAGACATCCCTTTCTGAGAAAGACAGAGGGTGCTAGCAGGTCAACCATAGCACCGTCTTATGGCGCCAAAGTCTTGGAGCCCAACCAGTCAGGTTTCTTGGCACAAAAACACCCATTCCTCACAATGATTGATGATTTCCTGAGGGACATGAGTGAAGCCCAATCCACTTTATGGCTAGTGTTACCATAGATCTTTCACACACATAAAAAACTTTGATAACAGCAGCTCATGATCAATGGTGACATCACATGAGTGGGTGCAAATTCCATCTCCGCAGGGGTGGATGGAATTGTGTGACATCTCACAGGAGAGGGGTGGGCAACTGCTTGTTCCCCTGGTGGCCTCTCTGTTGTAGAGTCGTACAGCAGTTAGTCCTTTCCTTCCTTATATCTCTGTAAAGCCAATGCAAAACATGGGCTACAACATCAGAATGCTAATGACACTCAGCACCTTTTCTTCAGGCCTAGACGATAGCCATCACCAGTGTCTGGCAGAGTTTGAAATCCGGATGGAAACCAGATGGCAGAAGCCAAGTTTGAATGAGAGAGACAATGCTAATTGATAATGAAAAGCACAATAAAGTAGACAGTCAAGTCAACAATAGCATTCAACTAAGGGTGCGAGTTTGCCTCCTACTATCAAAGTGACTCTCAACCTCATGTTTTTATGTGGTTCATCATTGCTCCTGGATTCCCAGGTATGCCATCAGTGCCCAGATACAACTTTTAAAATCTGCAGATGGCCATATTTGGTTTTGTATATTTTTAAAAAGGACTCAGTGGAATGAAGACTATAATCCTATTATTCAATAGGTGTTTCAGACATTCACATTTTAATGTTTTTTCATTCATCATTTCAAGTTTAAGTCTACATGGCTGTTAATCCAACACCTTTCACCGACAATATTTCCAATTGTGTTGGAAAAGCTAAACATAACACTGATCTTGTTGATAAAGCACAGGACTAGCAGTCAAGAAATCTGAAGTCAATAGGAGTTTTGACAGGATTTCAGCCATGGGCTGTATTCCCAGCAATGTCACCAACTCAGTGGGTGATCTATCTGTCTCAAGTTCACCATCTGTGAAAGAGTTAAAACCCACTTAATTCCCAAGGGTGGTTGTGAGGATTAATTGGCATGAAATGCTTTGAGAGCCTCAGATGAAAGGTACTAGAGAGGAAACATAAGTATCCCACTAGAATATGAGAACCAGAAAGTCAAACTGGCAAGTTCTAGTTTCATTAACAAAGCTAAGTGGAATAGAAGAAAAGAAAGATCAAAAATAGCAAAAAGCAAATTAGGTCTATAAAAGTTTTTCAGTGTAATAATCTACGTCAAGTTTTGATCTCAGCTACCCCTGGACAAATATTGAGTAATTCCACTGACTTCAATGAAGTTACTCCACATTTAGAAGTGCTGATTGGGGCAAATGAGAACAGATTTCAACCATCATTTTGATCTGACAAACATCCCTTTCTATATGCTAAGGCTCAGTATGTAGTCAGTCTAGTCTGAATGTGTAACCCTGAGAGGTTTCACTTCAGAGCATTTTCTGCCAAGATTTTCTTCAGTTTCACTTCCAGTGGTTTATATTCCCAGAGCTTCCTGTGCTAATGAGCCCAGAAGTTTGGAAGCTACATTTGACATACATGAGCTGTGTCATCTGCACCTGGCTTTGATGCAAATGCTTGACTCCAACTTCTGGTGAAAGTTTCTTGAACCTACACAGACCTTATGACAAACTTGTAATGAGTTGTGTGTTCGCATCCAACTATGAAGCCAGAAGCCCTTTTGTGATTCTGTTGCAAAATTTTTTGGTATTGTCAACTTTACACATTCAAAAAAGTCATGACTTTGATCTCAAGATATCATGACATGGGCTTACAAATTTAGCGTTATAAAGGTAATTTATAGGGTCTTTGTTTTCTAGTGCTGTAGCCTTTATGGTTCAGGTTTTCAAGCTTTTCTTCACAGTCATGAGGGCTAGAAACCCAACTTTCATTTAAAAAAAAAAAAAAAAAAGATTTTCACCTAATCATATGTATCCAGAAGACATGATTAGGTGAGAATCTTAGCTTTCAAGAAAAGCACCAGATTACCACACTATATCACCACATTTTGCACAGCTCTGCTTCTAACCTGCTTACACATCTTTGGGAATGCTGGCATGAAACAAACAGTAACTAATGAATAACAATGAGCATTTCAGATACTGGGCAAGACGACCATGAAGGGGAGCTGAACAGATGCTGAATGCTTCATTCACTTAAGCTAAGCACATGGTTTACAGGAATTAGAGACATTAAGCAGCAGCTGAGTGGTCTAATTTTAAAGAATTGCCTCCTCATTTGTTTTCTGCACTTTCCACACTGACTGTTGACTCAGAAACTGAGATTAATAACAGTGCTACTTACTGACTGACATTGCATGAGTGTAGGAATTGTATACCTCTGATTGCCCATGGTGTGGTAGGAAGCCACTTTCATGACACCATCATCCTCTGCTCCAGACCTTATGTATCACTTTCTGGAGGTCTAGGAAGGCATGATGCAGACTGGGGATGAGAGGGGGAGCCCATCATTCCACACAAGAAAGTAGGAGGAAAATTATTACATTCAGATACTGTATTAGTTTTCCTGCAGAGCCTCTCCACTGGGATGCATCCCCTTATTATGAGTCCCTGAAGCCACATTCTCAGGAAGCTGGGGTAGGTTGGCAAGGAGCCAGAGCAAATGTCTGGTTGATATCCAGGATCCCCTTGGATCCTAGGGGATCTGCAGAGTATGGAAGCTGAACCCCCAGTTCTTCAGCAAAAGGAGAGCAAATCCAACCTCCTGAAATACTCCTCCCCACAGGTTTTCCCTCTGGAGGATAAAATCAGGCCCTGACACTAGCTCACTCTTCACCTTTGATTATACTTAGTTGATGAAAGGAAGGCTTCTTTCTGGTTTCTCTCCTCCTACACAGATCACTATGGTAGCAGGAGCTGGGAGCAAAACCCAGTAGCTGGGAAACAAAGGTGTTTGTTACAGACATAACATGCTCCCAGAGGGAACACTTTATTTCAAAAAATGAATTTGGTTTAATTTTTTGAAAGTTTCCCTCCCTTCACCAGCATGGATAGAGCAAAGTACATTAAGAAGCATGCTGTGGGCAACCTTACCTAATGGTCAGGACAGGAGGCTGGTGATCAGGTCTAGTCAGAACCCAAATGAGGAGCCAAGTTATCAAGTCCAGGGAACAAGCCAGAGCCAGGAAGCAGGGGACAAGAGTCAAAAAAAGCAGCAAGGACAAGAGCAGAAACCAACTATGAAGAGTAAAGGCAATCAAGACCAGAAACACAGCTGCAAGCATTGAACTGTACTGAGCAGCCAGAGACCCAGACCTGCTACAGGTGTTAAGAAAGTGCCTGCTGGAGTCTTCAACCAATCAGGACACCAGATTCATTAGCAGACTGGGGGGAGGAGAGGAGGGAGGGAGAGAGAGATCCTGATGCTCTGAGCCTGATATCCAGAACAGGAAGGCTAGTGCTAGGGGACTGGTACTACCTAGGGTTGCCAGGCATCCAGTTTTCAACTGGAACGCCCGGTCAACAAGGGACCCGGGTGGCTCCGGTCAACATTGCCAACCGGGCCATTAAAAGTCCGGTTAGCAGCACAGTGGGGGCCCGGGGCTAAGGCAGGCTCCCTGCCTACCCTAGCTTCATGCAACTCCCGGAAGTGGCAGCTAGGTCCCTGAGGCCCTAGCATAGGTGCCGGCTCCATGGATGCTCCAGCCCTGGAGCACCCACAAGGAAAAATTAGCAGGTGCTCTGCACCTACCGGCAGCCAAGCTCCCTTCTCCTCACCTCCTTCTTCCCCCACCCCAGCACACTCCTCACCCTCCCTTCCAGCACTTCCCACCGCTTAATAGCTGTTTGACAGCACCTACACCTTTTTGGTTGGGTGGGGGAGGATTGGGGACATGGCGCACTCAGGGGAGGAGGTGGAGAAGAGGTGGGGCGGTGGGACTTGGAGAATAGGCATGGGAAGGGGGAGGGGACTCTGGGGAAGGAGTGAAAAGTGGGCAGGGCGAGGGCAGTGCAGGGGCAAGGGGAGTCAAGCACCCACCAGGAACAGGGGAAGTCAGTGCCTATGGCCCTCGCACACACTCAGGCACCACGTGGAACCGCCCTGGCCACCCTGTGCCTAGCAGCTTCAGGCACCTGGCAGCTGCTTCCGGGAGCCACAGTAAGCACTGCTGGGACCTCACATCCCGAACCCTCTCCTGCCCCAGCCCGGAGTCCCCTCCCGCACCCCAACTGGGAGCCAGCACCCCCCACACCCAACACCCTACCTCAGCCTTGAGCCCCCTTCTGCACCCCGAATCCTTCATCTCCAGCCCCAACCCAGAGCACACGCCTCCAGCTAGAGCCCTCACTTCCCTGCACCCCAACCCCCTGCCCCAGCATAAAGCCCTCTCCCACACCCCAAATGCCTCACCCCCCTCCTACACCTCAACCCTCTGCCCCAGCCTGGGGAAGAGTGAGAAATGGAGGGAGAGGGGATGGAGTAAGCAGGGGCTGGGCCTTGGGGAAGGGATGGAGCAGAGGTGTTTGGTTTGGTGCAATTAGAAAGTTGGTAACCCTAGTACTAGCTAGAGACACTAAGTGCCATATTACTGGTTCAAATGACACATAGATAACTACTACAATGATGGACACATTAATAGATGAATGGTGTCCTAAAGACTATAAAAATCCAAATGATATTCAGTATGCTTTTTAGTGGACTTGTGTCCATATCACAGTAACCCCTCCTTGCTGGCAGTTTCAGCACACAGGTCAAGGACTGAATGGAGACTGAACAACCTTTTCAGCCCTAGAGTTGGCCCCTCCAGGGTCAAAATTCATTTGTTTTCCTGTCATCTAAACATGAGGTTGGTACAAAAATATAACCACATGTCCAGATCGAACACCCTCCTGATCACACCCAGACTTAGATTCTCCATCACCCACTCAGCTCCGCCCCCTAGAAAGAGCCTGGAAGAATGGATTGGCTTTGCATCATGACCTGAAAGTCAAAAATGTCAGGCTCCAGCGGAACAACAAAGAAAATTACTTCTGGAGTCAAACACCCCAGACCCACCCCCTCCAGCATCCTTCCTTATCACTGAGGGGACAGTAAGCCTGAGCACCTCTCCTTATCACAGCTGCCTTGGTATCACCCAGGAAGGGAGCCAGCTGCTGCAGTAACCAGTACCCATCCTGTTTAGGGATGTACCAACACATCAAACTGCCCCCAGAAATGAACTGGGAGCCAGTGCAGCTCAGAGAGCACAGGGGTAATATGGTCTCTATGACAAGTTCCAATTCAACAAGCTGGCAGCCACATTCTGCACTTAGCTGACGTGTCTAAATGGTTTTCGGGGGTAGAGAACATTGCAATGATCCAGTCTGGAGGGAACAAAGGCAGGGATCACTGTGACGAGATCCACATCTGAAAGAAAAGGTCGCAACAGCCTGACCAAGTGCTCTTGGTCATTGCTGCGGTCACTGCATTGAAGCAAGTGACAAGCTATTGAAACCATGAGTAATGGACAGTTCATCCAGTGCTCTGAACAGCTTAATGATCCTTGGTGCTTTACGACCTAGCCAGTGGAATTCTAGCTTGGCAGTGTCAGAGGAGAGTCAGCACATGAGTCTTTATTAGAAATCTAGCAGAAATGAGCGGTCCAAGGAGCTAAGGCCTGTTCTTCAGTAACTAATAATCTAGGTCGGAGGTGTTCACATCTGACCATCAGTGTGTTCAGAATTCCCAAACCCTCTCCTGTAGTTTCAACTTCCCAACCCTAGCACTTAAAGAGGACATTACAATTCTGCAGTTGGGCCTCCACACTGGTTCTTAGCTAGGTATAATGTTGATCTGAGCATGTGCAGAATTTGAGAAAGTCCTAAAATCTGACAGTTGGGCTGAGCATGTGATTTATCCATCATTGGCCACCTCCATGATATTATTCTATATATTTAAATGTAGATGAAAGAAAACTAGAAATGGGTGCAGACCAACCCCCCAAATTTCACAACCCCGTGAATTATGGGAAAGTTTGCATCCAGATATAATATTCGAAGTTGGCAGCTCAGGCCCTCCTTTAGAGCAAGTAAAATAGGATTTTAGACAAGATTCTGGAGAAGGATCTGTGTGTCATGTGACTATGCAAAATCCCTGGGAAACAGAGTCACTTTCCCAGTTCATTGGCTTTGGAATAATTCCAGAAGCCAAGCTGGGAAACATTTTTAGCCGCTCATTTTTTGTTTGTTTTGTCTGTGATTTTCCTTAAAGAAAGGAACTGTGTATTACATTAGTTCTAATTCAATTTTTGTGGCAGTCTTCAGGCTAAAAAACTGGGGTAGGAGCTGTTTTCTCCTAATTTTCTCACCTTCATCCCCTTGCAGCACACACAAAGCAGTGGAATAGGAATCAGGACTCATGGATTCTATTCTTGACCTACTACTGTATGACTTTGGGCAAGTCGCTTAAACACTACATGCCTCAGTTTCCCCCTCTGTAAAAAGGCATAATAATGCATCATTAATGCTCATACAGTACTTTTGATATCCTCAGATGGAAGGACCAATAGAAGTGCAATGCATTGGTATCCAGTATGAAGCAAGGCTAATATTTTGAAATTGATGCTTAGGTGACTGGAGGAGTCTGGAATTTCAGCCGTATCTACTGCGACATTTTCGTCATGATGGACGTGATGATGTGCACAGCCAGCATTTTAAACCTCTGTGCTATCAGCATTGACAGGTAGGAGCCAAGGAGATTAGCACGAAGCTAGGGGTAGGTCTCGGGACTGGAGATGGAAGAGACAGCAGACTGGGCCAACTTGCACAATGGTTGGGTACAAATACCTTGTTGAAATGCCAAAGGTAAAGCAGATATCTTTGAAAACCCCAGTCTTTCTTAAAAGTCTCCAGCCACCATCATCGTTATGACTAGTATTGTTGCTGCTACAGTCATTTAGGTGCTGTACAAACATGGAAGATGGCACAGGCCCGGACGGGAAGAGCTTATACTATAAAAAGTCAGAGATACAGAGGGTGGGGAAAAGAAGCACAGAATACAAGGAAAGTGTTCATGGGGTGGTTTTCCATGCCTCGATAATAGAGGGGAAGATTTTTAAAAGTACAAAAGGGAATTAGGCATCAAACGCCCACTAACTTTCAATGGGAGTGGGCGCTTAAGTGCCCTTTGCTTTGAAAGTCTTGCCTGTGAGGTTTTATTAAACACAGCTTGAAGGAGAGAGAAAAACTATCTGGATGTGCTCTCCAGCCTTGCCATAGTTTGAACATGCCCTGGAGTGGAGCAGATGACTGCTAACATTGTGGGTCAGAAGGGATTAGTGTTTAAATCAATTTCCAGTGAATGTCTGTGGGTGGTGGGGATAGGAATGGCCACAAAACTTGGCACAGACCTCGAGAAGTGCAGCTTTAGGGGGCAGAGATCCCTGGGGGTTGGAAGACTGGACAGGAAACACATCCTGCCACTCTCCTTCTGCCATGATTCAGAGGAAACTGAAAAGCAAGCCTCGCAGAGGGCCTGGTCCAAAGCCACTGAAGTTAGTGGGAGACTTTCCACTGATTTCAATGACAGGATCAATGAGTTGGCTCATGCCCTGAGTTTCCAGCGGTACCTGCCATCATCCCCAGATCTCAAGGCATTCAGAGCTGGCAGCCTTCATTCTAGCCTTATGCCTCACCACTGGTGCACTATCAGCTGTTCATCAAAATCTTAATGTTAGGGATGAAAAGTGACCACCTGCTGCTCTGTTGTTCCTCTTGCTCCCTTTCCCACCCTTCTTACCACCATTGCAAATCCTTGCTCTGATTATTCCATCTCCTGGTTTTCTCCCACTCTTGTATCCACTACTTCACTCTCATGTTTCCTGTCTCCCATTGTCATGCTGCCCTCTCTCCTCCCTGTCAAACCTGGGACATTTCTCTCTCTCTCTTTGTCTCTTTTGTTTTGATCATTGTCTCCTTTCCTCGCCTTTCTTCCTCCTCTCCCTCTCTTTGGAACTGGCTCCTTTCGCAGGTACACGGCAGTGGTGATGCCAGTTCAGTATCAATACGGCACAGGGAAGAGCTCCTGCAGGAGGGTTTCCATTATGATCGTGATGGTCTGGCTGTTGGCATTTGCTGTGTCCTGCCCCCTCCTGTTTGGCTTCAATACCACAGGTAACCACAATTTCCAGAGCAGGAGTGCCTGAGCGGGATTAGAAATGGGGGTGCCCACAGTTGGCCCAATGGCCAAACGTAGCCTACAAAGTCTGACCATCAGAGGCAGCTGCTGAGAACTACAAATCCTGCATCTAAAGAGAGGAAGGGGTTCAATTCACAAGGAGGCCCTATATTTGAGGGCACTCTCCAGTCTGACATTGGCCTGCTGCTATTCTAGTGCACTGGTCTGTGCTTGACCAGCTCAGCCTCACTGTCACATACCACTGTGATGAGCAGGGAGACAGGCAGATAGACAGGCCGAGATGTAACTTGGTATGCTGACCTATAGCTCTAGAGCTGCACCCTAGGCTGCATTAAACACAGGCCACATTTGGCCCACGAGCTCACCCTGATGTGCCCCCAAAGAGTCTTGTAGTTCCTGAAGTCCATAGCAGCCTAACCACCCACCACTCTCTTTCTCGCTCTTTCTCCAGGGGATCCTACTGTCTGTTCTATATCCAACCCTGATTTTGTCATCTATTCCTCGGTGGTATCCTTCTTCCTTCCCTTCGTGGTCACCTTGCTGCTTTATGTCCGGATTTATTTTGTGCTGAGGCAGATACAGAAGAAACGAAGCCTCTCCAGGCAGGGCAGCCATAGCATCAGCCTCAAAACCTGTTACATGCAGAAAGTAAGACCTGCATGAAAGCAGTCTTAACCCATCAGATGTCAGAGCATTCTCTGCCTCCACTCCCATCCCTTAAACTGAGCCTGGGGAGCCTATTGCTTACCGCTTTCCATCGCTACACAGGAAACCCGGGTTTGACTCTTGCCCCCCAATCTGGGAGGGGTTGGGAGTCCAGGCATTCAGTGCTAGGCATGCTCAGCAGAAAGACCCCTGAGATAGGGGCTCCAACCAAAACCTTGCCCGGTCCTCAAACAAGAGGATACTGTTCTGGAGCTTGTATCCATGTCTCCACTCTCTAAGACCATCACAGCAGAGAAGGGCAAGGCCCTCTGAAGTGTTTCTTCAGAGCCGTGACATAATGACCCTGCAGCATTCTGGCTTTTTTCCCCCTTCATTTTTATGGATATTTTAATTACCAGGGCCTCAGGGATTGCAAACTGTTAAAGCTCTCCTCACCTAGCAGACTGACAGGGTCAAACAACTACAGAATTCTGCTTGCTCTTCTCCATATGTGGCTCCACAATATTGCATTAATGAGTTAGGTTTCCTCACAATAATGCTAGACTGAAAAATATGCATAAGGGGAGGCAGGGAATACCACGAAGCACAAACATACTCCAAAGACAGGCAGTTGGGAAGGGGAAGGTTCATATCCAGTGCTCTTGTTCATCCCATTAAAGATAGAGCTAGGGCACAGGTCCTGAAAGGAATTCAGGCTCCGTCCTAAACTTCCACTGATATGAATACAAGTTAGGAGCCTGAACACCTTGAGGATCTGGGCCTCAGTGCAAAAGAGAGATGCAGGGTTCTAGGGCAGGTGCAAAGTTCAGCTCCAGCTTCAAGAATGGATCTGGAACCTCCCCAAAGTTTGGGTGAATTTGCATCTTACGCGTTAATTCAGGTGAGTTGCTGACAAAACTTGCTTACTTACTCCTTGTTGACAAAAGGGAATAAGAGCTCCCCTGAGTCCTGCCTTACACATGGTCTGGCAAGCTGCACCCATAGTTCCTGACTTTTCTGTGGATTCCTCCATTTCAGGAGCACAAAGAGAGGAAAACTTCACACCATGGGCACCAAGACCCCCCCTCATCCCATCTGCAGCTAAAATCTCCAATCCAAGAGCTCTCCCCTGCAAAAAAGCTACTGACCCCCTCTGACCTGCAGCAGTACTGCAGCTTCTGCCATCAAGCTACCTTCCCCCGGGCTGGGACCAATGGAAATGAGCTAAAAGAGGGGAGGAGAAGCAGGGAACAGGGCTTGGAGGTGCATAAGCTCAGCAATGGCAAAACCGTGACCTCTTTGAAGCTAGTGCACCAGCAGCCCCGGACAGTACAGCTGAGGGAGAGGAAGGCCACCCAGATGCTGGCTATCGTTCTGGGTGAGTGAGAAGCATTCTGCTTCACTATCTGTACCAATGCAACACCTCACCAGTGCAGCACCTCCTGCAGCATTAATCCAAATCCTCCTAACCTTGGGAATTAGCTCTTCAGCTCTGGAGCACCTCCTGGTGGCCAGTGTCTCACCTGCCTCAGGGCCCCCCATGTCTCTCCTGGACCCCAGTGCCCTTTTACCTTGGGGTGCTGCCCCCAGGCAGTATCTCCTCACTGTGAGTCTCCCCTCCCAGGAGAACCCCCAATTCTCATGGGGTGGGGTTTTGTAACAAAGTGATATAAGGAACTTTTGTACCTGAGGGCCCTAGCTGGTGTTAATCGTTGTAGCTCCACTGAACTCAGAATGATCTCTTCTTCCTCAGAAGGAAATGTCAAGGGACAAGGAAGAGACTTAAAAGTTCTGATAATAATCTCAACTTTTGGGTGCCCCTCTGGACTGTGAATCTTTTGACCTATCACTTATTTTTGACCACCACTACCCCAGGTGTAGGTCAATAAGAAAAGGCCCTTAAGACTTGTCTTCGCCCTGGGGTAAGTCGACCTAAGTTACGCTACTCCCACTACATGAATAACATAGCTGGAGTCGACAAACTTAGGTCAACTTACTGCAGTGTCTACACCATGCTGAATTGACAGGAGACACTTTCCGGGTGACTTCCCTTACTCTTCTCAGAGAGCTGCAGTACTGGATTGGGTTACCAACAGGCTAATTGCACAAACCCAATCACCCTTTTCCTGCCCTTTTCCCAAGGCCATGACCCTGCCCCTTCTCCCAAACCCTGTCACCCGCTCACTCCATCCCCCTCTTCCTCCGTCACTTGTTTTCCCCCACCATAGCTCAAATTTCATAAGGCTGGGAGGAGGGGGTTTCAGTGAAGGAGGGGGTACAGGGGTGCGGGCTCTGGGAGGCGGGAAGGGGTGCGGGAAGGGGCTCAGGGCTGGGGATCGGGGTGCAGGCTCCGGCCAGGCGGTGCTTATCTCAGCAGGCTTCTGAAAGCAACCGGAACATTCTTCTGGCAGTGTTACTAGGCTGGGAAGCTCGGGGTATTGGCGCATTGCCTCTTCCTGTAGGCACTGCCTCCACGGCTCCCACTGGCCACGATTCCTGGCCAATGGGAGCTGCAAAGCCAGCACATGGGCAGCACATGGAGACCCCCGGGGCAGCTGGGAGATGCTGGCTGCTTCCAGGAGTGGTGCAGAACCAGGGCAGGGAGGAAGCCTCCTTAACCTGCTGGGCCGCTGGAGTTCAAGAGCCTAAAATCTCCCAATTTGGCTGCAGTAGCCTCTAGGACAGGGGTGGGGAACCTCCAGCCCGCAGGCCTTATACGGCCCGCCAAATCATTCTGTCTGGCCTGCGGCGGGGCCAGGGACATGCCACAGCCGCCAGCCAGGGATGCGCACGGGCGGCCAGGCTGGGGCGGCTCACGCCTGGGGAAGCCGCCGGCACCGCGTGGCCACCAGGCGGGGGCGGCTCACGCCTGGGGGAGCCGCCGGCGCCACGCGGCCACCATTAGCCGGGTGGCGAAAGGAGGAGCCGCGGGGAGCCGACGGTCAAGGGGGGGGGGGGAGGTTGGGCTGGGGGGTAGGCAAGGGGGCAGTGGGGGGGGGGAGGCCAGGCTGGATGGGGTGGGCGAGGCGTGGGTGCAGGAAGGAAGGAGGTTTGGTGGGGGGAGGCTGAGCTGGGCGGGTCAGGCATGGGGGGCAGGAGGCTGGAGTGGGAGGGGGGAGGAAGTTAGGTTCGGTGGGATGGGCCGGGCCAGGCAGGGGTGGGGGAGGAAAGGCGGTTAGATGGGGGGGAGGCTGGGTGGGGGTAAATGAAGATCACCCCCTCCACCCAGGCTGATAGCGGGAGCTGACTGGGGCAGGCGGCAGGACCCCGGCTGGCAAGGGGCCAGCGGGGGGAACCCCAAAGCAGTGCAGGGCTAAGCACTCCGCCTGCCACTGCTTTGGGGTTTCCCCCGCTGGCCCCTTGCCAGCTGGGGTCTCAGCTCCCGTTGCCAGCCTGGGCTTCCTCGGGGTGGGGGGGGGGGGAGAGTGGGGGGGGAGTGGCCCGCGAATGACATTATAAAATGTCCAAATGGCCCTTGACAGAAAAAAGGTTCCCCACCCCTGCTCTGGAGATCAAGCCTGATGCTGTGAGACTCCCAGCAAAACTGGGAGGTTGGCAACTGTAGTACTGAGATTGATGGCAGAGTGCTCTGCCATCGATTTAGCAGGTCTTCATTAGATATGCTAAATCAATCCCTGCTGCCTCGATTGCATTGTCCATCTTCTGGTAGTGGAGACTAGGATGGTGCCCCTATCTCTATAAATAAGACTACGCCTCTCTATTGGGTTCTGTAGTTTCATGAGTTACATGTGTCGTAAAGAGCAGGAACCAGCCTGTGTTGGTGAACATGTGCTTGCAGGGAACATGACTGTGGTTAGTGTTATGAAAGGGGAAATTGAGGCACAGAGAGGTGAAGTGACTTGTCCAGTCACAGATCTGGCAGAAGTACTCAGTCTGGCATGGGTATACGTGGGGGCAGAGTTTAGCCCTCAGCAACAGCTTGAATCCAAAGTCAATATGGTCTCTTGTCTCTCCTTTAAACCCTAGGGACATTCGTAGTCTGCTGGCTGCCATTCTTCATGACCCACATCCTGAACACACACTGCCAGGCGTGTCACGTAACCCCAGAGCTCTACAGGGCCACCACATGGCTTGGTTATGTAAACAGCGCGCTCAACCCCATCATCTATACGACCTTTAACACAGAGTTCCGCAAAGCTTTCCTCAAGATCTTGTGCTGCTGACAGCACAGGTGGAAGGACAAAGGCCTGATTTCATAGTAAACCCAGGGCATGGCAGGCAGGAGCCTACTGAGATAGTTCCATAGCGAGAGACCACATGAATAGACACTCTCGGCCATCAATGGGGAGAAAGCTCAGGATCTTCTGTCCCACAAGTCCCAAACGCTTCAGCTAAAGAAGAATCTCCATTGCCTGTTGCCGTATCAGGGTTTCTATCCTCTGCAAGCTGTCGCCACAAAAAGCAGCCTGACCCCATGCACTTCAGCAGGTCGGGCGCTCTGGTCTCTGGAGTGCAGAGTACCTAGGAGCGGGCCAAGTTTGGCTGGTTTCATTCACTGAATCACAAAGCTCCCACTTGGATTCCCTTAAATGCTTAAGGTTTCCTCAAAAGCACAGCTAAAGGTTCTGGGGAGACGGAGAGCCAAAGAAACACAGACCTCCGTGGCTCTCCAATTCAAACACAAGCACACACTGGAACAGTAATCACAGCATCGTACACTCATTCAGAGTTTTCAGGCATCTCTAGCCTTTAGAAATACAGCAGACACATGGGAGTTTTCGGGTGCGTCTACTCTGTGATGGGAGGTGTGATTCCAGCACCTGTAAACGTACCCAAACTAGCTTTAATCTAGGGCTTCTCTACATACACATTTCATTTGCAGCAAGCTGAGGTGCGACTCTCTCCCACACAAGCCTGCCATGGGCTAACTGTACATGGGGACCCTGCTGAGGAGCTGGGACTAGATCAAAGCATATTAATGAACTATTTATTAATGCATGTCAGCTGGGTCCACACAGTCAGTTTGTCCATGGCAGGCTAGCACAAGGTAGATTCACAGCCCTGCTTGCCCTGAACAAAACTTTTGTGCAGATGAGCCCCTAGCTAACAGGAGTACCAATGGCAGTGAAGTTGTGGCAATATGAACCTAAGTGTGCACTGGCAGCACAAGTAAGTACCCAGCGTAAGCTTGTACAACCTGCACTGAAGCTGGTTTTACTGTGGCTCGTATGAATGCCAGCTAGATTAAAGCTCATCTGGGGCTGTCTGCACGTGCTGCACTTACACCTCTGAAGGCAGTGTAGGCCTCCCTACTCTTTAGATTCTGTGCATATGCTTTAAGAACTTACTCATCCTTTCATTGCTGGTTTCTCTCACCATGGAAAGCACACTGCTAACAGCGGGTATGTTTGTACTGTCTTCTTGATGAGATGTCAGGAATGTGCCCACTGGTGTATAAGAACAAGAGAGAAACTGCTCCCCACAAATCTACCGATGAGACTAAGTGAGCTGGTAAATAATGTACAGAGGAACCAGTATTCCCCTGTTGTCTCCATCGAGGGGTTGCCCTCTACAATCTGTTCAGTTTCGGAAGTTACAAAACCACAGTCCAAGCACTCAGATATTACAGAGCAGTGTAGTATGAAAACCCAGACAGAATGGATAGAATGAGCCATGAAACCAGATCAGGGGCTGGTGTAAATCAAAATAGCTCCACTGAAGTCACTAGCACTATGCCCATCTACATCAGCTGAGGATCTGGTGCTAAGACCTGCCTGTAGGTTTCAAAGCTTAGGTTGTTCTTTCATTCCTAGCAGTGATATCATTCACTTCACACAGCCTCTTTGCTGCTGGTACTTTTTTGTTGTTTGTTATATATAAACTCACATGACTGTGCCTAAAATTAAGGAATTTTAGAATCAGTTTTGATGATGCCAGCATAGTCTATCTTGCGTACAGAGTCTGTTGTGTTGATACTTTATGCAGGAGGGGTCATTGTTCTCTTGGTGAGATTTGTATTAGTAAATTAGATTGTGTCAGCGGAAGCTCACCAGGTTGCCATATGTATAATGTTGCCTTTCCTCCTAACCCAAGGATCAGCAATAAAATGGCAACTAATGATCTACTGCATATGCTGTCATCTCTTAGGGCCATTAAACAAGTGGTATTGGTTGGGATTGCACTATAATATGAGTGACAGCCATATAGTTCTGTCTTCTGCCATGAGTGGTCTTCTTGCTGCCTAGCTGCTCTACAGGAACCAATAGCTAGCAAGAGACATAGGTGAAGGGAGGTGACCACTATTGAAGGGTTTATCCTACTAGTCCCTGACCCCTTTGACTGCTCTATTTATACTGCTGTCCCTCACAAGCTTTGATTTTACTGATGTTATAATACTCAAGTGCACATATCTATGGCAATTGCCTTGTAGCGTCCCTTGTGATAGAGAAGAGCAGTGACAACCATAAAGACTAGGATAGAAGGATTCTTTACAGAGGCTGCTGGATGCAGGCAGACCCCTGATCACATCAGTCATGGGGACCATCTCAAGCGCCAAGACATCTAAAGCTTGTCTCCTTTCCCAAGAAGCCCTTCCCCAGCTGATCTCAAGACATTTCTTTCAGATTCCCTCTTTGTACAATATTAAGCCTGAAACATCAGTGGCTCCAGCTCAGTCTCTTGTCTTGCACCCGAGACCAGACTTCGATGTGTTGTTACCCCCGCACTTGTTGTCTGAAGCTGTCAATCTATTCACGCCCTTGCCCATGCCACAGCTCTGTTGGGAAGTGCTTCCTTTCTCTTTAGTATAAAGACTAAATATTCTCCTTAGCTTCTGGGCCATACAGCTGAGATCTTTGAATATCCTTTTGGATGCTAGCAATTGGCATGTCTTGCTGCTAATGCTTTGAACCAAGAAGTTTGCTAACCCTCTGAAACCTCTATTTATTATTTGCATTATGGTAGTGCCTAGAGCAGGGGTGGGCAAACTATAGCCTCTGGGCCACATCCGGCCTACAGGACCGTCCTGCCTGGCCCTTGAGCTCCCGACTGGGGAGGCTACCTCCTCCCCCGCAGCTTCAGCTTGCCGTGCTGCCAGCGCTCTGTGCAGCGTGGCTCACAGTCCTGCTGCTCTGAGCGACATGGTAAGGGGGCAGGGAGTGGGGAGGCTGAATAAGGGGCAGGGAGTCCCAGGGGGTCAGGCAAGGGATAGAGAGCGGGGGGGGGGGGAGGAAGGGTTGGATAGGTGTGAGAGTCCCAGGGGGCCTGTCAGGGGTGGGGTGTGGATAGGGATCGGGGCAGTCAGGGGACAGGAGGCAGGGTGGGTTGGATGGGAGCAGGGGTTCTTAGGAGGGCAGTCCAGGGGCAGGATATGGGAGGGAGTGGATAGGTGGTGGGGTCCAGGCTGTTTGGGGAGGCCCAGCCTTCCTTACCCAGCCCTCCAGACAGTTTTGGAACCCTGATGTGGTCCTTGGGCCAAAACGTTTGCCCACCACTGGCACAAACCTCAATCGTTCTGTGTCCGTATAGCGCTTAGCACAATGGGGTCCTGGTCCGTGACGGGCTCCTATACTGCGATACAAATAATAACTATATCCCCAGAATGTGAGAACACAACCCCTCAGAGCAAACACACGCTCACACCCGGGCATTGCGCTTACAGAAAGGAACCACATCATCTAGGCTGTGGTGTCTCTTTAGGTGGAAGAGAATTAAACCTCACTGCGAAGAAGGTAAAACAAGCTTTAGGAAGGGGAAGCTGCCTGCAGCCAGGGAACGGAAGCAGAGCAGGAGACATGTTTCTTCAACAAGTCTGGGACCTGTCATTCCGCTGCTGAATCTGTTTGACTGATTAACTCAATTACATCTTTTGTTTGGCGTGATTATGCACCTCTGTGTATTTACCAAACCCTGTTGCATCCAGACTTAAAATGAAGCAACTTGCTGGAATACGGAGCAGAAAAAAAGACACAAAAGATAGATACCATACCAGACAGTCAATTCCCTCCTCAAAAATCCTTATGGTTTTGATCAGTTGATCTAAGAGACTGAGTTCAGTAGAATGCTGTTATAAGACTCAATGTGTGCAATGCCCCTTCAGACAATTGCAGCTGGACAATCACTACATACAGCTCCACAAGAACACAGGACCTACCTGGGACAGGCTCAGGGAAGAACAGTTGCCATCTTGCCTAGTGGAACTCATTCTCTGCTTGCAATTTAGTGTGGACTGGGGTTATCAGCTCCAATCAGCTCTTCCAGTTGGGACCAGCCTTAAATGCAAATCAGAGTATTTACTGATCATTAGCTGAGCAAAGTGAGGCCCAACACTCGATTATCTGTTTGTATCTAATGTGATATGATAACTTTGGAATACAGCATCTGATCAGTTTCAAAACTTCAGGGAGTGTTCTATGCATCAATGAGCAGAACCCAAACGATGTTGATGAAAACCAGAAGGAGAAAGGGAGCGATGCATGGAGTTCCTGGCATCTGGTTAGCAGACCAAGCAACTTCAACAACCTCTATAATTGTTTATAGGGCAAAGAATCCCTTGATAGCAGCCATTAACACACTAGCATAACACACACACCCAGCTCAGCTCTGGCCTCTTCCCCAGTGGAATTCCAAATGCTGACACTGTGAGTAACTTTCTCTCTCAGACAAAACTGTCATGTCAGTTTTATCTTATACATCATCCAGGCACTCTGAATGTAGATTTAATTTTTTTTTATTAAAGCTAATGTATAAACTCAAATAACTACACTGCCCTCTGGGTGAACATTTTACTTCCTAATGTAACAGTGAATGAGTTTGGGAGCAGTTAGCCATTCTGTGATTGCTTCCCATGTGATCTTACCAAAGAAAGACAAAATACCCTAGTTTCAAATGATTTCAAGTAGCTGGGGTTTCGGACTTACCAACAGCTAGTTCTGATACTCCCATAGAGTTTGTGCATGTCTCTATGTTACTGTGCCTCAGTGAGTCACAGCGGAGGATGCCAAATTCAGGACAAATGGCTGAGAAACTGGGCAGACTCATTCCAAACTAGTGGTTATTCTCATTAGATTATACCAAGCCAGTAACAAAAGTAAGCTTCTGTCTCACCACACTGGTTAACAGGAAGTCAAAAATGCAGTTTCCTTAGGCATTCCAGCCCTAGTCTCACCACCCAGACACTGGACTCTATGATGAGTGGTTACTGAAAACCAGTGTCATCAAACATAGGGTTCTTCTAATCCCAAGAGATCAGCCACTTAGCCAGGACAAATAGAACTCAGATCTTACCCAATAATCACACTGATGCCAATTCTTTAGTAACTAAAAGCTAAAGATTTAATAATAGAAGAAGAGAGTTAATAATGTTTACTAGATCACATACATATAAACAATTGCAAGCCCTTATGTCAGGTTTGTAGCAGTGATGTTACAGACTGCTAACTTGTAAAGTTTGGTCATTTCCAAGGGGTTGGTAGGTCCTCAGTCCATAGTTCAAAATGCTCCTTTTAGTTGTAAATCCACAGTCCAGACAATCAGGGCGGGAAAAAGGCAAAATGGTGATATCTCAGGGGACGTTTATATCCTCGGGCAGCTGTCTGGAAATTTCCTCTCTCACAACAAGCTCACAGCCCAGTTTGTGGAAAGTCACTGGCCCAAGATGGAGTCCAGGGTCACATGTCCTTACATGCTTTGATACTCACAGGGGCAGCCATTGCCCATATTCTTACTGAGGCCTCCACAGGAAGGCTTACTGGGTGGGATGAGTTTCTTCTATGGCCCATTGTTAGAGTGAAGTGTCCTTAGTGGGCCATCAACGCATAGCTGTCTGGCCTTGATATACATTTTACCTGGTGAGTATTACCCAGGCATAAAGCACATGTGTAAGCTTCGTATTCATAACTTCAGATACAAAGATAATATACGCATTGTGGCAAAGCTTTGGCCTTCTCCCTGTGGGTACTGCACTACCAGGCGGTTTGTGCTAGCCTCAGAGGCTCACTGTGATTAGTTAGGGGAGGTAGAAAAGGGGGGTGGGGGGGAAGCCCGGGCCCACCCTCTACTCCGGGCTCCAGCCCAGGGACCCTATTAGTATCAGCTAAGATGGCTGACCTTTTAGTCACCAAACACAATACAATTCCCTGGACTACTTCCCCACAGCAGTCCCCACTTCTTCACACTCCACTTCACCTTTACCTCAGAGTCTCCTTCCTTGCGTATGATATGTTGTCTACCTCTCAGTCTCACCAACAGCACAACCTCCTCTCACAGCTCCTGACATCCACACCCCCACCTCACTAAATCGGAGAGTTTTTAACTGGTTTCAGCCAGCCCCTGATTGGCTTCAGGTGTGTCCCAATCAGGCTAGCTGTTTCTGTTGCTTTCTACAACCTTCTTAATTGGCCCCAGGTGTCTTGATTGGCCTGGAGTAGCCTTTGTTTGGCTATCCAGGGAACAGAGACCTGCACATCCGGAGACTGATATACCTGCCTTCCAGCACTCTCCTATACCCTTCTGGTCTGACTCCGTCACAGCATATAAACTGATTAATCATACTTAGCAAATCATAACTTTTCCATTGACACCTTACATGACATACTTCGTGCAAGATTTGTTGCAACTGTGTAAAGTGGTAATATCACTTAAATAAATGGTCATATTCAATCATACGGGTTTCATAGTAGCAGCCGTGTTAGTCTGTATCTGCAAAAAGAACAGGAGTACTTGTGGCACCTTAGAGACTAATAAATGTATTTAAGCATAAGCTTTCGTGGACGATAGCCTACTTCATCAGATGCATAGAATGGAATCATGCATTGAACTGAATCATTCTATGCATCTGATGAAGTAGGCTGTAGCCCACGAAAGCTTTTGCTTAAATAAATCTGTTAGTCTCTAAGGTGCCACAAGTACTCCTGTTCTTTAATCAATCATGCAGAATCACACGCTGGCAGGCTGAGGTTGGACAAATCCTAAGAATGATATCGTCTAGCTTTCGTCCAATGAATCCTTGCAAAGTCAGATGCTACTGATTCAGTCCATCTCTGTTAGTCCCAAACTAGCCGTTCTCAGCCCCCTGCAGGGCAAAAGCCCTTCCAAAACGGCTTCCCTGGCCATCATCCATAGCAGCCCTTCCTTGGCCCAGCACCTCTCCAACTCCCATAAATAGAACCTATAATTTCTGACTCTTAGTTCCACTCCCTGCTATAGCCACGTGACAGTGCTGGGGGCGAGTGAGGAAGGCCCATGTGAGACTGTCTCATGAATTTGGTCACGCATGGGTAAGTGTCTTCTTGCTGCCAACCACCAAGCAGAAGCTGTCTCTCTCACCTTCCCGACCCCCCAGGAATATGAGGCAGGGAAAAAACCTCACAACCAACAAGAGAATTAATGTAATTAAGAATTAATATCAGCATAATTACTTAAATATCTGTAAGAGGCAAAACCAGGCTGCTGTCTGATCAGCAACGTGGGGCTGACCTTTCTGGCTCCCTGCCCCAGGGATCATTGTCAGTTTTAATAAGTTTTATCCCATAGCCACAAATGAGGCTAATTGAACAATACAGCAAAGGCTGTTTCTAATCAGGCAGGAACAGCTCACCATTTCACCCTGCGGCTTTCTCACCAACTTGTCACTGCCTCTGTCAGCAAGGAGCCTGGATGTGAGGAGGAAGTGGATTCGGGACTGCATGACGGCCTTTCTATCCAGCTGGTGTGTGAACTGGCTGGGAAAACATGGGTGGCTGATTGTCTTGGAGATGTCTGTGGGCCAGGAGGGGATGGCATAATGGGCCTGAGTATCAGGTGTGAAGCAAGAGCATCCGGCTTCTCTGGAAGCACAGGCTACAAGCTCATCAGTTCCATTTCAGCTCTTTGTCCCTCTAGTCAGAATAGGGCTGTCAATTAATTACAGGTACCGGTAACTTATGCCATTAACTCAAAAAAATTAATCTCAATTAATCACAGTTAAACAATACAATACCACTTGAAATGTATTAAATATTTTGGGATATTTTTCTATATTTTCAAATATATCAATTTCAATTATAATACAGAATACAAAGTGTACTGTGCTCACTTTATATTATTTTTATTATAAATATTTGCCCTGTAAAAATGATAAAAGAAATAGTATTTTTCAATTCACTTCATACAAGGACTGAAGTGCAATCTCTTTATCAGGAAAGTGCAACTTACAAATGTAGTTTTTTGTTACATAACTGCTCTCAAAAAGAAAACAATGTTAAACTTTAGAGTCTACAAGTCCTCTCAGTCCTACCTCTTGTTCAGCCAATCACTAAGAGAAACAAGTTTGTTTATATTTACGTGAGATAATGCTACTCACTTAATTACAATATCACCCAAAAGTGAGAACAGGCATTTGCATGGCACTTTTGTAGCTGGTGTCACAAGATATTTACTTGCCAGATGTGCTAAAGATTCACCTTACCCTCCCTGACTGAATTTACCTTGCTATCTTGCCTGCATATTTATACCTGCCTCTGGAGATTTCCACAACATTCATCTGATGAAATGGGTCTTAGCCCACAAAAGCTTATCATCCAAAACATGTTAGTCTATAAGGTGTTATAAGATGCTTTGTTGCTTTTGCAGATCCAGACTAACATGGTTACACCTCTGATACTAAAGATTCGTGTGCCTCTTCATGCTTTGGCCATTGTTCCAGAGGACATGCTTCCATGCTGATGCTGCTCGTTAAAAAAATAATGCATTAATTGTGACTGAACTCCTTAGGGAAGAATTGTGTGTCTCCTGCTCTGTTTTACCTGCATTCTGCCATATATTTCATGTTATATCAGTCTCCGATGATGGCCCAGCACATATTCGTTGTAAAAACACTTCCACTGCAAATTTCACAAAATGCAAATAAGGTACCAAATGTGAAATCTCTAAAGATAGCTACAGCATCTGACCCAATGTTTAAGAATCTGAAGTGCCTTCCAAAATCTCAGAGGGATGAGGTGTGGAGCATACTTTCAGAAGTCTTAAAAGAGCAACACTCTGATACGAAACTACAGAACACAAACCACCAAAAAAGAAAATCAACCTTCTGCTGGTGGAATGTGACTCAGATGATGAAAATGAACAGGAGTCAGTTTGCACTGCTTTGAATCGTTATCCAGCAGAACCCATCATCAGCATGGATGTCTGTCCTCTCGAATGGTGGTTGAAGCATCAAGGGACATATGAATCTTTGCGCATCTGGCATGTAAATACTGTATATTGATATAACAGTGCCATGCAAATACCTGTTCTAACTTTCAGGTGACATTGTAAACAAGAAGCAGGCAGCATTAACTTCTGCAAATATAAATAAACATATTTGTCTGAGCAACTGGCTGAACAAGAAGTAGGACTGATTGGACTTGAATGCGCTAACGTTTTACACTGTTTTATTTTTTAATGCAGGGTTGTTATATTTTACATAATTCTACATTTGTAAGTTCAACTTCCATATAAAGGAGATTGCACTACAGTACTTGTATTAGATGAACTGAAAAATACTCTCTCGTTTTTAACAGTGCAAATTTTTGTAATCAAAAATAAATAAAAAGTGGGCATGGTAAACTTTGTATTCTGTGTTGTAATTGAACTCAATATGTTTGAAAAGGTAGAAAACATCCAAAAATATTCAAATAAATGGTATTTATTATTGTTGAACAGCGCAATTAATCACAATTTTTTTAATCGCTTGACAGCCCTAGTTTAGAACTTTCTCAACACCAAAAGACTTCCTCCCTACTCTTTTAAAAAAAGAGCGAAACTGACCAAAGAAATTAGAAACTTAGTTCCCAGTAACGTCTTTACACGAGTCATGGCAATGCCTGTTGTGGGCACTCAGAACAGCTCCCACTCTATTCTTCGTAGGCCTTGCCACGTCCAAACCATCTCAACCTCTGCTCCATCCCCCAGTCACCTCATCTCCATTCCCTCATCCACTCCGTGAAAGCCATCTGTAGCTCTTCCATGACACCTACTCCACCATCCCAATCCCTGTTCTGTTCCAACCCACCTGCTCCTCTATTTTAGAATCTAACTTTCCTAAGAAGGAAGGAAGACACCCCTTTTTCATACAGCACACAAGTGTCCTTACACATTGCCAAATAGTGCAGTACAACTAGAAAGGGCAATAGTAAGGCACATGGTTAGGAATCAAGAGTTCCTTTACCCAGCTCTGACGCTGACTTTCTGCAAGACCTTGGGGAAATTGCTTCACTTCTCTGTGTCTCAGTTTCCCCATTGTAACATAGGGATCATTCTGAGCTATATTCTGTGGGCCCATTTCAAGACCACATAAGTACAAAGCATTATTACACAGCATCCTTCAGCCCAAGGAAGTGTTTCACAACACACAGCCCCACCAAAATGCAGCCATCACTGAGTTGGAAGGTAGCAGTCAGCGGGTGCACAGCAGAATAGAGTGAGTGGGGAAAAGTCTATCCAATGATCTAGGAACAAACCCCTCCCACATGAAACATCTGTGGGATCTAATGTCTAAGCATAGCAGACAGAAGCTTGATATTTACGTTTTTTTCTGAAGGACCCACATGTTGAGAACTGCTGTGTATCTACATTGGAAGGGTGAAGAGCCAAGATAAAACCGATGACTTCATACCTGAGATTCTATTAGAGCATTTGGGTGCTTCAAACTTGATACTTGGACTCCTATGCCATCCCTTTGGCTAGAATGTGGAAAATAATACGGCTGAGATGTTCAGAGAGGTCTAATGGATCTAGATCAGGGGTCTCAAACATGCGGCCCATAAAGCTCCCTGGTGTGCCCCCCCCCCCCCCCCGCATAGCAGTTTGCAGGAGGGAGGGGCCAGAATCGGAGGCTTCTCTGCTGCCTGGCTGGGCCACTGTTGATTCCCAGCTACCAGGCACTGCTGCTGCGGCTTCAATGAATGAGCTGGGGCAGTGCTTCCCAGAAGCCCTCTGCAATGGTGGCCAGGGACAATAAGCCAGGCTCCCCGCCACCCTCCAGCCTCCCTCTGCGGGAGACTTAGCGCTCCTGGCCGCCGCTGCAGAGGGCTCCTGCGAAGTGCCCTGGCTGAGCAGCTGCTGAGCCCTGGCTTCCAGGTGCTGCTGCTGCGGCCTCAATGAACAAGCTATATTGTGACTTCCTATATTGCTCTTGCTTTGTTTGCCAAACAGCTGTTGGAGGTGACTAGCGCTTTCCAGGAGGGAGCGGGGAGCTGTGTGCTCAGAGGAGGAGGCGGGGCAGGGGCGGGACCTCATGGAAGGGCTGGAGTGGGGGCAGAGCCGGGGGCAGCGAGGGGGGGGGGCGTGTCAGTGATGCGGCCCTCGGGCCAGTGCACTAGTCCTCATGCAGCCCTCGTGGTCATATGAGTTTGAGACCCCTGATCTAGATGCTCAATTCCCATTCATTTCAATGTGAACTGACTGCGCATCCAAGTCGCTTAGAAGCAGCTTTGGAAATCTCAGCCTTGAAGTTTAAATAAACCAGGTCAATGCCACAGCAAGCCCCCTCCCTCGAAACTACAATCACAAAGTGCTCTGTGGAGTATTCATACGCATACAGGCATAAAAAAGCTGCAGGGGAAGGTGGGGCATAAGCACGGTTTTTCTGCTGCACTTTTAATGAGACAGAAGTAGTGAGACAGAGACCTGTAGAAACTGTCAGGAGCCTTAGACAGCGTCAGCCTGTCTCTTGCCTTCACAGATCTCATTCCTTAACTGTTTAATTAGACTGAATGGATGTAGAAATAACAGGGCAGCCAGCTTTCATCTCTCACCTCACAGCACAGCAGCCACTGCATCTCCCATCTGATATGCCCTAATGGGAAGACGGAGGTAGATCTTGTACTCTCTGCCCTTCATACAGTGGCAGCTCCAAAGCAGAAAGAGCAGAAGCCTTTTGCTATGGTGGGATGTTAACTTTTCTTTATCCCCTTTTATGCCAGAGCCAGGTCTGTCTATAACCAAGTTATCAGATGGTTTTAACTCCACTCCCTCCTTGTCCTATTGCTGTTACCATGCCTACGACAGGTACAGACTGGATGGCAGGGTGCGCTATAAAGCCTTCTCTAATGAGTGCATAGGCTAGCTGTGTTACTGATGAGGGACGAAGTTCCTAGTGAATTATGCGGGTCACCTCAAAGCAGCACCTTTGGACTGCTCTGCACCCTCATCAATTCTACGCATCTTGTCCATGTCTTAGGCTGTCTACACTGGCAAATGAACAACAAAACTTTTGTCTTTCAGAGGTGTTAACCCCACCCCCTGAAAGATAAAAGTTTTACTGAGAACAGCGCCAGTGTGAATAGCGTGTCATTGGCAGGAATGCTCTCCTGCCAACAAAACTAACGCCACTCATTGGGGGTGGAAGCTTTTTGTCAACAGGAGAGCCAACATACAACAGCTACACTGCACAACTTTTAGTGGCATGGCTGTGGCGACACAGCCGTAGAAAAACTATTTCCGACACAACTTAGAGGGGGGCTTAAATTTTGTGTCGGAGCTGTTTTTTATAGCCCGCTGCCTGCAAGGCCAGGTCATGACTGAAAATGGGTAGGCCTCAGTAAAAAAAAAAAAGAAGAAGAAGAAGAAGAAAATAGCTATTTAAAGCATCTCTAGAATTTACCAAACATTGATTTTCTATCTGTAAGACTGTCGCGATTTTAAAGCTCTCTGGGACCAGTCAGGTTTAGAAGGAAATTGTGCAGTCAGCTGGAAAGCTGAGAACCCCCCATTTCTAGTGGAGTACAACTTCTGTTATCCTGCAGCGTCATAAGTTATCTGCCCTTAATTCTGCCATTGATGCAGGAGTGAACATGGCCTGTAATGGGTATTAGGACTGGATAATTTATGGGAGAGGTGAGAGAAATCACACATCTGCGGGGAAAGGAGGAAATATTTTTTGTGACAGACTGAGCTGAATTTATAAAACAAGCAGATCTTTGAAACTGCTGAGAGGATGGAATGCTAAACCAGCCCTGGGAACAATGAAATCCAGTAGTGAGCAAAGTGGTCAGAGAAGTGTGGTAAATAGGATTGATCACATGGCCCTGTCAACTATCATCACCACATGTGGTACATAGAACAATATTCTACAGCTGCTGCTCAGGGCTAAACAGGGCAGCTGATATGATATTGCAGAACATTATGCCTCTGTGCCCCACCCACTCACTTCTACCCTTTGCCTCCACTAGTTTTGGGGAGCAAGCCACCCAAGAAAGCTTCCAGAGATGGTGTTCTGTACCAGGATAGCACTCCATTCCCAGCCCTGCTCGTTTTTGCTTTTCAGTAACTAAAGAGATAGGGAGGGGAAATTGCCGGCTAGCGAGAAGGGTATTTTAGGCCCCAAATGAAACTAGGTATCTGGTTGGAAGCAGAGAGCTGCTTACTCTTTTCAGAGTCACTGAACACCCTCAACTAATCCCATATATAGTACAACCTGGTCTATGCTCTGGGTTTTCTCAGAGGCATTTGAGATTGGCTATTGTTACAGGATGCAAGCTAGACCATTGCTCTGTTCCAGTATAATTCATACCAAATTAAGACATCTAAGGCCAGGTATTGAGGATGGGTGTGAATGGGTATGAAGCTGTTCCCACAGGAATTCTGCTTAGGGAATTTTCAGGCAGGAGAATATCACATGTTTTGAGATATTGCATGCACACCCCATTTCTGGGAGTGGCAGATTGTATGAAGAGTCAGTGCTGTAGCCCCCACCCCACACAACCCCCTTTGGGGTTTGTTTTGACCTGCACATTGTATTTAAGGCGCACAACCACCAGAATTCTGGGTTCACAAGGTGTGGAGCATGCAACCTCTCTTCCACTTTGCATATCCATGCAGGGGCATTTAGAATCTAGCCCTAAACTGGCGCATGTAAACATTCATGTTCGCTTTGGTTTTGATCCTCGTTCCCAGTTAACGACAAAGAAAAATAATCAATGAATCCATCTCTACTGCCAAGTAAAAAAAACTGCAACTAAACAACCTGTCATATGATGGTATGTACCAACAGCTCAAAAGGGTCAGGAAAGGAAATTAAAGACTGGCACATAACATGATGTAAAAAAGAATGCAAATCCTTAATGCCCTAATAAAGTCAGGACATGGAAAGATAGTAGTATTTGTGGGGTTGACAGAAGACGGACTTGAAAACTTCTCTGTGATACTGAGTAGCTTTTCTTAAGGAGAAATAGGTGCAGCTGCAGCATCTATGTAGCGTTGAAGGTGGTAAGAATGAAGCAGGAATCAATACAGGAAAACCATATGGCCTTTGTTAGGTTGGTCAGATAAGGAAGCAATTCAGAGAGAGAGAGTATGAAAAATAGTTTTATTCGTGTTTTCATAAAATGAGATAAATACACCAATGGTTCCAGTATAAGGGACATAAAAAAACCTAGTAAGAGGAATATAACAGAGCAAAATAATATTTAAAAAAGGAGTCAGATGTTTTAAAACAATGCCTTGTCCTGTGGGGTGGCAATCATTTATGTGGTTTCATCTCACATCAGTGTTTGTGTAATCCACTAGGATCTCAGCAGCCAAATGTAGCCAACATGACTGTGGCATGTTCAGTGCCATCCATATGCCAGTATGGGAGTGAGATTCTAGCTCATAAAGGCAGAATCAAAAAACCAGAAAGACTATAGATCAATGCTCAAAGAGCTACGGACTGGGACCAGCCTTGTGGCTGATGCTCTGCGGTACCGCGCAGGGCCAGACCTAGGTGAGAGGGTCCCAGGCTACCAAGGGAGATTGGTGTGTGCTGGCTTAGTGGCAAGTGCTCTGAATTGCGACATGGGAGATAGCTATACACTATATGCTATCCTGCTCTCCCAGGATTGGAACTGTGAGGCAGCACCGAAGAGAGGAGGAAGAGGGACTGGCATTGAATAGCTCTGAAAGCCTATCATGCAGCCAACATCAGTAGGAGGAATGTTGGCTGTGACCTTGAGAAGAGAGGTGTTAAGATGAGACTGAACCCCATTCCAAGCAAATATGTGAAGATTCTCCCTTCACTTGTCCCCCACAAGGATTTCTTTAAGGAGATAAAAATCCTAACTAGACGGACATTCATCTATTGCATTCACTGAGGTTGAAGCAACTGCCCAAAATAGCAGCTGGGAGTCTCCCATAATGCATCCAGCTCCTTTACTCCCCACCTCAACCCTGAGAGTTCTGTTGCCCCCAGAAATGCTGTTTGATCACGGAATACAAAGGTAGTTGCACTGGTCCTGCAAGCCTCTATAGGGTCTTTTCCAGCCAGTCTCCCTTCCAATTCCTCCACTTAACTGGTGTGAGAGGAAAAATCCTCCTTTCCTGTCGTCTAGCCTCACAAATCCGGACTACACTGCAGGCAGTCCAGCTAATATGATCCCAGTGGGAAGTTACAAAACCTGGAGCCTTCCCCCCTCCTTCACCACTTCTCTCTCACCACTTCTCCCCTACACTCACTGGCCTGGCTATGCATTTCCTGGGTCTCAGAGTGCCTGCCTGAAGATGAGCTCCTTCAGTTGCTCCAGCCTGTCATCCCTCAGTGCATCTCGGATGGAGTGGAAGAAGCTGAAGTAGTGCTGAAAGTTATGCATCATGAGCAGGACGCCAGCCAACAGCTCATTGGTCACCAGGAGGTGATGGACGTAGGCTCGACTGTGGTTCTGACAGCAGTAACAGGTGCATCCATGCACCAAGGGACCAAAATCATCCTGGTACCTAAGAAGGCAGAGGGGGTAAAAGGGCAATGGGAAAAAATTTTAATCGCAAGTAGTAGGAGCACCCATAGTTACCAAATAGCAGCTGTTTGGTGGCCTGAGTCAAAAGATTTGTAGATTTCAGTCCAATTCTTAGGGGACTACATCAGACTCTACCCCTCCCACCCCCGACACTAACTGCACTGCAAAGAGCACTACATACAGGTTAATGAACGGAGTGCAGTAAAGCACTGTTTTAATGCCAGTCGTCAGGCTATGTGAGTGGTGATATTACACCCACACAGGAAATAAGTCATAACAGCGTTGCTTGCAATACTGTACAGTATTGTCAAATCAACAAATTACTGCTTTTAACGTCACACCCCCACTGCATCACAACACACTAAAATGCACTGACAGACTGGAGGAACAGGGGAAATAAACAGTTTAAATCACAGATATAATGTGAGAGCTAACATTAAAGGCCTGACCCAAAGCCCACTTACATCAGTGGGAGTCTTTCCATTGACTTCAATGGCTTTTGATTTAGGCTCTAGCTGAACAGAATAATGGTTGCAACTGAGTGTCTTCTGAGGGTGCTACACTAGTGATATTTTAATCATTTCCCACATGGGGGACCTTTTCATCCCCTTCTGAAATGCAGGATTCTCTGGGATGGTAGATTAGATTATTGCTATGTTTTTGTTGCTACCATTATTGCTACCATTTGTGTAGTGGTAACATAGCTGATATTATGGCAGTGAAGGGAAGGAAAGACGGAATATAGGCCAATATGCTCAGAAGAAGGGTACTTTTGGTACCCAACCTGAGACACATTAAAAGGTCCTGATTTTCAATGGGTGGGGGCTCAGCACTAGCTGAAAATCAGCACCCTCCAATAAGTCTCAAGTTGGTCACAACATACTGTGAAAATTACCACAGGATTTTCTAAATCAGGGGTGGGGAACCTCCGGCCCGCGGGCCTTATACGGCCTGCCAAATCATTCTGTGCGGCCCGCGGTGGGGCCGCAGCCGCCAGCCAGGGACGTGCGCGGGCCGCCAGGCGGGGGCAGCTCACACTTGGGGGAGCCGCCGGCGCCGTGCAGCCACCAGGCGGGGGTGGCTCACGCCTGGGGGAGCCGCAAGTGCCCGCGCGGCCACCAGGCGGGTGTGGCTCGCGCCTGGGGGAGCGGCGGGGAGCCGATGGTCAAGGGGGTGGGGGTGGGGGAAGGCTGGGCTGGGGGGCAGGCAAGGGGGCGGTGGGGGGGGGGCCAGGCTGGGCGGGGTGGGCGAGGCATGGGGGCAGGAGGGAAGGAGGTGGGGGGGGGGAAGCTGGGCTGGGAGTGGGAGGAGGTTAAATTCGGTGGGATGGGTCAGGCAGGGGTGGGGGAGGAAAGGCGGTTAGATGGGGGGAGGCTGGGCGGGGGTAAAGGAAGATCACCCCCTACACCCAGGCTGATAGAGGGAGCTGACTGGGGCAGGCGGCAGGACCTCGGCTGGCAAGGGGCCAGCGGGGGAGACCCCAAAGCAGTGCAGGGCTAAACACTCCGCCTGCCACTGCTTTAGGGTTTCCCCTGCTGGCCCCTTGCCAGCTGGGGGTCTCAGCTCCCATTGCCAGCCTGGGCTTCCTCGGGGGGGGGGGGGGGGAGCGGCCCACGAATGACATCATAAATGGCCCTTGGCAAAAAAAAGGTTCCCCACCCCTGTTCTAAATGGTCAGAACCTTGGTTTTAAGCCATTTGAAAGATGACACACACATTCAGCAGTGCATTGCTCCCCCAATATCAATCTGGAGCATTTGTCCAATACCAACTCAGAGGGAAGAGGGCCACCCATTCTGTGACCAACATTTCCTGCAGCACCCTAGCCGTTCAATGGACATTCCCTGTCCAATAACTGTCCAGGTGTGACCCTGAATGGAGGATGAAATCACAGCTCAAAGTGAGAAGGCTTCAGATAATATTTAAAAGCCACCACACACAAACTTACTTACCTTTTCGCCTTCAAACATATCTCGAAGGAAGTTATTTCTGGGTCAGCTTTTGAAGCTTCATTTATGTCTTTTTCAGTGCCATTTTTTCCTGCATCCAGGATCCCATTTTGTTTAAGGACTGTAACAAAACAATATCACATCATCAATAGGCAGAAGTGGACGTGTAAAGGTGAAAAATATTCGGACAAGAGGCATCTCAGCTGCCTCTTGTTACAGACTGAACTTCCATCTCCATTTTCCCCCTTTAATTATCATACAACAGTTAAGCCAAATACCTTTAATTTAAATGATCAAACTCAGACTAGAAGAGTGAGGTGGGAGGGAATCAGAAACCTGATAAAAATTCAGAACTGAATTAGCTGCACAGTTTTTTGCTGATCTGATTTTATTAAAGTCATTAAAAATCCTTGCAATCTAAATTGCATTTTGCACAGTATGTGATCATCTGGATTACTGATCTATTTAACATAAGAACAGCCATAGTGGGTGAGACCAATGGCCCATCTGTCTTCTGACAGTGGCCAGTGCCAGATGCTTGAGGGAATAAACAGAACAGGGCAATTTATTGAGTGATCTCTCTCCTGTTCAGTCCCTGCTTTTGGCAGTCAAAGGTTTAGAGAACATGAGGTTGTGTCCCTGACCACCTTGGCTCATAGTCATTGATGGACCCATCCACCAGGTAATTATCTAATTCTTTTTTTAACCTAGTTATACTTTTGGCCTTCACAACATCCCATGGTGAGGAGTTCCACACGTTGACTGTGTGTAGTATCAAGAAGTACTTCCCTTTTCTTGTTTTAAACCTGATGCCTATTAAATTTCATTGGATGATTCTTGGTTATTGCGTTATGTGAAGTGGTAAGTAACACTTTCTTATTCACTTTCTCCACGCCATTGATAAACCTCGATCATATCTTCCTCACTTGTCTCTCTTCTAAGCTGAACAGTACCAGGCATTTTAATTTCTCCTCAAATGGAAGTTGTTCCATACCCCTCATCATTTTTGTTGCTCTTTTCTGTGCTTTCTATACTTCTAATGCATCTTTTTTGAGGTGGGAGACCAGAACTCAACACAGTATTCAAGGTGTGGGTGTACCATGGATTTATTTAGCAGCATTATGATCTTTTGTGTCTTATCATCTGTCCTTTTCCTAATGTTCCTAAAATTTAGTGAGATTTTTGGACTGCCGCTGCACAGTGAATAGATCTTTTCAGAGAACTATCCACAATGACGCCAAGATCTCTTTCTTGGACTGAAACAGCTAATTTAGACCCCATAATTTTGTATGCATAGTTATAATATTTATGGAGATATACCTATCTCATAGAACTGAAAGGACCATGAAAAGTCATTGAGTCTGCAGTCCCTTGCCTACACTAGCAGGACCCCTAACAGATTTTTTGCCCCAATCCCCAAATGGCCCTCTCAAGCATTGAACTCACAACCCTGGGTTTAGCAGGCCGATGCTCAAACCACTGAGCTATCCCTCCTTTGCATTCAGCTTTTGACTTATCTATCTTGAGCAATTTTGTATCGCCTTAAAAATTCACTTCCTTTTCCAGATAATTTATTAATATGTTGAACAGCACTGGTTCAAGTACAGATTCTTGGGGGACCCTGCTATTTCTCTCTCTCCATTGTGAAAGTTGCCCTTTTATTCCTGCCCTTTGTTTTCTGTTTTTTAATCAATTGATCCATAAGACACCTTCCTTCCTATCCCATGACAGCTTACTTTGCTTAGGAGATTTTGGGGAGGAACCTTATGAAAGGCTTTCAGAATGTCCAAGAATACTATTTAACTAGATCACATTTGTCCACGTGTGTTGACCCCCTCAAAGAATTCTAAGATTGGTGAGGCATGATTTCCCTTTACAAATGCAGTGTTGATTCTTCCCCAACATATCGTGCTCATCTCTGTGTCTGATGAGCCTGTTCTTTACCATAGTCAATCCCTATGCCTGGAACTGAAGTTAGGCTTAATTGCTAAGCTCGCCTCTGGAGCCTTTTTTAAAAATCAGCATTAAATTAGTCAGTCACCAGTCTTCTGGTACAGAAGCTGATTTAAACAACAGCTTACATACCACAGTTTAGATTTCGATTCTGCTGGAGTTGACAGATTCATTTGCATCCAATCCACTTTTTTGCAGTTGTTGAGTTTCATTTTATTTATTTATTTTTGGCCGAACAATTTAAGTCAGAAAGTCTTATATGTAGTGGCAGTGATAATGTTATGAGTGAAGATTTTACACCCAGATTTGCAGCAGCCCATAATTTTCACAAATCATTACCTTGGCATCTGAAATTTCCCAGGCTTGCTCTCAAGGCAGAAGGGATGTTTCTGGGAAATTATTACTATGATATATTATTTGTATTGTGACAGTGCCAACGAGGCCATGTCACGGACCAGGACTCCATTGTGCAAGGCACTGAACAAACAGAAAAAAAGAGGTCATCCCTGCGCCCAAAGAACTTACAATCTAAGTATAAGACATGAGATACAAGGATAGAGATGGATGGAGGAGGGAGCACAAGGAAAAAATGAGACAACAAATGTGCTGAAAGTCTATTCAGCTGGTTTGAATTACGCAGGCCTGAAAAACAAAACTAGATTCCAGCCACTAAGAGAACTGTTAGATACTTTTCTGTATTAAAACACTTATGTATAGGAAGGATGACAGTCTCTGCATTGCTCAGACATTTGGTGGAACCATGTGTAATACCAAGCCTTTACTTATCATTTACGCAGAAACCTTGTGTCATGGGGATTTAATTAATCTGCATTATTTTTGCAGCATTTATATTAATCAAGGGAGCAAACTGGGTGAAGGCAGGGAAAAAGAAGTGCTCAGGAAGACTTGCTTCCCCAATACTGCCTAGCTGGAGAGGGAGAGAGGAGCTACATTACACACTGAATTTGACACTGCCAGGTTCTTTCAAACCCCATTCAAATGTATAGGCTCAATGCTGGCCTGCTGAAGGTAAGGGCAATTCTGCCACAGACTCCAGTGGGCGCAGACCCAAAGGGAGATGAGGGAACTCAGCACATGACAGGATCGGGCATACAAAGGCGTTTGTTCAATGAACCTCAGAGGATGTATAACTATGTTTTGGGTAACTGGATTTGGATAACCCAGGTCCTAAATTAAAGTTCCCTTTGCTTAACTTCATCCCAAGTACTACCCAAATCAATTTCTCCCCTGGAACGAGCAGGACTCAGCTGTTTTTCTCTGACTCCAGTGGTTACAATACTTTTTCTTGTGACATATGAGGTACATGGAAGAAAACTGTGGAACGTGAACTATATTGGGCATGATACCACTGTTACATCATCTCATAACCACAATGGCAAGGCTATCATGAAAATCTACCTGCAGCTTCAGGGTCAGGATTGTAATCGTAGCTGAAGGATAGGGCACAGCCTCGCTCTGTCACCTGGTAGGGAAAGAAGCTCTCAAACACGTCCACTCCTCTTTCGATGCACTCAAGTACCTCATCCGGCTTGCCAATACCATGAATGAGTCTGAGAGAGAGAATACAACAATTTAGGTCTATAGTGTACTGAATGGAACTTACTGGGTCATTGCAATCTCTCTCCAAGGAGAGGACACAGGTACATAGGAATTGCCTTAATGGATTAGACCAGAGAGTCAACCAGTCCAGCATCCTCTCTCACAGTGACCAGCACCAGATGCTTCAGGAAAGGCATAAGAAACCCCAAGAGTGGAATACACTGGAATGTGTTTCAGCCAGTGAAAACAGTAACATGTGAGGCCGGCAGTTATTAACCAGGGTGAAAGTTGACACATAGTCTATCGCCAATCATGAGGCCATGCTTCTCCCACCTCCCATCTGTCTGGTATACAGTAGCACAGTTGAATTCCCCTCCCTCCCCTCAGTGCCCACTATTCTGTCTTTGTTTAGAAGTTATACCAGACACATATTAACTCGAGGATAACATCAAAACCTTGTAAATTGTGTTTAAAATGATTTGGCTCCAACACCCACGCACATTGATTCTATCTCACAATCCATCTCACACCTGATGTTCTGGGTCAGATACTTTGTTGCACATTCTATGCCCTGGGTAGCAAATATTATCAGGTACGGGGATTTATTTACTACATGGGGCTCCTAATTAGCAAAGCACCATTCCATGTGTTGGAGGGTCCTTTTTAAATCCAGCAACAAAGCCACAAATCCACTCCAAGGATGGTGGGTGGAGTTGGATTCCCAAGACCGGAACCCACAAACACACTGGTCATGTGTGGTCAGACTACTGACTACTTGTGTGTAGTTCTCCTTAAGGGAGTGAGACTATTCATGCAAGTAATGTTACTCGTGTTTACAAAATTGGATCCTCCGAGCAAAGAAAGGAATTCATACTTATTTTACTGCATTGTCCCATCATGGTGCATGGGAGAGAATCTACAGCTGATCTTCAGTAGAAGGTATTTTGAAGGCTCTGGGAGTAGATTCCAACAGCTGCAAAGAGTATTAGAGGATGATACGTCTCAGCAGTGGGCAGGTATTCCTCTTTTGGGAAGCACATATTTACTATATAAAGTGTTTGGGATTTGTCTGCATGAAGCGGCACTAATGAGAAAAATCTCTGTAAGAGGGCTCAGTTTTCTTCCCCCAGTTCCCCTCCCCATGTCCAGCTCAAATGTGCCCAGTTCACACAAGGGGATTTCCTTTCTACTGATTTTCCCCCAACAGCCAGCATTCTCAACTCCCCCAGGACTTGGCAATCCAGCTGGGCTCTTCCTGCCTCTTACACCATCAGTGGTAACACAGATACTGCTCCTACTCTAATTTAGCTGGCAGCTTTGTTGAGGATGGGCGAGAAAGACGAGAATATAATAGTTGTGCTTTCCCCCAGATGCACTGGCTGTGCTGACAACAGTAAAAGCTAATGTAAGGCAATGAACTAAACAGATCACTAGGAAAATACACAGAGACTGAGAAATGCAGTATTAAGGTGCTATTTTTAGTCATTTTTCTGACCATAATTACATAAGACCCTGTGTGAGCACAGAACGTGGACAGGAAAATCTTACAATATGATTTTGTTACATTCCCTGCTCCAGATAGGAAGAAAATGCTATTTAATAGTTACACAATCAGAGTGTGTGTGAGTGAGTGAGTGAGAGAAAAGAGGAGAGAAATAGCTTCTATAACTAAATGTAAAAGTGGGATGCAAGTACCAATTGAACTTCAAATGGGACCCCTAGAGCTAAACACCCTTACTCTTATAAAGAGCGGTCATGATCACTTGTCTGAATCACAGAAGTAATCTATTTGATAGATGAGGTGGACGTATTAGGACAGGCACTCAGGGGGTAGCTGGTCTGACAGGTTCCCCAATGAGCTGTAGAGTCTTATTTAAGTTAGCTTGGATGGCAGCAACAAGAGCTGTGGAGAGCTCCAAACTCCAAGTATCTCTGAGTAAGAGAGAACTGCAAGGCTAGAACCATGCTTCCCTTTGATCACCATAAACTGAGGATCCAAGTCTTAGAAGCTGGTCAGGCCAAGGCGGTGCTCAATGGGAAGCTCAGCTACAGGAGGAAGCTGAATGTGAATCATTCTCCTCATGAGGCACTGGAAAAGACAGCATTCGTTGAATTGAAACATGAGCCCCATAAAACCCACAGAAGAGTGTAAATGAGGCATCTGTTTTTACCCCTTCCTCCCAAAAGGCTCCAAGTGCGACATCTTGGCACTCTTCACATGCACTGGGTTGTGTTTTCTGGCATGTCTATAAACATTTCTGGGAATCGTGAATGAGTGTCTATCATTTATAAGATTCAGGATAATGTAATGGCCGGCGCCAGGCATAATTCATGCAGGCAACGTACAACTGTTCACCATCCTCATCTGCCAATGCCTCTCACTCCAGATCTGCAGCCCCTGGATATTCCAGCTAACTGGGTAGGAGTTTTTGCTTGGTGGATAAACATTCACTCCAGATTGCAATGACTGAAAACTGTTTTTAGCTGTGTTTCAAGTTAGTTATGATCCGTGGAGGCCAAAGGTGAAGAGCTCATACCAATCCCACCCATGATTCTGTCTAGAAATAGGTTTGAACCCAAACCCTAAATCCTCCCCAAAGGAAGAGATCATATTCATACTGTGGACTGTTCCATGTTTCTCGCCAGTTATTCCTAAAAAGTAAAACTGGGGCCATCAAAGTCATCACTTAAATAGCAAAGGACTCAACATTTGGCTCACTCAAGAATCCTCAAGAGAATAAATGGATTTCCTGGACACTAGCAGGAGAAAGCCTGTGATAATTACCTATACTAAAACACATGAATTTTGATCTATCCCCCCTTAAATCTGACCTTGGTTTATCCTCCGGCAGCTCCGCTGTGACAGAGGCCATCAGTTTCAGCTTGGTCCCTTTGGCCATGGCTTGTCCCTGAAAACCATCCAGCAGGAAACCACCCACAGGTCGCTTGGCAGTCTCTCTAGCCGATCTGAGTCTCTCCTCCAACACGTCCCCGCCTTCGATCACGCCAACCATCACACTGCTCTGCAGTTCCTGGGCCAGGTGAAAGTTACAAATCTAAAAGAAGTGCACTTTAGCAAACAAAGCTATATAATGGGTTGGAACAGAACAGAGGGGTTCTAGTCATGAGAAATCCCCTAGCTACCACCTGAGCTGGAGCTAACAAGGATTGTATCGGGGCAAGAATTGGGCCCAGACTAGGAAGGAGTCTAGTCTGTGAAAGTAAAAAAAGAGTCCTGTGGCACCTTAAACACTAACTAAAGTATTGAAGCATAAGCTTTCGTGGGCTAATACCCACTTCGTCGGATGCAAGCATCTTATGCTTCAATACTTTAGTTAGTCTTTAAGGTGTCACAGGACTCTTTGTTACCTCTGCTATTCCAGACTAACACGGCTACCTCTCTGATTCTAGTCTGTGAAAGAAGTTTATTGGAACATCTGAGGGTGAAATTTCATCCATAATCAGTTTCTTAAATGTATTAGGCTTAGACTTGTGTGTTTTGCTTTATTTTATTTGGTGAAATGCTTTGTTCTGTCTGTTATTACTTGGAACCACTTAAATCCTACTTTTTATACTTAATAAAATAACTTTTTGCTTATCAATCAATTAACCCAGAGTAAGTAATTAATACCTGGGGGAGTAAACAGCTGTGCATCTCTCTCTCTCAGTATTACAGAGGACAGACAATTTATGAGTTTACCATGTTTAAGCTTTATACCAAGTAAAACAGATTTATTTGAGATTTGGATCCCATTGGGAACTAGGTAGCTAGAGACAGGAGCACTTTTTAAGCAGTTTCCAGTTAAAGCCTGCAGCTTTGGGGAGTATACTTCAGACCTGCGTCTGTGTTACAGCAGGCTAGCATGTCTCGCTCAACAAGGCAGGGTTCTGACGTCCCAAGCTGACGGGGAAAAATGGGCTCAGCAGATCAGGTGACAGTCCCAAGGGGGTCTCTGTGACCCAATTTGTCACAGTGTAGTCTTGGGTTTACAGCAGGGGAATGGGACGGTTGTTTCTGATGCTGCCACAGGGTGGATAAAAATCAATGTTTTTATATATCTATATCTATCTATCTATATATATAAGGATTTTTTTATAAAATGCTTTTTGGGGAAAACACCTATCTAAAAGATAGTGTTAATTAAGATACATTATAGCTCAAAGACCTCTTCATCATGGATAAGAATTATAAATTATAATTCTATAGTATGAGACAATATATTCATGTAATGTTTAAGAAAAGTTTTGTAATGAGTTCCAATAGTTCATGGATTAGGGACCCAATTTTATGGGGTTCCACAGGCTTCTGTATAGATTATTTAGGTTCATCTTTCTATCTATCCCATGGAACTCAGCACTCAGTCTCTAGAAGATACCACCAGAGATATGCTTAGTTTTGCGGTTTTCAAACTGGGGATTTATGTCTCCAGAGGTAACATGCTTGTCAACAGCAAATACATTTTAAAATAAATAAATTAATATACAGAGATGGGAAATAACAGACCTCAACTCAATTGTTCCTCTGAAAATTTGTGTACACAGGGGTCAACCGTTTACCTCTCTTTAAAAGTGAAAAGTTTCAAAAAGTTCAATAGAAGATTGTTGGAAGTGCAATAGATCTCAACAAGAAGATGTAGTATGGAGATAAATGTATGAAGTGAGGGTCATATGCTTGTTTTGTTAAAATATTATAGGTTTGCTGTTGAAGAAAAAATTCCAGAATACGCTGCTGTTTTAGTTAAATAAACCAGTTTAAATGTCTGTCTGGTGATGTTCTCTTCCTAATGCAGCATGGCAAGAAAATCCTCCAAATATTAATGATTAACCTGTTGAATTGAAGATAGTTCACCTCCCAATGACTTCATAAATATCTGCTTCAATTACCTTTGGTAAAAGAAATAATAAAACACTCATTCATTTTCTGATAGAGCTGTAAAACTAATCTGAAAAGTTTTCAAAGTAAATCACTGTTTAAAAATGTAGTGTGTACCTTCTAAAAATGAAATGTACATCTATCTCTGAGTGCACTTTTATGAGAAAGCCATGATTAAATTGAGTCTTCCTGACTAGAGATTTAAATCAATTTAATTTAAAAAAAATCCACCCTCTACTGGTAGCAACTCATTTCATCTCTGGGTCTCATTATCCCCATCTCCCATAAAGAGATAATAAGACTGACCCACCGTGGTAACTTGCCTTGTGTTCCTTTGACAAAGGCATTACAGAAATGCCAAGTATCAATGCAGAACACATTAGGGAGACCCTGCCCAATGCCTTACTGCTATGATGGCTGTCACCCACCATTATTCATGTCCCATGGCCTTTTAAGGGATTTCTAGAGTCAATTCCTGGCAGCCCCAGGCTTGGCACTTTATTTCCTCGCTAGTCCAGGTCCAGACATGCCCCCCAACACTAGGAAGAGTGGAACATAAGAACGGTCATACTCGATCAGACCAAAAGTCCATCGAGCCCAGTATCCTGTTATCTGACAGTGGCCAATAGGAGGTGTCCCAAACGGAATGGACAGGTTATCACCAAGTGATCCATGCCTTGTCACCCAATCCTAGCTTCTGGCAAACCGAGGTTAAGGACACCATTCCTGCCCATCCTGGCTAATAGCCATTGATGGACCTATCTATCTCCCTTTTGAACCCTGTTATAGTATTGACCTTCAACACCTCTGGCAAGGAGTTCCAGAAGCTGACAGTGCGGTGCGTGAAAAAATACTTCCTTGTGTTTGTTTTAAACCCGCTACCTATCATTTCATTTGGTAGCCCCTTGTTCTTGTAATATGAGGAGTAAATGACACTTCCTTATTTACTTCTCTATACCACTCATGATTTTATATACCTCTATCATATCCCGCCCTTAGTCGCCTCTTTTCCAAACTGAAACGTCCCAATCTTATTAAATCTCTCCTCAGACGGAAACCATTCTACACCCTTATTTTTGTTGCTCTTTTCTGAACCTTTTCCAATTTCAAGGGCATACCATGGATTTATATAGAGGCAATATGATATTTCCTGTCTTATTATCTATCCCTTTCCTGATGATTCCCAATATTCTGTTCGCTTTTTTGACTACCGCTGCACATTGAGTGGATGATTACAGAAAACTATCCACAATGACTCCCTGATCTCTTTCTTGAGTGGTAACAGTTAATTTAGACCCCATTATTTTATATGTATAGTTAGGATTATGTTTTCCAATGTGCATTACTTTGCATTTATCAACATTAAATTTCATCTGCTATTTTGTTGTTCAGTCACCCAGTTTTGTGAGATCCTTTTGTAGCTCTTTGCAGTCTGCCTGGAACTTAACTAGCTTGACTAGTTTTGTATCATCTGCAAATCTTGCCACCTCACTGTTTACCCCTTTTTCCAGATTGTTTATGAATATGTTAAATAGGACTGGGCCCAGTACAGATCCTTGGGGGACAACACTTGGGGTGACCAGATGTCTCGACTTTATAAGGACAGTCCTGATTTTTGGGTCTTTTTCTTATATAGGCTCCTATTACCCCCCACTCCCTGTCCCGATTTTTCACATTTGCTGTGTGGCCACCCTAACACCACTATTTACCTCTCTTCATTCTGAAAACTGACCATTTATTCTTATACTTTGTTTCCTGTATTTTAACCAGTTACCAATCCATGTGAGAACCTTCCCTTATCCCATGACTGCTTATTTTGCTTAAGAATCTTTGGTGAGGGACTTTGTTAAAGGCTTTCTGAAAATCTAAAGACACTATATCCACCGGATCTCCTTTGTCCATATGCTTGTTGACCCACTCAAAGAATTCAAGTAGATTGGTGAGGCATGATTACCCTGTACAAATTATGTTCATCCCAACAAATTATGTTCATCTATGTGTCTGACAATTTTGTTTTTTACGATTTTTTCAACCAATTTGCCTGGCCGAAGTGAGGCTACTGGCTGCCAGGGTCACCTCTGGAGCCCTTTTTAAAAACTGGCATCACGTTAGCTATCCTCCAGTCATTTGGTACAGAAGCGGATTTAAATGACCAGTTACAGATGACACTTAGTAGTTCTGCAATTTCATACTTGAGTTCCTTCAGAACTCTTGGGTGAATATCATCAGGTCCTGGACACTTATTACTGTTTAGTTTATCAATTTGTTCCAAAACCTCCTCTAACGATACCTCAATTTGGGACAGTTCCTCAGATGTGGCACCCAAAAAGAACCCCAGATGTGTCACCAAGCAAAAAGAGCTTGGGCTTGGGACTCTCCCTCACATTCTCACCAGTGAAGACCAATGCAAAGAATTCATTTAGTTTCTCCGCAATGACTTTATCGTCTTTGCGTGCTCCTTTAGCATCTCAATCACCCAGTGGCCCCACTGGTTGTTTAGCAGGCTTTCTGCCTCTGATGTATTTTAAAATAATGTGCTATTACTTCTGGCATCTTTGGCTAGCTGTTCTTCAAATTCTTTTTTGGTCTTTCTAATTATATTATGAAATAATATTATGGTGTCTTTAAAAAGTTTCCACGCAGCTGGGAGGGATTTTACTTTTGGTGCTGTACCTTTTAATTTCTGTTAAATTAACCTCCTCATTTTTGTGTAGTTCCCCTTTCTGAAATTAAATGCTACAGTGTTGGCAGTCTCTCAAACCCACTGGAAGGGCTAAGGAGTAGTACCGACGAGTCCTATTCAGTTCCCCTCAGCTAGGTGGACTGTGGTTGCAACACAGGGCTCAACAGGGTTAAAGCTGGAAAAAATAAAATAGAAAGGCAGGGTAGGTGGGAATCTCTGATTTCTGAACAAGGAGAAAATCCTATCCCCTGCTCTACCCAGGAATACAAAGTGACTCTAAAGATTAGGAGGCCACTGTTCTGTGAAAACAGAAGGAATTAAAGACCATGGAGGCTGAACTCCTCCTCACTCCTAGAGGTTAGTCCGTCTGGGTCAAGGGTGAGGCACAAGGACAAGGGCAGCATGTTTGCAGGGCTGCTGCCCATGTTATGCCTGATCTGTGGATAGCATAAAGACTACCATCTCCACTCCAATCCTAAAATTACTCTAACCTCACTGTGCGCACTAAGTATTCTTTTGCTCACACGCTGGGACCTTCACAAGGCTCAGCACACACAGAAAAGCAGCTGCAGTACTGCTGCCCTTCGTACATTTGGACTTTACCGGTGATTTTTCCTGCAGCTGAAGGCACTCATCCAGGAAGGAAAGTGATCGGTCCACAGACTTCTTGGCCCGCTTTCTGGAGGTTTCACCAGAAATAGTGTCTCCGTCAGAGAGGCACTGAAGCCAATCTGGCTGGAAAGCACGCTGCATGCTCATGAACTTGGAAGCTGTCATTTCCATGCGCCCTCCGTATCCCCATACAGACACACTCTGTCAAATGCAAGCAAAGGGAACATAGGGAGGGATGTTAATTGAAGAGGGTACGAGACCTTCCCAGTGAACAATTGGCCCTGGTAAAATGCCTGTTATTGCAACAACATTTCCTGGACAAGCTCTCAAAGGGGCACAGCTCAGAAAACCAACCGCCTCTAGCATAAGGCATGACGGTCCAGTGATTTGAGCAGGAGACAGGGAATCAGGAATGCTGGGTTCTCTTCCTGATTCTGACACTAAGTCCCTGTGTGACCTTTGGCAAGTCATGTCATCCCCATTGTAAATATGGGGAAACTGAGGCAACACGAACCTACCTCCCAGGGATGTTGGGAAAACAGGCTTGAGAGCTGAAGTGACTTCCCCATGGCCATCCAACAAATCAATAGCAGTGCAAGAAAACACCTAGATCTCCTGACTCACACCCTGTGCTCTATCCCATGAATAGTTGCCAACTATAGCAAAACGAATTGCAAGTTATTTTTAAGTGCCTATACAAAAAAAGTCTTTGAACAGTGAACTTATACACACACACACACCTGAGGGTAATGCCACCATTTCCCCAAGTGGTCAGATGTGAGGCCTGAAATTAAGCTGTCTCACATGTTTTCCCATTCTTCCTAGTATGTCTGTGTATAGGCCTTCATCTTCCAGTTTCATTATCCTCAGAGATGGCTTCCCTATGGTTGAAGCACGACAATAAGCAGAAAGGGCAGAGCAAAGTGTGTGTAAGGAGCCTGAACTGCTGTTGTACATAATCTGTGAATATATACAAGACTTCCTACTCTTGGGCACTCATGTCAGCACCATCATCCATATTTGTGTGGTCCTACAAAGTCAGCAGACAGGACACGAGCACCCAGAAGCAGGTCTTGTGTGTAAAAAAGTGCCTCTATCTGATCATCTCATTCCACTTTAAACCCCATTGGAAGGTGATGGGGAAAATATGGACATTGTATTCAAGCAGTGGCTCACCTTCCTAGAACCCAAAAGAGGGCATTCTGTAGCTGCTAAGCAAGGCCCACACGCTGGTCAATGTGGACACTGACTCTTTGGCACAGAGGAGGACATACTACGACCCACGGGCCACATCCGGCCTGCAAGCTAATTTTGTCCAGCCCCCAAGCTCCCAGCTAGGTAGTCTAGCTCCTCCCTCCTTCCCCCGCTGTTCTCACCCTCCCCCCCCCAAGCCTCAGCAAGCAGTGCTCTGAGGGGCAGCGCTGCATGAGAGTGTCTGGCCCGGAGCCAGACATGCTGCATGTTCCGTCAGATCAGCGGGTCGGTGTGGTAAGAGAGCCGGGACGGGGGTTTGGATAGAGCGTGGGAGTCCCAGGGGGTGTGGGGGTGGCTACTGGTCGGGGAAGTCAGGGGACAAGCAGCAGGGGGGCTTAGATAGCGGATGGGGTCTTGGTAGGCGTGGTTGGGGTGGTCAGGGGACAAGGAGCAGGGGGTGGGGGGTGTTGATGGGTCGACGGTTCTGAGGGGGGCAGTCAGGGGGCAGGAAATGGGAGGGGGCTGGAAAGGGGGCAGGGCCAGGCTGTTTGGAGAGGCGTCACCTTCCCTACCCGGCCCTCCATACCATTTTTAATCCCGATGTGGCCCTCGGGCCAAAAACTTTTCCCACCCCTGCTTTGACACCAGGTGTGAGGTTTAAGTTGGACTTTCATAAGCTTTTACACTCACCATACCTTGTTGTTATTGTAGCCAGATGGGCAGGGGCTACTGGGGTCATGGAGAGAGCAGTACAGCACTGACTCTGGCATACCTGGAGGCAAAACAGAAAAATAATGTCAGCATTAATCTTGTAGACCACTGCGGCTACGTTGGCAACTTGCTGGGGGATGGCTATGAATTTACAACAAGGGTAACCCAGGAATAAATGCACACCCGACATCTTTGTCAGAGAAAGACATGGCTTGTTTGATCTCCATAGCAACACAACATTCAGTTAGACAGCTCTGTCCACACTCTACTAGTTACAGGGAGGGGCGAAGAAAACCACAGGAGTAGCACTATATAACGCCACAAACTATGTGTAGCCTTTGGACTGTTTACTTAATTAATGTTACTGCTGCCAAAAGTAAACCAGATGCAATGACAGCTGACTCACTTGTCCGCTGAATGAATGCTTTGGGGACATCTGACACTTGACATCGTCTAGGCTGGGTGACATAAACAGTCTCAGACCTAGAGTTTAAAGGAAGGGCAATATATACACCGATACAGAATGAGCGGTAGCAATGAGAGATTTATGAACATTTAACAAGAAACAGAACAAGCTGGATGCAATGAATGCAATAAAGGTCTCTGTTTTATAGATATGGATAGATTTTTTTCAGTCATCTAGGGCAGTAGTTCTCAACCAGGGGTCCAAGGCCCCCTGGAGGGCCACAAGCAGATTTCAGAGGGTCCTCCAAGCATGGTCAGTGTTAGACTCACTGGGGCCCAGGGCAGAAAGCCAAAGCCCCACCGCATAGGAGTGAAGCCTGGGTCTCTGAGCCCCATTGCCCGGGGCTAAAGCCAAAGCCTGAGCAACGTAGCCTCACGGGTGCCCCTGTAGGCATGGGGTCCCAGGCAATTGCCCTGCTTGCTACCGCTGCCTGGCTTGGCGTTTATATGAGGAAAACCAGTTATTGTGGTACAGGTGTGCTATGAAGTTTTTATAGCATGTTGGCGGGGGCCTCAGAAAGAAAAAGGTTGAGAACCCTTGATCTAGGGGATTTGATGCATAGGCTGGAACTTTCAAAAGAGTCCAAGGAATTCACTGGGACGTGAATTTCACCTAACATCCTTAGACTCCTTTGAAAAATCCAACCATAACTTCCACTACAATTAATGAAAAGTGTCTAAATCCTCTAACTGGGCATTCTCTGCACTCAGAACTCTCTCCAGTTCTGGGTGCATAAGGAATGCAGAGTCAGGCCTTTACTCCATAAATATATCCCTAATCAACAGAGAGGACATGACAAATTTGTGTATACACCATTAAAAAGAACTACATCGGAACTCAAAGGTTGCAATGTTAAGAATTCTAGAACCAGGAAACACCACAATTAAGGTTTCATGTGCAAACGGCTCCTTTAAGGAGTCCTGGGCACCACAGAGGATGACGCTGGTTCAGTGCTGCTAGATGACTGATGCAGTGGTCAAAAAGGAAAACAGGAAGTATCTGTTTGTGTAAGGTAGGTAAATGGTGCCCTAGAGCAGTGGTCCCCAACCTTTGTATCAGCACGGCCCGGTCTACAGTTTTACAATTTACTGCGGCCCGGCGCGACCGCTTTCCTTTTGTTCTTCGGCACCGCGGACGCTTGTATGTCCGCCGAAAAGCCGCCGAATTCATTAACTCCGCTACGAAAACTGCGGCTTTTCGGCGGACATACAATTGTTTGGGGGCAATGACTTCCGCGGGAATTCAGGCAGGAATTACTTCCGGGAAGCGAAGGTGGCCGCGGCCCGGTACCAAACGATCCACGGACCGGTACCGGTCCGCGGACCGGGGGTTGGGGACCACTGCCCTAGAGCCCTTACTTCTCTTTCCCTGGCTACTGGGGGGTGAAGGGCACAACTGGACTGAATTCCTGTGTGTGTTTCTTCCTGAAACAAAAGGAGCATTCCTGTAGCCAGCCACCATGGAGCACAGCCAAAAAAGACAGAACAAAGGGAACAAAATAAGGAGACGTTTGGTGGGATAAGTAAATGTGAGCTCCCCACTGGTCCAAACGGATGGCAAGATAAGTTTGTCCACATCCTTAAGCTTGCCCTTCTGGGATTTCTACAGGCCTGTAACATGGTTCCTTCCCTAGGCAGCCACCCAAAACAGTTCCTTCACTTAACAGATCTCCTCTAGTGGCAGGAGTACCTGTCAGAAGATCCTACCACTTTTCTAAGTGAGACTGATTGGTCCTGTGCTGATCTGCACTACCGAGGATGAATGAGGGCTTTGTATCAAACTAAACTGATTTTGTTTTGTGGGGGGGAATAACCTAGCTCAGATCAGCAGGGACCTGAAAGCTGTTACTATCTGGGGACTGTGTGAAGAAAGTTGTTCTTTGTATTGTTTCTAGTGGGAGAGGTGTTCACATAGCCAAAAAAATCATCACAAATGGCACTTACTAACACTCACAGCAGAGGTGAAGGACTGAAAAGTTCAGGGATACTCAATTCCCTTCTTAACCCAGAGTTGGGTCCCTCCAAGTGAGTGCTAAGGCCCATTGCTGGGGTGTTGTGAGGGAAGCTGCAGCTGTAAATAAGAGAACTTCAGTCTCTATTGTAGTGACTGTAATAGTTTACAACTGCATTAAATTCACTTTGACTAGAGAGAAAAAAAAAGAGCTTCTCACACAACGCACTTGGGATCAACAACAGATTTGTACTCAAGTTTCTAGAGATGGACAGCTTGTGCCCTAATTTATTGCACCAAGCAGCATGGAAGTGTAGAGGATGCATTAGATGGGATCAGACAGCATCTAAACACACACACAGAATTTTACCTATGAATTTCCCAATTCCTTCTTTATATTCCTCCAAGACCTCGTGAAGTTCTACCCTGTGTCCAAACATAAAAGAATATACATTAGAAAAAAAATATAATGAGAATCAGCCTGCAGAGAGGATGGCGGATAAGCTAATTCCTCAGTATGTTAAAAACCACACTCCAATCTTTGCAGAAAGAGCCTTAATGTTTCAGCCACAGAATGGAGTCAGATGGAAGAAAGACATAGTCACTACACCAAATCTAATAAGATCTTGTTGCCCCTGAACCTGCAAGATGGAGCTGTCCTATAGATAAGACTCAGGCTTCTTTACAAAAGTGTTGTCCAAGTTTGGATTAGACTGGATAATGGAAAAGAAGCCTAAGCCCCTGTCTACTCTACAATTTCCACGATTAGTACCACAGTGCATCTGTACAAATGGGGGGTTACAGGTCCCGTTTTTGTCAAGTACCTGTAGCCTAAAAATACATCTTTTAGAATTAGATTGGGGTGATGAGAGGTTGCTCATTAGAGAGCTTTACAAAAAGTCATAAAGAAACAGGGAAAGGCTATTATACCATCTTGTTCACTTTTCAAAAAAGGCTTCCCCTTACATATATCAGCTCTTAGCTCTCACCTACAATAAATGCGCAGCAACCCATCCGTCCCCAAGAAATCCAACCATAAGGTAGAGAGTGTGATGGTCAACATCTTGGCCAACACACCCGGGACTGAATCAGGGACCTCCACTGGTAAAAATGATGAGTGGCTACATCATGAGCTAAAATACCAATACGCTCTAGCTGGGGCTGTAACAGTCTGAGGTGGAATAGCTGTTTCTCTATGATCTCATTGTTCTGATGAACTTTAATGAGGTAAGTCTCAAACCCTCCTGGTGAAGCAAGGAAGTACTGTTTCTTGTTTCTAAAGGGGAAACTGAGAACACCAAAGCGGTGTCCCTGCTAATACTTAATACTTACAGAGTTGAAAGTGTGAGCTGTACAACGGCAGGAACCCCTTTAATTGCCTGCAGTGTGTCATGGGTGAGGTGTGGTGGGGATCCTGTTTTGGTATACAGTAGGCAGCCTGGAAGCTCCATGGTTTGAACTCCATTCTTGCCAAGGTTTGTCAGTCTCCCAAGACGACACCCACTGACCACTTTGGAGAGACTCAGCTTCATCCTGGTTAACTGGCAGGCAGCGTGCAGGTCCTTTAAAGAAAGAGATTATTTAGATAGGTCTTTCTCCATCAAGATTTTGGGTTAATATTTGTATCTGTAGAAGCTTAGTAACTGAGATAAATGGAAAAGTAAATTGTTTGTTTCTAAAGCTACTGGGGATTCCAATACACCTGAAATGGATCCATTAGTAGCAATGGGGGGAAGAGATGGCTCACATGAGAGGTATTATGGTACAAATGTTCACTCAGAAGACCTTGATCTGTTTCTAGTTCTGCTGCTGTGTGACCTTGGATAAATCACTTAATTTGCCAGTGATGCCATTTCCTCTTCCACCCTTTGCCTGCCTTGTCTATATAGATCAGGGATTGGCAACCTTTGGCACGCAGACTGCCAAGGTAAGCTTCCTGACAGGCTGGTTTTTTTACTTTCCACATCTGCAGCTTGGGCCAATTGTGGCTCTCCATGGCTGTGGTTCACTGTCCCAGGCCAATGGGGGCTGCAGGAAGCAGAGTAGGCCAAGGGATGTGCTGGTCACTACTTCCCGCAGCCCCCACTGGCCTGGAATGGCGAACCGTGGCCAGTGGGAACCATGATCCGGCGAACCTGCGTACATGTCAAGTAAACAAACCGGCCCGGCCCACCAGTAGGCTTATCCTGGTGGGCCAAATACCAAAGGTTATCGATCCTTGATATAGATGGTAAACTCTTTTGGACAAGAACTGTCCCTTGCTGTATTTGTACAGCACTTAGTGCAACGAGACCCATGTCTTTACTAGGGACTCTGGGTGCCAATACAAATTATTATACTTAATCCTTTGATTAGTCAAGACTAAGGAGATTATGAGGAATTTAATTAGGATAGTACAACGGCAGATGCATTTATGGACACTGAATTGTAAGGTAATGTACACTGAAAGTAATCATCTGAACTATTCACAAACATTGTGGCGGTGGGGTTCTAAGTTAACCGTAAACACCCATGAAAAAAGATCAGGGCAGTTCAAGGAAAACTTGTGTTGAATGCATAGCTGTGGTTTAAAAAGGCAAATAAAATGACTGACTGCTAAAGAAATAGAATAACCTGGGCAGAGTTGCTGACTCGTGAGTGTTCGGTATCAGAATCGGATGTGTATCCCCCCAATATTCAAAACTGATCATAAATCCTGAAAACTGGAGTCATGCGAATCCCAACGTCCATTTTAAAAAGTCCGCCAGAAAAGTTTGAAAATGGGACCCTTGAAGGTCCACCGCTCGGACGGGGACGGGTCTGCGGATACAGTCAGCGCTCCTGACTTTTAACCCCGTCTGCGGTATGGGGGAGAAAGGAGGGCAACGGCGGGGCGGGTAGGTGAACGCGCGGGGATGGCAGCGCGGCGGCTGGAGCTGGCCGGGTTTCCTGCAGGCCCCGGCACGTTCGTCCGCCCGCCCGCCCACCCGCCCGGATCCGGGTCCCTTCCTCGGGCCATTCCGCCACTTTCCTGCCATTTCGTTTCACGCCCCGGGCGCTGACAGAGGGCGGCGGGTCTAGAGGGGGGGGGGGGGTTGCGGAGCGAGCCCGTCCAGCGCTAACGCCGCAGCGGCGGTTGCTGTCGCGCGGGCCGGGCCCGGCTCCCTGCTTGGGGCGCGGGGACCTGGCGCGAGGCGGAGAGGGACGCGGGGGGGGGGGGCGGGGTCGGAGCCCCGCTCGAGCTAACTGGCCCCGGCAGCACCGGTCGTGGCCCACCGCGAGCCCCCACCGCCCCTCGAGGCGCCCTCTTTACCCGGCTCGCCCCACTCGCCTCCATTCCATAAGCGGCTCTCTTCTAGGGCCCAATCAGCATACAGCACGTCATCACGGAGCGACGTAGGCGATCCCTGTCGCGAGGACGGGAGGAAAAGCGACTGCGCCGTTGCCATAGAGAAGCGACCCTCCCGGCGCGGTGCATTCTGGGTCTTGTAGTTCGTGTTGATCCAGGTTTCCGTACGCCCCGTCCAATGGGGAACTCCGTTTCCCACAAGGCTCCTCTCTCCCCCGTGTAGCTCAGGCGGGGTGCGGGTGGGGATGCTGCCTCTGTCCGAGCCTTAGCAATGGCCTTCCCAGCGCCCAGGTCCCAGCTCTATCGCTGGCAGCGCCTCACCACCGCGGCCAGGCCCAAGGTAACGGAGGGGGGCGGTGTCACCCCCCCCCGTGTGCCCAGCGCCCAATCGTGTTCCGCCCTGGGGTCACCAGCGCCCAGTCAGGGGTCTCCCCGGGGTCACTCAGCGCCATGCGGGGCGCCCTGGTCAACGCTGGCCAATCCGGGGGCTCCTTCCCCCGCCCTCCGGGGTCAGGCAGCTGGGACCCCTTGAGGTCTCTGCGCCCGCCCTGTCCCCGGCCTTCCTGTGGCGGGTCGCACCCCAGGGTCAGTGGAGCCCAGACCCGTCAGGTGCCCCCAGGGCTCAGCTTTATCCAACTCGAGCCGCTGTGGTCAAGCCCAGCCCCTCAGAAATCACGAGATTTAAAATCCACGAGATTTATTTTAACTGTAACAAATGTGAGTTTATTTTCCGTTGCCTTCTGGTTTCTGAGTGTTCGGGTTCACTGCGGTCATGTCTTCAGGCTTTTCTTTGCCACCGTTAGGACTGGAATCCTCCCCCCTCCCCCTTTTTTTGAAATGAGAGCAGGCATTCCTGCATGGTATAATCACTTGACTCCAGGAGCTGGGGCTTTAAGAGATATAGTGAGGCGTGTGATAACATCACGAGAGTTGGCAACACTGTCAGCCCCAAATCAATAACATGGGTTTTAAAAAACAAGAGGGGCAATGTTTAACTGGCAGTATTATTACTGTTATTGTTATTTGAATTATAGAGGCCCTTTCCAACCAAGAACAAAACCCCATTGTTCTAGATGTTGCGCAGTCCTTGCCGCAAAGAGTTAACAGTGTAAATAGACAATACAGACAAGGTGGGATAAAAAGAAATATCTCCATTTTACAGATGGGAAACTGAGGCCAAAAGTGATTTAGTTTCCAACCCTGCAAAGATATACTTAATTTAAAGCATGTGAGAAGTGCTACTCATGTCAACTGGATCACTCACACACATAAAGATAAGTCTTTTAGATCAGGAGCTAGGTGTCTTGCTCAAGGTCACATAGGAAATCTGTGCCAGAGCCTGGAATTGAATCCAGATCTTGAGTCCTCATCCAGTGTTTTAACCACCAGACCATTTGATTCAGAAATGAATGACAAACATGGGGAGTTGTTTGAGGACAGGAGAAATATTTTTGGAGAAAGAGCACAGGCTTTTGAATTGTACTCAAGTGACTGGCTCTAGGCCTGACAACATAAAATGAGAGTTCAAAGTAAGCAAAAAAACATTTTAAAGTTAACCATTTGCATTTTATTTCCAGCCAAATTTTGACTCTGATAATGTGGAGCACTGGATCAAGGTAAGGTCATTTGCAAATTAACTTGTGAAACAGGAAAGTAGTTGAGTCAGGGAACATGCAGGCTCAGTGGGATAGAAGTAGGACAGGAAGCCTTTCAGTCTTATGTTTGCATCCAGTTCAGGTTGACTGTGACAACAATTTGTACCATCTGTTAATTGCTTGATGGATTCTAGGGAGTAAATTGATGGGTGTCTGGTTTCCCTATGTCTACACATACTGTCCACCACCATGGCTGGTAATCATCAACATACCAATTAGGGTGACCAGATGTCCTGATTTTATAGGGACAGTTCCAATTTTTGGGTCTTTTTCTTATATAGGCTCCTATTACCCTCTACCCCCTGTCCTAATTTTTCACATTTGCTGTCTGGTCACCCTACAATGATTATAACTTAATTATGTATTAATCAAATATCTTCAGACATGTCAAAGCATGAGAAATGAGAAATTTCAAAAGACAGCAAAATTTTGTGGCAGTCCATATTACCTTTTGTTATGATCCTGTTAGTACTTGGTTAAACCAGTGAATACTTGGATAAGCTGCATCCAGAAAAAATTGGCTAACTGCAGGATGTGGTGTTGGTGATTCAGTAGGTGGTACTATTCATTTAGAGCCCATACTATGCCAATGCCTGGCAAGATGCACAAGGTCTCTATGCTACTGGTGGTGCCATCTTTTGTGTGAAATGTAGATTTGAGGTCCAGACTGCTAGAGTGATTGTGAAAAAACCCCGTGAAACCCTGTGCAAGACTGGGTGTTAAACTCAAGTATCCTGGCCAAATTCCAGTTTGGTCATTACATTCTGCCTTCCTGCATTTTCCCAGCAGTTAGACCTACTTACAGTATTCTGTACATCCGATCCTGCACTCTTGTGAAGTATTGCAGTGTGTTGTCAAACAGCTGCTACATTCCAGGTGACAGCCCTTGCATGATAAAGAGCTCCCCTTAACATTGGCATTGACTCATGAAACATGGATCTGTCTGCCCCAGCCCCACTTATAATACATTTCTGTCCCCTGTTATCACACTGCTAGGCTCAGAGTCAGCCTGAGAATTTGGGGGAGGGATTTCACGGTTGTTTAGGACATGTTTCGTTATAAAAAGTATGTGTGAGAGTGTTTAGGTCCTTCTGCTATAGAAGTGAAACCCCATGTTTCCTCAGTCCTATTGATTGATTTATGTTTTTCAATGCTATCTTCATGAGGTCTAGAAATGCATTATTTTAAAAATCAAAAGCCGACATTTTCTGCTACCATTTTAGCTCCTCTAATAGAGAGGGGCCTGCAGTCTGGGAGTTGGTGGGGACTTCTGGCCAGCTCAAATCATAGAGAGTGAAACGTTCCATAGATACGATCTGTAAAGCCCTTTGTCCTTTTTCAGAGTGAATAGTGCTATACCGATTCAAGACTAATTATTCATTTTCAGCGCACACAAAGCAGCATCAAAAGATTTTATTTAATCCTTTTTTTCCCATTATTTATCTTAAAAACAACCAAATGGGATGTTCCTGAATCTATCCTCTCTCCAAAACAAATCCACCACAGCCTCTGGACTGAAAACAAACCTCAGAAATTTGCACCCCACAGGGTACATTTTTGGAAAGTTATAAGCACCTAAAGACAGGATTTTATCACGTAAACGCCATCTCAGATTGTCGATAGCATCATGCCCATGAGACTGCAATAATGTTTAGGCCCCAGTTCTGTATACATGGACGACCCTTATCTCCTGCAACTCCCTCTAAAGTCAATGGTGCTCTGCACACATGCAGGGGTCCGTCCACTCCTCCAGAGTATCTCACAGGATCAGGACCTGGAATCCGTAGTGTTTGAAAATGAGTATGTGCACATTATAAAAAATGTTTTTCTTCCCTTATTTATTTTAAAGCGAGTGGAACAAGCCTCCGAGTTTGCTGTTTCTGAAGCTTTTTCCCTTAAAAAGTCACTTTATCCTCAAAGGCCACGTGGTCCTGTGGTGGATCTGGAAACAGTAGAGCAGCTGCAGGATCATGATGAGGCTTATGCAGAAGGTAAGTTTGAATAGCCCAGAGCTGCTTAAAGGGGCCTTGTGAAATCCAACTGGGCCAATAGGTAGATTTGTGTATCAACAATCTTTTTCAAAGCCTGAGACCAAATAGAAATATTTCATAATATGGGTTAGATTTGAGATAGTTACTCTAGAGAAGGGCCTAATGAAAAACAATGGCTGGAAGCTGAAGTCGGACAATTTCTAATTAGAAATAAGGAACACATTTTTGACAGTGAGGCTGATTAATCATTGGAACAAACTACCAAGGGAAGTGGTGGATTCTCCCTGAAGTCTTCAAATCAAGACCAGATGCCTTTTTGGAAGATATGCTTTCATCAGACACATGCTATTGAGATCCATACAGGAGTAATGGGCTGAAATTAGATTACCTAAATGGTCTCTTAAAATCTATGAATAATTTTATTTGATCTTTTTCATTCTCATGCAATCTTTCCCCCCCCGATAAATAAATGTTTCCTGTGCAATGTTGCATCCCAAACCCTGCAGAGCTACAAATCTGAAACTTAAATTGTCTAGAAGCAGAAGGGAAACTGACTTCAATTATTTCTGCTGTCCCAAGTGAAGGAAATGCAAAAGCTAAACTGACAGTAAAAAGATTTGGAAGCAAATTGGATTTTTATAAATATTTATTATTTTGCAGCACCTAAAAATGTGCTAGGCACAGTACAGAACCAATAGAAAGACAAGGTCTCAGAGTTCTCATTCTAATAAATTTAAAGTCAGTTCTTTCACTTGTAATAATATGAGGCACTATTAATTAGCACAGATGAATAAATCTGTGTACACTCTGATTTCTGTATATAATGTCAAATGTCTCTCACAGACGGAGCTAACTCTCTGGAAATATCTGAAATATGGAAGATAGCTTCTTCTTTCTTCCCTGCCTTTGTGTGTTATTTTCTTTTTGCATATAGTAATCTTTTTAGGAGTGTTCCAGAACTGCCTGTAAGCCTTTTATCCATGCCACACAATTGTACTGCATAAGAATATTGATTCTTTTCAGTCACTGCACCATGTTAAGAAACATACTGATAAGGAAAGTGTTAAATCTACTTTACTCCAAATATGAGTCTGCACTCTTTTGCCCAAGAATGACACAGCCTCAACAAGATAAACTGACTTCTGTTTTTCTTACTGAATAAACTTTGTTGTTTAATTGGGCTAATTATAGACTGAGTGTTGGGATAAAAGGTTTTGAAAGGGATTAAAAAGCCTCAGTTTATGTCTTTTTTGTTGTTGGTTTTTAAAACTTTTTTAGAATGTTTAAAAAAGCCTGAAAATGAATGTATTGGTGGTGGTGGTCTTTGTTTTTTTAAAAGGTTGCTTATATTTTTCTAAAAATAACTTTTCTTTCAACCGTTTATCAGACATTTGAGTTAACTAAGTATTAGCAAAAAAAACATGGCCTCATTCCTACAAACAGACTTACATATGGTTTTGATTTTATGCCCATATGTAGTCCTGTTGAGGCTACATGTATGCATTTGCAAGATGACGGCCTGAGTGAAAAACCAAACATTTTAAGGGGTCCGTTCCACTTGATCTATCAATCAGGTTTCAGCTTATTGTGATCGATGATGACATGATCTTATTAGTTCTCTTGTCCAGCGAGTCGTGCAGGAAAAACAGACTAGACAATTTCTAATGCATGTAACACAAAGATAAATAAAATAAAAAAAATATTTGCCTTTCAAGCCTATTCACATATCAGGAATGGGAGAGGAGGGGAAGCACCAACCCAATGAGTTTTTCCTTTACAGATCACACTTCAGTCATTTTAAACAAACTACATGGCACATTGCATAACAATCCCAAGAGGACAGAGTCTTGCCATCTTACACTTACAGTAAAACCTCCATTTAATGGACTAATTCTGGCGAGGGGGTGTCCGTTAAATCAAAAAGTCCGTTATTTAATAATAATAAAAAAAATGAGCTGTCGGAGCAGCAGCCCACCCGCCACAGGGTCGGGGCGACAGCTCCGCAGCCCGCCTGCTGCCTGGACCTGGGCGGCAGCCGGGAGCCAGCCCGCCCGCTGCCGTGACCCGGGCGGGAGCCGGCAGCCAGCCCGCCAGAAATGGATCAGGAATGCATCAGACTTGCTCAGAAATTTTGTCCATTGCATCCGAAGTCCGTTAAATCGAGGTCCGTTAAATCAAGGGTTTACTGTACTATGATATTTCCGATCCTAGTAAAACCCTCGATTCCTTTCTCACCATAGCCCAGGAGCTGCTCAGTGACTGGATGAATTCCAAACTGAGACTGGAGCTAGAAAGTAACCAAGAAGAGAATGTTGGAGACGCTGCTGCTGACTCTCCCCCTGCTGAGGAGGCCTCAGCTGGCTTTGTGAAATATGAGAGGTTTGATGGTGAGAGCACAACAAAACATTCTTTAACTTATTTTTTTAAAGACTGTTTGGGGATAACAGTGGTTAGTTTGTAGGCTTGAAAGCCAAGAGTTATGTACATACCAAGATAATAGTCTTAGGAACAATCAGGGTCAGTAGAGCCCTTGGTTTTTCCCAACTCTGACATTAACTTGCTGTGCGACATTACAGAAATAAGCTTCCAAATCTTCATGCTTCATTTTCTCCTTATGTAAAATGGAGATAATATTTCCCTAATTCAGAAGGACTATAAGGTTTATAAGATATGTGCAACAATTTGAGATCCTCAGACACAGGTCAGTAAAGATTAGGAAAGTTGTTTTTCCTTAGCGTTAGTCCTGCACTATGGCAGGGTCCGCTTTTGTCAGCATATCCGCCTCCATTTGGACAGGACCAGTGATACGACCGAGGTATACTCCAACTGATGCGTCACACCACCTGTCGTTAGTAAAGATTAGGAAAGTATTATTATCATTATCTAAACATAGTGAACTTGAGACTGCTTTAGATTCTTGAGGTTAAATGGAGTGTAATCAATATGGCTTCTTTCGTTAGAATTACATTCACAAACTGGGCAGTTCTCTGTTTAATAACTATGCTTGATGGTGTTAAGCTCTGGAGTTTGTTAATTACAAACTAGTGAGGTGATCTAGATTCTTTGTTATAGATTTGTGTGGTTATCTGGAACAAGAAATGGAAAGTACCACTGTTCAGGATTTCCTTCAGAATCTTCTGGAAAATGAAGTGGTTGATTGTGGTATATTGGAAGGCCTCAGGATTGAAGAAATCAAGGAGAAAAAAAAACCAAGGGACCCACGAATTACTATGGAGCTAAGACACAAGCAGGTGAGGAAAAGGCAGTACATTGAAACTGATATGAGGAAACACACTTTTTATGTAACATATTCACCTGTGGGACTCGTTGCCACATGATATAATTGACGCAAATAGATTAGGACAGTTCTCAAAAGGTTTAGGCATTTCTGTTAATGAGGATAGCATTTGCACTAGCTCAGGGCTGTAATATATTCAGGGTGAACCAGATTAGGACTGGAGATCTCACCCTTATGGCTTAGGCTTCCCCTGCATGAAGCATCAAGCAGATCTGAGGTAAAAAGGATCAGAACCCAAGGGGTTTTCATACCGTTCCAGGCCTTCTCTTGACAGGTCGGAGTCCTTAGGCGAACAATAGGCAATCATGGAGACTTTGAAGTAGATCTGTTTCCTAAGCATCGTCAGTAATTAGCTGCATGGATTAACATAAGGCAATTGCTTGTTTTCTGCCATTCACAGGTGAGTTAGTATACATTTCAAAGAGACATGAATACAGCGATACCCTATGTTTTCAGTTCATTTAAATGTTAAGATTTTCTTTTGATCTCTGAATTAACAGAATACATCAATATGTAAACATACAAAAACATAAACATTATCTCCCAATATGGTTCTAAAGGTTGAACCTGGATCAATTAGCCTGCAAGCTGCTTAACCCTTTCTGGCATACGTCACACTTTATATAAGAATCATTGCAATTATATAACAGTGGTAGCAACAGTGATTTGCATGGTCATCCTCTAATAATCAGATAACGTCACAGTATGTATATACGTACATATACACACACTACTGGTTGGGAATTTACTCTGTGTAATCAAGTCATGACCACAGTCAGCATCAGGCCTACCCTACCACAGGGAGGCTCTAGCAGTCCATAGCCTCCAATGAGCTTCTGGCTACAACCAGGCTTCTCTCACAACACAAAAGCTGCTATTCTGCATCTCTCATTTTAATTCCTCTTTTCAGTCCTGACTCAAGAACAGGTATAGCAGGGCAGGGTTCATTGCAGCTTGTTAACCCCTTCCTGGCCAGTGTGGTGTGGCCATCTTTGCATGGGCCACCTGATTGAGACCCACCCTCTTCGTTCAAAGAGACTCCAGAAGCCTTTCTTCAAATGATACAACTCTGGCCACTACTGCTGCCTTGACTCATTGCTGTGCTCTTCCTTCCCAGGTTAAAGAAAACTGTTTAAGACGTCAGAAGGAGCTAGAGCTCCAGAGACGAGAAAAGACCCTGAAAAAATTTGCCCTGGCTGAGGCCAAGAAGCGAGTTCAGGAGGAGAACAAAAGGCAGGCTCTGAAGGCCAGGAAGGAGGAGGAGGAGATCCAGCGGGAGATGGTGAAGCTGCGGAAGGAGATGGCAGAGAAGAGGCGCATCATGGGAGAAGCACGAAGAATGTAAGATGGGGTGGGGAGGGAGAGTGGAACTCAAGCTCCATCTAGTCATTTGGGTTACAAGGCCTGTGAACCCCAATGATGGGGAATTTGTTTCATCATCAGCTTCTGGCTGCAGTGAGCTCTCTAAAAATATAAGACGTGGTAGTCTCAGAGGAAAACTGCCTCCAGGGGCCCTGAACTCTCATCATGTATATATTTTTAAATGATCATCCTGGAGGCAGCATCATTACTGTCTCTACTTATATCACAGAAGCTGACCGATTGAAAGAAGGAATCAAATGGCAACATCTATCAATGTGTACAGGTCAAAACTCCGGCATTTCAAACTGGAGACATCTCTTTAGAGAGGGGAAAGGACATGCCTGTTCAATGGAGCTCAAAGCTCTGCAGAGGCAGAGTCTTTGCTTCTGCTGAGCTTAGGAGCGCCATAGGGCTTATACCTTCCACAGTGCTGCAGCCCCCATGGGGCACTGCGACAGCCACTTATCTCCGTAGGCACCTATGAGATCCTAGTTCTCCCTGTGTGCTTTATTGACATCCCAATACCCTTTTACTGCTGGGTTCTGCAACCCCTTCCTGTGTTGAATGTGTGTACCTCATGGGCACTGAGCACCCAAATCCCAAAGCTCCCCCATTCTCTATAAAGGCTGGGCTTCAATAGCTATCATCTGTCCGAGCTCCAGAGATCATTCTCTCGGGATTGGTTCAGAAGGGGGTGAGATCCAGACCGCAGTACTCCCTTTATTTACTATCTACCTTTGGTTCTTGGCGTTTGTCTTCCTTGCAGGGAGAGGAAGTGGGAAGACTTAGAAAAAGCTCAGAAAATGGCAGCCGTGGGCCTGACGCCAAAGCCCCTGGAGCCGGAGAAAGAGAAGAAACAAAGGAGATTGCAAGAGCTGCTGAGCAAGATTCACAGTGAAAACCAGAGAGTGAGCATCCTCCTCCAGTATTTAGCACTCTGAGCCAAATTCTGCCCTCAGCTATGTGCTCAAGCAAGTCTCAATGAAGTCAAAAGCTCTGCCTGCCAGGTCTTCTGCCTCCTCCTTAGTGTCCTGTATAGGGAGAGTAAGATAAAACAGCCATTGAGAGAGAAAGCAAAGGAGAGGAGGATGGGGAACTCTTGCCTAGTGGTTAGAACAGGGAACTGGGAGCAAGGGACTCCTGAATCCTAATCCTTATTCTGCCCCTGGGGTGTTGGGTATCCATGGGCAAGTCACTTAATGTTTCTGTGCCTCAGTTTTTCCAGTGGGGCTTCGAGGGGAGTTGTGGGTAAAACTGTTGGAGCAGTTGTGGGAAGAGAGCAGCCCAGTGTGATAGATCAAGCAAATAGACCCACAGAGGGTGCTTTGAAAAACTCATGATGAGATCCTCACCCCCAGTCCGTCCCTTCAGCACCAAGTAAAAGGTCTGGAGTGGTATAAAGGGGCCCTAAAAGACCCACTTCTGCTGCAAGCAGTGTGGAGCCATTGGAAAGGGTGAAGGTAGGCTGAGGAAGGGGCCGAGGCAGGCCAGAGGTGGGGCTGTGGAGATTCCATGAGGCACTGTGGCCCCTTGGGGAAGCCCCAAGAGCAGTGGTGGACAGCCTGTGGCCCACATGCGCCCATCCGGGTGATCTGATTGCAGGCCGCAAGACATTTTACTGACATTGACCGTCTGCAGGCATGGCCCCCCAGAGCTCGGAGTGACCGCAGTTCACCATTGCCGGCCAATGGGAGCTGCGGGAAGCAGTGAACCATGTCCCACTGGGAGTGGCCGGGGGCCATGCCTGAGGATGGTCAACGTCAGCAAAATGTCTCATGGCCCCCAGTCAGGTTACCCTGATGGGCCGCAGGTTGCCCACCACTGCCCAAGAGGCTGCCATAATGTAAACAGGCTCTGGCGGTTGTCTTATTTATGCTGGAGGCTTCTCCAGCCCTGGAATGGCTCAGGGCAGGAGGTGGCTTAAAGCCATGTTAGCCTCCCACTCCCCATGGGCTGTGAGTTCTGGACCTGTAAGAGCTGTAGCTCCACCGTACCTGCCCCAGATATCTACAGTAGCCACAGTGTCTTCCAGTGGCAAGGAGGCACCATGGTATTGAACCTGCTGGATCGTGGTAAACATTGAGATTTTAAAGGTGCCCATTAGAAAGTTAGAGAGCCTTTTCATGTTGGACATATGCCCTGAGCACTTTCTCCCACCCCTCATAATTCTGAAAAATAGCCCAAGAAAGGAATGTTGAATGGCCATAAAGTTACAGGTTTCCTGCAATGGCACATAATAAACCTGTCTCCTCACTTCCTAATGTCAAGTTACACTTTTAGGGGATGCAACTTGGTTAAAACACTTGCTAGGAAACAATCTGTCCTACAGACTTGCGTGCTGAGACCAACTACGCCTTATGTCTCATGAAACACAGATGCAGGCACAGGAACTTATGTGTTCCTCCAGACGTTTCCCTTGCCATTTCTGCTAATTGTCAAAGACAAAGTTTGAAGAATGGAAGGGAAAGTCTCAAACAGTAAGACAAAGCCTGTGCTAAAAATGTAGGTTTATTAAACATCTGTAAATGCAAAGAGCCTTTTGTATTGAACACCCAGGAGAGTGAGTAAGCTCATTATAAGGAATAAGATTCCTTGTGTGGAGGCATGAATGAGACCACACTATATTTTTAATTAATATAGAAGTAATCATCACTTACATCATATATACCTGTAGCACATTTATTACAGAAGAATCCATAGCACTCAAATTGAGAAGCCAGCTATCCCAAAGGATCATTTTTTGTCTACAACTCAAATGCCACTGCTGCTGGAGTGGAATGTGCACAGCAACACTACACCACAATTTTAGACAAGGAGCGAAGAGTCCAAATGGGATTTAGGACTGGGATAATGTGAGCTGTATATTTTCAAGGGCAGAAACTGCAGCTGAGCAGAGATAAGCAATAATGAATTCTTCATTATTAACTTAAGTAGCTAGTGTGTTGACATTTTGTCCTCTTCATAATTTTCTGTTTGGAGTTCCATGTCTGATAATGTGGATGCCATTAATAGAGGATGTTATGAGAAAGAGGAACAGCTAAGGAATTGTTATGAGCTGACCCACTTGGAGGATCAAAATGAACTGCATCTCCAGTGACAGGGCTAGAATTAAGAGGTAGATTAGATAGCAAATTGCTCTTCTGTCCAAGGTAAATCACTCCTAGAGGTAGCCAGTATGATTACTCCTTGGGAGGAACTTTAGCTTCCCAATGAAATGAGGGTGAATCTAGGTCACATTGTAAATTTTAGGACTGGGACTTGTCTTGTTTGTGCTTGGTCTTTAAAGAGCAGTTTACAGTTTATGAAGTTCTGTAATTTGAAAAAGTCCTACACAGAGGGCAGTCTTCTTTAGAATCTTATGCTTTCTAGATTTAGGATAATCGAGTCTAGAATTTTTATTTCTCTTTCATGGTTTTTACTTGTAAGCTGAGCACATTTTGCTTTGGAGTTACCATGAAACAATAAATATTTTTACAGTCATTTTTCAGAGTAGAACTGCACAATAAGCATCACTCTCTTCACATTAGTTCTCTGCCCTCCGGAAGTGTTTGCTGGGGGTTTGAAGATAATAAGGTTATTCAAAAGGAAAGGCCAAGGGAAGGATTGTGAGGATCAGCATTTTTGTGATGAAATGTTCTTGCTCACTGGCTCTATACGCCTTTTCACTGCAGTGTCTACAGCAGCATTTCTCCGCTTGGTACAAATTCATTCTGGATCATAGGATTAAAATGGGCAAGGCCAGGGCCCTTGCTGACTGGAAGTGCCAGCTGAAGGCCCTGCGAGCCTGGAGGGAATATACATGGGTCCAGAAGTTGGAGCAGGAGACTGAGCAGTTGGAGACTCATCTCAGGGATCAAAACAGGTAGTGGGCCTTAACCTATGGAATGCCTCCTTCTCACAGAGAAGCGAGCAGCCTTCAAACAGAGTCTTGTGCTAAGTGGAGGGTTGTGAAATTGTAGGATCTGTTTATAAGTGTGTGGAAAGCCTTGTTTATAGTAAATCTACAGGTCACCCGCAGTTGGAGACACCATGGTATAGACTGAAACCAAGCTGGATCTGAGCAGGGACTTGAACACCTCTTTCCAACAATCTCCAGTTTCTTTGTTTGGGTGTCCTTCCTGGAACCTCCCTCATTGGCTCAGTCTTTCCTCCAGGCCCCAAGCAGGTGAAGAGCCAGATTCATCCCTGATGAATCCAGTCAGCGGTTGGAGTTACATCAGTGAGTAGTTAGGCCTGATGCCTTCAAGAAGGAACTTGCTGGTTGGATTCCCCATACACAGCAGCATATTCTACAAGTGGGGCTACCCCTCACCTCCAGACAGCTGGAGAGGGCAACAGTGTATCCCTTTCACTCCTCTTTTATAGCACAAAGATGAGGATGGGGACTGTAAAACAAGCAGGAAAAAATATTTAAAGAACCCAGTTCATGCCTTCTGTATGCATCACGAGCATCCTTTCACCTTTAGTAGAAATAGTAGATGGTTTTCAAAGACTTCCAGAATCAAGTGATATCAAGCAGAACTCAGAAGAATATGAATTGTCATCACCTCTTCTGGATTGCTCCACCCATTTGGTAAATACCAACACATGGAGATACAGTGTGGCTTAATGGATAGAGCACTGGGCTGGGACTTAGGAGACCTGGGTTTTAGACCCAGCTCTGCCACTAGCCTGCTGGGTGTCCTTGGACAAATCATTTCATGTCTTGGTGTCTCTGTTTCCCCGTCTTTAAAATGTGGATAATGACAGAGCGTTCCTTTGTAAAGCACTTGGAAATCCACTGATGAAAAGTGCTAGATAGGAACGGGTTATTATTAATTTTAAGCAGGCTAGGAGGGAAGTCTGTTCAATGTCTGTTAATGGGAGTGCTTTATTTTCCAGGAAAAAACAGTTGGCCGTTGAGCATAACCGGAGACGGGTTTTACGGTGCTGCTTTACAGAATGGCAGCTCTGGAGCCGAGCCGAGGCTGAAAAGAGAAAGCTACAATTGAGACAGGAGGAAACTAGGAAGAAGATGTTGCAGCTACTGGAGGCAGCATCAGTGGGGAAACTTGGTACAGATGGATCATGGGATGTCAGCAGGACCAGGATGAGAAAGGTGACCCAGGATCAACCTGTGAGGCAAGAGGAGGTAAAGTTCTTTCCCACATGTTTCCTCATTCCAGTCCCTCCACAGTGATTAATCATAGCTCTAAAAATTAACCTCCCTGCTGCTTTATGATACAGGGATGGGCACTCTCCTAGTGCAGCTTCATGTACCTACTATGTCATGAGCACATTCCAGCAGTAGTTCAGGCACTCTCGAAACAAGTCTTTAAAGATCAGAGGTGGATGGGAAGGTAGAAGACTTTGAAAGCACTAGAGACGGATTAATTTTTTTAAAGTATAATCCCACTATGTATTGTCTACCAACTTGAGGCATGCACCCTCTGACTCTCTTTTGAAGGGAGTTTAAAGTCACTTTTTTTCTTTTAAATTACTCAGTATGCCAAAGAACCATGTACATTGACTACAACCATGGTATTAGAAGAAAATGCCAAATTCTGCCCTTGGTTAACAGAGTGCAACCCCCTTGACTTTAAAAAATGACAGAGCTGAATTTGGCTCAGAAAGTGTCCACGTAATGCGGGACCATCTTCCTTAGGTGTGTATCGTTCCTAGCATAATAGGACCTGATACTTAATTGGGGCCTGTAGGGGCTACCATAATATAGATAAATAATAAAATATGAATATATACTCACATCAGGCCAAACTTTTCCTTCACTTATACCAGTGTAACTCTTCTGAGCTCAGTGGGGTTGCGTGGGGATAAGTGAAAGAAAAATTTCCCAGTTTCATCTTTGCAACCCCATTGGGACAGTTTCTTCACTGAGATACACCATTCTAATGGGAGTGTCATATTTGTAATTGAGGGCAAAACTTGGCCAATCATACATTTCTAAGAAAGAAGGCCACACGCCTTAAAGTTTGGGCCTGGTTTGTCACCATGCTCTTGCTTTATGACCATGGGACTACTTTAATTTCAGTGCAGCTCTGTGGTGTAAAGCTAGAGTAGTACTATAATGAATCAGTCCCATTTACATTTTCCTTAATTATCCAGATAGATTGGTCCTGTAGACCACCTTGTTGCAGCTGTGTTTCTTTTAATCTTAGCCTTAATGCCTAATCAGAACACCTCAGTCCAAATAAGATTGCATGAACATCGTTTGGCTTAGACCCACTCGCTGAATTAATATCCCTCTGTCATCAACTGCATTACAGAAATTCTGAGCCACAGGTCCTTCCCTTAAGAATCTTGTCTGATTCTCCAGGGGTACATACCAGCCATAAACCAGATGGACTTGGCCAGTTCAGAAGTCTTGGATGGTGTAGACCAGGGGTGGGCAACTTTTGGGGCCCGAGGGCCACATTGGGATTGCAAAACTGTATGGAAGGCCTTGTAGGTCCCCAAACAGCTGAACTGTGCCCCACTTCCTGCCCCCTGACTGCTCTCCTCAGAACCTCCAACCCATCCCTCCCTGCTCCCTGTCGCCTGACTGCCCCAACCCCTATCCACACCTCCGTCCCGACAGGCCCCCGAGACTCCACCCCCTATCCAACCCTGCTCCCTGTCCTGATTGCCTCCCCAGAACCATCGCCCCAGCAAACCACCACCACCCGCTCCCTGACTGCCCCCGCCCCCCAGAACTCCCAGCCCCTTATCCAACCCCCACCCCCTTACCATACCACTCAGAGCAGCAGGAGCTCCCAGACCTGCCACCTGGCCAGAGCCAGCCGCACTGCCCACATGGTGGCATGACTTCGGGGGAGGGAGGACAACAGAGGAGGGGCTGGGGCTAGCCTCCCCGGCCGGGAGCTCAGGGACAGGACAGGACAGTCCTATGGGCTGAATGCGACCCGCAGGCCATAGTTTGCCCACCTCTGGTGTAGGCCAACCTTGTAGCTCCTGTACCTCCTCCCACCCTGGGATAGCACTACAATTGGTAAGAATTGTATCAAGAATACACACTAGAGGCTACCCTGCCTCTCAGACTGATTTCACTGTTGCTCCATTCAGAAAAATGCTCCTAGCTCTTCAAGGACAGCAGAGATCTTGACTTCAGTCAGTGCAGAATCCTTCCTTTGCAGGTGACTGAAATACCCCTTCTTCAGGAGGAGCCCATCAATCCTGTAGAAGCCTGTTGTCGGGAGGCTGGTCAGACACCCAGTCTTCGTTCATGCAAGAAGCCCAAGTATGCCTGGCAGGTTACCCTACAACATGCTGCTGTGAATTCACAGGATCACGCTGAATCCAGTAATCAAACAGTCAGTTCCGTACAGTGGTTTGGGGTACCTGGCAAAAAAGTGGCCCCTGTCTTCAGGGGCCACTTTGAGCACCGCCACGCCTTCCAGCAGCAGCTGATTGAGGAGCAGAGGAGGCAACTTCAAGAACAGCAGGCGGTAATCCTTGAACTGCAGGAAAACCAACGGCTGGGGAGGGCTAAGAAAGAGGCGGAGCAAGCCACAGCTGTCACCATGGCACTCAACAATCCAGTCCCAAAAACTAAGGAAAAAGTGCTGAAGAGAGGGGATCCGTCAAGCTGCAAGTGTATGTCATCTTTAAGGTACAGCCTCCTTACTGAGCCATAGTGGGGCGGACTGTACTATCCAGAGCACCTTACTCCTGCTCACAAGCCGAACAAGGTCATTTGGGTCAGCACTTGCATGGTAGACCTCCACGTAATACCTGTGTGCAGCTGAAAGTGATGTTAATGGTGTCGCTCTTCCTATTGAGCCAATGCCAAGTGTGGTGTTAGCTGGGCCAGATCCTTGACGCTGCTGTGACTGCTTTGCATTGCCCCAAAGGCATAAACTTGTAAGGCACCTGAGGATGTAGGATGCTCTGTTGTTATTAAAAAGATGGGAGCAAAGTGGGTTTATTGAGTGCAACGATATTATTTAGTACTTTGTGCTTCTGTGACATCCTTCACAGGCACTATTTACTTGAGTCTCACAACCCACTTGTGATGTAAGGATATGTCATTAACTCTGTTTTACAGATGGGGAAACTGGACCGAGAGAGGCTGAGTTGAGTGATTTCCCCAAGGTCATACAACGAGATTGCAGCAAAACTGAGAATAGAAGCCATGAATCCTGATGCTGATTATTATACACAAGGCCTCCTTGCCTATGGAAAGTGATGATGCTAGTTTCTTTTCTCTTTCACTTCACAGTTCACCTGTGCCTTTCGGGCCGGAGAGCACAATGACAGTGAGCCAAAGAAGGAGGAGCTCAAATCTGCTGACCTCAGCTCATCCCATACTGAAAGGTATCGTTCTCCTTGTAGTAAAGGCCATTTCTACCTTCTTCCCAGAGAATAGCATCTCTTTCCTGTCCACATCCCTCCTCCATATGGGTGTTCAGCAGCGCAGGAGCAAAACCCTCTCAATCCCCGCTCCAAGCAGGATCAAAGCTACTAAACAAGAAGAGGGTGGGTTGCTTTAAGCATGCACTGGCAGCTTGTTACAGGGTCTGGCCCTTTAATATCCAAGTCCAAGCAGTTGGAGCATGTGGACCTTTGCACGTTTTGTGGTTTGTAGTCAGTAGACCAAGGTGAATTGTTGTCTCCAAAGATCATGCTGGATTTTTCCACACAAGAAATTCTAGAGCTGGCATCTTGTTCACTTCACGCTTTATCCTTTTCACTGGAGATGAAGGCTGTCTGGCTTCCCTTCCCCTCATCCCATGTGATTTCACACCCTCTCCCCCCCCCCCCCAGTCTATATGGAGTGGTGTGTAAATATCATCAGAGACGAGGGGGTTGCATATATTAAAGCAATACCAGGTTCCTTTAACCATTCCCAGGGGCTGTAGCATTGTATAAACTTACGCCAAGCCTTAGCCTGCTTGAAAGGCTTTCCAAAATGTGGCAACAGTGATATTTTAAACAGACCTAGGAATCACAAAAATTCAGTAACGTATTTTTTGGGCTGTGGTGCCTGCCTGACTTCAGCCTTTTCAGCGCCCAAGCATGTCTTCAGCATCCAGAGCGCATGAGCCTAGCTATGCCACACTTTGATTCACTCAGACTCTCTGCTGCTCTACTTCTCCAGCATAAATGGGTGTTTCTCTACAGACATCCCAGTAACTAAATTATAATCAAGAGAACACAATGCAGGACCAGGTGCTGCTCAGGTCGGTTCCATTGCAGAGTGTAAAATAGCAGGTATTCTTCCGACAACATAGAGCAACCTACGATGCCTGTCACGGGTTTCACTACGGGGACATCTGGTGGCCATGTCTGGGGATTAGCTTTATTCCAGTCTGATATCCCCACTTCCCGCAGTTGCTCACACTGCGCTCCTCCTCACTTCCCAGAACTCCCTCTTCCTCTTCATGGCTGAGCCTTCTGGCCACGCCACTGTACAGCCCTCCCTTGCCACAGTATCAAAATATCACTGGATCAGCTGTTCTCATGCTGCTCCAGACAGTCTTTCAGTCCAGGGGCAGATCCTGCACCCCTCTTCCAGCCGCTGGTGGGGAACCCGGGCCCACCCACTACTCCAGGGACCTTGTGTCTAGCAACATCGATCAGCTTGCTCCCAGACCCTGTTGCTATTTTCTTAGACTCCTTCCTACTTCCCTGCTCTAGTCTCTGGCCCCCTTCCTCTAGGTTTACTAGCCCTTACTCCTTCCTCACAGGGAGTAACTAGAAGCTGTTTTCCCCTCTGACTTATTGCCAGACCCTGTAGCCCCAAACACACCTTCCTTCTCCCAGAGAACAACTATAGACCGCTTCCCCGCAGCCCCCTTCTGGGCTCAGCTTGCTGGCTGTATACAAGCTCAGCCTGCCCCTGCCCAGCTGGGCTTCATCATCAATTAGTCTTGCAGGCCCTGGCTGTCCCCCAGGTGCTGCCTGTCAGGTTAATTGTCCTAACAGTTTACTCTGCCTTGTGTAAGGTGGACACCCCACTGCAGTACCGACAAAGGAAGTAACCACAGGTTTTGGTGGGTACATACAGCCGGGTTCTCCTCAGAGTCCAGATCTAGTTTCACATGCTATCCATTGCTAAGGTCGCAAAAAAGGATCAGGTGGTGCCATCTGCTTAGCCCTGAGGAGCTCGGAGGCTGTGCTAGGCCACTTGGGAATAATGTTATTCCATCTCTAACAATACAGGCCGTCTTGGTTTGTTCTTTAGTCCAGACCATCACACCAGATGGAAGAGCACCCTCCAGACCCACTGCTCTCAGCTCTGCCCCTCCTTCCTAGCTGAGTAATACCTGAATCTGCACTTGTACATGCATCAGTGGGAGATGGTTCATTGTGGGGAGTGGTTTAAGGGCTTTCCCTTATTGGGATAAAAAGACAGAATTGCCTTTGGTTGTTGACCGTACCCGTCACTGCCTCACTCTGACACCGAGGGCCAAAGACTAGTTCTGACAGAACATACAGGAGAGATGAGGTCATGAGCACTGTGACACCTTGATGATGATTTCACCCTTTCTGCTGACCAATGAGAGTGCTGCATTTCAACTGATCTCACAAAAGCCAGGTGAGAAGCAGTGGCAATTCAATAACTGTACCCATAACCCAAGAGTCAGAATAACATGAAGAGCTCCATCCTGAAGTCCTGGTGAGTAAGCCAAGGAAGCTGCTTGCATGAGTAAGGTCTCTGGGACTGAACCCATGGATTTTACCTCTCTCACCAGGTCTCTTGGAGATCCCATTGCAGCTCCCCTTCAATCAGCTGCATTGCACCTCTGCACCCAAACAGAAGAATCAGGAAAAAGAGTATTCTCCATGGAACTGTTCTCAAAGTCTGACTGATGTATTGATAAGGGAGGTAACAGCCCCAGCCAGTGTAGGATGGAGAAGCTGGCTGTTGAAGGTTGCAACAAGAGCTGCCTCCTAAGCACCCCCATGTGGCTTGGGGCAGCTCTGTGGCACTCTGCCTCAGTTTCCCTTCCTGGACTCCTGTCACAAGTGCAATAAGAAGAGCCCTTCTTCAGGTCTGGTTTAATAACATAACGCTCAGAATAATTCAAACCATCCTTAAGGTCCCAAAAATAATTCAAGCAGCAACTCCCAGGCTTTTCCTACCCAGGCCTCTGTCTGCCTTGTCCAATTCTCTGGCTCCAGGAGGTCATTGGGCAAATCCCTCTGCTGCTTTCCTAGTTTCTCAGGGTACCTGCAAGAGCCTCGCTTCTCTCAGCAGCCAGACCACTGATGAAGTTTTCTCTCCCCTGCAACCTCTGGGTCTCCTCTCTATCCAGACTCTCCCTCATTTATCCAAGAGGCCTTGATTGAATCACATGTCCTCACGTGGGGAGTACACTTGCCCGTGTCACGGGTGGGGCTGAGACCACTGCTTAATTTGTAATGAAAGAAGTGCTGGAGCTCAAGCTATTTTTTTTTTACATTTATAACTGATGCAGCAAGCCCAGAGGTGCCGGGGCTATAAACTGCGGAGCCTAGAGGTGCTGGGGCCCAGGCCTGGCAAAAATTAAGCACAGGCTGAGACCCATCTCCTTTTAAAGTGCCAGCCTCGCTGTGACAAGGATGTTTTATAGGGATGACCTGAGAACAGAAGAGTAAAACCTAGGAACCATGCCTGATTGACACCTCATTGTCATGCTGGCAACTTTATCTCTGCTCCCTGCCTTGTAAGTCTGTTTTAGTTACCACAAGGAGAGTGAATCTATACAGTCACATCCTTCAACTTTGTCTTTTTGGACTTAGGACAAAACTCACTTTTGAGGAGTTTAGAGAAAAGACCTCTCCTACCATGCCCATAACCCAGCTTTCTCCACTCCGTAAGAGATGCCCATCTTATCTTTGGGTAGGAGCTTTGCTATGATACATGCATCAGGCTGACATTTCCTGAGAGGCCTTTTTAGATTATGTCCTCTCTCTCTGAGTTCTCGCAGTTTTAACTCTAGTACTTCGTGGTAAGCTGTGACTTTGAACAGTAGAGGTCAAAAGTCAGCCCAATCATTCTGCCTTGGACTAACCTCTGGTCTCAGATAAGTTCTTCATTCAGATACGTGAATCCCAAGAGCTTTTTGTGATCCAGGATCTGATGGCTGGAAGCTGTACATCTAGGCATGGTTTATTTCCAATGTGAGGGGTGTCTTCTGCTGGCAGAAGCTTCAATGGACAAGCATATCCATTCAGTAAAAACAAAATTGCAAAGACATGAGACCTTCTGGGGGATTGAGTCTCCTTTTGTCCCCCTGGTATGGGTCATTTTTGCTGACTAGCTGAGACTGTTGTGGATGCTGGAATAATTTATAACCATGTTGAATGATTCCCCAAGCACTGCAAGGAAGCATTGCTTCTCTTCTCTAGCAAAATCACTGTGAATGCTCTGCTACACCTAAACTAGCTATTTCCAGGGATGGAGAAGGGCTGCTTGTAGAATGTCTTGTACCATTATATTGAACCTACATTCTTGTACTATCTGCTCAATATCCTTAGCACAGTGGTTCTCCAACTTTTTTTTCCTTTGATCACTTGAAAATTGCTGAGGGTCTTGGTGGATTACTTAATGATCTTTCCAAACATTGTTTGTACCATTAGCTAACTATTGTAAAACGCTTTGGATAAACGTATTATATAAAAAAAAACCTTAATAATAATAAACTTTTTTTATTCTACAAATAAAACACACAACTCCTATTTTAATATCAGTAATCTTACCTTTCTAATGTGATGGATGTGCCCTCTCTCTCCTCCGCTGCGGCAGCCCCCGAGCTGGGGTGGGAAGAAGGGCCACAGCCCTGGAGCTGGGGAAAGTCACCTCTTTCTTTGGCCACTGCAGCCCTGCAAATCACAAATTCCCCCACCTCCTCTTCTCACCCCACTGCCCCCTCCCACCTATCCCTTATTCCCCACAAAGCACCACCTCACCTTATGTGTGCGTCTTCTCCAGGGTCCAGGCACTTAATTAGTGGAGACATGCCTGCCCGGCTCCACTAATTAGGTGGGTGGCCCTTCGTTCTCTCATGTGCGGCTGCCCAGGCACGCACCTTAGAGGGAACTATCTGCGGACCACCTGAATGGAGCTTGGTCCACGTTGTCACCACACCAATGGTGTGGTGCTCTGCTCTATTCAATGTCGATAACAGTTGGCTGTGTGCGTGTGTTCCCTCTGCGTGCTGACTCCGAGCAGACTCCGAGAGAACTCCCAATGACCATAGACTCCAATAAGGTACAAAGGCATCCAGCCAGGTTTATTGCCAAACAAAACACAGTCTCTAGTTCCCCGGATCAGATGTCTGCTGTTCCTCTAGTACATATATGCTCCCTGACAATGGACACAGCTCAGTCAGTGGCGGGACACTCCACTTCCCCCTAGGTTGGACAGAGACACCGCCACAGGGTGGTGCATTGTTAGACACAGGTGCAAACAAATGACACATCGTTCTGGGCCTCTGGTACCTCATATGGGCCTCTGATACAAGGGTTTATGTTTCAGGGTCTCATCTTACTGCAGACCACAGTCTGAGAACCTCAGCCGTAGCATATCCTGACCACATATAGGGCTGCTTACTAAGGCCATCGTGTGTCTCATAGGGATGGGAAACAGGAGTGGAACAGATTCTCTGCATTTACCTCCTTCTCTTAAAGGTCCTGAGTTACAGAAACTCTGGACGTGGCTCCTACCAGAGCCTATCAATGTTGCTCTAGAGGTGGCCACAGGGAGTCACTAATAACCAATGTCAGGCGCTCCCAACTCTTCCCACAAGTCCTCCACTGCACTGCCAGACTGGAGAGCTGGCGGGACCTGAGCTCCTCAACATTGACTGTGCCAAGACAAGCTCAAGTGTGAGTTTGAAGACAGAACTGTACATTCGTCCTGTTCCCAAACTGATACCATGGCCTTGTCGTTTGTATATACTAATCCTCATGTCCCCTTGGTCCTAATTCTCTAGCCATGGAAGAGAGAGCAATTCAACGAGCAGAACGGAGGAGGGAACTGGAAGAGGCCAAGAGAAAAAGAGAGGAGAAGAAACTGGTAAGTAAAGCCGAGAGCTAAGCTGAGACTCCCCGGCTGAGAGACTGGCTGTGAAAGGAAGCCCCTCACAGGCAAGTGCTGGGAAAAGCTCCTCCTTAATTTACATGATGCACTTGAGCCCATTGGTAAGTGTCTGATCGACACCCCAAAAACAGATAAAAACCCCTATCACAACAGGACCTCACCAGCCACACAACCTGGTGAGTGACTGATCTCTGGAGCTCTGAAGGCACTCATTTTCTCCCACTTCTGCCCCTCTTCCAAGCCCCTCCATCATTCCTATTATCCTTCCAGCCAAGGAGGATGGGGTGGGATTCTCTTCAGAGCCCATCAGTTCCATTATTGAATGGTCCGCATGGGTCGCCATTGAGTGATGTGAAATACTAGACTCTCTGCTTCTCTTGCTCTTGGGATGAACATGCTGCATCTTCAACCCTCCTAGAAATAAGATCTTGCTTATGCATCTGGGTGGAGTCCCTGAAAATCCGGGGTTCATCCAAGTGTCACTTTCTCTTCACCTACCAACCCATCTCTCCCTCTACAAGGTCCTTAAACTTAAGGAAGGTGGTTGGACTTCTGTTTTTTCTATCACAGACAGGGCTCAGGTAGAGTTTTTTTCCCCTGCTCCACACACTCATGGGCAGCATTGCATATCCGGCTAGGTATGTGGGTTTTTTTCTACCTTCCTCTGTAACATCAGGAGGACATGGAGTTTGATGGACCTTTGATCTGATCCAGTACAAAGTACAGCAAGTACTACAGTTCTTTATTTAGTAGTAAATGTCTGCCAGCAAATAAAGATGATTTACCATGTATGTGTGTGTCTGTGTAATTAATGTGGTTAGCCCCACTCTGCCCCATGGAAAGTATTTTCCAGGATCTCCAACCTGTATATCCTCAGGCAGCACTTTCAGACAAGTGCCTGGAAGTTAGAGGCAGGAAGGGAGTTGTTTAGATGTGAATAATCTTATTCTAGGGGAAAATAAATCCTGAAAATCAGAAGATCAGATAATCCACATGACATCCTGAGCCCAGCTGCTTTCAGACAGAGCAGCATCTCACCCAGGACCTGAGTTAGGTGGAATGGAATGAGGCCAAGACAATCTCCATGGTTCTACTATCACAGGGGCTCTTGTGGGTTATAGTCTGTGCTAGAATTTGTCATAGATGTTCCTTTGACAGAGGGGTCCTCTTAAATGCAACCAACCGTTACTATAATGCTAAGGTTGTGATGTTATCTGCATTGAAATCAGGAAGTTCAGAATAAGGATCCTCCAGAAGATGATGTTTTACCGCCTGTGGGAGGGAAGTGGGTAGAAGTGGTTTAACCAAACCATAGAGAAGGTTGTAATTGGTGGGCAGGCCAGGATCCAGATCGTTTCACTGTGTACCCAAATAGGTTTGCTCATCTGTGACTGACAGGCCTTGAGGGCTTAGGCAGTGTGGTTTTCGGTTCTTTGATGTGTGCTCAAGATGACAGCATTGTTGAATTGAAAGTGATCGTGCTACAGAAAGTGTTGGTGTGTGGAAGGTTTGTGACAGGAGAGGGCGAATGCTTGGAGAATGGTGCTGTGCTGGGTGTGAATGTTGCCTCAGTGAAATGACTTAGTGTCCATGGCACATCAGGGAAATGCAGTTGAACCACCTTAACACTAACTTCATGAGGGTTTTGTGTGGGAGTAAAAGTAGAACATCCCAGATCATAGAGGCAGCCTGTGGAACTCAGGTCTGAGTGAGACACTGGAGCTGGATAACCTTCAATAATGTGTCAAGTTATTCAGGCACAGAGAAGGGCTGTGAAATGCAATGCTTCAGGCTGTACATTGATCACTTGCAGGAAGCAGTGGCCTTCGCCACCCTAATGTATATTATTGCACAACAGTTGCTGGTCACTGGTAGAGGCCGGATGCTCAACTCGCTGGTCTTTGGTCTGAATGTCCTTTGTTCCTGTGAACGTTCACATGTGGTGGATCTGGTTTTATCCAAGACGTATCCTTCTTTCCAAGGTACAGCTGAAGGCTGAAGAGGAAGAGCGTCAGAGGAAGGAAGCTGCTGAAAAAGAGGCCCAGGTGGAGAAGAGGCGGGAGGAGAGGAGACAACAGAAATTGGTGCGCAGAACACTGCATGCCCCTGCCCCACAACCACAACGTTAGCGAGCAAAAGCCATTACCCTCGGGCAACTGTTCAGAATGAAAAGAGTTGGGATCGCAGTTAGTGTTCACAGAATGAAACCCACGATCACTTTTGGATGCTCCCTTCCTGGCAATTTCAACAGAGGCCATGGACGCTGCACTCACTGTCCAGTTGATCCCTGCAGATGTTTTGTCAGGTTTGAGGTGAATCAGTGAGGTTGTGGGGGGGGGGGGGGGGGGGAGCCTGCCCTGTGGCTGGCTGTGCTGTATCCACACCTCATTCTGAGTTGCTCCTCATCATGTTCCTATACCCTACTGCACCAATAACAAATATGTAGCCTAAACTAAATAAGCCCTAGAAAAAGTTCCATAGTGTGGTAGCTTCCCCCCAAAGAATGGAAATATCTCCTCTGGAATACCAGCAGTTTCTGCCTGGCAGGAACTGCCATCTCAGAGCTATTGCTTGGGAGTGAACTGTGGCAATAGCCCAAGCACCAAGATGCTTTTCAATCCCAGAGATATGCTTCCTTTCTCCCATTCATTGACCTAAACGCTGCTGTAGCACTTCAGTGTAGACACTGCCTACCCCGACGGGAGGGGTTCTTCCATCGGTGTAGATAATCAACCTCCCCGAGAGGCTGCAGCTAGGTCAGTGGAAGAATTCTTTTGTTGACACAGTGCTAGCTACACAGGGGGGTCAGTCAGTATAGGTGCATCTCTCAGGTGTGTGAATTTTTCACAACCATACCATACATGAGCTAGATTCTCCATTTCTTTGACATACAAGTTGGGGGGGGGGGCTTTTTCTAGTACTGTGGTCATTCTTCCATAATGGTTTCAAGCCTTCGTGATTTCTTGAGGGAGACTGTTCCCCTTGCTCCACACATAGCCATGGTTGGCTCATTCCAGTAGGGGCTGATGCGTTTGTATGTGTCTGAGATGTTTGGTCACCTTGTGGTAGTAGCTAAACAAGCTGCAGATTCCTATTTCTGGCCAGGTCAGGATCCCCATCTACTCGCTGTGGTTATGTGCCTCACCATCCATTCCACCCCGGATGAGTTAAACTGCTGCTCTTTGAATTGCAGAAAGAACTGGAGAAGCAGAGAAGGCTGGAGAAAGAGCGGCAGCTCCTGGCGAAAGCCAGAGACCATTATGAGAAGGTCCTGCTGAAAAAGCAGGGGCTGGAGCCCTGGAAGAGACTGAGGGAGCAAGCCAAGGAAAACATGGCGGTAAAGTGCCTACTGAGGGGACGAGAAAGGGAGGAAGCAGCAGCCAAATGGGATTGTGGGGAAGAAACGGGTAATGGACTCTGAAGTCAGAAGAAGATGGAAAAAACTATTGACTGACTGACAGTCTCTCCCCCTGCAATGGCACCCTTCCTTAACAGTGTGTTTCCAATATTACATTCACCCAGCAGTTGATCCTCACAGGTATTCAGGTATCTAACACCAATTAATTTCAAGTACCTAAATACCTGTGAGGGTCTGGGCCTTAGTGCTTTGGAAAATTTGACCCTATGACTCTAATTTGAAAGGAGAAGAGCAAGAGGAGACTTGGTGGTTGTATATGAAATAAAGAAGGGCAGACAAAACCTCAGCTAGATTCTCCCACCTCCCTGCGTATAAGAACAAAATGGCACACAGTGAAATAAAGACTGCAAATTCAAAGCTGATGAAAGCAAATCATTTCTGATTAGCATGCAACCTGCGATACGCCCGTGATTTGAGGCTGATAGTGTGGTAAGAATCAGTGTGACGTTCTGTCTGACTAAGGAGGGCACCTGCAGTTATACAAAGATAAAAATGACTCGCAGTCCTGAGGGGCTTTCAGTCCTCAGTCGTCAGGCCGCAAGCTGATCAGCCACTTGTCAGAGACATAGTCAAGCCAGTGTAGTGTGGCACAGATTGGCATGGTGCATCATGGGACCTTTTGCATTAAAGCTGAGATAGTTTTGCAGTGGAGTTTCCCTGGCTGCGTCCCTACAATATATTTATTTAGGTAACTGGCCCTTTTCTCCCCCTCCTAACTCTGCTCAGATGGCACAGAAGCACCACTGCTCAGGATTGCAAAGAAAGTGCCTGCTGGCCTGGCTCTGGCACGTCCAGGAGAGCCTCGCTGAGAAGATGGCTCGGGCTGAGGAATTCTCTTCCCACATGTTACTCAGAAGGGGCTTCAGGAGCTGGTTAAAGGTGAGCCCAGACCAAAGGGGAGGGGATGTTATTAACCCAATCAACTGCTCTCACACGCCAAACCCAACTTCAGGGCCTACAACCTGCACCAATGGGCTCCAGGTGAACCTTGCATCACATGGACATTGCATGCTGCCTGCTATGTCACACTGACCTCCCTTTCACATCTGTCACTTGCCTCCTCAGCCCCTTTCTGCCTGTCCACATCACCCCTTTCTCTGCTCCTTTCCTCCCCTTCTCACTCCTCCTTCCTATTGCTCGTCTTCTCACCCCTTCAATCACAGCCTCCTCTTTGATCCCCTCAGTCATTACCCCTTTACTCCACTGCCGCCTCCCTGCCTGCCTTTCTCATTCCCATGCCCATTACCTTCACCAGAGATTTCCTTGACACTCTTCTGTTGTTTATGGGGAGGCCAGGAGCACATGCTTACCTCTTTCTCTCTGTCCATTCTCCAGTACAAGGATTATCTTTCTGCTCTGGAAGAAAGAGCTAGCAGGCTCTATGTAGCCTCCCTCAAGAAGAAGTTGTTCTGGGCTTGGTTTGACCTGCTCAACGAGGAGAAGAGTGCATTATGGGAAAAGCAGAAGATCGCCGCTGAGCACAGTGATAGGTAAACGTATTCCCCTAGTAGAAGTTGTTCTTACTTGGCATGTACCTACCCTGTGGGACATTTTTGGGTGTCTGGGCTTTCCCCTTCAATCCACCATATTTAGACAATCCCCTGCTGTCACTTACGTGTGAAAGGCGGCTCTTGCTTGTGATATTCTGGTCTCATGATATACACAGGGCTAACTGTGGGTGCAGAACATCTGAGGTAAGATAGCTTTGTGCAGATTGGAAAAGGGAGTTTGGTCCTTAATCTTTTCGGTAATTATGCATTCCCTGGAGGAGGGGCAGGGAGAAGCTGATTAGACTTTCAGACTCAGTCAGTGGTTCTGGCCACACAGCTCCTGTTAAAAAGCCAGCTTAGAAAAACTTTTACAAACATTGATAGTGAGTCAAGTGATTGTATGGGAATAACACTGCTGCTGTTCTCGGTGACCTTGCAGATTGAATGGGCTCAGTTTATGAATCCAAAACTGATTAGCTGCAAATGCCACTTGGATCTGAGAATCCAGGTGGTTCTTTCTGCCTCTTACTCGATTCTGCAGTGGGAACTCAATTGACAGTTTTGTTGATGATGAATGAAGCTGAATAGATTCCAATTTACTCTCCCGTAGCTGTGCTGTAGTGCAGGTTTAACAGGAAATTTGTTACAGTCAGTACAGCGAAGAGCTAAGTCTCAAAGACACTACAGGAAGCAGAGAAGTCCAATCCCATTCCCCCTTCTGACTGTAATGGCATCTCAGCTGTATAATAAAGGTGGGATCGGTGCAGACAAGCTCCATCACTGGCTCATGGGAAGAGTCAATGAAATCAGCATGTTTTTTTGGTTTTAGTTTGCAAGTTTAGCTCACACTCCTGCATAGTTTACTGATGAACCCGCTTGACAGGGCTAAGATCACGATGGTGCCTGGTTATTGGTGACAGGCACAGTGAACTGCAGGAGTAGAGGAGACTCCGGAGAGACTGGAAGTGAAGTGACTGGGCCTGCAAGCCGCTGAGGCTACTCTTTTCTCTCTCACTCCTTCCCTGAGGGAGCCTCCTATGAAGAAGCCGCAGTCACCTCCTCTTTCTCAAGGACCCTCGTTAGTCTTGATATAACTAACCCCTTTCATCTTCAGAGCGCTCAGCAAACACTGACTAATGAATCCTGCCAGTAAGAGGAGTGAGCTCTGGAGGGAAGCCAAGAGAGAAGGGCAAAGTGTTAGTATTCTGGGATGATTGACAGCTGTAATTAAACTGCCTGCACTGGAGAGTTTTAACCTGTCACTGCCCTGACTGTAGCAATAGAGGGGATGAATCCTGGGGGGGGCTCTGGCTGCTCTAGAATAGAGCGGAGGTTTTTAATGGCCGTGTGTGATGGCTCTGTCCATTCAGCTCCTTCTCCCTTTTTTAAAGGAGAATAACACTGACCATGTTCAGGGCCTGGAGGCAGTACCCAGCACTGATGAAGGATGAAAGAGAGAAAGAGGCAAGGAGAGAGCAACTACGCAAGAGAGTAGCCGAAATTCTCCCCGACTTCCGAAGATGACGGGAAGGACTCTGGGCAACGCTCCCTCTGTGATGAGCAGAGTGGACCTGAGTGGAAGGATTCAGCTAGTGATGTGAGCTCACCCTGTGAATGACAGGAGCTCTTCCTGGTTCGGTACAGCGGGGGGGCATAGGGGCTGTTCTAGGGCCCATGGCCACTTGTGTTTCAAGTGCCACTTTTAACATTCAGTCTAACCTGAGGGTGGTAGTGGAAACTGGATTGTTGGTGTCACTCTTTAGCCACTAGGCTGCTTTCCCACAGTGGGAACACTCCAGAGCAACACCCCGACAGACAGGCAGTGAGCGGGGCTGGAGCACGAGAATTGAGGCAGGATAAATTCCAGGACAGATGCAAACTTTGCTTGCAAACCTCCCCAGGGATTTTTGCTGTCTTTAGCGTGGAGCTGGTGAATTGAAACACGGAACTTCCTCCCTAAGGGACAGGAAACACAGAACCGAAATGTGCCTTTTTGTGCTGCAGCAGAGCCCTGCACGCGCTTCTGTTGTCGGTACTCTCGCTTTGTGGTTTGACACAATGTGGCTGTATCTGCGAATAAATGAATGGAGATCTTTCACCCTCAAAAATAGCTGTATCGTTGCATGTCCTGCTCAGCATTACACGAAGCCCTGCCCACATGAGGAGCTGTTGTATTGTATTCCTTCACTTTAGCAAAGCTTTTGATACGGTTACCCATAGTATACTTGCCAGTAAGTTAAAGAAGTATGGGCTGGATAAATGGACTATAAGATGGACTACTTCCCAAATGCTAAGGAATTCAAGGCACGACTGTTGCCCAAAGCTTGGTTCCAGACCTGACTGCTGTCAAGTCATGGGGGCACATATCTAGGGGTGGAAAGGAGTTGAAGGTGGATGGAGGACAGGTGAGTGTACTGGGAGATCAGCTGGAAGCATTAAAGTCAGATTGTGTGAGAGAACAGAAGCTGGAAGGAGGCTGGGGGGGGGGGGGGGAGGGAGACCGCTTGTGTAGAGGTACTGCTTGTGTGGGCACTGCAGAAGAGATCAAGTGTCCTTTGGAGAAAGATCAGCAGATAGGGGACGTGGGCAGAAGCGAAGAGCAGAGGATCAACCTAGCCAGCTTCAATTCCTCAATGCAATTTACAGGCTCCCCTCCACTCATCGGTACGCTCCTGGCTAATGTGTGATAGAACAATAGCAGCAGTGTCTGCCTCTTGGTGCACACGGACCCGCTGAAATCTCGCCAGTGCAATCTCTACATACTAGGATGCATTAGAGCCAGCTCTTCCGTTCTCGGGTTACCGGCCTCCTTTTTATAGCGAGACCATTTTAATCCTCTCATCCTGCTGTATTCGTACACCAGTCAGGAAGGTGCCATGTGGGAACAGTATGTTCTCCTCCTCCCCCCTCTACGGCTGGGTTCTTGGTATAGGTAAAATTACAGTTAGTGAGATGACAAACACAAGGTCACAGTGGGTTTCTTATCAAGATAGAATTACAGGCAGCTGGTGACAGGACAGTTCAAGGCTTTTCCAGGGATAGTGGTGGGAACACAGGAATTGCCACACTGGAGCAGGCTCTCATGCACCTGTATCCTGTCTGGCACAGGGAAAGGCAGATTCTGGAATAGTCTTACCCTGGGGAAAGGTTTTTCTGAACCACCCCCTCTTATGGCTTGAAACACACAGGTTCGATTTTTGGATGCTAGATTTGTGACATCTTGGGTTTGATATGGACACGCACAGCTCTTACTAACTTTAGTTAGTGTTTGTTCAGCACCGTCTCTAAAAATACTGCGTCCTTAGATAGAGCACACAAAGCATGAGGCACCTCAAACCCATGGTCATGCATCATAGATGGGCCCTAGGTGCTCTTCAGCATCCTCCCTTCCTGCTAGTTTAGCAGACCCACCCATACTCTGGTAGACTTCCTAGTTTGGAGGATTCCAGTAGAGACCATGTCACGGGGAGGTGCTTCGCTTGTTGTCGGATGTCTGTGAAGGCCTGGGCTGCCGTAGTTATGTCCCTCACCATCTAGGATAGAACAGTTGAGATAGATGCAGTTTCTCATGAATTTAGTGCTAGTGAATGGGTTAGAAACACAGCTCTTGGGACTAAAGTCCACAGGGATGAAACTTTACCATAACAGTTTTCTTCTGAAGCAGACCTTGCCCCTTGCTGATTTCAGCCAAACAGGTAGATGAAATAACTGCACACAGAGCAGCCAGCGCCCAGGCTCTTTCTGATAAGGCTAGTTAAGGATCTGTTGTTCTCGCTGTCCCAGTAACTCGACCCGATTAGGAGAATCAGTGGCGAACCACATCTTTTACCCCTAAAGGGTTCAGACTAGTGAGCAAATCAGCAAACCTCAAGGGAGGTGCAACCGCCTTATCCAGCTGGAGCCCTGGCCACTCAGGAGGAATCAGGTCCTCCTCCCCCACCCAACAAAGCTGCTTCTTCCTCCCTCAAGAGCCCAACTCCCCCAAGTAGAACACTTGACGAGAGTCACAGTTTAGTGGCAGATTGTATAGGACACCTGTAAAACACTGAGGGCTTGGTTAGACTGGCACTTTAAAGCGTTATAAAGCCTCCAGGAGCGCTATAAAGCTGCCCCCGAACACACTGGCAAGGCACATTTTGCGCTAAAAGTCTGATCTTATCGTGCTATTTGTAAATCACCTTTTCGAAAGGAATAAAAGCTTTTGTGTATTCCCTGTAGCGTGTTATGGCCAGTGTTATCGGTCATTACGCTATAAGGGATCTCTGGCACGCCTCCCAGCCATTTAAGGCAATTGACGTCTTTGTGTTGTTTTGCAAAGGGAATTAGGAATGCGGAAGTTTCTTTACATTTAAATCCTGTAGCGCTAAAGAATGGATACATTTGAGGCGCTTCTGGCGGCAGTGAGAGTAGCGCAATAGGGCAGGTATCCCAGCATTCAGCTGGGTGCAACATGCTTTGCAAAGGAGAGGGGTGAGGGGGAACGGGGAACGTGTATGCAGGGAGACAAGTTTAGGCTGTCAGTGACTTTACCGTAGAGGAAACTGACAGGCTCTGCATTGAAATCACACAGCAGGGTCCGTCAGCATTTCCAGCAGTTATTTCCTGTGAGTTGTAACAGACAAACTGAAAAGGTACTTCCACATTCTTCCTCCTGTTTTCCAAACAACACTTATACGTCATTTGCCTTAAATGGCTTGTTGATTGCCTTACATTGCTCGGAGGTGTGCCAGAGATCCCTTACATCGTAATGAGTGATTCATGGGTGTTCACATTCGCACCGTTGCGCTATAGCGCTAGCGCAACAAGCCTTATTACTCTCGGAAAGGTTTTATAGTTGCGCTTTAAACGGTGAGTTTTTGCACAAAATGTGACTTGAAAGTGTGTAAAGTTAGATAATTATAGCGCTCCTGGAGGGTTTTAGCGCTACAAAGCACCAGTCTAACCATACCCTGAGTGAAATTCAGAGCCTGATACTTTTCTGTAGATAAAAATCACTGACACCATGGAGTGCTCTCCCTGCGTACACATTCCTCCTCACCCCCCTCCTTTGGAAAGCACGTTGCACCCAGCTGAATGCCGGGATAGCTGCCCATAATGCACCACTCCCTGTGCCACAGCAGTTGCAGCAAATGTGGCCACGCCATCCCATGTTATAGCGCTATAGCTATTGTGGTATATGGGTACCGCTATAACCAAAAGCACTATAATCATGTAAGTGTAACCTAAGCCTGAGTGGCTGTTAAGGTTTTCCAAATTGAAGCTTTATCCCATCAAACACTTCCCACCAGGTGGGTGAGTTGTAAGAAAGTTTGGCATGAGAAAATAGATTCAGCCTCAGCTGGTGACTGTTTTACAGTTTGCTTCCTGCTTTAAAGCTTGAAGTGATGCAGAATTTAATGGTAGAAACCTATGTGCTTGAGGTTATGCGGAAATACTTGGGGAAGTTCAATCCTTTCCCCCCTGAGACGAGGAGTGATGGGATTAGGCAATACCAGATGTAATGATGGTGGCATGCTATGGCTGCTTACTCACTGGGAATTGGGCTGACTTCCCCCCCAACATCCAAGTTCATTTCACAGCCACTAGATGGTGGTAGCTTTCAGTCACTACTGACCTGGCTGGATTCAAGTAGAAATGCAAATCTCTGTAATCCAGTATGACTGGCTGGAAGCATTCAGTTCCTCTGCACTGTATAGTATAAATTAACCAAGACCACTCTAGAGCTAGTTTTTATTTTATTTGAACTCATAACGACACCTCTCTGAAAACGCTGGGTACGTTACAAAGAGGCCACCCAACACAATCCTTTAAATAAAGCTCATTCATACAGCAGTTCACATTTATTTAGGGCTCCTCCTGTCATTTAGGGGGGGAAACATCCAAGTTAGAAACAATTCTTCTTTCAGACCCCATATTTTTCATTTTACCATTAAAACCATTTCCCTAATGATGTAAACTCTGGGAAAGTCAGATTCCCAATTTCAGGAAGGCTCTCACCTTGTCCCTTGCAGGGTTTTCACTTGACAAACATCCTTGCAGTGGAAGAAAGTCCTAGGGAGCAGATGCCTCCATTGAAAACATAGTAGAGATAGGGAAAATACATCCATAATCACACACACACACACATCCCGCTCTAATAAGGCAATATTCATTTATACAGAGAAGGAAGTCAGAGCATGTGATTAAGATACTAGGCAATATTAATTTGTCTAGAGAAGAAACTTTACAGCACATGATTTTTTTAAGACACTTGAAAGCAGTCTATGTTGAAGGAGAAAGCACCATTACAGCATGGAGTCTGAAATGTGATTGGAATCTCTGGCAGTGCTATTTCTTGGTCAGCAGTGACTTCAGTCATTTGGGTAAAGGTGAGACTCAGGAAATGGCCTTTAAAAAAAGTCACTCATCTACCAGAGCATGAATGCAAAATTGAGAAGAGGCAGTTCGGGCAGAGGACTAACTTATCGCTCAGACCATGCATCTAACTGTGCAACAGCTGTCACTAAATTCACCAAACAGGATGCTGGTATCTGTGCAATTCTAGTAGTATTATGACAGTTCGACCCCTTTAAAATTCTTCCTGGTCTGCAAAGTGAATCCCACTCACTAGCACTGAAAGTCTCTAAGAAGAATGCTACCAAAGCGGGATAAAATTTTGTACATTTCAAATTGTTGAGGCAGAAAACCAGGAAAAACTATTTTAAAATGTGCTAGTCCCCAGTCTTTTACCAGTTCTAGACACTCCTCTTCTGCAGCTCAGAATCTTCAAAGGAGCAGAATGATTTCTTCACTGTTATGCATATGAATGACAATTTACAAACAAGTGGCTGCTCCCTGCCCCAAGGAGCTTACATTTAGGTATCTGTTGGACCCAGCTGGGTGCCCAACCTGCTGCTCATCTGTCAAACAGAGTGTGCTCCCCATCTATCATATTACTCACGTGACTATCCCTCACCAGCCTGCCTTGCTTTATTGCACAAACTGCATCTCTTATCCCCTTTTCACAGACCCAAGACTCTTCATGTCCACTGCTATGGTGGATTTTAACATTTTGCTGCAAGTTTGCCCATTCTTAGTCCAATAAACCAAGGTTAAAGCAAAGAATGTGAGATAACCCACCTCACTGGAAATGAAAGGGAGGGCATTGCCCTTCCTGCTGCATTGTGGGTACTCAAAGGAAGCTCCATACCCCAAAACAAAGTCAGTCAAACTCAGGCTGTTCTGTCCTTTTTATGGCAATATGTCCCAGTGTTAGTATTTATGTTATTATAGTGCCTAGGAGCCCCAGTCATAGACCAGAACCCATTGTGCTAGGCACTGTACAAACACAGAACAAACAGTTAACATTGTGCTTTCCCTCTCCAAAGACATTCATGAAGTAACCCTCTCTGGGGAAGAGTAGGACTTTTCGTCCCAAAAGGCAACATTATCTCAACCTTTCCATGGTCTCAACAGGACAAAGGTTTGTGAGATCACTGCATGAGGCAGAACCCTTCCATCTAGCTCCCCACGGCCCCTCTAAATGTATTTCTGCTATAGACACATTTGCAGTTAAGTAGCATTGAGTAAAGCTCTTGATGTGAGCATAACTCTAGTCCCAAGAGAAGTCAGATCATCATGCTCGTCCACTGCCATGATTATTGTGATCCACGTGACTGCTTACTCATTGAAATGGGGATGATAAAGGGCCAGACATCTCCACAGCTCTTGATTTTCTTCTTTCCTTCCCTCTGAGTGGAGACAGGTTTCTCCCTTTAAAAGCGATCTCAAAAAGGGGACTGCACAAGTCAGCAGCTCTTTCCATGGCACTGGGCTCCAAGGCTCATTAATTATGCTCTGGGGCACAGAAGTTGCATATACCACTTTAGCAAGCAACAGAACAGTGCAAAGGGGCATATTGACTTGAACTTGGGCATCGTATCAGGAGTGGGTACGGTGATGGTGAAAGGTGCCAGGCCAGCAGATTGGGAGGCTGAATGTACACTAAGATGGGAAGGGGAAGCTTGCCCTGGTGCTCTCTCCCCTCCCCCACCTCACACACACCCTTTGGTAATACACTTTATCAACCCTGCCCTAAAGAGAGGACCTCTAAGCAAGGAGAAGGGAGTTCAAGTCTCCCCTCAGTCCTTGGTCTGTCTGCCACCAAGGAAGCTACCCACCGACTTGTTTTTGTGGAGTGGACACACATAAATAATTAGAGTGAGATTCCTCCCAGCTCTTCCTGTGCATCTCAGTCCGGATCTACAATACTCCAATGCTCTCTGAGCCTAGGGCTTATCTAGCCCAGCATATCAAATTACAGTGGTGTTTCCAAGTGCACAAACAGGGCTGGAGATAAGATCAGCCAAATGACATCACTTGTGATTTCTGCTAAAAGTGGAGCAGGTGCACTCAGTCCTCACGGGCCTGCCATAACCCCTGCCAACCGCTTCACTTGAGAGAGACAGTGGGGGAAGGTAACATTTTTCATTGAATCAACTTCTGTTGGTAAAAAAGACACGGTTTTGAGCTTATTCAGAGCTCTTCTTCAGATCACGTGAGCTTGAAAGCTTGTCTCTCACCAAAGAGAAGATGGTCCAATACAAGATATTACCTAACTCACCATCTCTCTCTAATATCCTGACTATACAACATCTTCATTTAGCATTATTCTGTGAAGCACAACAAACCCTCCCCTCATCCCCAGGCCTCCGAGGTGAATCTTGCCTTTCCAGTTCCTTTGAGAAACATACCTACTGGGGGTAGAGCACATTCGGAATGACTGCGGGGACGGATCTGGGCAGCTGTACTTCAGCTGCGAGCCATCTCCCAGGAGTACTATTCTTCTCTCATCACAGGGAAGGGGATCACAAGCCAGTAGCAGCATCTGTCAAGGGTCTATTTACTTCCCACCTGGCCAATTGCCCCAGAATGAGTGACAGCTACTTGGGAACCTACAGCTTTCTTACTTGGAAAATATTTACCAGCTCTGTGGTGCTAGCAATTGCTAAGAGAACAAAAATATTTCAAGGGAGTCAAGCCCTTGGATCAACTCAGAGAAGCAGAGGGAAGAAATCACTGGCACATAGAGGAGGAACCAACCCTCCCCTCTAACACACAGATGGAATAGCCCCTTTGGGGGAGCTAAGAGGACAGGACCTAACAGCCCTATAGCTCTACTGCTCACAAAGGCACTTAAGATAAGCACTAACCGCTGATGCAGCTTTATGGATGGGATGGAAGACTGAAAGATATGCCCACAAGAGAGAAGAAAGGTCCTAGTTGGTTCTTGAAGCTACCTCAAGACAAAGCCCCTTTAAATATCTTCCCCTTGGTCCAGTAGGATTGCGATCCTGTCTCTTGAAATGGCTTGCTCTTGGTACACATTATAGTTCGCCTCATCAGCACAAAGCATCACATTTGTGAAACATGGGTAAGACAGGGGAATCTGTCCTGATCCCTGCAGTGTCCAACTGAGGCCTGGAGCCTGGCATTTGATTCTCTTGGCTCTGAAATCCAGACGTGGAGTACCCATATTCTCAAAATCTTGTGCTGTTGTTAATCTTGCTGAATTGTGCATAATTTCTCTATGTGGAGGCAGGTGGGGGAGGAGTGTGATTGCCTCTCTCCCAGTTGGTGCATATGGCTTAATTCATTCTGCACCCCACTTTTGGCCTCTAGTGTACGAGAGCTCTCTGTCCTTTAATACCTCTTAAGACACAGACGATGAGATGGGCACAGCTGCCAAGTCCGTAGGGAATGGCAGTGGGATCCCTGTGGAAGGAGCCGCTCACCTCCACAGAACGTCACTGCAATCAGTGGGAAAGGGGTTTCACACAATGTTTGCAGCAGAGCGCTGATGAGTGGGTGACCCCAGGGTTAAGAACTGGCCCCAATTGTACAGGAAGCCCCGGTTATACTTGCCCGTGTCTACCACAATCCCGCCCAGAAGCCTGCGCCCGGTGTTCTCCCGCAGAGCCAGCCGAGCTTCCCTCTCGGTCACGTTGTAGCTGATGTTCAATAGCTGGATGAGGAGGATGTAGCCCATCCCGGCCGTTACAATGGCACAGTACCACACACACGTGAATGACAGAGCAGAGCTGGCAGTGGGGAAAGAGATGGGAAGGAAGCTATTTAATGTGGGCACGGCTGCTTTAATCTGTAGCTTCAGAGATTGAGAGATTTTTCCCTTGGTAACAGATCTCCCGTCTGTCCCTTTCCACATCTGCTACAACAGCCCCTTTCATCAGATGATCCCAAAGGGTTTTACAGACATTAAAGCCCCACAACATTGCTAATAATGATGCTTAGCACTTACACAGCCATATATATTTCCAATAATAATAATATCCAGCTCGAACACAGCACTCTTCTCCAGTAGAATGCCAGGTGTTTAACAACAGTCAGTATCCTCCTCCTTTTACTGAGGCCCAGACTGAGGACTAATCATCATCCTAATAAAATTAAGCTCTTATCTAGTGCTTTTCATCAGTAGATCTCAAAGTGCTTTATACAGGAGGGCAGTATAAATATCCGCCTTGTACAGGTGGGGAAATTGAGTTCACCACCACAGCCAGGATTTGAACCCAGGGTCAGCACTGTATATATCAGGGGTTCTCAAACTGGGGATCGGGACCCCTCAGGGGGTGACAATGTTATTACATGGGTTGGGGGGTCACAAGCTATCAGTCTCCACCCCAAACCCTGCTTTTCCTCCAACATTTATAATGGTGTTAAATATATACACCATTGTTTTTAATTCATTGGGAGGGGGGGGGGGCGGTCACACTCAGAGGCTTGCTGTATGAAAGGGGTCACCAGTACAAAAAACTTTGAGAACCACTGGTATAAACATTAATGTTTTTGTCATTGTGCCTGGGAGAGAGGCAGCATTAAGACCTTTTTATACCCGGACAAACTCACGCACAGAAATGTGAAGTGACACAGTCACATCAGCAACTCTTTGGTGAAGCTGGGTGAAGGATCCAGGGGGTCTGACTCACATTCTTCTGCCCTAACCACTAGATTACCCTGTTTACAATCAAACTCTAAGGCAGGGGTAGGCAACCTATAGCACAGGTGCCAGAGGCAGCACACAAGCTGATTTTCAGTGGCACTCACTGCCTGGGCCCTGGCCACCGGTCTGGGGGGCTCTGCATTTTAATTTAATTTTAAATGAAGCTTCTTAAACATTTTAAAAACCTTATTTACTTTACATACACACAATAGTGTACTTATCTATTATAGACTTCTAGAGAGAGACCTTTTTAAAATGTATGACTGGCACACGAAACCTTAAATCAGAGTGAATAAATGAAGACTCAGCACACCACTTCCGAAAGGTTGCCGACCCGTGCTCTAAGGCGAGTTCAGCTTATACAGTCACAGGAGGTAGCAGCTGCAGTCTAGGATCCATCAGCCTTCATTCCCTGTCTGTTCACTGGATCTAGCCACTCAAATGCTCTAGATCAGTGGTCCCCAACCCCCGGTCCGCGGACCGGTACCGGTCCGTGGAGCAATTTGTACCGGTCCGCGGCCGCATTCTCTTCCGGCGGCTTTTCGGCGGACACTGACGAGCGCGCCTCCGCCTTGTGTTCCCGACCGCGTTAGGCAGCACTCATTTCCGGCTGCCTTCACTTCCGGTGGCTTTTTAGCCAGCACAGAGGGCTTTTTGGCGGGGCATAGAGCCCGCCATCCGCAGAGTTAAGTTTCCAGCCGCAATCAGAGTTTCGGCGGCTTTTCGGCGGACATACTAAATTCCATCCCCCGGAAGGAACAAAAAATTGAAACGCCCGCCCCGGGCCGCAAACAATGAGGGCCCGCGTTCACCGGTCCGCACGGCTAAAAAGGTTGGAGACCACTGCTCTAGATGCCAACCAGCCTCCACTCTCCCACACCAGTTGCATGGGAGTATAAGGGGGTGAGCTTTCAGGGCAGCTTATAAAAAGTGCTAGACTATGAAGGCCAACCTCCACATGGCTTGATGTCCCAACTGACACCTAACTTGGACTGGTTTGGTCTCTGCTGCAGTCACAAACCCAATCTCTGCATTGCCCTCCCACCTTCTCTCCTACAACTCAACCTCTTTCCTTTCCCACATCACTGCTACATCCAGTAGCCCCCCAAACTCTCGGACCTGACATTTCATCTCCCAACTTCCCTGACCACTTTCTTGTTTATTGAATTCCTTTTCCCTACCCCCAATCTGGCCTGTTTAGACTGCAACCTCTTCAAAGCAATGCCGGGTGTGTAAGCAGTGCAGGATCTAGTCCAAAGGGGAGCTCATCCCGATGGGGCTTCTAGGTGCTACTGGATAATACATAAATAGGTACCGGAACTATAGGATAACACAGAGGCAACTGGGTGGAAGGAGGCTCTGCAGAGCTGGTGAGGGGGTGGTGGTAGAGTGACCAGATGTCCTGATTTTATAGACAGTCCTGATATTTGGATCTTTTTCTTATATAGGCTCCTATTACCCCCTATCCCCTGTGCTGATTTTTCACACTTCCCGTCTGGTCACCCTAGGTGGTGGGATGCAGCCAGGGAACATAAGGGCTCCTGAGCACTGGGGAGGCAGGTTGAGGCCAGGCAGCGGAAGGGAGCAGGTGAGGGTGTTTGGAGGCAGCCAGAGAGTAAGAAGGGAAGTCTGGGGACTCAGACAGCAGGGATTGGTGAAGGGAGTCAGATGAAGAAGCAACAGTTTGGAAGACTCATACAATGAGGATGAGGTGAAAGGACAGAGCAGGGGGGACAAGCACTGAGGGGTTGGATGGTCTTGTGTTTAAGGCACAGGACTGGGACACAGGAGAACTGAGTTCCAGTCCTAGCTCTGACTTTCTATGGGACCTTGAGAAACTAACTCTGTGCCTCAGCATCCCCTGCTGTAGAATGGGGACAACACTTGTCAGTCTCCCAAGAGTCATCAGGATAAATTCATTGTTTGTCAGGCATGATGCAGGCCACAGGAGATGGACTGGGGCCTCCAGAACCAGAAGCAAGTAACAGGTGGAAACTGAGTGACATGATCTGACCTCTGAGGAAGGACCCAAGTCCCCACCCCTTGCCCTGAGAATATTTCTCACCTGTAGTCTGCATAGGTCCCTGGGCAGTAGAACAGCGCTATGAACATATTTTGGCCCCTACAGATGGTGTCCAGGGTCAGTGTAATTCCATAAACGGAGGTGAGCAGGAAGAGTGATAGCGCAAGGATAAAGGCTCGGTGGTTCCGCTCCCCTACGCAGCTGTTAATCCTCCAAAGGAAAGAACATTTTATAAAACTTCACCTTTCTTTACTTAAAAAACACAACAATCCCAAAAGTGTCTCTCTCCCTTGACTGGCAGCGAATTTGTCTCCTAGATGTGTCCGTATAATATACTCACCAGGGTGCACAGACAGCCACTCAAGGGCACAGGCTAGTAGTTTAGGCCAATAAAGAAGGAAATGTAAAAACAGCATATTCAGATGCTGTCAGTGTCAATATAGCTCTGGGAAAGCCTCCCACATCCTGTCGACTGCCTGCTGGAAGGCTCTTAGCTTCTCCTAAAAGCCTAAGAAAGGTGATGTCTCCTTGCTTGATGTGACTGCGCACCACCATCCCTGGGATCTCAGGCTGCATTTACACTGGCAATTTTAGGGACTCTCCCCCTGCTGCTGTAGCACCAGTGCAGTTCCAGTGATGGAAGCAATTGCAGGAGTGCTAGCATATCACACCATTTATACCTGCTTAGAGCACATTTAAACATCATGGTGGGGGAAAAAAAGCTGAGCCCTTTCTTACATTATTAGCTGTCCCCTCAGTGGAACTGTACTGGTTCTAGAATCACAGTCTGAAATTTCCTTAAAATTGTCATTGCAGAGAGACTAGGGCCCAGAGAGAAAAAAAATGGTCTTGAAACAGGATCTCCTACACCAGAGTTGGCTAGTTACGAGGACACCCTACTCAGGACAAATGACAGATCTCTGTACCAAGAGGAAAGGCACCAAATCCAAGTGGTGGCCCTATTTGACTGGTAGCATCTGGATCAAAGAGCAACAACTTCTTTAACCTTAAATAACAACCTCAGAAGTCTGTGGCACCTACCAGACACAGTGATGGTCCAGTCTCCTTACACATATGCCACACAACCCGCAATGTCCAGCCCGAGGTGGCCTAATCAGCTGACATTTGGTGCACCAGTCCTCCTTTGCTCTGTCTAGTCCTTCGGCCAACATTCTGGAAAAGCCCTTGGCATCATCATTCTTAGCATGACAGCTGGCAATGCCAGACAGAGCTGCTCCATGAAGCCCATTGGAGCTCCCCGGGACTTTCCTGTTTGGCAAGTCATTGCTGCCTTGATATGGTAATTTTCCATTGCTCATTTGGCTGGCAAGATAGCCAGGGTCTCTCTTGGCTTGAGACAGGGCCACAAGCATGAGAATTAGCCCACAGGTGAGAATAATCACCTGAGTGTGCCCCACATGGCCTCGGGGAACCACTTCCTGGAGGAACACATAATACATGTATCCCAGAGAGAACAGCCCCAGGCTCAAAAAGAAGAGAGTCCGTCCCTTCCTCCTGTGTGTGAGGTAGTAGTACCACAGCACCAACACAGGAAGGGATGTTAGGGTAACAAGTGCCAACAGGAAGTGCAGAGCTGCTATGTGGAGGAAGACTGGCAGCAGGACGAGTGGTGGAAGCAGGGTGATATTGATCTTTATGGCCCCTTTAAGCCAGGGAATGCGGAAGCGATCCAAGATGGTGTCTGCAATTCTCTCTAACGTCCCAGGAGGCAAAGATCTGCACGTCAGCCACCTGTTAAGAAAAAGCACAGATTTTGCTCACATACATGAGCCACTTCTGTGCTGTCTGCTCCCCTCTTTCTTCAATCTCTCCTCACAATCTATCAGAACTCACAAGATTCAATCACTTCATATCAATTACACTGACACACAAAAATATCCATTCCCCTTCCCACTTCTTTAGCCTCTTCCTGTTCTACACCCATCTGATGTAACCTGTAATCTTTCTGGGACAGGAACTCTGCCTTTTGAAAGAAATCTCTAAAGACCAAGGCAAGGTTATTCTATTAATAATATTAGGCCTGTTCACTCTCTAACTTCGTTGATTCCATCTACCCACTTCAACAAAATCAAGCCCTGATCCAGAAACCAGCTGAATATCAGCTGTGAAACTAACAAGAATCAGGTCTGGGTGTCCACAGATCTCTGGACACCCAGACATTACCCTAAGGCTGCAGACCCTGGAAGTCCTGGGTCTCTAACAGCCCTGCATAAGAGCTGACAGGAAGCCAGGCAGGCAGGAATCCTGCCTGTGGTTCTTTGAACCCGGTGCATTTCCACGAAACATTCTGGGTTTGACAAATGAGAATTTTCTGGTGAAATCCCGTTTTGCTGCGAAATTCCCAGCCAGCTCCATTGCCCCAGCCTTTACCCCAACTGGCCAGAAGGCTTTTGACATCCCCAACTGGCACAACCAACCACCCCTATTCCCCAGGGAGATGTTTCCAAAGCTGAGCCCGACCCCACAGTGCCCCGTTGTGGAGACGCCGGTTCAAGGCTGGGGGGAGAGACACCCCTGGTCGGGAGCGTGGTGTGAGGCGGGTTAAAGGCCAGGCTCTCTACCGTTCACAGCCCTCATCGAGGTCCTGGCAGTCACAGCAACAGGCCACCAGATGGTTCTTCTCCCCGCTCCGGTCAATGTACTCGCAGCAGCACAGCGGCTCCTCCATCTCAGACCCGGCGATCTTCTCCCTCCTCTCCCCGGGGCTCCTGCGGCGGATTCCTCCGGCCGCTGGGGCTCCCGCTTGCTCCGGCCAGCGTGGGATGGAGACTCCAGCGGGGCAGGGCCCCGGCTGCCCCGGCACTGCTCGCAGGGGGGTGCGGGGGGGGGTGTCCTGCGGAAGTTAGTAGCCGGCTAGTTCTGACCCAAAAGCCCGACGGGCGTTGAAGGGGGGACGGGGCCAGCTGGGGGGAGGGCTTCAGGGGCAACTCGTCTGCTCCCCGGCTTAGACCGGCAGCTCCAGGGCCCCACTGCTCGGGCCGGGCCAGCTCGTCTGGGGACGAACGTGGGGTCCCAGCTGCCTCCTGAGACCATCCAGCGGCTCAGCCCCTCCCCCCGCACCCACCAGCCTTGCTCCACCCGTGCCCCCCCCCTCTTCCTCCTCCTCCTCCTCCCGCCCCGCCCTCCGGCGCCAGCGCCCCACACGCCCCGCCCCTCACTCCGCACACCCCGACCCCCAGCCTCCCTCGGGAGAGCAGCTGCGATCGGCCACGCCTCCTACGGGCTAGCACCGCCCCCATCACTCACCTGACATGCGTAGCCCGCCGCGCTCCCTACCGCTTTCGAACCCCGCCCAGGCCAACGTCAGCCGGGATGGCCCAATGGCGACACGGGGTTAGCTTTCAGGCCCGCCCGCTGAAAGGGCGAGGAGGGGGGCGCAGGCCGGGCGGGGCAATGGCGTGTTCCCGCCTGCCCCGAGCCGGGCACAGAACGCTGCGCAGACGCTACGTCACAGAGCCGGCCGCGCGCGCTTCCGGCCCCGGCCCGTTCCCAGACAGCGCCGCACGCGCGGCTGTAGCGTTGCCCGGCCAGCCTGGGGCGCTGCGCTCCCGCCCCCAATTGTTGCATCGGTTTAACTAGGCAGGGGCTTTGCTGAACTGCTGCAGCTCCCCGGGTGCGGTCATCAGAGGGGCCGGGGCCACGCGGGCTTGCTCCGGTTTAACGTCGCTGTATCCTCGCTCGCATCGCTGCAGACCCCGCTAGTGACTTTTCAGAGCCGCAAAGGGGAAGGAGCTGCCCAGCAAAGTAGACAAAGCACGTCCCTGCTGGTACCGTACTGCCAGGGGCAGGCAGGTTGCACAATCAAAACTGTCGTCTGTAGCCAAAGGCTGTCGGGAGAATCCGACTCATGAGTGGCTGCAACAGACAGGAGCAACTGCAACTCGCCTTCCTGCTCAATACACAGTCCTGGGAAGTTCTTGGTTCCTAGACAGTCACAGTGACAACATAGTGCGGGAGGGTAAAGCCTATGGCCATTAACACAAGCCAGAGTATTTCAATCAGTAGTAGAGAAGCACCAGTCTTGCATCCTAACTGCTAAAAACTACTGCCTTTACCCACATGCTTACAAAAAGAAAGGCAGGTCGGCTGTGGATACATAAGGAGCAGCAAATAATGCCCTAATCTATGTCACGGACTTGGCTCATTCCATCAAGTGCATACAGTGAAACCTCGATATAACGGACTAATTCGGGCGGGGGGGTGTCCGTTAAAACCGAAAGTCCGTTATTTAATAATTTTTTTAAATTATTAAATAACGGACTTTCGGGTGACAACGGACACCCCCCCGCCCGAATTAGTCTGTTATATGGAGCCGTGAGTCAGCCCACCCCACCCCCTCCCCCCGCCCGGCTCCCCGTTGCGGGGAGCTGGGCGGGGGGGTTGACAGCTCCCGCCCGGCTCCCCCCAGCGGGAAGCCCGGCGGGAGCTGTCAAACCCCCCGCCCGGCTTCCCGCTGCGGGGAGCCGAGCGGAGGCTCTCAAACGCCCCCCCCCCCCCCCGCCCGGCTCCCCGTTGCGGGGAGCCGGGCGGGTGGGTTGACAGCTCCCGCTCGGCTCCCCCCAGCGGGGAGCCGGGCATGAGCTCTCAAACCCCCCCCCCGCCCGGCTTCCCGCTGCAGGGAGCCTGGTGGGAGCTCTCAAACCCCCCCCCCCCCGGCTTCCCGCTGCGGGGAGCCGGGCGGGAGCTCTCAAACCCCCCCCCCCCCCGGCTTCCCGCTGCGGGGAGCCGAGCGGGGGCTCTCAAACGCACGCCCCCCCCCCCCCCGCCCGGCTCCCCGCTGCGAGGAGCCGGGCGGGGGGGTTGACAGCTCCCGCTCGGCTCCCCCCAGCGGGAAGCCCGGCGGGAGCTGTCAAACCCCCCGCCCGGCTTCCCGCTGCGGGGAGCCGGGCGGGAGCTCTCAAACCCCCCCGCCCGGCTTCCCGCTGCGGGGAGCCGGGCGGGAGGGCGGGGGGGTTTGACAGCTCCCGCCGGGGTCCCCGCTGCGGGGAGCCGGGCGGGAGCTGTCAACCCAGCCGGCTCCCTGCGGCGGGAGCCGGCAGCCCCCAATAACGGATTTCGGATGCATCGGAAATATGGTCCGTTGCATCCGAAGTCCGTTAAATCAGGGTCCGTTAAATCGAGGGTTTACTGTACAAAGAAAGACACTTTCATTGCCACACGGTGCTATATGTCTACAGCGCCATCTCCACTACAACTGCATCGGGGACCTGGTAACAACTGTGGTCCTTCAGTTGTAACAGCTCCAGTTTGCAACACAGTCAGGACCACCACTGTATTAGGCTGCTTATAAAATATCAGCATCCCATCTACACTGGAAAATAGGCTGGGTCAGGGACAATTATAACCAGGTCCCCTAACACAGTCCATAGTTGTAGTGTAAACAGGACACTAGTTTTTATAGGATATAGTCCTGTTTTAAAGGAACTCCAAAATACAATATACGCTGGTCAGTAAATGGGTTTGTAGCACAGTGACGACCTGCATACACTGGCCTGGGAAATGTTGATCCTTCCTCCACTACAAAACAGCCATCTTTCAATACTTGTAACCAAGCCATACTATAATACAGTTTCTTCTTGCTTGTGTGAACATAAAACCAAACCCATAACACAAACGCAAAAGGGAACCACCTTCAAGCATTAAAATACACGTCCCTCACATATTTAGTGTGTTTTGCTGTCCACAAAGAGCTGAAAACCATACAACAGGTGGAGTACAAGCATGTTTCTCAAGCATGATTAAACATGCCAGCTTCTGTAGTGTAGAGTTGGCAATGTAGCAGCAGCCATGGTTAATCCTAGTTCAGGTTTTTTAGGAAGTTGCTAACAGGGCTTCCCCTACCAATATAAGGGCCTCCTCAATTTTTGTTTCTAATCTGGTCCTTTCCCAATGGTCTGCTATGTCAGGCCATTTGGAAAGGCTAGAGATAGGAGAGACAAGGTAGCATCATCACTGCTGGGCTTCACACCAAGGATTGATGGTACACTTTCTTCTGGAGTGCTGAAATTTCATTAGGCAAGCAGAACAGATGAGGTGGGGTGGGAGGAATTACAACAGTCTATCAGTGTGCATAACAGTTTAATAAGAGATTAAACACGAAGCTCTTTCACTGTGTGTGAAACAAAAAATACAATCTTAAAAAAATAAATATGGGTATTTCAAACTGCTGACTTGTTTTACAGAGTATGTGCATCTATGCAGGAGCATATGAAAATCCTGGCTTTGTGAAACTACTACCTGCTGTTATTTCTTCACAGAACATCCCCCATCCTGCCCCCGCCGTAGCTTAGTGCCAATGATTCTTCAAATCAATATAAAAGAGTTAAGATTTCATTAGATACAATCATTGCTGTGCTGAGGTTGCTCTTTGTAATTTGTGCATCACAGTTACACAGTACAGTACAATGTTCTAACTCATTCACACCTCTGGCTTGTTCACAAGAAAACCGCATGTCTGGGTGGGAGGGGGTAAAGATTCTCAGAGTGACAGGACGGCAGAACCTGCCCTGTTTTATCCAGAAGTCTTTATTAGCTGCACTAGCAGCTGCTGAGCAAAAAATACTAAAAAGTCCTGAGACAACAAAATGTCAAAACCCCCACCCCCAAACAGACATGCAGCATTTTCATTCTCATGACATCTTGAGTTGTGGGCGTTGGTAATGTTAACTTTCAGTGTCATCACTCTTGGTCTTGTTCAGGTCATCAAAGCTTTGCTGAAGCATAGAAAGGGAGCTCTTCAGCTGTGGAGATACAACCCCCACCCCCCAAAAGTATATAAATTATGCTGCTGCAAGGATGAGATGTCAATGTTTTATTTTTACATTCAGAGTAATTCCCTCCCACCCTTTCATATTAACAGTCGTTTGCACTAAACTACGTATATTACAGCTTTGTCTTTTAAATCCAGGGTTTGCTGGTGGGCAGCCTTTTCCTGGGCAAATTGCACATCAATTTCCATTTGTCTTCCCTTGAGACCGTCACTTGATGAGCTGGGATACATAGAGAACCCCCTCCTGCCAGAACAGGCACCCTCCCCCCTGCTAGGCAAGCACAGTACTCTGCATAGTTACAGAGCTGTCCTAAGTTCCGTTACCTTGCTAGGTTATCCTGCAGTAGCACTGGCTACATTGCAAGAAAGAAACCAGGACATTGTTGCTGTACATAGCAAACACTGAAAGGAACACCACCACAAGATGTGCGCTATAATAGAGGCATGATGCCTTCGGTGTGCTTTGAGGCACAAAGGTGAAGGCATAAAACTGCCAGCACTCAGAAGGGGCACAATATTATAGCAATCTAAAGTGTCCCATGACTTGAACAGGAAAAAAGTGGTGGGTGATTTATTTATTTTAAGATAGGAAATGTGATTAAATTCTCAGTCAATATATTTTAATATCTAATTTTCTATGTTCTTTAAAAATACCATTTTAGCTACTTGGAATTTACTACTATCAGAATGGTAGGAAGTTAGGAAAATAGAAGAGTCAGAAAGATAAGAAAAAAAATATGGGGAATCCATTTCTACATTCTGAGATTTCCATCACTCATTAACAGAGATATTTTTGTAGCTGTGCTAGAAGTGGTTAATACCAGATCAGCAGCAATTTACAGGCAGGGTATACCTGTGAACGAGGAAGACCAAAAACTACCATTGTCTCGTGATTTTCCCTGAGAGTATGGGGAAAGGTTGATTAAGCTGCTGACGGGCAGGAGTAGTTTGGAGCTCCTCCACAGCTTCTCTACCCAAAAAGACTCTTCTAGCACATTTCTAGGATTTATAAATAATTAAGTTAAAAAGGTGAATAGGCTAAAAAGTACAAAAAATAAAATAAAATCAGTCAACTCTGCAATCTTTCGTTTGCTAAGCCATGGCTTCTCAATCCAGCAGTCACAAATGGGTCTGCACTCTCCTTTTTATTATAGTTAGATGGAAGTGGGGTGGGTCCCCAAACTTTTTCCTGTTATAATATAGGGTCATGGTATGGAAAAGTTTGAAAATCACAGTGTTAAGCAACTGGAGGAGCCTGGAAAGGAGGAAGGATGAAAGGAATGATCCCACAAATAACTGTTCTCCCTCAAACACCCTTAACAGATATTTTAAAATGTGGAGTTTTTAAATTAAATACTGAAATGGAGACAGAGCTAAATATCTGCACACTGATGCCACTGCAGGTGAAGCCAGCTCATCTTCATCTGTTGCCATCTTACATACACATAGAGCAAGACGGATGACCAAGTAAAAGGCTACACAAAAAAATCCTCAGAGCAACTTGAGCAATTGCCCAGAGCTCTCAGAAAAACAAGAATGGAGCCATTCAAAAGCAACCCAATCTTAACTTTTCCTGGGTTCACAAATGCACCAAAGCCACCTCATAACCAACATCAAAGGTATTTGATAAATGTAAAAGGATCAGCATGAACACTTGATCTTTGTCCATCACAAGGGGGAGATCACAGAATCCTAGAAATGCACGACTGGAAGGGACCTGGAGAGGTCATCAAGTCCATCCCCCTGCTCTGAGGTAGGGCCAGGTAAACCTACACCATCACTGACAGGAGTTTGTCCAACCTGTTCTTAAAACCTCCAAATGATGGGGATTCCATAACCTCCCTTGGAAGCCCATTATAGAGCTTAACTACCCTTTATAGTCTGAAAGCTTTCCCTAATATCTAACCAAAATTTCCCTTGCTGCAGGCTAAGTCCATTATTTTTTCACAACCTTTAGTGGATATGGAGAACAATTGATTCCTATCCTCTTTATAACAGCCCATAGCATATTTGAAGACTGTTATATGGTCCCCCACGTTGGGTTTCTTTTTTCAGGACTAAAAACAAACAAACCAAAACAAAAACACTAAGCATATTTAACCTTTCCTAGTAGATCATGTGTTCCAAACCTTTGATCATTTTTGTTGCTCTCCTCTGGACTCTTTCCAATTTGTCCACATTTTTCTTGGCACACAGAACTGAATAGAGTACTCCAGCTGAGGCCTCACCAGGGCTGAGTAGAGCAGAACAATTACCTCCTAGGTCTTACACACAGAACTCCTATTTGTACACCTCAGAATTATATTAGCCTTTTTCACAACTATATCCAAGGTTCTGTTCACACTGTGGCTTGTAACAGTGTTTGAAACCATTCCCAAACAACCTTCCAGCCAATGGCTTTGATTATGATAATTTTCCAGCAAGACCAACACAGTCTCTGTACTATATTCAAGCTTAAAATGAAACTGACAGCCATCAAGGAAGTCTGATAACACCAGAGCTGCCTCAACACAACTTTCACCAAAACAAAGGAGCAAAGTTAGAAACAAAGATGTAATTGGAAAAGATTATTCATATCAAGAGGGGGTTCTTAAGTGTTGGCATAAAACACCAGTTTGTGAGATGCTGGTGCCTTTCCTGCCTGATGGTCTCCCACCAAAAAGTGGATCAAATATTCTTCCACTAGGATTTGCAGTTCAAAGCCCCCAGGGCATCCTAGAGCAAGACAGGCTGAGTTTCAGCCTGAGAAGACTTCTTGTTTGTCTCCATTCCTGCAGTGATTGCTCTCAGAAAAGCAGCCAATCCAATCTGAATCCAATTACCTTGAGGTAGGCTGCTAACTCCTCACAGCATGAAATTTTCCACTGTGTATCCAAGTCCTACTCTTCTTAAAAACGCCTTTCATTTGGAAACAACCTGAAATCCAGTGGCTGTATGATGCTTCCTGCCTGGACTTTATCGCTGGGTCATACTAGGACAGAAGCAAATTCAAATCTACCTGCCTACGTTCCCTTTGTAAGCATTTTAGTATGATATGCCTCAAACTCCTGGACTCCCAGAGTTATTTATGCTGGCAGATATGATTTCTGCCTTATCACAGGGTGATCCAAGGGAGCAGAACTATACATTATGGGAAAATGTTTTTAAAGGAAAATTTAGACAATGAATATTTGCCAGATCTACCAACTGTGGAACAGTCTCCTAAGAATAGTGTTGAAGCCCCGTCATAGGAAACTGAACTAGGCAAACCAATGGGGCATGTGGTCTAGGGAAGAATCCAGCACTGGCAGGAGGAGGGACCACATTATTTAATAGGTGTGCTCCGCTTCTAATCTTTATGATTCTTCAAAGTGCAATGAAATATGGAGTGGTCAGGAAATAGGCAATTTGTACGGAAAGACAAATGAAGCCCAGCAAAAGAAAAGGGGCAAGGCCTGAAAATGTTGCTGCTTTCTTTACACACCCTGCTGCAGCTTTGTTCTTCCCGAAGACAGGCAGCTGCAGACCGGCTCATTTATTTCACAGAGCAAGACATTTTTTAAAGGGGATTTGAAAACTTGAAAAACAACCTTTATGTTTTTGTTTCCTCACAGCTATCTCAGAAGCAACAAAAGTGTGTGTGGGGAGGAAGGCCTACCTGTTCAAGCATTGCAATAGAGTCCTGCAGCACCCCCTTCACCTGCTGAACCTGTTCCTTGTCCCGATGAGGGATATTCTCTCTGGACACCATGTCAGGGGCTAAGCTGAAAAGGGAACATGTTGAGAATCATCAATGCCATGGAATAAACATCTGTACATCCATACCCAGCAAGCTCCGATCTCTATCTACACTCATTAGCGCTTTTCAAGTGAGGACCGCATTAAGACTCTGTACAGTTACATTTGAAACTATGTTACCACCTTCTTACAGATGTTGCCTTAGTGCATTTGTATACAGAGGAAACATGTATGTAATTAACAAAAGGAATTCCCCAGGCTTCTAACAGGAGTAAAATCCTTAATTTGAAGGAAAGTTAAAAGTGATCTAGTTCTTCTGCCAGTCTTACATTGCAAAGGTCTGTCCTAGCTCAAATTAGAAGTATTGCTATTCTCTGTCCCTGCTAAAGATTAGGTTAGATTTTGAAATTCTGTCTTTCAATGCTATGTCCGACAGAGGTGAAGCAAGACAGGTGTCAAGGTCTGCATTAAACAAATGGAAGCGGGGTAGCCAAAGGCATCATGAACATATCAGCCCTCACACTAAAATCCTTTAAATATAGAGACATCGGTTCCCAAATTGTCTCCTCCAAGTAGTATACATAAACCTGATTATTGAGAATATCAAGTCAGTTTGCAAACACTGTAATGTATTTAATTGGATCACAGTGCACAGTGTTTGAAGATGTAAAGTACAACAGAAGTGCTAAGCGTTAAATTATATCACACTCCAAAACTGGTCACTCCAAAGTGAGTGGGACATGAACTTGGAGTCATTTGTACCTTGCAAGGATCAGCAGAAAGGAGAAGGCTGTAACTCTGTGTAGATCTCCATGAGACAAGATGGAGAAATACATCAGGGTAGACTGTGCAGAAAGGGGTAGGCTAATCCTAAAATGCCTTGGAGAGGGAGAAAGCCAGTGATGCAATGTGAAGCCATTTGCTAGATAGCAGCGTCAAATGTAAAAGGGCTACAGGTCACAAAAGTATTTAAAGATTTGCCTCCTGAAATGTGCTTGTATTGAGTCCAATCTAAGTTATCAGGTTCTTATATTTGGATGAAGACAAGGAATTCACTCACTTTAAAGACTTCTCATCCTGAAGGTGGACCCGGTAAAATGACTGAGCTGCACGCTCTATCTTTGATAGTTTAAGGAAGAGAGTCACATTCAGCAAAACCAAGAGCAGCAAACTGTATAAAGAAAATCAGACTGGTTTAATCATTGCTATCATTTTGCTTCTTCAGCATTACATAGGCCATGATGGCCAGAATGAATAACGTTCTCTCTTATCTGAAAAAACCCTCAGGAAAGAACCTGAGAAGGCATCATGTGGGAATTTAAGGTATCAAGAGCATCCGAGGGGGACGTATTAGGCCGTGAAATAGTCTTTCAACGGAAGTGTTGGAAGTCTCATCCATTGGCATTTTTAAAACCAGCATGGATGAATACTAGAAAATGTACTGTATGATCATCAACTAGCAGCAGCACAGACTAGTTCAACCACTCAGCTTTTTCATTCTACATACCATACAGTAATTGAGCTCCTCCCCTGGAGTCTTCCTCCCATTCCCCTGGATGATGGAATGCATGATGACCACCCTGCTCACTGCCCCTAAGACCAGCCCTGATTAGGACCCCATTGTGCTAGTGCCATGTAAACACAAAAAAGAGAGAGTCCCCTTACAATCTAAGAATGATAAGCAACAAAGGGTTTTACTCTGAAGACCACTAAAGACAACTCCACTAGTGGCCCATATACCATAGGCTTGAGAAGCACTGGACTGCATGAATAGTCTTTTCCTGCTTCCATATAGGTGTAAATAAGATTAGCTCGCAGACATCAGTCAAATTGTGGTTTAACATCTGTGAGTACTTACAAGATGCTCATTATCACAATGATGGCTGTGGTCTTCCTTGCAGCATCCCTTTTCCTTCCTGTAGGGCATAGAATCTCAGAGTTGGAAGGGACCTCAGGAGATCATCTAGTCCAACCCCCTGCTCAAAGCAGGACCAATCCCATTTTTGCCCCATATTCCTAAATGGCCCCCTCAAGTATTGAACTCACAATCCTGGGTTTAGCAGGCCAATGCTCAAACCACTGAGCTATCCCTCCCCCAAAACTGGTCATGAGGCAGTTCATGGAAAAGATCAGGTTAGAAATGCTCAACATTAATTCTCCTAAATAGGCGTCCAGAGTGCACAGCAAGTGGTGGATTTGATGGCAGCCCCAATAGACAGACACACCAGCTGTGTGCAGTTTGAGATGCCCATTTATGCACATAAACTATTTCTCTATCCATCTCAATGGAGGAGTCAACTGGAGAATCAGGTTAATATGTCCATCTCTTATGCGAATGCAAAGCAGTGCTGTGAAGTATATTCCTGTTAGCCTTGTTCTACACTTAAAACTTAGACTGACCTAGCTACGTTATTCAGGGATGTGAAAAATTCATGCCCTTCAGAAACATAGTGTCTGCACCAAGGTTTAGTGTAGCTTAACCACTAGGTCGGCACAATAATTTTTCCATTGACCTAGCTACTGCCTCTCGAGTAGGTGGATTTACTGTAACTACAGAAAAACCCCTTCTGTAACTGAAGCATGTGCCTATTCTACAGCAGCACAGCTGCAGCTCTGCTGTGTAGACATAGCCTGAGGCAAAGCAGCTCCCAGTGGGTACTCACTTCCCTATGCTACCTGATCACATTGCCAGTGCTGCAGACCAGTGACCATTCTGGTCACATTCCACGGCTACAGACCAGTGACCATTCCAGTTTCTTTTCTTGACTATTGCACCAAAAGTCAACCTGGTTTCAGTAATTATCATCCTGCAGAAAACACTTTCAAATTCAATTGAGTGCAAAACCTCTCCCCGTTGGACACCTTTGGGAATCACATATTGGCATAGGGCAGGATGAAGTGTATGTTTCTTTTTAAACTGAAAGGGTGCCACCCACTACCACCGATTGGTTAACCTAGACCAGGGGTCTCCAAACTTTATGAGGCAAGGGCCATATTAGATTTTTGAAGGGGCTTTGTGGGCTGAAGCAACTATGAAAAATTCAAGATATGTCTCCCCTTTGCTCCTCCAGCCACTGCCATGGCTCTCACCCCTCTGCACATGGGGCCGCCGGCAGCAGCTCACGGGCGGGGGTGTGGGGGGGGTGTGACAGGTTCTCCACGTGCCTGCTCAGCTGGCGGACCGGACAAATCAAAGCCGCAGGTCAGATCCAGCCCCCCAGGCCGTAGCTTGGAGAATCTCTGACCTAGAATCGTGTAAGTTACCTGATCTCCTACAATAGTTCCTAACATTCAGATTTCCTGGCCTGGCAAAGGGATATACATTAAGGCTGAAACATGTACAGAGACAAAATCATTCACCTGGAAAACTGGAGCAGCGGTGGCAGATTAGGAATGTGGGAATTAGCACAGTGACATATGCTACTAACCCAAGTTTACTCTGGTATTCTCAAGGGCTTTTTTCCTGGTTTGAAGTCTGTGTTCTCAGTTCAGTGGTTATGATTTAAGTTGTTTCATACAAGTCAGAGTTCTCTGGCACTCATTAGTGCACAGATGGTTCCTCTTCTCTTTCAAAGCAGTTACTGTACGCCATGACTGATTACAAGTCAATCTGTCATGTTTAGTGGCAGGCAGGGGCAATAGTGCTAGATCAGCTTTAGTGCCCCAGAAATGACTTAAGCAGCCAGGAGATTGAGAAAGAAGTCAGTTGAATTAAAAACACAAAACAAGATTTGGGATGATGAGTCCAGGGGGCAAATGTAAAATTGTAACCATTTCAAGGACTGCATTCAGTTACCTGTTTAGTCAAAATCCAAAAATTAAATACTTTGGGATTGTGTGCAAGGTCTCAAAATCAGGTTGCATTGCTTTTCCTGTGCAAACTTTGTGCAGTGTTTAGAGTTACCTTGGAGCAGAATACATTATAGATTGCACTTGCGTTCAGCAGATGCTTGTCACTGCAAAGAGGATCAGACATGCTCCAGATCCTATCCAAGCTTTAGTAATGTAAAATAAACATTAACTATTAATCCAGCTGTCTTTACCTACCTGGGTCTAACAAATACACAGAGTGGCATCACATTTGTTCTGTCTTACTAATTAAACACCCTCTCTAACACACATGGTTTGGACAAGCAGCTGAAATAGAAAAGATGCTGCTATACCCACCTACTATGTTGCCCTGGGACTCTAATCCAATGTCCCCAGAAGAGTGCTGTGAAGAACGCTTAGGAAGCAGCTCTGCCATATTCCGGTGTAAATTCCGTCGTCGTCTTCTTAGGGCAATAAGTTTACCAGGATCTTCTATAGATTGGGTTATTGCATATTCTTCCATTAGCAGATCTGATTCTGCAGTTGAAAATAAGTATTTATTTTTCCCTTTGCTTTTCAAATGGAAAACTCACATTATCTGGCTATGATAGAGAAAATAATAGGCAAGGCATACAAATCAATAGAGGCGGTTGTCTTCTAGATTAGAAAATATATATGATACATAAGAGATTCCTTAAACTGTACCATTGACTTGTACTACGTTCATTACATTTGGTACTCTGCGGGTATGAAATATAGCACAGTACAGCTTAATGTATTTGCCAAGCACTGTTGCTTTCTTTCTCATAGCTACAACCAAGGAAGCACTTTGATGGAAATGGGAAATCAAATTAATGGATTTTTTTTATTTTATTTTTTGTGTATCTTCACACCACTTCCTTGGGAGCTGACTCCTATCTCATGGGCACAAGACTATTGACTGCTAAGAGGAAAAATTTTGTAGGAGCTCTTTGATAACATACTGGAAGCACAGTCTAGTGGCACCCCAGAGTTAGCAGTATATTGACCTAGGGATCCTCTGACTTGAAGGAGACACAAAGAGAATCTCACACTTTGTACATGTATTTCTAGTAGAATCAGTTTCATGACCACTAAAATGTACCAGATCCATCCACAAAAAAGATTTCACCCTGTTACTTCAAAAAGCAAATCCTCACCAAGTTGTTTGAAATTCTCCTCTATCCCGCTCCAGGTGTTCTTCTCAATTAGAGACTTGATGAGGCCCCATGGCTGCTTTTTGTATTTCACATCTGTGGAAAGCCTGCAACGGCACAGAACGGAATGGTAAAGTAAGTGAAACGGTAAAGTTAGTGGTTGTCCATAATCCAAAACAGTCACTATTATAAATAGGCAAGTCATTGTCAGTTGGCAGCACTCAGAGTGAAAAGGTAGGGATTAGACCTGGGTAAAGAAAAACTATAAACTGCATTGCAGCTAGAGCTCTGTGGGAATTTGAATTTCCATTTCACAGGACTTTCCACAATTTCAAAATTTGTTTTAGTTCCCAATAAGAATGAAAAGGAATGTTTATATCCCAGAGAAAAAATTTTTAAAAAAAATCTTTTCGGGTAATTTGTAATGTTTCACTTTGACTTTTTTTTATAGAATTTAAAATAAATTTCAAAACAAAAGCTAAAATGTTCCATTCTGAAAAATGTCAAAATGGAATGGTTTTGACCTTATCAAAATGCTTTTTTCTCCCCCAAATGTTTTAAACAGACTTTTGTTGAAATTAATAGGTTCCCTTGGGAAGTTTCTGGTTTGATGAAACAGCATTTTCCAACAGAAGAAAATTATCAGAAATTTTTCTACCAGCTCTAATTATAGCTCAGTGTTACAAATGGTGTTACATACTGTATTTGCTATTCTCCTACACATACACTCTACATCAGAGGTGGGCAAAGTACTGCCCATGGGACCATCCAGCCTGACCCTTCAGCTAGTCCCCAGCCCCTCCCATGCTGTCCCCCCTTCCCCGCAGCCAGCTGCCACATGGGCAGTGCGGCTGGCTCCATCTGGGCAGTGGGGCTGTGAGCTCCTGCTGCCCTGAGCAGCATGATAAGGGGATGGTGGGATTGGATAAGGGGTAGGGAGTTCCAGGGGGCAGTCAGGGGACAGGGAGCAGGGGGCTGTTGGATTGGGCAGAGGTTCTGGAGGGAAGGTGTCAGAGGACAGGGAACAGGGGGGTTGGATAAGCGTGGTAGTCCCGGGGGTCCTGTCAGGGAATGTGTGTGTGGATAGGAGTCGGGGCAGTCAAGCGACAGGGAGGGTTGGATAGTGGGTTGGATCCTGGGGGGGAGGGCAGTTTGGGGTCCTGGGAGGGGGCGGTCAGGGGACAAGGAGTTTCAGGTCGGGAATTCTGAGGGGGAGGGCAGTCAGGATGCGGGAAGTGGGAGGGTACAGATATGGGGTGGGGGCCAGGCTGTTTGGGAGGCACTGCCTTCCCTAACCAACCCTTCATACAGTTTCACACCCGATGTGGCCCTTGGGCCAAAAAGTTTGGCCACTCCTGCTCTACATTCATTGCTTGTATATCCCTCTCCCCTTGAGATGTTATGATCACCATACATCTGAATGAAAAGGATCAGAGGAATTTCCTTTCAGAGCCAGTCAATGCTGCTTTGTAGGCCAGGTTTACAGTACAGATCTATATCAGTATAATTGTATTGCTCAGGGGTAGAAAGATCCACCCGAGTGATGTAGTTATACCAACCCAATCCCCTGTGTAGTTTATGTTGATGGGATAGCTTCTCCAAGACATAGCTTCTGCCTCTCAGGGTGGTGAATTAATTCTGCTAACAGAAGAAGCTCTCCTGTTGATGTACTAGTGTCTTCACTAAAGTGGTGCAATTGCGCTGCTGCAGCGCTATACATGAAGACAAGCCCTTACATCAGCTAGAAGGGTTGCTCAAGGCATTCAGTTTTCCCCAGGCACAGAGTTCACCCCTTTCCCTTCATACTCCCAGTGCCAGAGATTCCAGCCTAAAATCCAACCCACGTTTCCCACACAGCAGTGTTGAGCATTAACTGCGACTAGACCTATTCTCTTACACAGGGTGCTTCATCTCCAAAAAGTGACTGTAAAAATGGTATTAGTAGGGTTCCTGTTGCTTATCTCAGTGATTTTCACATCAAATGTGCTCAGTTTACAAGATGATTTTCATGACACCCAAGTCTGCAAAGTCAGCCTGGGATCTGAGATTCAAGCTGGGTTCTCTTTCTCTTGAGCACCCTCACCACTAGAAAAGATGGTGTAGGCCAAATTCCACTTTCATGTACACCTGGGCAAGTTAATAGCTTCAAGTTATGCCTTTGGCAATGACAACTGTTCTAAGCACGCACAGGTGTAATTTGTTGGTACTTGGTGAACAACTTCATGTAAACAGGTTTCAGAGGGGTAGCCATGTTAGTCTGTATCAGCAAAAACAGTGAGTAGTCCTTGTGGCACTTTAGAGACCAACAAATTTATTTGGGCATAAGCTTTCATGGGCTAGAACCCACTTCATCAGATGCATGAGGTGGAAAATATAGGAGCAGGTATAAATACGTGAAAGGATGGGAGTTGCCTTACCAAGTGTGAGGTCAGTCTAACGAGACAATTTACTTAACAGCAGGATACCAAGGGAGGAAAAATAACTTTTGTAGTGATAACAATAATGCCCCTTTCAGACAGTTGACAAGAAGGTGTGAGTAAAAGTAGGGGGAAATTAGTAGTGGGGAAATTAGGTTTAGGTTTTGTAATGACCCAACTACTCCCAATCTTTATTCAGGCCTAATCCGATGGTGTCCAGTTTGCAAATTAATTCCAGTTCTGCAGTTTCACGTTGGAGTTTGTTTTTGAAGTTTTTTTGTGGAAGAATTGCCACTTTTAGGTTTGTTATTGAGTGACCAGGGAGACTGAAGTGTTCTCCTAATGGTTTTTGAATGTTATAATTCCTGATGTCAGATTTGTGTCCATTTATTCTTTTGCACAGAGACTGTCCGGTTTGGCCAATGTACATGGCAGAGGGGCATTGCTGGCACATGATGGCATATATCACATTTGGTAGCTGTGCAGGTGAACGAGCCCTTGATGGTGTGGCTGATGTGGCTAGGTCCTAAGAGTACAACCCAGCTCATTCTCTTGAAATTATGTTGACTGTGCATGGCACAAGAGTAAAATCTTATTTTTGTCACTAAAAACCACCAGAGCTGACTAATACTTGCCGGAAACACATAAAATGAATAAGAAGGGGCCATTTTTACATATTTTTCACAACAGAACCACACTTCAAGAGAAAAAATGTGTGCAAAGAAATTCAACTTTTCCATACTGTAGGCATCTCTTTTAGTAAACACTAGCATAAGTGCCCGGCGCTGCTCGGGTCAGTCGGAGGTGGGGAGGTGGCAGACAGCTGACACCCCCTGACCAACCCCAACACCCACACCTCACCCCTCACCCACCCCGACACCTTCCCACCCCCCCAAGCAAACCCGACACCCCCACCTCACCCCCCCGACCGAACCCGACACCCCCACCTCACTTACCGTCCCACCAAACCCAACTCAGATCCGTCGCAGGGGGGGAGGGGGCCCAGAGCTGAGGGATTCCGGGGACCTTCGCAGGTGGGGGGGGGGGCACAGAGCTGATGGATTCTGGGGTTCCGTTGGGAGGGGGGAGGGGCAGAGAACTGAGGGATCTCCGGGGTTCCGTTGGGAGGGGGGAGGGGCAGAGAACTGAGGGATCTCCGGGGTTCCATTGGAGGAGGGAGGGGTGAGCTGAGCGAGTGAGGTGTCTGTTGGAGGGGGGTATTATGACATCATCACCACCTAACTGCCCAGCTGATGTGATTGGCCCTGAAAGACTTTCACCCCTGGGGGGCGTCAGAGGTGAGATCCGAAAATTTTTTGACCCTTACCAGCATCTAGACCCCAAGACCCCTCACTGTACCAAAATTCAAGTCTCTGGCTCAAACGGTGCGGGAGGAGTTCGCAGTCATACATACATACACCACTTGACTTTTATATATATAGATGCCTCAGTGCATACAACATGGCTCTCCCGCCCCACTTGCTGCATACCACTCTGGCTCACCGTAATCTGCATTTCTGATTGGATGTGCGGGTGATGGAGTATCTGTTCACAGTGTAGAAGTAATCGTGGTATGGAACATCATGCGTCAGCACCTCTGCATCTACCCGATAAGACTGACCTTTCTGGCTCTGTTTATTCAGGGTCTACCCATAAAAAAAAGAGGGGGATAAAGGACATTTTAAATACACAGTCTCCATTCTCTTTCCTTCAGTCTTTGGGTTCATCATGCCAGCAAAACCACCACCTAAAAACTATTGGTAGTAGAGAAAGAATCTGAAATAGTTTGAGAAAATGAGACAAGTGGAGAACTCATGGTGGTCACAGATAGGAGCTGGGGGTTGGCAACCACTGTCCTTCCCCCATTGCAAAATGGGAGAAGGCTCCTAGTTAGCTCCCAGCAGGACAGGGCGATTTTGCTATAAAAGAGGAGAATCACTGATCTAGAACTCTCAGCATGGGACCCTATGGGGGCCAGGAACTCCTGAGTTCTAGTCCTGGCTCTGCCTCTAACTCAGCAGTCTTCAAAGTTTTTTCTCCGCGGCCCCTTTTCACAGAGGAAAAACTTGTGCGGCCCCCTGGGTGGGTATGTCCGCTGAAATGCCGCCGCAGAAAGCGGAAGCTTCCTGCGGCGGCGGTATTTCGGCGGTACCAAAATAGCCCGTCCAGGAGTTTGGCGGTCTCCCAGGCAGGATCAGCGGTGGTGCCGGGGTCCCGCGCCCCTGGGGGTGGTCTCTCGCACCCCAGTTTGAAGACCACTGTTCTAACTCACTGTATAACCTTTGAATAGTCATTTCACTTTACTGTATCTTAGTTTTCTTGTCTATAAAATAAGGCGCTCACTTACTCCTGCAAGGATTGTGGGGAAGAAGCGAGGTTTACAAACCTCTCTGAAGATGAAAGGTGCTATATAAGTCTTTATTAAAGATGAGGAGGGCAGCTCACCATCATCACAAATGACACATTTAACTGTTGAGCCACATTCAAACTCCTAAACTCTGCAGTGTTGTCATCACTGTAGAAGATACTGAAGTGAGGGTTTCTCTTATTTTGGCACATGCCGTGAATGCACACAGTACCTGCTTTTCTGTTGCAGTTGTGTACTTTCCAATGAGCGGATTGTTAATCATTATTGTGTAGGTGAGGGTCCTCAACTGATTGCCACTGCCGTCCATATTCCAAGGTGTTGATACAGCATCTAATCACAAAACGTACAATTATTAATGTCCAACCATTTACAAGGAGCAGTCTCAATCCTTAACTTGTATCAGAGGGGTAGCCGTGTTAGTCTGGGTCTGCAAAAGCGACAGGGAGTCTTGTAGCACCTTATAGACTAACAGATCTTAGAGATCATAATCCCTAAGATCTGTTAGTCTAAGGTGCTACAAGACTCTGTCGCTTTTGCAAATCCTTAACTTGGTTGAAAGTGGTTTCAGAGTGAACAGGTTAAAGGTCTGCTCCTCTCCTTGGTGTGTTCCTGCACGTTTACTATTTAACACAATGTAGAATCAGATCATGTTACTTCCTGAGGGATGCCAGAGAGCCTGACTTTCCCTTGCCTTGCATGGCTGGTGTCATTGGTGAAATAGCAATGACTGCAAAACACCATCACTCTGATCAGAGACCAACTCTGAACAGGTGTAAACAAGGACACAAAGGTAAGGCAATAGAGAATGAGGCTTGAGTGTTTAGAGGTCAGAATTCAGAAGTGTGTTGAGGGAGGGAATATCTCCACACATACTATCTTGTCACTTTCTGCTTGTAACTCCTTCCTTGTTTTGGACATAGGAGTTTTCCAGTGGAAAGGCCAGCCTGGAACCAATCCAGATGGTTGGTAATTTACAAGAATCGGGAAAAGTGAGAGAAGCGCTGGCCAGTATTTCTGGACTCTTATGTCTGCTAGATGAGCAGAATAGACCACTGGAAAAATTAAAGGCTTTAAACGAACTACTACACTGTGTTCCATCTGCCTAGGAGAACTATAAGGTTCATTAGCATTAGTGAAAGAGGTTGTTCTTGCTGATTTGCCTTAAAAATCGGACACTGAATAAATATTACTCTCTTTTGGACTTGATCTTCTGTTTCTATGATCTCAATGAATAAAATTTACTTGCCCAGAAAATTAAAGCCTGTGAGGGTTATTTAGGAGGATGCAATGATTTATTCTATGTGCAAATTGCACAGACTTTAGTATTACTTGAATATAACATGATTTAAAAAAACATGATTGAGCCAATACCTTAATTAATAAAGAAGAGACTTTAAATAATTTAATATGCGATTAATTTTAATGTTGTAACATTACAGTTCACTGTGAAGGTTCTACTCTGAAAAGGAAATGTAATTGTCTCAATAACTTCAGAACAAGCACGCTCATTTTATAAATAAAAATGGTTTTTCTGATGGTCCTGTACACTCACTTCATATCTAAAAGTAAAGCTCATTTCTTTCTGACTCTTGTATAACCGTTATTATTTTACAGCTCCAAAAATATGCTAAGCAAAGTGCAGCACAGTTGGAAAGATATGGTCCCAGCTCTGAAGAAATTAAGATTTGATATTATCTAGAACACAATGAGTGGGGTTAAAACAATAAAGAGGGTGAGGGGTTAGGACAGACACAGGTTACAGAGATAAAATCCATGAGGCTAATCAATCTAATCTTGTACACACATCGGTAGTTCAGCTACATTTCTTTTCATTATGAGTAAGAAAGATTTTGTCATTATTACTCCTGACCAACCCTATTACCTTCATATTCTTCCCTCAGTTACGCTTGTGCTAGCTGTTGTCATCAGTGAGGTAGCATAGATGTGACTGATTAGTCCTGTCACTGGAACATAGCTAACAACTCTGATGCTGATATAGTAGGTAGAAGAGACTCCAGCTCATTGTCCCAGTGCTGGACTTGGCAAAAAGAAGTAAAAGTCTAAACACTTATTACTTCAGTCAGAGCTTTGAATCTTAACACACAGAGAGAGACGGAAAGGGCTCATTTTAGGTTGTCATTTTCAAAGCAGAACCTTATCTTTAAAAGCAGGTTTAATTCCCCCTTTATGGGGCAGAATCTGTTGAGTTTTGGTTATTCATCTCTGATTACATTAATACTTCTCTCACCAAGATTGAGAAAGTATTTTTTTCTAGCATAAATTTTTACATGAACTGAAAGGGGAAACTATATTACCTACTATATTCCTGGTGTTGAGAAATCTCTGCATGAAATGGGAATCGGTGAAAAGCATTTCAAACATCTTGTCTGTGCTGATATTGAAAACTCTATTAATAAAGAGTCTCCCATGCAGGTCATTCTCAGGGACAGTCTCCTTGGCTGACAAGGAAATGGAGAGAGAACAGGTTAAGGAAACGGATGGGCCCCATCATCTGCCCACAGCAAAAAAAGACATTTTAATGCTTGAACCTTCTGTTGTGGTTCAGCCAATAACCAAACATTAATCCACACTTCTCTTCCACTCCCACAAACCTAGCAGCACAGTCTTTACCATTCTGAGACAGCCCAGAGCTGGTCTTCCAACCAGTCCCATCCACTATCCTTTCACCAGTACTGAGGTAGAAAGCCTCAGATGGTGACAATCAGTCCCTTTCAATAACATCACTTACTCCTTCAATAACACACTCCCTGTCAATTTTAAAATCTTTCTTAAATGCATTACCAGCCCTCCAAGAACCATCTGAGGAGATTAGAACAGAAGGAATATTATGTTATTGATTTACTTATCACTATTTACTCTAGGCCAGCTGTTTGCATTGCATACATCAGTCAATCGGACAATAAAAATAGAAAGTCACTTTCATTTTTGTTGGGAGTCAGTTTTTAGTCAGATTGGTTTTCAGTTTGCCATATTCTTGCAGGATGCTGCAATGTTTGCTGTGTAAGTGCTGCAGGAGACTACTTGTAAAAATATATATATCATTGGCTTTTTTTTTGCTTTTTTTTTAAATTTGGGGGGGAAAATTGCTCCTAACAAAAAATACTTTCCTCACCTACCATGTCTCTCTGTATAAAGGGAATGTAAGAGGGTATGCGCCCACTCTGTAATCTTGGGTAGGGCACTGTTACCTTCCCTACCCTCATCCCCCATTAATACAGAGCTGTGAGGAGATGCTTTCTCCTGCTCCCACATCCACTCCTGCTGTCTCTATGGAGCCCCAATGCTGCTCCACAGCAGACTTTCATTCTTTAGCTGCTGGGCTACTTGCTTTTGCCTTCACCCTCTGCCTCCAGGCAGGAATGAGCTTTTGAGGTTTCAGATGCGATAGCAGGGGATGGGGGTTGTTCCTTTTAAGGGAGGCCGGTGTCCTTGGCAGCTCATAATCTATTCTCTACCTCCCCTCCCCAAGAGAATGCTTTCAGCCAGCTAGTATACTAGTCTTGTTATCTGTCCCATTCAAAACTTCCAGTTGTGATGTGCAGACAAGTGACCCAAAACAAAAATCACCTTTATGATACCATCATATTTGCACTTTTGGGGTCCTGAATTTAAAGTTGAATGTCCTATTTGCATCCCATAAACACACACATTTCTCTTCCTGTGATATGTTCTGATTACAAAATTTGTAATTACAAGGTGGACCAGAAGATCAAGACTATGTTTACAGAGATGCCTGTTTAGCCAACCAATTCTGTAAAGTGATTACTCACTATGGTAAGAATTTTTCTGCGCTGAAACACATTACAAGGAGTCAGGACTTCGGGGTGTGTTTACAGTCTACACAATGATATTTACAGTGTTTACTCTGGGTAGAGTTCCACATAAATGACATCAGGACTTAGATTTTGGGTGAGCTTTATGTTTATCACGTTACCTCTGACAGATTTAAATCTACCCCTAACCCCCTTTTGGCCTTTTGTACTATCTATTTACCATCCTCATACTCGGCTACACTTGCAAGTTATACTGCAATAAAGCCACCCAGAGTGCCCTACCTCATTCGCCATCCCCACTGACAAGGCACGTAGAGTGCTCTGACTCCATGGCTAGAACACTCCTGGTAATCCACCTCGGCGAGAGGAATAATGTTTGATATGCCTCCACTGGAGCGCTGCGGTGCCAGTGTGAACGCCTAATGCACTCCAAGCAGCCTCCGGAAGTGTCCCACTTTGCACCAATGTAAATTACAACAGACTGTGCTGGATAATGCAGAATCAGACCCATTGCATTATAAGGTTTCCTATAAGGTTTGCTGTGCAAAATTGAAGAAAAGGAAGAAAAAAAACCCCTAATCCTTCATCTACAAAGTTTGGCATTTGGGAAGACACTCAAAATCTAATTGCTCTCCTTTCAAACAATGCCTCAGCTCAAATCCCATTAACTCCTCACAGCAGAAAAAGAAACCCAAAATAATACATGGCACTCCAAAGAACTCTGAAGATGCCAAACTGACAAGAACAGGGCATATCAAACAAATGAGAAATTGATTTCCACTCTAATGGAAAAAAGGGAATCAGCCACACTGTATAAACAGAGAGAGCTGGCAACCAGAAACAGCTGGGGTAAAGATAAGGAACCAAACAGATTTCCACTCCACTGGAAAAATATCACCAACATTGTGCACAGAGAACAGAGCCCTTGAAAAACTGGACTCAAAATCATGAAAACCTTTGCACAGACCAGAGTGTGACAGAATAAATGAGCACAATTATGCAATCCAAACAAGCCACATTTTAGGATTGCACCAATGACATGAGTCATGGTTGGGCTGATAATGATCTCATCTCAAAAGTAATATTAATTTTAAAAAACTGTGTTTGATTTTTGAGTCAATCTTGAAAAATCTTTGTTTTTCCACTAATAAAAAGCTTCATTTTTAAAAAAATTAGATAACTCAAATAGTTTTTAAAACTTCAACGCTATAAATATTTGACATTTGTATACTAGACACATTATATGCTTCTATTAACATTTTAAACAATGTGTTGAGATACAAAGCTCCTGCTCCTCATGTGTACTGCAGATCTGGAAACACGTCCACCCAAACAAATGCAACTCCACTTATTTCAGTCATCCCAAATTTCAAATGTGTGATCCCACCTACCTGTGAGAAAAATCAAACATTCAGTGCACTTAGCTCTCATCACACATTCAAGCAAACACCTGTGTAGAGACAGTCTTATTTTCTCTATCATCTCAACCCTCATTTTTAAAAATGGAAATTAAATCCAAAAAAGACAATACCTGTGTCTTAAGATTTTAAGCAAAGAATTCAAGACACTTACCGTTGTCCCTCTGTTGTACATAGTTACGTAACTGAAAAGACAGGCTAGTCTATTTTTGTGTACCATTTTAGGATTTTTTTATTGCTGCCCATGATGATAGCATGTGGGTGCCTTTCATGTAAAATTGCTAACAAAAAGTGAAGTCCCTGGAGTCATATGGAATCTCTGGCACTTCTCCCTTTCTGAGGTAAATACTATTTGGGATTGGGGGTTTCATTTTTAATTAATTAGTTTTTATTCATTTCTTTTTTGAGCTTTGGGAGAGGGGGGAGAGGTTGGTTACAAAGGGTTGTCAATGTTGGGCATCTGCAGGATCTGAATCGGACTACGGTACCACAAGTAGAAGCCCATATACCTGGGCCACCAGACAGCTGTGCACTGTTAAAGCCTTGTCAGCACTACTGCACTCTGATTGACTTCTGGAAATGCCCCATAATCCCCTTGGGGAGGTGGAGTACCGGGAGCGCGCCAGCCAGGGAGTCAAAGTGCTCTATGTGCCTTGCCAGTGTGGACGGGTAGTAAGGTAGAGTGCTCTGGGAGGCCTTATTGTGGTATAAAGTGCCAGTGTGGCCAAGGGAAACAGGAAAAATTCCAAGCATGAACAGAGTAAACCTTAATCTATTTCCAATTTATGCAGTGGAGCCAGAAAGTCCTGCTTTCAAGAATAAACAAAGAGCTCACCCTAGAAAAGTAGGAGGACAGGCAGCATGAATATGAGTTTTTCTTTCTTGAACAAAAGGCCTTGAATCTATTTGAGTTTGTCAGCTTTTATTTGCTTAACATTAGAGGTCTCAAGTAGGCTTTAAAGTTACCATTAAGATGAAGCCTATCTTTGTTGCTGCTCTTTTAATGTTGGGCACATTTTCTGCTCAGCTGGGTGAATAGGACAAAGAGTCAATTGATTACATTATAAGTGTCTTCAAAATGAAAAAAAAAAAAGACTATAAAAAACTAAGGCTCCTCTATGACAAACAGGAAAACTGCAGAAGGACTCTAAAATGATGGAGCCTGCATCTTCCCACTGCTATAGGCAATATATCTGTGATGGAGAAATGCATGTAAATTATTTATAGAGCACACAAACTATAAAGGGGCCAAGCTATTACACAACACCATGTAAGATTTGTACACATGTAATGCAAATGTAAATTCATAGTGCTGCACATGTTCTTTTGGGGAGTTTAACATTCATCTGTTATTCTGAAACAGAAAGCCAAGTCACAAACATTTTGTAAAGTTTCTTTCCACTTTGTTCCCATTTCTTTCTTAAATATTTGTTGTGTGCTTTGAAGATGAAAAGACTTCAAGAGGAAACATGGTCTAATAGTAAAAATAATGGACTAGGAGTCAGGTGATCTGTGTTATGTTCCTGACACAGTCACAGATGCATAGTGTGATCTTGGACAAATCTCTCCCTGCTCTCTCACTCAGTTTCTCTCTTCTCCCTTCCAACCCACATCTGTACAATTGGGATAATTACTAGAATTAGATGGAAAACAGGCATTGTTCTCTGTGAAAATCAGAGCAAAAAATCCCCTTATAAAAATGTTCCCATTGGAAATGCTTTCCCTCCCACAGGCTCTCTTATTGGTTTTCCAACTGGGAAAAGCTGGAAAAGTCAAAAAGTGGGGAAATCCCCACAATTTCAAAACTCTAAAACTTTCAAAATTGTGTGGTCCCCCCACCACACACACTCACTGGTCATTTCAAAAACAGTTTGGAAAATGAATTTCTGTAAAAAGATAAAGTTTTTGACAAAACCTTCTTTTCTGATGAAATCACATTTTGTCAGAAAAATGTTCAAGCAACTCTGACATGTAATCGCCTCCCGGGGAATTGTAGAGTACTTTGAGATCAGATTACAGTCATGTTATGGATCTCTGTTGGATTTCAAAGGGCTTGGTTACACTGGCACTTTATAGCGCTATAAAGCCTCCAGGAGCGCTATAACTCTGTCCCCGAACACACTGGCAAGGCACATTTTGCGCTATAAGTCCGAGCTTATCGCGCTACTGGTAAACCACATAAACACGAGGAATAAGGGCTGTTGCGCTACCCCTGTAGCGTGTTATGGCAAGTGTAATCAGTCATTACGCTATAAGGGCTCTCTGGCACGCCTCCCAGCCATTTAAGGCAATTAACTAGCCATTTAAGGCAATTGATGAGCCATTTAAGGCAATTGACATCTTTGTGTTGTTTTGAAAAGGGATGGAGGAATACGGAAGTACCTTTTCAGAATTCCTCTCTTAACTCAGTAGTTAAGCAGTGAAAATGTTTACCGATGGAGCTGTGTGAGTGAAATTCAGAGCCTGCTACTTTTCTCTAGAGAAAAATCACTGACAGCATGAAGTTCCCTCTCTCCGCATACACACACCACATTCCCCCTCAGCCCCCTCGTTTGCAAAGCATGTTGCACCCAGCTGAATCCTGGGATAGCTGCCCATAATGCACCACTCCCTGTGCCGCGGCAATGCCGCAAATGTGGCCACACCATCCCATGTTATAACGCTATAGCTATTGCTGTATATGGGTACCGCTATAACCAAAAGCACTATAATCCTGTAAGTATAACCAAAGGCTAAATGAGCAGCTCTTTACCTTCTTCCTCGCTATCTGAGGCACTGCTCTTCTCCAGAAGATTCTCATTCTCGATTGGCTCCAGGGACTGTCCTGGGAGCCTGCGTCTCTCTAGCTTAAGTGGTTTCTTTTCTGAAGGCAACAGAGGGCTCCTCTTGTCCTGTTTCTCGTTTTGGGATTCCTCCTGCTCAGACCCCTATGGGAAGAGCCATCAGCAAATGGTACAACTGACTATAACAACCTTCATAAAAACTCTATACACAACATTAGTTTTAAAAAAAGGTTACAATTGACATGTAAACAAGCTAGCTGTCCAAATTCTATTTACCACTTACCTGAGGCAAGTACTGCCCCTAACACTGGACTCAGTGAAATTCCTTCTCTGGATCCCAGCCTCCTCATATATTTATATGGCTCCAAGGCAGATTCTGCCAAATGGAAGCTTTCTACAGAAATCAGTTACTAGCCACTATTCCTGTGAAGGTAACCTTTCAAGAGTGGAATGATGCACCACCATTTGAGACACTCACAGGTGTGAATTATCCCCATCAATCCAACTGACTGACTGACTCATAATGACTTAACTCTGAACCCTAACTACAACACTTGTGGGGGGCAGACTATTATAGAAATTCAGGCAAGCAATTGCACACCTAATAAAATTCAATAAAGGCAAATGTAAGGTATTACACTTAGACTAATTCAGTGCTGATTCATAAGGAAGAGCTTCATCTACGGGTATAATCACCACCACTTTCTGTAGCACTCAAGTGTTCCTTGGAGATTCTGTTATCAAAATGTAGACCCATCCTTACATACCTTGGGTGATTGAGAAATTCAAAGTACAAATATGGGTGTCTGAAGGGCATAAAAGCCAGCACTGAATTTGTGACTTCAATATAAAGAGGCAAGGTATTTATAACACCAAAATAATAGGCATATTGAATTACGGAAGCAAATTAATCAGATACTGGTATTGAATTGGTAGGAATTAGTTAATTCCATGTAACACATTGTAGTGCAAAGGAAGAAGTAGGACAATGGGAAGGGGAGAGAATAATTCAGTGCATCAGTATTTCAGCACCAAGATTCTCCAGTCTGGGTGAAGAAAGCGATGAAGCAGACACCCGTGCAAGCACTTTTTGTACAGAACAGCAGACAAAGGTCCCATCCATCTTTCTATACCTGATACAGATGCAAGGAATTCTTATTCTAATGGTATTTTGACATAGAGCATGGATTTGAAGAAGACAGGTGAGTTTAAACCACCGTGCACTGGCCTAACCCAGGGCAATGAGTGAAGCATGACACTTTTGAGAAGAAAGCCCTGCCCAGGGCATACTGGTCCTTCAGAGATTTTTTTTGGTATGCATGATATATACATACTAAACCCAGATTTCTTGTACCTTCCAGCCATTAGACAAGGGCTTTAGATAATGGCTAAAGAGAAATATTAACTTTAAAAATCAAACAAACTGCTACTAAAATCAAAAAGCAGTAGGAGGCACATACATAGTCTGGTGGTTCCATGAGTCCTCAAGAGGAGCTGAGAATGTACAGTGAGGGAGGTGGTGTTGTACATCTCTTTGAAACTCCAAATTTGGTGCCAAGCTGGCAAACCTCCTCCTAAGACTTGCTTGGTGCTACTAGTGCTTGGTAGAGTCCACGAATGGGGATCAGTGCATGCAATTCTTGTCAAGGAGACTAGCACCATGTGTCTTGATGTCTGTGCACTGATTTCTCGTGGCAGGGGAAATTAGGCAACAGACTGGTGTAAACTGTTAAATGCACTGTGCTTTAAAAGAAAACCATGACTGGTGGTGCCAATAAAGGCTACACACTTTCTTTTTCAAAAAATGAGAGAATGAATAAAAACAAATTCCTAGTTTGTCAAGCAGAAACTGAAACATTAACTGTGGGATACAACAGCCCTTGAAATGTTCTCGAGATTTCATTATTTCAACTCGGAGAGTATCAAAATGTATCACTAAAGATTAATCACAGTAAAACCGAACACAGACTTGAATGCAGAGATGGCTGTTCAAGATCCTGGCAAGTCCTGTTTGCAGGAGTCTGACACTGCCTTCTCTCTCCCCAAAAATTAAGTGGGATTTGTCACAAATGGTTATGAAGTTACAATACTCTTCATTCTTCCTTGAATCTTTTGCCACGGGATTAACTAGAACCAAGCTACACTTTCCACACCACTCACTGGCAAGCTCAAGGAGCAGTCATGCTGTATGCTGATGGCCTATTTCCTTACAGCTACTGAAATATTTATTATTGAATAAATACATATCATTGTGACGTGTCTGCAGGATGCATGTACGATTCAGAAGGCATGCACTGGATGAATTCATTAATGTAACTGGAAATACCACTTGGAATAATAATGGGAGCAAAACCACTCCATTCAAAAGCACAATCTAGCAAATATTTCCTGTCTTTAAGCATCATTAAAGGTGACCTGAAAACAGAAAAAAATGCTGTGCTTTCCCCTTGTTTTTCTTCTCTAGGAAGAATAAATAAGACATGAAATATTTTCCCTCCTCCCTCAAGTTACTGGGCTCAATACAGGGGTAAGAGAGAAATTCTTCAGTCTGGGTTATGTGGAGGCCAGACTTGATGATCACAGAAGACCCTTCTGTTCTTAACATCTATGACAACTATCATGATTGTCTTTCTGAGATCTCCATGGAGGACTCAAATGTGTTAACGGAAGCATATGTTAACACACCTTACACAGATCACATCACATTAGTTCCTATGATGTCATAACCCTACTAGTTCTCCATAGGTTCTTCAGAAGCAGACAAGATCTGAATTTCTAATGTGAAAAACAAGAAGAATCTTTCGGCCCTTTATTTTTTTAATTTTCTTTTGGAAAAAAGGTTCAGTCCCCCTTTATACATCAAAAAGCAGCAAAAAGGGAATGAATCAGGTCACCTCTAAACTAGATAATGAGTTTTCATGGCTTTACTCAGACATCTTATGGCAGCAATACTTTAATAACTACTGAAACTCTCTGTTCCTTCTGTAATCCTGAAATATCCACATTCTGTCACTTAACTATTCTAGCAAATACCACACAAAATATATACCAAAATGTAACTGTCATACATTTTGTAAGTCATACAAAATAAAATCACCCAGATTCATCTCTCTCAAACTTCAATGAGCTTGGATGCTAGGACATATACTTCAACAAATTAAGCCTGTGCATAGATTGGAGCCTATATTCATCAAAAGGACATTACTGGGTGAGATTTTCAAAGACACTTTCATTGTTACAGGGTTAGCTGTAACTTTTCCCCCTCTTAGGTCTCCCTTGAGCACCTCCATTCCTCTCAGGGTGGAATCCCACAGTTCTCCCACTCACAAAACAGGTCCCTAAGCTACAGCACTTGTTCACCATACATGATTCCTCAGCAGGCCCAAATGCGTTTAGCGGTGCAAGAGACTTCCCTTTGTGAGCTGTACAATGCTGTGACTCAGAATAGTTTCTTTTAAAGTATTACTTATTCACAGGAACATAGTATTCTGAAAAAAAGGCTAAAACTACAAATCCTACACATACTTTGTCTTACTTAAAGCCTAGGTTGGTCTAACTTATCCCCCAAATTCCAATCTCTAGGAACAAAGAGTCAGGCTGTTCCCCCAGTACTCCCATCCTCCCCCTCTGAGATCAGTTCTTTTAACAAACCCCTACACCTAAAACAATTACAGGGAAAAGTGAGGAGATCCTAGTCTGGAACAAAAACATCAGGTGAGTGGGTCTGAGCATAGAAATGAAAAAAAGGACAATAAAAGGTTTTATGGAGCCCTTTTCATTTGTAGATCTTAAAGAGCTCTATGAAGATGGATAAATATAATTATCCTCTTTGTACAGCCAGAGAAACGGAGGCACAAAGAGTTGCAGTGACTTGTCCAAAGTCACACGGTGAGTCAATGACTGAACAGGGAATGGGATGCCAGGAGCTCCTCACTCCTGACCCAGTTTCCTATTCACTTGACCACCCTGCCAATAATAATAATAATGTATTCTTTAAGTCAAAGAAATGTAAAAGTGATCAGAACTACAAACAACGCATTTCATGTAAATGCTAGCAGCCAGCAGGGCAGAAGTCTTAAAACACTGAAAGATGAATAACTGACCTTGACCCATTCGCCTCCAGATGCTAAATCTTCTAAACTGTTCTGTTCTCATCTTCACATCCTTCATAGTTAGGAGAAGGAGTAATCCTCACATACATGGATGTATGATCTACACCAGGGGTCTCAAACTCAAATGACCACGAGGGCCGCATGAGGACTAGTGCACTGGCCCGAGGGCCGCACCACTGACACACACACACCCTCGCTGCCCCAGCTGTGCCCCCACTCCACCCCTTCCATGAGGACTAGTGCACTGGCCCGAGGGCCGCACCACTGACACACACCCTGCCCTCGCTGCCCCGGCTCCGCTCCCACTCCACCCCTTCCAAGAGGTCCCACCCCTGCTCCACCTCCTCCTCTGAGCACGCAGCTCCCCATTCCCTCCTGGAAAGCGCTAGGCACCACCAACAGCTGTTTGGCAAACAAAGCAAGAGCAATATAGGAAGTCCAGAGCTAGAAACACGCGCGGCCCAGCCAGGCAGCAGAGAAGCCTCCACTTCTGGCCCCTCCATCCTGCAAACTGCTATGGGGGGACCGGGGAGGAGGGGGGGGCGCCAGGAAGCTTGGCGGGCCGCAGGGAAGGGCTTTGCGGGCCGCATGTGGCCCCCGGGCCGCATGTTTGAGACCCCTGATCTACACATTTGTATTTGTTAAGTACAGTAAGAGAAGCTGTCTAAATACTTACTCCTGTCACTGTGCTTCCATGGAATGGCTCCGCCTCTATTATCTGAATAATTGGTTCATGAATTTCACAGATTGCTTTGGGTAATTTTTCATCTCTATCTCCAGAATCATCACAAATGCTGGATCTGTCCAAAGCAAAAGGATAATAAAGACAGTGTTAATTTAATTTCTTAGCATTTATGGCACCAAACTCATCCTTTTGGTTATTTATTGAATTTAAGAACATGCACTACAAACTGTTAATTGAATTGCCACATAAGATTCCCAGCTTACTCATTCCGCATCCAGTTCATTAACCCATCAAACTACCTTGTCCCCAAGTGCCTGTGAGAAAATCCTAGCTTAGCAGTGTGTCTGGAAAGTTAATAAAAAATTATTACTCACCTTTCTGTAACTGTTTTTCTTCTAGATGTGTTGCTCATATCTATTCCAGGTAAGTGTGTACGTGCACGCCTGTCAGAAACTTTTCTCTAGCAACTACAAGTGGAGCACTAGTGAACAAGAGACAACTGATCCAACAACTGTCACAGGTGATAAGAAGGAACTGAAGGGAGGGTCGGGCCGGCAAGGTCATATATAGGGCTTTATATTGGAGCCACTCTGAGGGGCTCCACTGCTGACCCGATGGGTAGTTGTGAGGGAAAAGTTTCCGATAGCCATGCACACAGTGCGGGCACACACCAACTGGAAACGATATGAGCAAGTTCTCAAAGAAGAAATTAAGATTATGGTGAACCAAGGGAAAAAGTTAATGCTGTGGATGATAGGGAGATAAAAGTATCTTAGGCCTCAAATTGAAAAGTTTTGTCCTTTTAATAATAATAATTATTATTATTGGCATTTTTCTTACACCCATCCCTCTAGCATCCTGTGTCAAAATATTTTGAAGACTATACTATGAAACATTTTTTAAAAACAGGTGGAGGCTTTTTGGGGATATACATATTTCCTCAGCATCTTCATTAAAAACACAACAGCACTAAGTGTTAGTGCATTCATTAATTTTTGTTCATTTTTATAAGATGTGCCCATCTAAGGGCATGTAGAAAATTAAAACTAAATTGTTTGAAGAGTAAAGCTGAAAATTAACAATTTTGCTCAAGGTCACGTGAAGGAGTCAAAGAAACTGCATCAGAACCAGAAAGAGAGAGTGATAAATCCACTTTCATTGGCCAAATATTAAGCTGTAAAATGGTGAAAAATAAAGCAGCAGTTTTAAATGTTTCAATTTTAATAATCTAAGACAGAAGGTCTCAACCTGGGGTTCATGAAAAGCTAGCACAGGGTCATAATCACTCAGCAATATCCATACAAGGATGATGGGCCTAACTAGATTCTAGATTGAGAATCCCCAATCTAAAGTGGCATCCTATATAATAAAAGGTCAGAGGAAGTTTGTCCGAAGCCGTCATGCGCAGTAGAGACGGCCCGGACGAACAGCATGCTGGGAGTGGTAGTTTGGTGGCACAAAATGGCCGCCGCGCGTGCGCCGCCGCAAGCTGCAGAGACGGCCCGGACAAACAGCAGTAAGCACTTTGGCCAGTCCCCAGTGAGGTAACAGGGCACAGTGCTTAGAGGCAGTGGTAGAGCAGGGGGGACAACTCCACTGAGGTAACAGGGCACGGTACAGCGGGGCTGAGGGGCAGTGGTAGAGAAGGGGGGGACCCCAGTGAGGTCACGGCACGATGCTGAGGGGCAGTGGTAGAGAAGGAGGGGGACCCCAGTGAGGTAACAGAGCACAGTGCAGCGGGGCTGTCGGGCACTGGTAGAGAAGGAGGGGGGGGACCCCAGTGAGGTAACAGAGCACGGTGCAGCGGGGCTGTCGGGCACTGGTAGAGAAGGAGGGGGACCCCAGTGAAGAAACAGGGCACAGTGCAGCAGGGCTGAGGGGCAGTGGTAGAGAAGGAGGGGGGGGACCCCAGTGAGGTAGCAGGGCACGGTGCAGGGGGACTGAGGGCAAACAGTATTAAGCACTTTGGCCCGTGTACACGGGCTTTTACACTAGTTAGTAATACAAGTATGGGATTTTTTTAAAATATGACAATTCCTAGTTTCCTTTACCTGAACAGAATCGTGAAAAGCTATGGAAACACGAGCTTCCTCATCCTTCCCCACACTAAGGGGTCTCAATTCTGCTCAACCTACAATAGAGTGAAGGCAATCAAGTCTTTATGCCTAGTCAGTACTTTAACCCCTTTGCTAAGGCTGCTAAAAAGGATACAGATTAGGACCAGCAATGGAGGCAATTTTGAAGGAGGATTTTAAGACAGAGCTGTGGAAAGAGTGTTCTATTTCCATAAAAGATAAGTATCCCCATTGTATCTTCTTACCTAGACTGTCCATTGTCTTCAGAGGACGAGTAAAAGCTCTCCATCTCCTCACTGTTCAGGCCCAGCTCAGAGCCATAGCTCTGTTGTACCAGTTGCCAGAACTCCTGTTTGGTCAGTCTCTGAAAAGAGAAGTGCATTGTTGGTCAAAAGCTGCAGTGAAGAGCTGCTGCTTCTACCTGTTCACAGATTATTTTACCCCAGATACATCTGGATCCATCCCTGTTATTTTCTAAGAAAGCTTCTTGCCTAACAAAGCACCCATTTTAGATCCCAATGCAGTTTGTAGTCCTCCTTAGAAATATAAAAGAGAGATCTCTGCTTCCGTTTTTAAATAGCAAAACAGATTTAATATCATAACCCATTATAAACTGATAACTAGAGCTGAAAACTTGTGACTGGTTTTTCCTTAATATCACAGGTTACTCCCATTCTCCCTAGAGTGGCCAGATGTCCCAGTGTTATAGGGACAGTACTGATTTTTGGGTCTTTTTCTTATATAGGCTCCTATTATCCCCCACTCCCTGTTCTGATTTTTCACACTTGCTGCCTGGTCACCCTAATTCCCCCCTCCACTCCGCTCCCCCAAACAGCTGCCCAGAGTGCACTGTTGGGGCTCATGAAAACTATAAAGTTACAGTCCTTTGACTTAAGACACATCATTCAGGCTGACACCGATGACAGTGGGGTATCACAAATTCCCTCCCAGCCAAATTGCCTGCAGTTTGGCTAGCTTCTTCACAGTGTGACCTTTGGTCACAAGGGAAGACTGTTCAGCAGCTTGAGAGGTAGAATGGTCTAGTCAGTGACTGAGCACAAGGGATTGCTACATTCAAATCCCAGCTCTAAACAGACTACCTTGGTGGCCTTTATCAAGTCACTTCTTTCCATGCCTCAATTTCCCCATCTGCAAAATGAGGATGATCACACTTACCAACCTCACAGGGGAGATGTGAGGAGCAAGCAGTCAATACCTACGAAGCACTCAAATTCACTACAGTACACAAACCATGCAGCTTATTTGGACAACTATCCCTTTTAAATTCATATTTTACATACACACATACACACAAAGTTGTGTGAGTTCTATTAGACTGCCTATGTTGAACTGGGTACTCTAGAGAACATAAAGCAGGCAAACTGCCTTCCTTAATTTGCTTACATTCTAGGAGCTACTACTATTATATGTTGTTTGGATTCAAGTAATGTCTACAGGTCCCAAAGAGGCACTGTGGAAACACAGCATAGGAGACAGTCCCTTCAAAGAGTTTACAGTCTAATCTAATACAAATTCCCCACAACAAAATCAGACAAGTGTCACTTTGTGAAGGATTATTAGCACAGATTAGGGTAGGAGATCCAATAGATCAGCATACTATTACTGTACTAAATAATAATAATGTTATTTGTTTCTAGTAATAGCTTTGAGGATGCACAGCAAAAAGCTTGTTTGAAGGAGTGATCTGAAAATCCCCAAATCATTAAACTGCTTCTGATTATAGAGGTGTGATGACTGTGAACACGAAGGTGGCAGAAAATGGTTTCACAAGTCTGTCCATAAATACCAAGGCTCTCTCTAGCCACTCCCTTACTCCCACTCACCCAGGTGCTCTCCTAACATGTTGCCCCCATATGCCTGAAAAGCTTCCTTATCCCAGTGCAATAAATCACATCCCTCCTTTTTCAAATAGCTCCTCAAAGCACGCTTACTGTGAATCCTCACTCTCTATTGTTTATAAATATTTATTTCTGGTAGCATCCGCAATACGCTGGGACTGAGCCCCATAATCTGGTGCTGGTAATCGGTAGTAGACAAAGTAAGACTTGTGCAAACTACTAACAACAAATCACACTGTATTTGATCATGAGCTCTTCAGGGCAAGAACTGTCCCTTTAAGTTCTGAGCCTGATATGAGTCTCTAGGAGGTGATACCGCAATACAAATAAATACTACTTAGAATACAAACATGGATCAGGATGGGCACCTTGGGTAAATTTTTCAGAAGTCCTTAAGGAACATTCAGAATGACCATGATCTTAATTCGGTGTAGTTTCATTCACTTCCAAAGTGACTTCAACTGAACTCAATGAAGGTCACTAATTCTGAATAAAAGTGTCTGAACAGGGGTTGAATGCAACTGAATTAATCCACTTTAATTCACACCTCCAATTAACTCAGATTAATTTTCCTTGGTGTGCCTGGGTAGTCAAACCCCTCAGCACATTTGTCAAAAGGAATTTAGGAGCTGAAGTCTCGTTGTCTGATTTAGGTTTCTAAGTGCCTAAGTCACTTTTGAACATTGTACCCTGTCTGCCCCATGCTCTGTAAAGACCCCATAAACCGTTAGCACTCAGCTACCAGTAAATCATATGCATACAACATTTTGAAAAGTAATATAAAACTGTTTAAAATGCAACTAATGTATTAATGGCCACACTTCAGTATTTCTTCGCTTGCCATGAATGTTTGCTTGGACATTCTTAGAACAGAAGAACCATCTACTTTCTTCTCGAAATCTAAAGGTAGGGAACTAGACTAGAATTTAGGAGGTCTAGGGTCTTTCCCCAGCTGTGCCAGTGACTCCCTTATGACTTTGGGTAAGTTGGGTAAGATATGTGCCTCAGTTTCCCCATGAAACTTGCATACTTTTGTAAAACACTTTGAGTTTTACAGGTGGACAGAACTACCTAAATTGTAAGTTACTATTATCTGGTACTGACTGCTGCCAAAGAAAAGATACTAGAGTAGACGGACCACTGATATGAGACAGTATGGTTATTCTTATGAATGCACAAGGCTATTACTCTCAGGAAGGGTGAGGAGAAATTTTAGAAATGTGCTCAGATTCCTTCTTTGTAGAAGTCCAGTGCTAGGTTTTTTCTTTCATTGTTAAGAAATTGAGCCAGGTTTCCGAATCCTCATCCACCAACAAAATTCACACTTTGACCTATTCAAGTGCTCAAGAATTCTCAAGAGGAGTAAGAAAAAGAGAAAAGATCATGACATTTAAATCCATATTCATAAAGTAAATCACCAGTCTCAAAGTTCATTTGCCTTGCAGAATAGAACTTGAAGAAAGAGGGAGAGAAGGCATAAGGAGTTTATGGATGTGAAAGAAGAGTATCATTAATGGTCTCTAAAGAAGCTGGAAACTACCGTATTTTTCGCCATATAGGACGCTCCGGCGTATAAGACGCCCCCAAGTTTTTAAATAAAAAAGCCGGACACAAAAAAACCAAACAAACAAACAAAAAAAAACCCACCACCACACACAAAAAGCGCCTCGCTCTCCCGTCCCCGCCGCGCGGGCGGGCTGCTGGGAGCGCGCCGCTCTCCCGTCCCCGCCGCGCGGGCGGGCTGCTGGGAGCGCGCCGCTCTCCCGTCCCCGCCGCGCGGGCGGGCTGCTGGGAGCGCGCCGCTCTCCCGTCCCCGCCGCGCGGGCGGGTGCTCCCAGGGGCCCCGGGGCCCGAGCTGCTCCCGTTCCCCGCCGGCCCCAACACATGCGGGTGGGCTCGGGGGGGAAGCGCCGCCCCGCCCGCCGGGCCACCTGCAGCCGCCCCAGCTGCCCGGTGAGTTTAATATATTCGGTGTATAAGACGCCCCCCCTAATTTTGAGGCTATTTTTGGGGGTTAAAAAGGCGTCTTATACGCCGAAATATACGGTATGTATCAACCATGATCCATATAGATCAATGGAATCAAACATTATGAATGAAGTAATAGTAACATAAGAACAATTTACAATAAAAATAATATTCAATATCTGTGCATTAAAGACATTTTAAAAAGACACCACTGTCCTGCTTACTCTAATTGCAGGGTTTTGCAATAGTGACAGCAATTTAAAGATACAGAAAAGGTAACACACAAGCACGAATATGTGGCTATACATATATATATTTATACCTACACACACACACTTGATTTTTCATATATTGCTATTATACCATAAGACCTTCACAAACGCAGAATGTATTTGGAAGTTATATTTAAAGTGTTCAGCTTCAACAACTATTGATTTATTAAGGCTACTAGCAGATTTCTGATTATGAAAGCATGGGTTTTAATCACATTTACTCTGTCCCCCTTTCAACAGAAAGTGGCGAGAGAACCTTACGTTTTCAATTCTCAAACTCCTCACCTACTTAGCCAACTTCATGTTGATGCTCAGGAAACAGGCCAGCACCAAAACACAGCAACCTGTGCTTCTGAGGCTGTAGAACTCTCCTGCATTCAGAAGCACGGAATTTCACCCCAAAGTCCAGAGTTTTCTGTGAAGCAGCTGAACCCAGTGGGCTGCATGGCTAACAAGCAAGTCCAAAAACTCAGAAGAACAATTCCCAGCCCATGCTAGTTTGGCTCTAATCAAGACCCAGTGGGCCTTGAGCTGTCAAGACGACTCCACGACACAATGGCAAAACTCATGGGATAAGCAAGCTGCTTATATTGTTGTTTATTAAGACATAGCTTTTCCCTGTTCAAGATGGACTGTGCTGATCTTTCAAACCTGTTTCTCTGTAACTTCCTGCTTGGCAGTATCAGAGCTGATCACAACGAGGCCGGTCTGCCTGCAGAACTGGAAGTTGTACTATTTACTATATTCCCGACCGGTTCCTAGGCCGCTCCCACTAAGGAAGCATAGGTAAGCAGGGTTTGTTAAAGACACAGTCTGGTTTTCCCTTTCCTCTTCCAGACATATTAAGCTACACTTAACGTTCCATTGCAGGAAGAGACAGCTGGAGACAGATTTATTTAAACTCATTTGGAGTTTTACAATGCCCGTTCAAGCAGTATTTTAAATATTTAAAGACATTAAAGAATGCCTTCAAACTAACACATTGCTTCTCAAGGGAGTGGCTCCAGAAGCTGCAGGTTTTGGTCACTAATAGCTCAATTTAAAGCAGGTTAAGCCACTGTTTACTGCAAAGAGAGAACCTTCTTTTTTAATGACATTCCAGCATTGCTAGCACAGCTCCCTTCTCTGGCCTCTTCATTTAACCTTTTCACTGCTGTCAGTACAGGCATATGCCACAGCATGACTTTTAAAAGGGAAAGCAGGACATACTATGCCCAAGCACACTGAAAAAGAAAGTGTCCTTGCTACCTTTACCTTTTCAGTGCTGAATTATGTACCTTGTCTATGACAGTTTAATAGCAGGCAAGTTTTTGTGCTTCATATAACAATACCACCTTGCATTTTAAATATAGATGTTGATCCTATACAGGATTTTTCTTCAACAGATTTCACAGCTGGGATGAAACCAGTTCTACTGCTAATAAAATCTGTACATCACACCACATCATCATTTATTTTATGGCCTCATTTACTAGAAGACCAATTTGCAAAGGTGTTCGAGAGTTTAAAAGATGAATCATACTATTTTTCAAATCCCTCTCTCTCACAAATCAGACAACCTTAGTAGGAGTCCAATGGGGGAGAAGAAAATATCTAATGCATTTTTAAACGTCTCTATAAAACAGTTCTTTATATTCATAACATTGCAGAATTAAAGGTCTGATATTGCAAAATCTACTAAATCTAGAAACAAAAGCCTTACACCACTGGAAAGAAGAGATTCTCAATTCTTCTGTCTCTAGCTCTGATGGTTGATAAAGGACATTAAACCTGTCACTGGTCCAATATCAAATCCTGCCTGTCCTAAGAGATTGAAGATAGTGCAGTTTTGGGAGTGAGAAAATTATTTTTGGGACAGGCATTTTTGTGGGTTTTTAGGGCCTGTTTGAGGCAGCTCAGAAACATTAGATGTTATCTCACATATAGCTGAACTAGTAGGCAAAGTAGAGGTGGAAGGGTCAAGTGAACACAAATGCATGCAATTTGCTCATGACTCTCTCATATTGCCACATATGAAAACCAGATGAACACAATATATGTTTAAGAATGGTTCAAAACAGTATAGTTCTTCCTTTGGGACCAGGAGGTCACATGTTACAATCGAACACCAGCATGCAGTGCTTGGTACTGCCCTACCATATTTCAGAGTGAGCATCAGGTTACATTTTTCACAGTTATAGGAGTTTGGATGAGAAACTAAACAGTTCTTTCTGTGCATCTCTGCAGACCTTCAAGATAAAAGTTAATAAATTCTGGCCAGTTGTGCAGGGGGGAAGGGAGGGAGAGGTACAACAAATTCACCCTCCATCCCTCCCTCCCATACTCCCTTGTGCCCCTGCACAGGGATGGCTAGAAATAGTGTGGCAGGATGCAGTTCCTGTTCCCAATTAACTCTCTATAACAGCACTAGCTGCTCGAAAGGGAGTGGGAAAGACACCCACCCCCATCAGCACTGAGGAGTTGGTGGCTGCAAGTGTGGCAGAGCTAGTGCTCTGGTATGCATGCCTCAGAAACAGCAAGAGGAATTCTAGCTACTTGATCCCACACCCCTAAAGCTCTCTCCTGCCTCCTGCAATGTAATTGCATTCAGGAGCGATTCTGTACCCAACAAAGCTCAAAATAGCTAACTGACTAAACTAAACTAAACTGGCTAAACTAAAATTCAGAGAGGAATAAGAAATCCCAAAAAACTGCTAAGGAAGAAAACTTGCAGGAGTTGAGATTGAAACCTGATTATGAGTTATACTTGATCTGTTAGGGCATGGTTAGACTGGCGCTTTGCACCACCAAAACCCTCCTTTAGCGCTATAATTTTCCTACCGAACACACTTCAAAGGGAGATTTAGCGCAATGACTCCCCGTTTACAGCGCAAGTGTTAAACCTCCTTTTCGAGAGGGATAAGCCTTTTTGCGCTAACGTTGTAGCGCAAGGGTGGGAATGTGGACACCCATGGGATCTCTTGCATACCTCCAAGCAATGGAAAGCTATCAGCAACCCATTGAGGGTCATCAGCAAGCCATTAAAGACAATGAACTTGCCATGTAAGGCAAATGACGTGAGGTTTTGTTTTTATAAAGGCGGAAGTAGCTTTGCAGTTTCTCTCTAACAACTAACACAACAAATACCCAGTGAAAATGCTTGCAGACAGAGCTGTGTGTCTGAAATAGACAGCCTGTCAGTTTTCGCTAAGGAAAAGTAACTGACAGCCAGATCTCATCTCCCTGTGAACAACTTCCCAGTTCCCCCTCGCCCCCCTCCTTTGAAAAACACGTTGCACCCAGCTGAATGCTGGGATACCTGCCTTATCCCGCAACTGCTACTGCCACAGAAGCACCACAAATGTAGCCATTATTTTGTGCTACAAAGTTTCAATTGTACAGTCTCTAGCGCGATACCAATTGCGCTACATTGGGAAGCGCTACAAATAAACACGCTACAATCTTCAGTCTAACCATACCCTTAGAAATTAGGAGAACTTTTGTTATGTTTGTTCAGGGGTTTTATGACATGCCTGATTCGATTTTGTTTTGCTGATTCTCCCTCAACAAAATGCAATTAGACATTTATGACACTGAGGGACGTGCAGCAAGGTGACGATGGAGCTACTAATATACATTTCAGTGTCTGTGAAATGTATTATATTACGGATAGGTCAATAGTGACTGTACACTAAGACAGTGTACAATTTTTAAAATATTGAATAACTTGCTGAGGAAATTTCCAAAATGCTCCCTTTTTGACCAGAGAGAGTTTTTTTTTTAAATATTGCCAAATTAGCTCTCTAATGCCATAGGTTTCCCTCTCATTCAACTGCCCTAGCCACCATGACCAAGTGAAAATTATTTCTCTCCCTCCCAGGGCATGCACACAGGGGGAGACAAGCAGGGACACAGGCTCCCCAGCAATTAGCCAGGGCACGAAGCTCCTCTGGCCTCAGGGCTGTGGTTTGGCCCAGAATGTGCCCCTCCAAAAGCAATGAAATTTCAATTCCTGCACATGCCCGTCTCCTTTTATTATTACTAACATCAGTTTATCCATGACGAGCTGGATTAAGATACAGTATCCACGCTCATTCCTGTAGTGGGAACATCTACAAGAAAATGTGTACAAGAAAAATATGAGGTTGGAGTGAAGGTTGCACACTTGAATAGGAGATAATGAGGAATTGGGTGGCTACATTGTAGTTGTCTATGCTGGATGCTGGAATTGAAAAAGAGTTTGACATGAAGTTATGAGTGTGACAGTGTGTTTGGTTTGTAAGGGATGTGGATTTGTGGCTGATGTGGATATTATTACCTTAAATAGTGTTTTTCTTGAATTTTAGTGTTTGTGTTTCTTTTAAATACACTTGAGCCACCTTAACTCTAAATTAGCTAAGAATACGTGCAGGGTAGGTATATAAACAGTGCAGCAGATTTAAGTCTCTGGGGGACATTCTCCTTCAAAGTTATATTTGTGTGTCTTGGTGCTTAGCTGCCTCTGTTTTGAAATATTAAAAGAATGAGAACTGTGAGTTACAGCAAAGAGATCCACAGAAGCGTGTTATTTGCATTGACTCCTTGCAACAAACATGTCATTGCATTTTCAGGAAAAAGCATCAGATTAAGTGTACACAAATTGCCATATGAATCAAGCTACCTAGCAGAAGTTGCCAAAACACACCTGTATATAGTGCAGCCTTCATCTTTGTTGTGTCTTTTCAGCTCAGGGGTCATATGGCAAGAGGGTTCAACCTAGTTTACTTTTCTTGAGATGATGCCAATTTGTTTTCCAGAATCTAAGCTTATTCATTAAAAAAAAAGTCTCTACCTCTTATGGTCACAAAGATGACCTTACAAATGTGAACCAAATATAAACCAACCCAGTAATATTTGCCCAAGATTACAGATAGCCTGAAACAATAGCTCCAAAAGAGCTGTGAACTGCTCCGCCATCCCAACGGAGTTACTAACTTCGCAGAAAATGACAACATTTTAAATGTAAATGCAAGAAAAGAGAAGAATCATCCATATTATGAAGATCTTCTTTGATTGGAGTCTCATTCTGGAATCTGAAGTGAGTGGAGCTTGGGAGCGTACCAATTCTTTTTCCCACCCCACCCACACTTCGACTCTTGATTGGAATTCTTGATTAAGAAACCAAACCTGTTTCTAAAATCATTTAGCCTCCAGTACAGGTATAGTGCTCACTAGAAAAAGTGATCCTTCACTTTTTTAATAGTGTTGATCAACTACAATAACACCCTCTTCCCCTGCCCCAAACTCTCCCCCCCTCCCCCCCGAACCTTACCTTGTCCAGCAGTGCATTCTGCCATAAGCGGAAGATACTGAGGTAGCTTCTATCTCTAGCACTGAAGGATGTGAAGAAAAACTGTATGGAAGATAAGATGATAGCTTGCTTTATTGAATTCCTATGTGAGTCCATATTGTACAGTTTCTAGAAATAGTTGTAAGTAGTTCTAGGATATCCATGGTATGGTCAAACGACATACCTACCCTCAAAATCATGGCCCCAGGGAAAGGGATTAATACCTATAACCAGGCAGTCAGTATGATATGCAGCTATTGAGGACACTTACTGAAGCCTGTACAAAGGGCTAGATTCCCACTGTTTATACATTATATAAAACATTTGTGTTGCTTTTTTGTGGCATCTACTTGCAAGCACTTACTCCAGTATAAAAAATGTCCTTTATCTGCTCCCTTTACCTCTTTCTCCCACTCGCACCTTCATGTATCCCTCTATGCTTGCAAGTCTCCACTTACAGTACCCTAACCCTCCTCCTTCACACCCACCGTTCGCATGATTTTTTCTTGCTAATCGTCTCACCAAGGCCTACATCATCCTTTACTGCAGGGTTTCTCAAACTGGGGGTTGACACCCCTCAGGGGGTCACGAGCTATCAGCTTCCATCCTCAAGCCTCACTTCACCTCCAGCATGTATAATAGTGTTTAATATAAACAATTGTGGTTTTAATGTATAAGATGGTGTCACATTCAGGGGCTTGCTGTGTGAAAGGAATCACCAGTACAAAAGTTTTAGAATCTGTTACCTAATCTGCTCTCTTGTGTTTTGCCTCGTTATAAAGTTTGTAACCTCTTAAGCACAGGGCTAGAATCATGTCCTTTGCAGCAGGTAAAAACTAGTAAGACTCATGGGACTCATTTTGGAACTACAAAGGTCTCCCTTCGGTGTCAGCTATATTTGAATAAGCAATCAACTGGACCCTTCCTCAAAAACATCAACAGACTCACAGGAGGCAAATGTCACCCTGTTTTTAGGCTACCAGTTTTGTTTTTCTGGGAGGGAAGGTTACTGAAAAGCTTGTGATGGGCCAACTCCCATCCCAATCCAGATTGGGCAGGCTAACCGATTGCAACTTGCTCTTTGGAATTCCTTTGAAATTCACCCTGAAGCTACAGCTAGTGCAGAATACCGCACCCAGAAGGCAGGGAGAAGCTCCTAATTATACCAAAATCCATTACAAAACAGCCCTATTAGCATATAGCAACTGTCTTTCAAGGATGTGTTTTATTTATAGAGGTTGCAAAACATTAAATTCCAATGCAAACCCACTCTGAAAAGGAAATTCCTAAAAATGGCATCATTGTGCCCTGTGTTTATTGTGTTTACTGATTCCACAGCAACCTTGTTCAAACAACAAGATGATATTACTAGTTACTAGTTCAGATTCACTCAGTTCTTTCCGGCCCAGGCATCATCACTAGTAATAAAGATTTTGCAACTGAAACTTAGCTGACAATTCTGTTGATGTTACAGAATAGACTTTTGACATCCTCCCACAGCTGTGCTGACACTGCAGTGCTATCCCAAGTAAAGAGTAGTAAACACTTGTTTTAGTCACCAAAGTTATCAGATCTGATTGTGACACACACCTGGAGCAGTTGTGTGGAGTAAGATTTTTTTTTTTTTTTTTTTTAAGAAATAGTCACTTCTCTGATCATAAGTGCAGTTTAAATATATAATTGGGACAAATGCCGTAGCCAACAGGAATCAACAAATTTCCCTTCAATTATTGTTATGAAACGGGAAATGCTATCTTTTTACCTTCTCCCCTTCTGTTACAATTTGTATGGCGTTTGGGATGAGCCGCGCAGTCTTCTCCTTTGTCATGAAGGTTATATCTTTCAAGGCAATAGAAATCTGAACAGAAATAGATACAAACACACACAGAGAAAAGTGATTAAATCCCAGAAATCCACAGGGCACAAGACATACTCCATGGGCTGGTCTTCACTGGGGGGGGGGGGGGAGATAGGCTGTAGATACGCAAATTCAGCTACGTGAATAATGTAGCTGAATTCGGCATATCTACGGCTGACTTACCTGCCGTCCTCATGGCGGTGGCAGTCGGCGGCGCACTCCCCCGTCGACTCCAGCTTGTGCCTTTTGGCAAGCTGGACTTCTGGAGTCGACAGGGGAGCCGCTGGCGATGGATTTATTGCATCTTGATGAGACGCAATAAATCGATCACCCAAAGATCGATCCCTCCCCGCTTTAGTGAAGACAAGCCCTTTGATTTTACCGTACAACAGAGATTTGTAACTTCAGTCATGACGACTGGCTGCCTTTTGCAATACCAGCATCAATGGGATGCCCTCCATGATTACCATCACCAAGATCCCTTACCTGGAAAGCTTCAGATGTGATCCCCCAAAACAGAAGGGAGAAGGGATATCTTTTAAGCAAACCAATAATCAAATACACAAAATAACTTACCGTGGTCTCCCATCGGAAGATGTTGCTGTGGAAACAGAGCCAGTTTTCAGAGAGGTACAGGCGTCCCTGCAGCAGAATATCCTTCTGGAGGGCACAGGCATAATCTATACGCAAAGATAAAGATGAGCTCACTCACTCATTTCAGTCCAAAAGGACCGACCTTATTTTTTTCTGTAAACCCAACTCTATTTGATTTAGAGATCAAAATTAGGGGAATATATGTCATTACTCAAAGGAAAACACCATAAAAATTTAACTCATTTTGGGCCAAATCCAGTTTACTTTATTATTTATGGCAAGGAATTCTGTTGCTGTCCTGCTTCACCAAGGTCAATGGAGCTCTTTGTGTGAGCAGGGAAAGCAGAACTTTGGGCATTGTGTATTACCCTCTGGTTTCAGGTATCTGGCAAGGCATGGCAGTCAATGAACGTCCGCTTGATTTTCTTTGCAAAAAAGATCATTGAAATTACACTCTACAAGTCAAGCTTCAGCCCACTTGAATGAAGCAGTAGAACATCAAGGCAATATTTTGTCTACTAATTCAGAATATCTAGTCAACTAGTCACACATACTACATTTCTAAGGTGAATCATTTTACACTCCTTATCATATCACAACTTTCAAAGAGTTAAAAAATCCTTCCTTAGTAGATATCCACCCTCTGGCAGGAGACTTCAGCCAGAGGCCTTTTTCAATCAAGGTTTCTTTTTATTACCTATATGAAATGGCCTCTGGTTGAAATATTGCTGCTGGGAATGGACTGTATTTTGAACAGTCCATTAACACATCTCTATTAACAACAGCAAGGAGCTAATTGTTCTCTTTACTGGTGTCACTGTGATTTAAGGAGCAGAAAGATTCACCATTGAAGCAGTAAGTGTGAGATTTTCGTAAATGCCTGGTACTGACTTCGTTGCTCCCATGGAAGTAAAGTAACCTACACTGCACTGTTAGAACAACATTAAGCCCTTTTGAACATCCTAAGAATTTAAATTCTCTATAAATGCTATGTTGATTTGTTTTACACATTTGAGGTATTAATTACATGCATGCGGCTGAAACAACCATGACTCTTATGGGGACACTGTCCGGTGAAACTTGAGTCAAAATTTAGCTTTAGTACACATCGACTTTTACAAACAGAGAACCAATACAAATATTTCCTTGAATTTCCCCCCTAAATTCAGATGGAAATAGTGTTTTCAAACAGATTAACATTACCTGGCAATATTTGCAACCCCAATATATGAGAAACTGACAGTGGAACTGACAAGAAACAAGTTAGAACGGGCTAAAAGAAATTCAGGTTAATAGGCAGCACAATAAAAATTAAAAGACACACAATCCAAATCAGTCTTCTGATAGAAAAACCTTTAAACACTGTGTCCTGACTTTTAAAAGAATTTCATCTTAACTCTTTTATTACATTTTTTGATGCCCTTCTGTGTTTATAAGGGCCACTTCTCCACCCTATCTCCCTTCTCTCTGTACACCTGCCAATCAGCCTCTGGTGTCAGCTTTGCCACTACTAGTAAACACACTTTCTTGCAGAGCTCAGGGAAGAATATACACATGGGATTCCCCCAGAGTAGAGAATGAGCATGACGCAAGTGATAAGCAACAAAACAGTGGAACTGACTATACACAATGGGATGTCAAAATGCACAAAATAGGCAAACCAAAAATTGAGAATAAATGTTAATCCCAGTTCTAGTAATTTACGAGCCTAATTGTAAAAACAGATATAAAATGCTAAAGATGAAAACAAACATTTTAATTAAATGGTGCTCTTCCAATCAGATATTTTTAATGCTTACACACTATGAAAATCTAAGGAACTTAGTTTATAGTGTAGATATGGAATCAGAGTCATTTTTGTATAATCTTTATCTAATTCTCATAATTACAAGAATGTACAAGAGTAACTACAAAAAAGAAAAACATATGATAAAGAACAGCAGTAGTTACATTTCTGTTGATAATGAGTAGGTGATTACTACTTTAAATATTTGTAGATGAATAATAACTAATACAGCTTGGGTTAAAATCCATTATACCAAGCAAACAAATAGTTTTAAGAGTAGAGGTCAGAAAAGGTCCTTTTAAATGAATGCTGCTCCCATGGGAGAAAGAGTAATTACATAAAATAATGCCTTTGTTTGCTTCTGAATGAGGAAGTGCTATATTGCTGGGGATAGTCCATCAGCAAGTCTATTCTTCAAATCCAAGGTAGTCTGTTCATGGCAAATATGCTTCATAGAATTTGCTTAGCTGCTTTCTTAATCATCCCTATCAGAGAGTAACTAAATAAACTCAAACTATGTTTTGATATGTTTCTTCTGTTTTACTGTGTATTAAACCCAGTCCACAGGAATGTCCTATTTTTAACAAAGTACACTTGATGGCATAGAATAACTTAGTTTTCCATTGCAGTTTGAGAAGGATGTAAGAATTTAGCATGTCACATCTTCCAGGTGGGTAAAGGCTCCAATTTCTCTTCTATAAAAGCACTTTGCTGTTTCTGGGTAGAGTAGACGGTGCTGAAGCCACAACCCCAAACATGTAGCAAGGCTTTCTTGCTGGATTAAAGGCTGCCTTTTTATTGCAAGAGATAAACCCTGATGTTATTTTGGTATCAGAACACTTCTCTCTGATACAGTGTATTTGTTAAGTGGGTCTCCAGTGGTGTAGTCAGGCTTGCTTGCTGAGTGACCTATTAAGAAAGGGTAGGTGTGTCATTAGCAGCAGGTACAGAGACAAGAAGATAGAGGATCTGCTGGGTTGTAAGTTCTCCATTTGGTAACACCTGGCAGAGTGGAAAGGCAGGGCTCAAAACAGGTGTTTCAGTGCCTTCAGTGCCTTCAATAGCCTGATGTTCTTTTCTCACTGACCTCTTGTTTTTCTTCTAGTCGAACCATTCTTTTTCTCCAGACCTGTAATCCTGTCATTGCAGTCCCACTGATGTCCTCCCGATAGTACACTATACATGGTTCCAGTTCACCCTGGTAATCAGCAAGCTTCATCCTTTTTAGCAGTAGTCATCCAGTTAAGATTGTAGAGTTGGTTACATATTTTCCAATTCATTTCCATAACTACAGTGAGACCTGGAGTGATTTTCACTATGCATTTCTTAGAAGTATCTGAGGCAAATGGGCTGGTGGTCAGCTTATATCATTGTATTTTCTCTTGGAGCCCAATAAATCCAAAGTTCTTTTTAGATTGAAGAAAAGACTCCATAGAATGGCCCCAAATTCTGCAGACTACTTTTTAATGAGGTTCTTGCTCTCCCAATACTCAGCTCAGAACCTTAATAAGGAGCAGAGCCAGAGCTCTTGGTAAGTGTGACTTACTTAGCTATTCAAGAATCAGAGAGGTAGCCGTGTTAGTCTGGAATAGAGGTAACAGAGTCCTGTGGCACCTTAAAGACTAACTAAAGTATTGAAGCATAAGCTTTTGTGGGCTATTACCCACTTCGTCGGATGCAAGCAGTGGACATCCGACGAAGTGGGTATTAGTCCACGAAAGCTTATGCTTCAATACTTTAGTTAGTCTTTAAGGTGCCACAGGACTCTTTGTTACCTTAGCTATTCAAGACACCTTAGAAATACTTACCACCTGTCTAATACCCAAAAATATTCTGACATGTTTACAAAAAAAATCCAAACATTTCTTTGGCTCATGGTGAATTAAAACGTGCATCTTTTCCCTTTTCCGCTTAGCACTTGGCTAGCATCACACGACCCCAAGAAACAGGTAAGATTTTTACCTGACAGTGCTCCTTAGAGGTACATTAATCCCTCAGAAAGACACTGCTTGTGCTTCATTTCTTGTATAGTCTTTCCTAAACTTGATGGTATAGTTCTTTCTCTTTCCCATTCACTACCTTGCCTTGGTGCAAGGTGAGTTTACCAACAGAATTCACAGGCCATGACTTTGGGAAAAGGGAGTTTTCCCTTTACTTCCCCCACCACCAAAAAACTGCCACCCTTGAGATACAGGAGCTGCCCTTGACAAATTATTTTTTCACGAACCATTTGCCTGATAAGACACCTGACATAGGTGCCATGGCATATCACCTTCCCGAAGAAATGCCTTTGTATTAGACTTTTCCCTTATATAGTCCTTTGAAACAGCAAATCAGGAAGAAGTGACAGTTCTGTGCTGCAAGACTGTTTCTCTCCCCCCTTCACCATGGGCCGTCTATTGCTTCAGAAAGAAGAACATCCCAATTCTTCCCCCTGCCACCCTGACCTTCTTAAAAACAGACTCCTAGGCAAGGAGAAAACATTCAGGAGTCCCTCTGGACGTGTGTTTGTCTGTCTGTCAAGGTAACATCTACTATCCTCTGTGCCATTGCTGATTTTTCATGGGTGGATAAATCTCTACTGGCAGTGTGGTATATATGCCAGAAACAGGACTCATGCAATGACAACAGTGAACAATGCTTTCTGGGACTTTATCTCCTGCAGAAGCCAGTCAGATGGACTGATAGGCATCACTAACACAGTGTTCAACTCCCTGCCAGACTGAGAAATGGTTGCACTTGAACACACTTTTAAAGATACTTCACTTAAACCCAGTGTCACCTTAATGAGAAACATGATTTATTTTATATTTTCACGCTTCATTTGTTGAGACTCATTTCAAGAGAGCTTTGAGTTTAGATTCTGTATTAAACCCCACTCCTCTGTTAAACCTAGTTAACTTTTGTTAGTTACCATTTTAAAAAATTGCCCTTTCATTCAATGTCTGGTACGCGTCTGACGCAGCAATATGTGATGATGATGCATCAAAGTAATTGCCCATGTCAGAGAAGAGTCCAGTGGCACAAATCACATTTTCTAGGATATAATTCTAACTCTGCTCTTTCCCCACACTCTCCAAGACAGTCATAATCCAAACATTTCTGAGCCTATCTATTCAATATGCTGCCCCAGTACATCCTTCTCAGGATGGCCTGGCCTCTCTTTTTCCCTCATGATTGCCTGTGACAGGTGCTACCTTACATTCATACCATGGCCAATGGGTGTTTTGCCACCTGTGGAAGGGTAGAAGTTACCTTAAGAGACACTCCATGACCACCATCCAAAGGGGCTGGAGCATTCCTCCACATAGGAGTCTACTTTTAAGAAGTAAAAGCTAAAGTTGTTTTTCTTACGAACACCTGATGCTGCGACTTTGGCATTATCAACAATAACAGAGTTTGGTTGGTTTGGTCACATCTTACCTACTATGAGCCTCTCCAAATCTGGCAGATGTGAAAACTGTCTCTTAAACTCCTCACTCCTATATTTATAAGTGGAACTTGAGATCTGCAACAATGAAAGGTTAAAGGTTAAAGTAAACAGTTTTATTTTCAGCTATCAACTATCTTCCTACTATCAAGAAACTAGGGTTATAGTGCAAAGAAAATAAACAACAGAAAACTGGAAAAGAATAGACAGTATCCCAAACTATATCACTGTCATTATGTTCAGTTATACAATGCTATGCTGCTATAAACTAAAATCCCAAACTGAAATATCAGATCTGTTATATACAGCATTGTCTCAGAAATGCAGCTGCACAACAGGATTTTTGCCACTTTCAGTAATTAAAGTGGTAGACTAGTGACACTAAAGACTGAAGTCCATAGAACAGGTACAAGGCAGGTACCAGCCACACTAGGTTCCTATATGAATCTATACCTATATAATTCACCCTCTTAATAAAGGGACCCGGTTTAGGAGTAACGGGGTAGTTTGGTCTCCAGGGCCTCTTTAAGACCATGGGCTTGTCTACACTTACAGCACTGCAGTGAGCACCACTGTAGTGTTTAATGAAGACACTACCTACAGTGAAGGGAGAGCTTTCTCCCATTGGCATAATTAATCCAACTCCCCAAAAGACAGTAGCTATGCTGATGGGAGAAGCCTTCCTGTCCTATTGCTGCCTACACTGGGGGTTAGGTTGGTATAGCTACATCGCTCAGGCATATGGATTTTACCTGAGCAACGTAATTATACCAACATAAGTCTGTAGTGAAGACCAAGCCTTAGCCTCTCTTCTGAGGCTGCCAACAAAGGGGCCACTTGGTATTAACCATGCTGGTGATTTTTGCAATGTGGATCTAAACTTCAATAATATATAAAGAATTTTGGAACACCTTCAGTATAAAGTGGTATTGTAAAAACAAATTCTAATCTATTCCCTGTTAATAGTAAGGTGATTTATAATAAACTAAATTGCTGCTGTACAAATCATTGTGTTTTAGCAACATTACAACTGAAAGAGGAAGAACTCACCTTCCAGTGTCCCAACAATCAGATATAAACCTCATAAAAGCCTCATTTCACATCTAGTGCATGAAACTTTTATTAAGAGATGTAAGCAACAATTGGCCATTTGTCTTTCTGAATAATCCAGGTGTCAACAGATGTTTGACATGTCCCGTACACACACATTTCTGTACCATCGTACCAAGCAGTTCAGTGTAAACTACAATTGATCATGTTTGGCCATTTGACCAGATTCCTTTATAAACGCTTCCTCCATTTTCCATGCACTATTACGATGTTAACATCAGTTAACAGCCAGTTGTAGCTGTGAATTTTAAGTTTTCAAAGTAATTCTGCCCAGAGTAAATTATTCTTTAGCTAGGCGTTATTTTTACTAAAGGAGTGATAGTGATGGCCCAAACGCATTAGCTCTAGGCATACAATCATAGAAATGTAGGGCTGGATGGGTCCTCAAGAGGTTCTCAAGTCCAGCCCCCTTTGCTGAGGGAGGGCCAAGTAAACTTAGACCATCCCTGACAGGAGTTTGTCCAACCTGTTCTTAAAAATCTCCTCTGATGGGGATTCCACAACCTCCTTTGAAAGCCTGTTCCAGAGCTTAACTCTCCTTATAATCACAATTTTTTTTCCTAATAAGCCCAGTACTTCTTGTCCTACTTTCAAAGGACATGGAGGTGAATCAATCACTATCCTCTTTATTGAAGTCCTTCCCATTATTTGAACACAGTTATCAGGTCCCACCTCAGTCTTCTTTTCTCAGGACTAAACATGCCCAGTTTTTTTAACCATTTCGTCTAGGTCAGGTTTTCTAAACCTGTTATTTTTGTTGCTCTCTGGACTCTACCTCATTGACTAATGTTCAATTTGTGATCCACTATAGCCCCTAGGATCCTTTTCAGCCGTACTACTGCCTAGTCAGTTATTCCCCATTTTGTAGTTGTGCAGTTTGATTTTTCTTTCCTAAGTGAAGGAAGCCTCATGTAACCCCACTTCTATGATTTTAACATTTCCATCTGGGACTTCTGCTCCATACTGCCAGAACTGATGACCTTGTGTAAAGCAAACACTGGTTGTCTCCCTATGCTCAGGACTCTCAAGTTCTTTAGTCAGGATGACAAGGAAATAGGCACCATGAGGTGATGGGTTGAAATGAATAGTCCTCATAAGTTAGCAAATTCTCTTTTTTCATTTAGCTAACTGCATTTTTTTTAAAGTCAGCAATGTTACAAATAGCAGCTAAGCTGACTCCAAATAAAAGGAATTAAAAATATTTTTCTTTATTTTTTTCAGTTTGTTTTCTGAAACAGAACTTTGAGTACAGCCAGCACCTCTGGTTGATGAGCGACTTTCATACAGTAACAGGGGAGAAAAAAAACATTTTAAAAAATGAAAAATAAAAAGATGTGATTTGTAAATCAGAAGAATTGGCAGAGGAACTCAAGTCTGAATAGCATTTGGAAAGGAATTGGCAGGAAACTACATTTAACCAGGGCCTGTGTGTTTTACAATTCACTAACTTTATAATTTGGGTATGTCACGGAAATTGTAAATATTAACACTGTTGCAATATGCAGGGGTTGTTGTGCCTGAGAATTTGGCACATGTACCACAGCATACGTGCTTTTAACTCACTGTTTGAAACGGGCTACATATTGTGAAAATGCCCCTTTAAGGTCTTATCCAAAAGATTCAGAATAAACTTCAAGGAACTCAATTTGTCTACCTAGGAATCTTGGAGAGCCGAGTCAACTCTGCTGAGACTTCTGTGGTTTCAGGGAGTCTAGGGATTTCAAACTTGACGCTTAACCACTGCAATTTGCGCTTGTGATGATGGAGCACTAGTACACACACAATCAAATATATTTACAGTCCAGTACAGTAAATATGATGCAGATAATCAGACTACAAGCTGTCTCACACTGGCTCCAAGGGGAAGGAGATGTAATGTCTCCAAACAATTTGTGAGAGAAAAGAGCTATGCAAAGTCTAGATATTAGGAAATGGGGATCAGACAGTGTGAATGTGTCTGTGGAAACCTAATGCCTGATACAACCCAGGCAACAGCACTGAGAATCAAAACTCCAGAGAGTCTCCAGAATCTAAACACTAAGTAACTTCAATCTCTAGGGCATTAAACCTGTTATTTCTATGTTCCTTACCTGAGAACCCTTTGTGGGCATATGCAATCATGTCTGTTTTTCCAATCATTTGAAAGGAGGACAACAAGAAGAAATCATCCTGCTTATTTGCACACTAAGCTTTCCAGACAGCTAGGAAAAACCTGCTCTGAATTCTTATCTAATCAGCCCTGTTCCACTGGAAGGAATTTAGACATTGAACTTTCTTAATCTTCTCCTTTTCTTACTTTGTATGGCAACTGGTTCACATTCTTAGGACTAGAATTAAATGTTGACTTTCCAGCCTCCCCAATCTTTTAAATCAGCCAGCCATAACGAGCAGGGCAAGTTGTGCTGGAAGACAAATAGGACAGATTTCCAGAGCACTGGCACAAAACGGCTGGGGCTCATTGGTGCTGTGATAATACAAATAAATGAATAATATAAAAAAACAAAAACAAAAAACCCCAAAGACGTTTCAATTTTTCCAAGAACTACACCTCGTATTTTCATGCTATCGTATTGTACTTTTGTTCTACAAGCTTAAGTGTAGTGAAATTTATGATAGGCTTTCATTCTGGGCTACATGAGATGCCACAGAGGTTATGCAGAGGACAGGCAATGAGTAGACAGAAGCTCTAGCATTTTATACAGGAAGTAGATGTGTCAATTTTAATACTGTAGAGTCTAGGCATTTTTCACAGTTTAATTATGTCATCATACACATATATCATGCAATGCCACACGAGGACAATACTATAATGAAACTAGATAGCTATATGTGAAGACAACTGGTGAAAAACTATACCCTACCATATGACCAACTGTCTGATCAATTTTTGTAAATATTACAAATAAATCATTGTAGGCAGAGTAGGTGATGCAGACTAATCTATGAAATTTTGTTGCCCATTATATAAATGCCCTTAAGTCTGCCATATAATTTGTGAAAAAATATCAGCGGAATTAAGCAAGGCCTATCCAGCATTCCTGAACTAAAAGTGTTACAGAAGAGACTGTTACTTCAGTCCACAGGATCTTTGGAATGTGCCAGCCAACCCCTGGACTTTCCAGATTGGTGCAGTTTTAAGTAGGACAATCAGAAAATTCAGAGTCAAAGTTCCAAAAACAAACTTAGCTCTGTCTCTTTGCAATTAAATAGAGTCTTACTAAAGATACCTTCAGGTAATAATGTATTATTCAGCAGATAAGGAACTATAGTTTTCTATGCTGTTCTTCCAATGAGGCTCCATAGGTAAACTGAACTGTTTAAATGGTACCTTGTCCTTCTAAGATTAACTTTTCCTAGAAAGTGGAAGAAGTCTGAACACATCTCAGGCAACCACTAGGAAAGGAAGTTACTCGAGAACTTGTATAAATCAATGGGATGACACACATGCTTAAGAACCTTGCTGAATCAGGCCCTCAAGGAGAAGAGCTATACAGTCTATTGCATTTGCCTTTTTTTGTTGGTGGCAGAGTCCCAGAGCAGGAAGGACAAACCACATCACACATTAGTTGGCATCTTGTGTTCTCTGGGCTTTATTTTACAGACATGAACACAAATATAAATAGCTATGAACAAGATTATGGCTCCACCAGTGGTGACATACCCCCGTATGTATCCTGATCTCAACCACAGACCCTCACACCCTCCAACAGTAGTGCTTACTGACCTTCGCGCCAATTCCTACTAAGAACTCAGGGCAATACTTTGGGTCCCAGTGCCATGTAAAGAAAGCAAGGAATACTTGTAGCACCTTAGAGACTAACTAGTGTATTTCAGCATAAGCTTTCGTGGGCTATAGCTCACTTCATCGGATGCCATGTAAAGCCATCAGCATTAGATATTCACTGCTTATAGCCATTAGCCTCACTTAGCCCTCCAGTTACAATCAGCAAAGCCTGTCTTTTCATTTCTGCTCCCTTTGTCGACAGCCAAGCAGTTCTGTGCCACCTCGTCTCTCCACCAACAATGCAAATCCTTCAAGGTAGAAGAGTAGAAGGAATGTAGTGCTGAAGTCAGCCTGCAGGTGGGAAGTAAATATGGCCTGGAGTGGCGTATTTTGAGAAGACTAGGTTGAAGGAACAGAGACCAGATGTGCACCATTTCTCAGGGATAGTGAAGTGCAGGTTAACTATTTTCATCTGGAATTCCTGGACATTGTCTAGCAATAAAATTCAGAAACACCACTTAGGTTACAATCAAATTGCATTTACCTCACCATCACCACACTCAAATATATATCGAAACTTACCTAAAATCAGGATTTGAAGCCCAGTGGTTTTCCCATAGATTTCAGTAATGAGTTTCTTTCTGTTCAAACTTCTTTTACTTCAGCCTCCTTAGGATCAGACATCCATCCCTAAGTCTTTTTCAGAGTCATTGCTTCCTAGGATAAAGTCCCCTCATCCTGTAAATATGGCCTACATTCTTTGTTCCTAGATGTACGACCTTACATTTGGTTATATTGGAACATGTTACTTTGTTGCACCCAGTTTAACAAACGATCCAGATTGCTCCATATCAGTGATCCCTCCTCTTCATTATTTACCACTCCCCTACTCTGTGTCATTCACACATTTTATTAGTAATAATTTTATGTTTTCTTCCAGGAGACTGATTTTTAAAAAATGTTAAACAAAAGAAGGTGAAGAACCTATCCCAGCAGAATCCCACTAGAAACACACCCACTTACTGATGTTTCCCCATTTAGTCCTATCATTTAGTAATTTTTAATCCATTTAACGCGTGACTTGTAGATTTTGTATTGTTCTAATTCCTTAACATATCATGCAGTACAAGGCTTTACAGAAGTATACTTTTCTCAATCACATTTGTAATTTCATCAAAAAATAATCAAGTTAGTTTAACAAGATATATTTTTCATAAACCCATGTTGATTGGCAATAATTATATCACCTTCCTTTAATTCTTTAGTAATCCTGTTCCAGATGAGCCATTCCATTAGTTTGCCTGGGACTGATGTCGAGCTGACAGGCCTAGAATTATTTGGGTCATCCTGTTTACCCTTTGTAAAATACTGGCAGAACTTTAACTTTGTTCCAGCCCTTTGGAACTTCTTCAGTTTTCCAAGTAGCATTAAAAATCAATACTAACCATTCAGACAGCTCCTCGGCCATCTCTTTTAAAACTCATGGATGTGAGTTTATTTGGCCCTGCTGATTTAATAATGTCTAACTTCGGTAAATGGTGTTTAGCCAAAAGGAGGTAGATGGAGACCACAGGCTTGTTTCACATAAGCCAAAAACCTGCATGATGGTAACAACTTTTGATCACTATCAACATGGGCTACATGTTCAGACCAGTAACTTGTAGATGAATTTTGTCCTGTTCCCAACCATGCACCAGACTGTTCTTTTCTCTGGCATGTATAGTGGGTGGTTTAAACCCTCTAGGATTGGGGTTCTCAAATGGGGTTCCAGACCCTTTAGGGGGTCATGGGGTTATTAGATGGGAAGTTGTGAGCTATCAGCCTCCACCCCAAACCCCGCTTTGCATCCAGCATTTATAATGGTTTTAAATATATTTTAAAGTGTTTTTAATTTATAAGGGGGGGGTCACACTCAGAGGCTTACTTTTTGGAAGGGGTCACCAATACAAAAGTTTGAGAACCACTGCTCTAGGACAGGGTGTGTGTGTATGCTGTCAGCCATTTTGTTTTTTGAAAATAAGGTGCCATCTGAGCATCTGTAGTCACCTATGACTAGATTTTCCAAACAATTATGCTTCATTTAACAGATCACGTGCGGCATTTCATAACCAATAAGAAGAGGGAAAATAAATATAATGCTGGAAAAGATATCCCAGTTGCTGTAGGATCTGTAGAAGTCTGTTTACCAGACACTTGCAGGCAATGAAGGAAACACAAGCATATTCACAGCCACTGTAGGAAAAAGTTTAAAGAGCCAGGACTAGGTCTTACTTACATTCATTTTCTGATCCTCTTCATTCACCCTGAGCTGCTCCAGAGAGGAGAGTCTCCTAAGCACAGGGCACTCTTCCAGCTGGCCACTGGCAGGTACAGGTCTGTGTTCTAGTGTCATTATGTCCCCTTCTCTGGCCCAGCCCCCCTCCTATTTTGCAGAGGCTGAAGGAGAAACAGATTTTAAATGTTTTCAGATGATCTGTGCTGACAGAATGGAGAGAGAGGTACTTTTCTCCTTCAGTCAGACCTGGGGTCAGGTGAGATGCTCTCCAGGAGGATTACAAACAATTTCATTCCAGCTACATCATTTCTGCTTTAGGAACACAACACAGAAAATCTCTAGAGAAGGGACATTAAAATACAAAACACAGGGTGAATGCTCATGTACTAAACACTCCAGCTGAAACACAGAGATGAGGTCTCACTGCTTAGCCACTGCCGGAGCATTTCCCTGCTGCAGGGAGCTGCCGGAGCATTTCCCCAATGGAGTCTGGTACAGGGGAGACAGCATAACACTACACTGCTAAAAACAGTAGTGTAGATGGGGGATGCATTGCCTGGGCGTGTAGAGAGCCAGGTAGGGTACATACCTGGCATGTCTTTACTCGCGTAAGCAGTGCCTCGCCATCTACATGGCTATTTACACCCATGTTAGGGGGTGTGTAGTGTATGTACTCCACATGCTGTCATAAGTATGGAGTGTAGACATATCCCAAGAGTCCCAAACCATCAAATGAAAGTGTAAGCGCTAATGGCTCCCACAGATGCACAGTAGGCTATAAGTACAGTAATTCCTCACTTAATGTCCCGGTTAACGTTATCTCATTGGTACATTGCTGATCAATTAGGGAACATGCTCGTTTAAAGTTGTGCAGTGCTCCCTTATAACATTGTTTGGCAGCCACCTGCTTTGTCCACTGCTTGTGGGAAGAGCAGCCCGTTGGAGCTAGTTGAGCCTGGAAACAGGATGGGCCGGCAGCCCCCCATCAGCTCCCCTAAGTGCCCTGTGTGGCAGCTGCCCAGCAGGCTATCAACTGTACCATCATAGTAGCCCAGTCCTGGGTTCCCCACATCCTGCTCTGTGCTGATATGCCTGAGTCCTGACCAATGGTATCCCCCATGCCATTCCAGTCCTGGGCCTTGACCAAGGCACCTCAGTCCTGACTTGCAGCATATTATGCTTTTCTCAAAATCAGCTAAAGGTGGTACTGGAATATTGTACTTAAACAGTTCACAAACAGGCACAGCACATCACCAAATTTATTTAATCTTCTAATTCCATTGGATTGACACACTGATCTTTGGAAGTAAATTCTTTGCATACAATCAGCAACTTCCACTACACAGATCTCACCAACCCCCTGGCTTTTACTAAAGTCTATACCACAGTTTCTTAATTTGGTTGCAACAACATAGGTTGGTTTCATCCACACAGGCAAGATCAAACTATTCTATAACCAGGTCAGGGCATTATCACACTGAAGCTCATTTCTTGAACAGTCACTTTATAGTGCAGATTACCAGTGTAATATAATTCTGTTGCTTAAAAGACTGGGACTTGTTAAAAACAATGTTATTCCTGCAGGAATTTTGTACCACTGCACATGCACAGAATTTATGTCTCCTGTAGATTTTTTTCTCCACAGAAAATATATTGTCAGAGAGGTGCTGCAATTATGCCTTTTGCCCATCAGGGGCTGCTGTGGCGCCAGAACAGAGGGCCTCCAGCGTACCATCCATAGCAGCCAATAGGGAGGAGAGGCTGTGTTCCTCACAGCGCCCTGCCTGCGGGGTCATGAGGCAGGGGATATAAGCGCCGGGAGGGGGAGGGGGGAGAGCCAGAGATATGGTCATATGTGGCTGCTGAGGAAGTCACATAGACTGGGATTTAAATGGGCTAGAGAGAGTAGAGATTGGGCAGAGGCAGAGTGGGGGTGCAGGACCACATGGGGGTAGGGGCAAAGGTGGCAGAGTGGCAGTGCAGGGCCACATGGGGACAGAGGATGGATAAATGGGAGTGCAGGACTACATGGGATGGTGGTGTCTGAGTGGGGGGGGGGGTACAGGGATACATGGGGATGTGGGCAGATGTGCCTGACTGAATTGGAGAGGCTGGAGTCAGCCAGAGTCTGCATGGGGAAGACTCCCCAACTCCCTAACAATCCCCCTCCTCCCAAAAAAATCCTGCATCATACTTCTCCCAACCATACCCAACAGCCCTCCAGGCTCACGCCAAGGCTCCTTCCCAGCAATACTTCCCTCTCCCTCAGCTCCGCCGTTACCCCTGACTGCCCCAAGCCTTTGAACTGCTTCTGACAGGTGCAGGAAATATGTTTCAGCATTCAGTAAGAATTCATTTAAAATACAAAGTTTAAATTAATTAATATGCCTAGTAAGGAATCTCTGTCAAAAACATTTCCTGAATCTTTTGTGTTTTCTGTATGGTTACAGACATACTTGCTGACAGGTATTTTGAAAAAAATTTACCAAAATAATTGAAAGTGGCAAGATTATATTGTGTTCTTTTGACAAATAAAATATGCAGAATTTTAAAATACTGTGTGCAGAATTTTTAATTTTTTGACACAGTATTCCCACGGGAGTAAAACAAGCTATTTAACTAGAGCTACATGGCGGATCCTCTGATTTGGAGTGGATTTTTAAATTTGGCTTGTTCCAAATTAAAATGAAAACCAAAAATTTGAAAATTCTCCAGGAAGAAAAATTCTGTTTTTTTTTGTTTTAGGTCATTTAATAGATTTCATTTTCACAAAATCAAAATGTTTCATTTTGATTTTAACCTCTTTTAATTTGTATAATAATTTTACAATTTAGAAACAAAAAGTTGTTTCAAAATGAAAAAAATCACAATGTTCCATTCCAAAAATGTAGAAGTGGGACACCTCAAAACTCTCTGAACTATCCTTCGCCCCTGATTTTCTAGCTAAACAAAATTCCAACAAAATCAACCAAATTTCACAAAGTGTTTTGATTTGATGGAACTGCATAGTCTCATGGAATAAGGTTTCATCAAAGTATCTCCAACCAGCTGTATAGTAAACCATACTGGGTTTTATTCTCCACTCAGTGCAAGTGAGATTCATACACACAATTATATCCATTAACACAAATGGAAGTTCAGGATTTAATTGCTCTCCCTCACCCCCTTCCTATTCATACAGAAGAGACCCTAATGAAGTACCTTATCCTCCAGATGCAGGAGGAAACGCACTTAACCATAAAAGTACTCATCCCTGCTGGAAACATGGTAGCGATGCTTCAGTTACAGCTGAGACGACATTTGTGCAAACCTGGTTTTCGAAGTATTCTCTCTCTTGCCCTGAAAACTATTATCCTCAGCTCAGAAGTGTAAGTTCATTTTAAAGAGAAAGTTCAGATACTGCCGTGCTTTGAATACACAAAAACAATTTGTATGTAGAACTTTAAACTTGGAATGTACTTTGAACTCAGGAACACTTTGTTCAGTTAAAAAAAAATTAGTTGACAAACAAATTCAGAAGCCAGTGAAAACCACACAATGAACATGCCCTCCGGCTTACTCTTATAGAGGTTTGCTGTTATCCACATAGATCTCTGGCAAAGCCTGAGCACTTTGGAAATCCCTGCTGCATGAAAACGGATCCCTACAGTTCCCCCCTGTAACGTCTTTTGCTCCGAATGCTCTGATGAGATCCAGAAGACCTGACAGCATTCTGCCAATCCCAAATTTGCTTGTTTTCAAAGCTAGCGTGCTCTTCAGGCTTCAGTGCAGGTCGGAGCACACACACATCTCTTTCAATGTGCAGCCTAAGGAGAGTATATACAAGTCTGTGCCATGCTTCTTTCCTGTCCTCATACAAAACACCCCTGTATAAGTTGATTTTGGTAGCCAAACCATTTTTAGTGGTGGAGCAGGCTAGTTTATAATCAAGTCCATCCAAACTGGGATGTTCAATCACAAGTAGGAGATGGGATCCACCACCAGCAGGGAGACACTGGTCTTGCCTAGAGCGGTCAGTTCCCAGGCAGGTAAAGAGAAAATGCATGAGGCTCCCCCACTTACCAATACAGTATGTGGTGCTTCCAACCCCAGCAGATCTCATCTGCAGATCTTAAATACTGTCTTCAGTGTTGTCTCATGCTCCCTCCCATCCATTTGTTGTATCTACCTGTTGTTTCTTCTCTTATATTTAGATTATAAACTCTTCAGAGCAGGGCCTAGTTTTTTCATGCATTTGTATGCTGTCTAGCACAATCGGGCCCCGATTCATGACTATGGCCTCTAGGTGTTGCCACAATATACATAAGCAAATACTGTAAATGCATACATACATACAAACATTTTAATTGCTAATTTTTTAAGCTCTGCATGTTACATCCACTTCATTCACCTGGGCATTTGGGTACACCAGGGTAGTGATCAAGCCCTTTTCTGGAACTTAGCCTAAAATATTCCTAATAAGACACAAGGCAGAAAAGAATATCCTCCCTCTCCGAGAACTATATAGTTCTGGAGGGTTAACAAAGAGGAATAGTATGAAAGATGTATTTTAACCACTAAAGTCAATAGATGTGACTCTGAATGAGTGAAAGGAGCAGATATGTTGTATAAAAAGGGACCATAGTTACAGATAGTTGACCATAATTTCACTTGACCGTTGTCCAAAAGTCAATTTACATACAACTTGGCAGTGACACTATAGTTGGCCAATATGTACTTTGTCAAATACCTAAATAAGTCCCAGGAACTCGTTTTTCCAGATAAACAAGGTAACTATTACCTGCCTGGAATACATAACATGCATATGTAATATGGAGTCACAGGGTATTACTAGCATAGAGGGTTAGGATTGGAGACAGAGTTCTACAATAACACTACAGTGAATATTCACTGATTGTTTCTTCCTTTCAGGAGGATGTCAGGCATGTGAAAATGATCTCAGCAAACAGAACTGGGAATACCAGGACGCCAGCAGGACTCGGGTATGCCACGAGATTCTAGGCTATGCACCAAGAGCACAGGTATTATAATTGCAACTTCCTCTTCATGAGATCATCATCATTATCTCCTGGGCTGACTGAATTCCAAGACACACATATTCAAAATGAATGAACTCCAAGGTAAAAAGTCTGAGGATTTTATTCACCCAGAAGATGGTTAACAACAGAGTTACCAGGGAGTAGCCTTAAGTGAGTATATGGACATTTTAAATTCATAGTCAAATTTTAAATGAAAGAACAAAATTAAAAAACCCAAATGGGCTGTGAAACTACTGGAAGAAAAAAAATCTCCATAGCTCTGAATCAATAACTATACAGTGCCTTTGTTGGCTGAGGCATGTATTATCCCACATGCCCTCACTTCTTGAAAGGTGCATGGAGTAATAGCATTAATGCATGGTGGTTGGCGGTGCAATTCAAAGAAACATCGATACCACAGCTCTGCACCAACGGATACAAAAGAACAGCTTGGGCACAAGAGACAGAGTTGGGTCATCAAAACTGCTCTCATTGGCTGATCACTAACCATAAGGTCACAACATGCTTACCAATAACTAGTCAATAATGGCAATTACCTTACCTTTATCCTTATCTGAATGCTACTTTATGTCTGGTTTTGGCAGCTATCAAAAGTAGTGTTAATTACAGCAAGTAGTTGGATTGAAACTAACAGGATTACTGTTGAAAATTAGTATTACCCCAGGTATTAGAGCTGTGTGAATTAGTAATTTTTTCAGTTTGCTGGCAGTTTTGATAAAATTAAAAAACTGGTTTAGATCAAACAAAAACCAATACTTTTTTGAAATTTCCAGCAAAACAAAAAAGTCAGAAAAACATTTTGCTTCAACTGAAACGTTTTGGCTATTTTTAGTAAAAGCACAGGAAAGGAAGGACTAGATTAACAAAAACCACGGAGGGGGTACCCACACCCCCAGTCATTATGGCACTCACCTGGCATGTGGGAAACCATGGTTCAAATCCACACTCTGGAGCAGAGACTGGAGCCAAAGTATCCCTCCTCCCAGGGAATGCCCAAACTACCAGACTATACTGCAGTGGTTCTCAAACTTTTTGTAATTGGCAACAACTATCACTCAACACTATCCTAAATATACACCACAGAGGGAGAGGGGAATGGCTCATGTGTCTTATTAAGAACGTCAGAATTATTAAGTTCTCTGTAGAGTGGGTCAGAAAGTTTTCATCAGACCATTGACAAAAATTCCTGTTTCTGTTCAAATTGAAGCTTTTTGAAAAATGACAACTTTGACCAAAATGCCCATGGGGAAAAAAAGTTTGAAACAAAAAATGTTCACTTTCAGAAAACTTAAATTTTGTTTTGCATTTTACCTTGTGTTTTTTCATTTTTGTATTACATTTATTAAGAACATAAGAACATAAGAACGGCCATACTGGGTCAGATCAAAGGTCCATCTAGCCCAGCATCCTGTCTACCGACAGTGGCCAGTGCCAGGTGCCCCGGAGTGAGTGAACCTAACAGGTATGATCGAGCGATCTCTCTCCTGCCATCCATCACCCCCCTCTGACAGACAGAGGCTAGGGACACCATTCATTACCCATCCCGGCTAATACCCATTTATGGACTTAGCCTCCATGAATTTATCCAGCTCTCTTTTAAACCCTGTTATAGTCCTAGCCTTCACAGCCTCCTCAGGTAAGGAGTTCCACAGGTTGACTGTGCGCTGTGTGAAGAAGAACTTCCTTTTATTTGTTTTAAACCTGCCGCACGCCAATTTCATTGAATGGCCCCTAGTTCTTCTATTTTGGGAACAAGTAAATAACTTTTCCTTATTCACTTCCTCCACTCCACTCATAATTTTATATACCTCTATCATATCCCCCCTTAGTCTCCTCTTTTCCAAGCTAAAAAGTCCTAGCCTCCTTAATCTCTCTTCATATGGGACCCGTTCCAAACCCCTAATCATTTTAGTTGCCCTTCTCTGAACCTTTTCTAGTGCCAGTATATCCTTTTTGAGATGAGGAGACCACATTTGTACGCAGTATTCAAGATGTGGGCGCACCATGGATTTGTATAAGGGCAATAAGATATTCTCCGACTTACTTTACATTGTTTCATGGTGTCAGTAGTAGTACTGCATAATATGTACTATTACTCATAATATGATAGAATAGTTGAAATAGTCAAGTTTTTATTTATTTTTAAATCACTAAGGGTAAATCATGATAAATCATCATGAGTACTGCTACTCAGTACTGATTTAAAAATCTTATCTTCTAAATCAAAGCATCTCCTATTTCTGTTTGAATGAAACAATATGACACTGACACAAAGCACTGTGTATTCATAGAATCATAGAATATCAGGGTTGGAAGGGACCTCAGGAGGTCATCTAGTCCAACCCCCTGCTCAAAGCAGGACCAATCCCCAGTCTCCGGTATTATGTTACTACTAACAAATAATAAAATATAAAAATGAAAAAATATACAATCAAGTGTATTAATAAGCTAAGTTAGCTAATATCTTTCACCGGACCAACTTTTGTCATCTTCCTCTATGTAGTGTAACAGCTAGAGGAGTTGGTCCAGTAAAAGATATTAGCTCACCTACTATGTATCTCGTATTCTGGGATCAACACGGGTACAAAACACCATAAAATAAAATAAAATAATCTGAAACAAATTTTGAAATCCCTCAGTGAAAATACACAATTCCAAAACAAAATGTGGAAACCTGAAACAATATTTCCCCAAATTTCTGATTCACAGGAAATTTCAAAAATATTTGTGAATGAAGAAATTTCAAATTGTTGAAATTTTCAGCAAACTAGAAATGTTAAGTCTTGACTAGCTCTAGTCCTTTGTTCATTACATAACTGTTCCAAACACTTTTAACAGAAACTCTCATAAAAAAAAGAATATGTAAATTTATTATGTGATTATATTAAACAAAGACAAATTATACCTCGCATCTTTCAAGTTATTCAGCTCTACCTGTGTCCTCATTGGCCCTCTCCAGCTTGTCTATGGCACTATTTACCATTATTCTCTGCTGTGCCTGTGACCATGTATTCAAGCTGTTACCTACAACTGTTTCCACCAAGATCACATTTTGTGTCTCAGAAAAAATTAGTAAATGCCTGAACTAACAGCACCAAGGCCCAGTTAAGGTAACCTTCTATTGGCAATTATACAGAAATCTAGAACAAAGTGACAACATGAAAGAAAGTCTAAACGAACTTGAATAGATGAATGCCATTATTATTGAAATATTACCTACATAGCATTGCAGAAAAGCACCTTTTTTGTTGTCAAAACCCAAGATGTCTGCTTCTCGATGCTGTCTCAGTCCATTTGACATATCTTAACGTGTCTGTATCCGTAGTTTAACAGTAAGCCCTCAAGCTTCGGCAGTCTGAAATCTACTGACTTGACATTGTCTCGTGTTCCAGATCAGCCCAAGATGATAATTTCCTTCAGAACAAAACTACATTCCTTTCTGAGTATCTGTTTTGGCTGACTCATGTTTCTTCTTATCCTACACGTGTGCAAATCTTAGGCAATATTATTTGTAAGTACATCTGCCCCATTCAGATTAGTTTCTCTTCACCAGCTCTTCCACTTAGGCTATGTAAATAAGAACAATTGTTTAAACTGCACGTTTCCCCCTGAATTTTCCCCATCTGCTGTGACCATCAAAATCATCCTGGATTTTGTTTAAAACATAATACATGTATAAATACAAGGGCACACAAATAAAATTAAGATGACCTCAGCACTAGAGTCCCCCAACACTCCCATTTGTACCTTGTCCTCAGGATTGGACCAGGTAGTCTCCCACTCTGCAGACTGAACTCAGCACCAATCCCCAGTGGTTGCTGGGAAATGTCAGTGAAATACTGTCTTACAGAAAGACATCAGAAACATTCACAGTTATGAAGACACTTCGAAAAATAAAATGTTAAAAATATAAATTTGTGAGTTTTTATTTAGCAATCCCAGGTGACATAATGGATCAATGAAGTTTTCCTTTAAGAATTTTGCTAAATAAGGTTTTGTATTTATATCAACCATAATCCCTCATGCTTTTCACTTCGGCTTCAGTTTGGCAAGGTAATTACGCACATAAGTAGTCCCACAGAAGTCAATGGGATAACTCACATGTTTTAAGTTAAGCATGTGCTTATGTACCTTGCTGAATCAGGACTTTCATCTGTTTTATTTCCTAATATCTCTAACTATATTACCTCTCACCGGATATTTCTCCATGTTTCTAACCTATCTGTTTTTATGTTTTCCACCCTATTTACACACACCAATGCAAAACCATGAACAGAACTAGATACACACAAAGTAACTTATATGAAACCTCGTATCAATCATCAAAACAAAAATACAACATAATGAGTTCCAAGACGGCTGTCAGCATTCAGAATGAGTGTGGAGATATGTGGGCTGTGAGTGATAGACGAGGAAAGAGCGGAGAATGAGATGGGAAACTGACAATGTAAATTGGGCATTGAATGACTTAACTACTAATTTATTTTTGCTCTCTCTCTTTTTAGGATTTGCATTGGTGGGATATGTGGCAGTCTAGCAGTCTTAACTTTAAGGCCTGGTCTACACTTCAGAGTTATGTCAACTCAAGGCATTTTACATTGACCTAACTACAGAAGCATGTACAGTAAAATTTTGGTCCTGCCAATGTAAGTGCTGTGTTACACTGACTTAATAACTCCACCTCCACAAAATGTAGAGTCAATGTTAATGTTGTTAAGTTGATGCAATGTAGTGTGACCAGACAGCAAGTGTGAAAAATCGGGATGGAAGTAGAGGGTAATAGGAGCCTATATAAGAAAAAGATCCCAAAATTGGGACTGTCCCTATAAAATTGGACATCTGGTCTCTCTACAGTAATGTCAGAGTAGACACTGTGTTGCTAACAGAGACTGTTACTGGCTTTCAGAGGCTATCCTACAATGCCCCTGTAACAGGGTGCTGGCCAAGAAGCTCTGAGCCAGCCCCTGTTAGCTCAGCTCCTGCTAGCTCAGCTCCCAGCCAGGGGAGTTAATTGGAGCTGGCAGGGTGTGGCCCTTAGCAGGAAGGGCTTAAGGGAAAACACCTGTGAGCCTTCCAGGCCAGAAGGATAAAGCTGGCAGGAAGGAAGTGCACAGGGGGGGAATAGGAAAGGGAGGAGCAAGTGGCTGTTGTTCCTGGCTAGCTGCAGGAGCTAGCTGTCCCGCAAGCAGCTAAGCAAGGGTACTTGTATATAGTGAGTGTACTATAGTGTATATACCTGTATATAGGTGGTGGTGGGGGTTGCACAGGGAAATAAAAGGGCAACTGCGTGGTCTCAGCTCATTTCTGCAATGAGCGGTGAAGGGCTCGTCTACAGCCCCACACTGACAGTATCATCAGTACAAGCACTCCGGGTGAGGACGTACGCTGCCAACATAAGAAGTGTTGTGTGGACACACAAAAGCAATTTAATTAATTGCTGCAGTGGCTGTAACACAATTTTGTAGAGGATATTCCCTATATTTTTAGTTGGTGTAGAACAGGGGTTAGCAACCTTTCAGAAGTGGTGGTGCTGAGTCTTCATTTATTCACTCTAATTTAAGGTTTTGCATGCCAGTAATACATTTTAACATTTTTAGAAGGTCTCTTTCTATCAGTCTATAATATAGAACTAAACTATTGTTGTGTGTAAAGTAAATAGGGTTTTTAAAATGTTCATGAAGCTTCACTTAAAATTAAATTAAAATGCAGAGCCCCTTGGACTGGTGGCCAGGACCCAGATAGTGTGAGTGTCACTGAAAATCAGCTTGTGCGCCTCCTTTGGAACCATTCCCCCAGTCTTGAACTGCACTAGCTCAGTGATTCTGACTGCAATAAGGAAATAAAGCACTTTGTTTATTGCCAGGATGCCTGGATTTACTCATTTTAAGTTATTGCCAATGATACTTTTTAGTAATATCAGTAATATTTTACATCTTGACAAAGCAAATCATTATGTACTAAAGCTCCACAGAGAATACAAGACTATCCTAAACAGTTCTGGCCAAGGTAAAACAAGATACAAAGTAGTTTTTATACAAAAAAAGCCCCAGTCATTTATCCGTCTCTCCAAAAAACTCTTACCTGTATCAAAAAGTATGTAAATGCCCCAAATCTTCTACACATACAGATCAAGAAAATACTGAGTGCTTTTTTTTTTACCTATTTTAGGATTTTCTGCTCCCACTTATTTCTAATGACTAATCAATAATATGAGAAGTCACTCTAAACAAATACATCTGCTGCAGTTCTCTGCTTATCTGCTTTCCCAAAGGGACATAAGTAGCTCACCTGGAACAGACCATTTTATTTTTTAAAAGAAAAATAGGGGAAGCTATTTTGCTGCTGCTTTGTTTATAGGAACAACATTTAAGTTGCAGTCAAGCCACAAATGTAAAAAGCTCAGATAGAGGGATAAAATCAAAGTCTCCATTTAAAGTTCTCCTTCAAGTGCGCTCTGGAGTCCCCTATCTCCAAAGCAAAGTCTACACTTGGAAGGCTTTGCCAGTACTGTATAGCTATGCTGGTATAGTACAGGATTGGTCAACGCTACGCATGGTTCATGCGGCGCCTCATGGTCTCAGACACCATCCGATGGTCCAGGGACATATACACCGAACACGTCACTGGTCACCAACAGTACCAGGAGGTATGAGCCAGAGTGACATCATGCATCAACTATGAGAAAGGAACCGAGAGACTTTTTCCATTGGACCATATGAACTGGAACCACAAGATCACTGAACGTTAAATCTCCCCAAATGAGGGTCAATCCATCCTCATCATTGTATCCACTCATTATACTCCACACCTGAACATAGCCATTATATGAACAACATGCCCTCATATCTCAAGGTCTGTACTTTTACCAGTTAACCTTTCATCCTCAATTGGGGATATTGCAGATTATTTATTCCTTACACCATCCAATCTTAAACTGAATTTTGCACCCCTAGATAATAATCTGTACATTATTCCCTGATAACCAGAAATTTCTATGTTTAATGTACTGTTTACATTAAAAAAAATCCCAATAAAATTTTTTAAACCTAGCCCTCTTAGTGTGGACATAGTTTATGCCCCCTCAGTGAAATAAGATACACTAAACAAAGTGCATCCTCCCCCCCCTCCCCAGTACAGCGGCATCTATACTAAATGTTTTTGCCAACACAACTATGTCGGTCAGGGATCATATCCCATCAAATCCCTGATTGACATAGCTGTACCAGCAGACATTTGTAGCATACATCTGGCCTTAGGTATAAATCTGATCATACAATTCCCTGTTGGTCTTACACAATAACTCAAGTATTTCTAATGGAATTTTGTTCTCAATGGCAACACTTGAAAAGGAAAACAAAGTTCTGAGCCTAAAATGAAAGGATTTTTTCCCACTACCAACCAAACCCAGGTAATCTGAATCGAGGTTCACCCTCAAGAGCTTCGTCTACACTAGATTTAAAATCTTCCACTGCTGCATTACCACTGGCACAGTTTAATGGCAATAGACGGGGCACCAGCATTTTCATCACAGTCCTATTTCAGCCTGTTCTGCACAGGGTTCAACAACAACAGACAAATTTCCCAGAAAAGTCTAATGCAGAGACAGCCCATTTGGTGAAAGTTCTAGGCCAACTAAAGAATAACTAATTTCTCCTTTTTTAGTTCCTGCGACCAGAGAACTGCTTGAACTGTCAGTAGTTAAAGCACTGTTGTTCTTGTTTCCACGATAACTAAACACTGCTTCCAAATAATTGCAATTACTTTGCATGCTACAAACAAGTGCTTATGCTGAGGGTTTTTTGTTACAAAATATGCCTGTCGAAGGTTTTTATTATTTCAAGAACCACAGCCAATATTTATTTGATCTCCCTGGATCCATAAACTGAAAAGCTGCTATTAAAATTCTGTAGCAATAAAACAATACTAGACATTTAAGAAATGATTTACACATTCAAAGAGAAGTACAGACATTAAGGACCCAGTCCCGAAAACCTTTATACATGTGAGAAGTCTAGGGATATGAAAACTACTTACATTAATAAGGTGATCAAGCCCTAACCAATTAATTCTCACAACACCCCTATGAAGTAGGGTGGTAAGTATTTACCCTCATTACAGAGAGTGGTGGAGTGGGAGGGAATGCAGTACAGAGGCATGAAGTGACCTTCCTGGAATCACCCAGTGTCAGAGCAAGGGGTAGAACTCAGAAGTTCCTAACTCCCAATCCTATGCTCGTTCCACTAGACTAGATCACAGTGTCTCTGGAAAATGGCAGTCACATCCAGACTGACTTTCAGAGGTGCCAAGCATGTCCAACCTGCACTCAAGTCAATGGAAGCTGTGGATTTGAAAATCAGACCAATCAGGATTCTAGAGACATGCCTGGTTTTCATCTTCAAGGAAATTCATGGCACTTACCTGGAGAAGAAAAGTAGAAAAGCCTTTTGAACAAGTCAATGGCTAGTCAGCAAAGTACAGTTTTGTGCAGCAAATATCCCAGTTGGCAGAACTGACATCTGTGCAGTATTGTGCATGCTAATTTTATGGAGTAGCCCCGTGTTTATTACAATTTCCCAACTTTTCTATTGGCTAAAAGAATGGGATGGAGCCTACTAAAAGTCTATACCTGTCACAGAAAGCTACATTATCTTTGACTGAATGTTACTGACATATGCTTTATGTAATGGCACAAATTGTTTGCTGTGTTATCACCTACACATCTATTATGACTCATGGGAGCCAGCCAGGCAAGACATTAGTGAAATATGTGATTTTCATTCCCTGGGATAGTAGGCAGAAAATGACGTAACAACATTTTAATGGCAGGAGCGTTTAACGACTTCATTTTAGCACAGGAATGCTGTCGTCTGACATGGCTCATGACATCATTCCTTCTGCCTCCTGCTGCTTCTTCATTCTATCCCCACTAATTATGCTGTCACCTTTAAACTTGAAAAAGAAACGTCTCTACCACAGCCCCCTAACAAGCGGGTGAAAGATTTACTTCTCATTTTTAAATGATGGGGTGGTTTTTTTAAAGCAAATAATTGGGAGGCTTTTTTGCAATAAGCTATGACAGCATCTGGCTCCGGCAGCACAGGTATTGCTTAACAGACCACAGTGGTGCCTTTCAGTGGGCCAGGATATGGAAATATTGTACAATCTCTTGTTTTAAATACAAGCAAATATTTATATAAACAGGTAAACATGAATTACAGGTTTAAATACATCCAGGAATTCAGGAAATAGCAATCACAAAAAAGCGTTATTTTATTTCACCGGTAAAACAGAGATACATAATCTATTAGAATACCTACATAACATCCTTCATCACAGCAAAGAATCCCAAACACTTGACAAACTACACACAAACAGCACCAATGAAATTTAACCATATCAGAGGCAGATTGCAGCACTCCATGGATGAACACCACACTATACAAAAATGGGCAGGAGGGAAAATTTTGGCCAAACTTCTATCTTTAGACAAAGTGCCACAGGATCCTAAAAGTGCAATTCTGCTTGAAGAGGTGACTGTGATAGTGGCATGGTGAGGTGCTATATTTATTATTAATTGTATTACCACAGCACCTAAAAGTCATGGACCAGGATCCCACTGTGTTAGGTGCTGTACAAACTTGTAACTCAATAACTTCAGCTCAGATTCGCCAAGCTTACAAGTAAAACTGAGATGTCTTTTTTCTAAGTGCCAGACCATCAAACTGCCTCTGAGATCTGGGATTCAAACTTGGTTCTTTTCTTTTTGTCATTTATCAACAATAACAACAGTTGTGTCGGCTGAATTACACAATGGCACACATACAACCTCATTGAGCCTATAAACAAAACATAGTTAACAGCTACTATATCTGCATAACTCGATTAGTCCTTAATTCAGGTACACAGACGTAGCTGAGCAGGTAGAATATTTGCCTATAGGATCTTTAACATTGGTGAGAACATGTGAAAAGAAAATAAAAAATGGGAATTTCAGACCCTAGTTTATGTTTGCAGAACTGACAGAAAAACAGGTTTACTTTTAAACCGAACAAATTTGATCTGGCGTAACAGAGAGGATAAACATGGAACTCCAGGATGTATTTTGACAATCAGAATTGTAACTGTCACTTTAGCATTCACTCAGAAGCTTTGTAAGGTTTCATCAGATACACAGTACAAATCATAATGTTCCATTTGCTTCAGCAAATGGAAGAGCTGAGTCAACCCTGGTAATTTTAAGATTCCAGCAGTTTTTTATTTCAAAGTAAATGCTTTGATTATTTAAAACATCGCATTCCAGCTTGAGGAGAGAAAGCGAGGGAGTCGAAAAAGAAAGATATGTGCTAGAGGTATGAGCATGGGACTGGCAATCAAACTCCTAAATTGTGTTCCTGGTTATTCCACTGATTCACTGACTCATTGTGTCACCTTAGGCAAGTCACTTAACTTTTCTGACTCAGTTTTCTCAGCTGAAAAATGTGATTAATATTCTTTACGTGCCTCACATGACTGCCGTCAGAGCTGTTACAGTCAGTGCTTCCAAACCTATAGCTGCAGCATTGTGATTATTTACCACTCAGGCGCCAATGCCCCACGTGTGGAGAATGAGTTACTTTGCAATGACAGAGTTCTGGAGTGAGAACCTTAGCCCCTTGGTCACAATATTTTCCTCCTCATCTAGCTCTGGCTGGGCAAAATGCATGTTTCCCACTCCTCCATGTTTAACAGGACACACACACACAGCACTATTTCCCACGGCAAAAACACCAGTTCTAGACACATTATATGTGGTCTTTCCTAGGCCTCTCTGGAGCTATTTCAAAGAAATCTTCAGCTAGCAGTGGGAGAAGGATTTAAATGAATGATTCTTATTGCCCATTCTGAGGTGTGCTGTGTATTCTCTCTCTCTTAGGGGCTTGGCTGGCTAATTCTTGTTCAGCTGCTCAGGGTCAACTGATCACCATATGGCACGTCAGGAAGGAATTTTCAGATTGGCAAGGACCTTTGGGTTTTTTTCCACCTTCCTCTGCTGTGTGAGGGTGCAGTTCACTTGCCAGGATTATGCAGGTATATCTTAATCATCTGTCTGTCATTGGCGGGGGGGACCTTGCACTGGTGCATCTTGGTCCCTCCTATTCTCTCTCTGTGGTACATACTATCTAGTCTCCTATGTGTTCGAATACATTAGTCTTATTTCAGTTGTTGGGTTGAATGTGCAGGGGCTGGGTGGTGCTAGTGGCCTGTGATATACAGGAGGTCAGACTAGATGACCAAGTGATCCCTTCTGGCTTTAAACTCTATAACCAATGGCCCTTCACTCCTTTCAGGGTTAAATCATCTGTACAGGTGTGGCAAAATAGACACATACACACAGCCTGAGTCTGCAGTAGCTCTTTCTCTTAGGCAGAAGTATATCAAGCCTGGACATATTCATTCATAGTCTGCTCCCACTGTCAGCCTGGGTTCCCTACACCCAGGCTGGCAGCGGGAGCTGTGTGGGGCAGGCGGCGGGACCCCGGCTGGCAGGAGCCTGGGGGGAGAGCCCAAAGCAGCGGCGGACTGAGCACTTAGCCTGCTTTGGGCTTTCCCCCCAGGCTCCTGCCAGCCGGGGTCTCAGCCTGCTGCCAGCCAGGGTTTCCTACATCCAGGCTGGCTGCAGGCTGAGACCCCAGCTGGCAAGGGACCAGCGGGGGAAACCCCAAAGCAGCAGCAGGTTGAGCTCTCAGCCCGCCGCCGCTTTGGGGCTTCCCCTGCCTAATCCTGTTTCAGACATCCCGGTTAATCCGCAGTCCGGTTAACCCGGGCCCGGATAATCGGGAGTCTACTGTATACAGATCTGTCACTGACTTGATACACGGCCTAGGGTAAATAACCTCACCTCCTTGTGTCTCCATTTACCCTGCAGTAAAGTGATGATAAATTACCTACCTCTCGGAATGGGCTGGGAGGCTATATTAATTAAAGACTGTGAAAAAAAATTGCATAAAAAGCACTTATAGTTTATATATAAATAAGGCATACATTTTTAACAATGAGGGTAATTCACCATTGGAACAATTTACCAAGGATCTTGGTGGATTCTCCATCAAGGACCATTTTTAAATCAAAACTAGATGTTAGTTTAAAAGATCTGCTCTAGGAATTACTTTGGTGAAGTTCTATGGCCTGTGCTATAGAGGAGCTCAGACTAGATGATCACAATGGTCCCTTATGACCTTGGAATTTATAACAATAAATTAAGAGAAAAAACAATTGAGTTACCCAAAAGCTCCAGTCAGCACTCCAGTTATATGGAGCAGGGGTCTGCATTTTCTCAGTACATGCACCAAGAGTCTCCTCTGAATCTGCAAGCAACTGGCGGATAAGACCATGATCCACTTCATGGATTTCCTGTGAACCAACCAAGCAAGCAAAGCATGTAGTTTGATAATGGAGGGGAAAAGCGTTGGAATAAAAGGCGGTTAATCAGTTTGCAGGCTTTATAAATAAAACCTTAAAGAGCTACATTTAACAGGATAAATGATAGGGAAACATTTCCCACTTCTGGATTCTTAACTAATGAATGACATTTTTCAATGTCAATTATATTATAAACATTAAGATTTTATTTCCAAATGTCCCTCAAGCCAGACAGTGTTTCGCAAACAATCAAAAGGCAGTCATAAATGTTATTTTAGCAATTAAACTGACAATCTCAAAGCAAATTACTAAAAAATAAACTACAAATGAATCCTTTAAAGAAAAGAGAGAGAGAGAGAGAGGGAAAAGATCTGGTGTTATTGATTCCAACCTTAATTACTCACTGTCCATACACATGTACATAAACACGGCACTTCAGAAATGTCAAATTATATTATTACGCATATTTTATTCATATAGAGAGCTTTTCATCAGTAGATCTCACAGTATTTTACAAAGGTGATCAATAGCATGAGCACTATTCGCAGATGGGAAAAGTGAGACAGAGGGGCAAGGTGACTTGCCCAGCAGACCAGTGGCAAAGCCATAAATAAAACCCAAGTCTCTTGAGTCCCAGTCCAGGCCTCTAACCACTTACCCACACTGCCTGTAATATCCAATAATGCTTGTAAAAGACAAGGCAGTACACCAGAGGGGCCAAACTTATTGACCCTCCAAACTGCATATGACAATCTTCAGAAATTCAAGAGCCGGGAGCATGTCTGCCAGGGCTCGGGGCTTCAGCCTTGCTCCTGCTCAAGCCCAGAGCCCCGGCAGGCTCGCTCCCTGGGGCTGAAGCCCTGAAACCCACCTCCCCACCGGGCAGAAGCCAGAGGCGACGCGTGGGGGGCCATGTGGGGTCACATACCCTCCCAGATTTTTGCCAGGGTTTGCTGGTTCCACTCAGTCACATGGTGCTGCCAGGTCCTCTCCCTATGCGGCAGCTCCGGGAGCCAGCAAGCTGGGAGCTGTGGTCATGGGGAGAGGTGGTGGCAAACATTTGGGAACTGCAGGGAGAGCCACTGCTTTTGCTGCTGCCTCTTCTTGCAGCTCTAAAGCAGCGTTTCCTCCCTGAAGCTGTTTGCTGCTGCCTCTCCCAGGACCAGCTCTAACCTTTTTGCCGTCCCAAGCAAAAAAAAAAAAAAAAAAAGCGTCCAGAGCGCCACCGAAGGGAAAAAAAAGCGGGGGTGGGTGGAGGATCAACCAGAAAGTGCCACCCCAAGATTGCCAGAATGCCACCCCTTAAAATGTGCCGCCCCAAGCACATGCTTCTTCGGCTGGTGCCTGGGGCCGGCCCTGGTCTCTCCACGCAGAATACCTGGGAGCTGCAGGGAGAGGCCACTGAGGGTAAGAGGGGGGCATGACTCAAGCTGTTGGGAGGGGGAGAAGCTTTAAATTGTGCCTCGGCACCAGTAGTCTCTGATGGAAGCCCATAGCTTAACTACCCTCCCACAGGGCAGAAACCCCACATGCCCCTCCCCCTCCCCACAAGTCTGGTAGGTGAAAAATGCCCGGGGGTGGGGGTGGTCAGTGAGCCATACTAACTATAAAAGAGTCACATGCGGCTCACCAGCCATGGTTGGGCCACTCCTGCACTATAGCATTTTTAACTAATGGAGCCACCATGAGTTCATCAGCTCACTCTGAGGGAGGGGGAAGCAGGAAAAGCCCACTGGCACCATACTACTCTGGGCTTGCCTAAGGATGAGCATGGCACCAATCACAGGAGCACTCCTCACTCTGCTTGCTTTGAGGGGAAACACTGGTGTTCAGTGCTCTCGAGCTCAAGCAGAGATGGCCAAGTGACAATCACAGGGGCTCTCCCTTTGCAATGAGACAGAATAGAGGGAATACTCAGCTACCAGGGCAGCTGCTGAGTGCCCACCAGTAATGGGAAAACCTGTCACAGAGCAATAGAAACCAACCTTCTTCGCCACGGGAGAGGGAAAGGTGAGAGGTTCTCACCTCCCTGAGGAGCTGTAATGAGGCACGGGGTGGGTGAGAAGAGAAGTGTGTTTTCTCAAAATGTCCCATGTGCCCGCAACCTTAATTCTAAACAGCAGGGATTCATCACAGCTATTGTCTACATATCACCCCCCAAAACTTGTTAGTGCAACACGTGGAGCCTGAATTTCCTGACCATTTGTACAATTTAAAGTAAGAGGTTGTCACAGCAATCTTAACTCAGCTCCTTTGCATATACTCATTACAGTGGGGTCTTTCAGAGTACAGCTTGCGACACGGCTAGCTAACATAATCTCATTTTGGAAAGTCTGAAGCTTAGAAAGGCCGTGTGACAGATCAACACTAGGCTGTGGTTTAGAACCCAGTCCAGGTCATTAGTGACCCAAAGCGGTTTCTATCTGAGGGATGCTCAGTGGCTAGAAGAAAGGCGGCAGGTTGCTAGCCAGTTCGTAGTAGACAGGAGGAAAATCATAAAACTGGCAGACTCAGCAAAGCCACAACAGCCATCTCCTAAAGCAGTCCCTGCAGAACAGATGCCAATTATCAGGTTAGTGTGAGGATTGGGGAAGCAGGCATCACCACTGCCTGTGCTGTACACTCTGTAAATAGTTTATTACAGCGTCCAAGGCTTCCTTCCCTCTAATGCAGTGGTTCCCAAACTTTTAACAGCCTGAGACCCCCTTTCACTAAAATGTCAAGTCTCATGAACCCCCTCCTAAAAATGAATATTTCCAGGGATTTTCTCCTTTACCTTAGCAGAAACTATAAAAGTAGTGATCTTGGAAATATCTCATCTGTTTTTATGACATGCTTATTACACACAATTTATTTTTTATAATTATTTATTTTATAATGTATTTTATCACATTATGAAAATGGCAAGACTCTTCCAAGAGCTCACTTTCGTAACTTGTATCACTTTTGATTAAACCTGTTATAAGACAAGGCTTTTATTAGAGGTGCCAGTAGAAAAAAGGGGTGTGGGGGCAAAGCTGGGCCCTGAGGGGGGCACCTCCAGAAAAGGGGGGACCACGATAAAAAAGAAGAAGGACCCATGGGGGGATGCACTAATGCAGGGGTGGCATGTGACCCCCATGGCCCCCCATACTGGCACCTCTGGCTCCTATGTTTCATGAAGGAGTATCAGATGTGAAACCGAATGAAGGTATTTAAGAAGCCAACTCCTACACAAGCATTCAATTCTTGAGCAGTCCAGGAAAACAAGGCGTATTACAACAAAGCTTAAACTGGTTCTTCATAATTTAAAAAACAACACTAGCAGCCTATTTCATTTTAAAAACAGCAAAAAATATCCACCTCCCTTTCTATTTCATAAAAGGAGTCTTGAAGTTTAAATCTCCTCAGTGTGATAGATATGCTTGCTTTGATTGGCTTCGCTCTTAGAAGTCCCCAAGTCTCCGGGCTGCTAGCCCCGTGTTGGTCAGGGTCACTATGGACATCTCTGTCTGCCATTCGGGATTCCCCCTCCCCCCCCCCCCCAGAACCCCTTGTAACATTTTGTGAACCCCAGTTTGGGAACCACTGCTCTAATACCTTTCACCAGCACAGCTATCGTTAAAAATACTTTAAAAACACACATTCTAGAGACACCCACAAAAGGGATGTGGAATATTCATTTTGAATTCATGCTCCATTTCCTGTCCTAAATTTGTACAAAATCTACCCTCAGCAAAACAGTAGCTAACAGGCTCAAGCAAAGACACATCATAACCGCTAGGCTCCAGGGACCCCTAACAGAACAGTGCTGTGGGAGCGAGTCCCCAGCCATCAAGGCAGTGTCAGGTTTTGAATGTTGCTGCCAAAGAGTGGGACAAGCAGGCAGCCCATTCTCCTGAAGACACTGGCTGTATATGTGAGATGAAGCGCAGAAAGCAGGCTGACTTGCTGCCCCTGCCCCACATCACCATTCACAAATACAGGAATGGTGAGGGAGCAAGCAAAGGAGTCCTTCCCTGCAGAGCCCTGAGTGAAGATGGACAGCCCCTGGCCAATCAACCCTCACATATAGCAAAGATGAGGGGTTGAGAGCAACGCCATTCCTCTTAGTCACATTAGGCCAGGAGTGGCCACACTTACTGGCCCTCCAAGCCCCATACAACAATCTTCAGAAGTTTGCGAGCCAGGGCACATGTGCCGGGGCCCAGGACTTCAGCCCCACCCACTCCTGCGGAAGCCGGAAGCCCTGGCAGGTGAATGCACCCCTCAGCGTTGAAGTTACGAGATCCCCTTCCATGCTGGACAGAAGCCTCTACCCCACAACCCCACTGAAAGGCTCCCCCCGCCCAGGGGAGCTCCCCCCACCTGGTAGGCAGAGAATGGGAGGCACATGGGGAGCTTTCAAACTACATTTTAACAGTAAAAAAAGCCACATGTGGCTTGTGAGCCACAGTCTGGCCACCCCTGCAGTAGGCCCTATCTAGGCAGCTTGTTACTTTAGTGGCTGTCATTGGGTAGCTAGCTTGCAAGGGAACAATAGCTCAGCAGCTGGCATTACAGGATTTAGGATGAAGCAAACAAACTGGTCGAGCACTAGGTCTGACATACACAGAGTCTGAGGAGACTATTAAACTGCTGGTTAAGAAGCCAAGTGGCTTAGAAACCACCCCCAAAAGAAGCAGACCCTTGGCAAAGGTAGACAGCAAAAATTAAGAAAGAAGAATGAAATGCTTACCATAGAGAGGAGAAAGAGATGCAACATGCAAGCTGATTGCCTCTAGAATGAGCACCATAGGGCTGCAGCTGCTGCCTTCTCTGCAATTTAAAGGGCCAGCAGCAATAAGAAGACTGTGTGGAGACAGGCTTCAATATATAAAAGGAGTAAACCTGACACTAAAAGAGTTAGCTGATATCTAAGTGCTAGGGAGAACAAGCTGGCTAATGAAAAGAGATATGAAGCTAGCCACCTGAGGGTCAGGGCCTGGAACAGAGCTCCTCTTACAGCTAGTACCTTCCTTGGCATGTTTAATATTGTATGCAGGGACATCTACATTTTTGTTTACAGTCTGAAAAATAAATCACATTTTGCCAACGACTCCTGCATCCTATGAGTGAATGGTATGGTGGACTAGCCACTCCACATGTGCCCCACTTCCTGGACAAAGGGCAGATATTGGTTGTCTCCCTGGCACTCTTCCCATCTCATGCCCCCCCTCAACTCCACAAATCCCACACTGCAGAGAGAGGGATCTACAGCTGGAAGAAAGTATTGTGAGGGGGAACCATGAGAGATGCATGTCCCACCGATTCCAAAGAGAAGCAAGAAGAGCACTAATGCAGCCTGGGGATGCCTTAACTCTTCTGTGACCCTCTCTGCACGGGGGAAAGACCCCTTTAAAGGTGTGTCCCTTGGACAATGACTGCCTGTCTTCAAAGGTTTCAGAAGGGAGACTAGGTATCCCAGAGCTGGTGCAGAGTCACAAAACGTCCAACACAGAAGGCCCAACTTTCCTGGGAATCAGGAGGGGATCCTATTATCACAGCTCTTGCCCCCAAAAGGACAACCCAAGGAAAACTCCATGAGGGGATCCCCACAAATAGTTTCACAGGAAGAATGTGTTCTAGGCTGAAATTCTACCACCACAATTCTTCAGCCTTGATTTGTTTTCTTTCACTGTTAACTCTGTAACTAGATTTAAACCTGAATTAAGTAAAATCAAGAAGAAGAATTCAGAAATGCAACTTCTGTAGTGATTAAGAGCTAGGTGTTACTATTATTTATTTTATTTTATTATTAGTGTTGATTTAGTGGTATGTGATGAACTGATCCCTAGCCATTTAAAAAGCACCCTGGGGACCAGTTCTTCTGAATGAAAGGTCCTGTATAAATATGGAGTGATAGCAAGCAATTTATGTTATAGTCCATCAATTTGATTTAAAAATTTTGTTAGTATGAAGTTTTTTTTAAAAAGTGAACAGGACAGAATTTAAGCATAGAAGTTTCTGGTTATCAGGGAATAATGTACAGATTATCAAGGGGTGCAAAGTTCAGTTTAAGATCAGATGGTGTAAGGAATACATAATCTGCTATATCCCCAATTGGGGGTAAAAGGTTAACTGGTCAAAGTACAGACCTTGAGATATGGGGGTATGTTGTTCATATAATGGCTATGTTCAGGTGTGGAGTATAATGAGTGGATACGATGATGAGGATGGATTGACCCTCATTTGGTGAGATTTAAAGTTCAGTGAGTTTATGGTTCCAGTTCATATAGTCCAACAGAAAATGTCTCTCGGTGCTTTTCTCGAAGTCGATGCACAATGTCACACTGGCTCATACCTCCTGGTACTCTCGGTAGCCGGTGATGTGTTCAGTGTAGATGCCCCTGGACCATCGGATGGTGTCTGAGACCAAGAGGCGCCGCATGAGCCGTATGTAAGGATCCCGCAGGTCTATTACACAAACAGATTACCCTAGTTTAAATGTAAAATGAATTTTAAATGCTGCTCTACAGCGCCACCTAGAGGGGAAAGAGGGAAAACCAGCCTTCAAGGAGAAGAAAATAAACTTGATATAACTGAACAATGTTTAAAGGTCATCTAGCTCCAACATATTTCCAGGAGAAAAACAAGGGTTATAAAACCTAATAGACATGGAAATATGTTTAAGGGATATTAACAAAAATCTGTAAAAACATAACTGGATTTAAATGTTGCCCTGGTATGTTGGAAACAGTTTTGCCAGTGCAGGGGAACAAGGAGGTGAAGTAATGCAGTACATGGGGATGAGAGTAAACAAAAAAACAACAATTATGACTGGGCTTAATAGTTTTTAGATTCAAATACACACAAGAGCGTGCTGAAGATGTGTTCTCTGAGGGAGCAATCATCGTGAATTATTTTATTCGGTAAGTGTTTTGATATACCAACTATGCTCTCAAGCTTTTGGTTACATTTATGACAGATTTCAGTTGCACCCTACACTCTGCCAGATTAATATATCTTCTTCCTCTGGTCTCTTCCTCTAATGGCTAACTCTCTGTTCTTTCTCACGCTACCCTTTATTCCTGGAATATTCTTCTTGATCCTAGGCACTTTGGGTGAGATTTTCAACAGAGTTATGCACTCACAGATGGGGCCAAATGTTCAGACATGCTCAGCACCCAGCAGCTCACAAAGTGATGCTTGTGGTCAGATTCTCAAAAGAGCTCAGTATGCATCTTCAATCCGATGAGCTCTTTTGAAAAAAATGACTATGGCTGCTGAGCTCACTTGAAAAGCTGGCCCCATGCAACCACATTCTTCTTTAAATACCTCCTGAAGCCATGAGTTCATTGGTTGAATAATGCTGGTACAGGAATAATTTCTTCTCCACCATTCCTGCATGATTGGTGGATTTTACGCCCTCAGGCTGTAAGTATAGTGATAGCATAGCCAAATTAAATAAATAAAAAAGTAAAGCAACCAAGACTTATACATAACAAAACATATGTTATACTGTTTTGCTGTTTTATAACCCCCATTCTTCTCATGCCCCCCAGCCTTTATCTGTCATCTTTTACCATGGTCTAAGTTAGGACCCACCGCTGCTTCTACTGAAAGCAATAGGAGTTTTGGTGTCGTGCCACCTCAGGCTGTGATCACATCAACTTTTGGGAGGTAATATGAGCAAGTGGAAAGAGTATTCGACTGGGACTCAGGACACCTGGTTTCTATTCCTAGTTTGGCCACTGGATTATCTTGAGCAAGTCACTTTGCCTCGGTTTCCCCATCTGTAAAACAGGGATAATAATACTGACCTACTTTGAGATGTACTGATGAGAAATGCAATATAAGAGCTAGGTGTTTTTAATTATCATTATTATTTTGCTACTGACTTCAATGGGAGCAGAATTATGCCTTTTTAGTTGCAAATTCCTTAGCAGACTTGTTTAAATGTCTTTAAAATGCTGTACGCATCTGTCATACTTCTCCTGTCTCTGGCAAAAATAGAGACTCTTTCTGCTAAGTAGACACATTTGGCAATTGACATGTATGTACTTTAAGAAAGTAGAGAAACACTCACACTTCTCTCTCCTTTAGGCCTGAAGACATTCTCTAGAATCAGGTGGCTGTTTCTCTTGATTATTATCTTTATTTATTATACATATTTTTGCACTAGCACTTAGGAGCCCCCGTCATGGAGCTGAGACCCCCATTGTGCTAACTGCTGTACAAACTGTAGTTAATTGTTTGCTTCATTCATTGTTCAAAGTAATAAAGTATGTAAAAAAATAATAAATACAAATAAAAACAGCTTCTTTTCACTATCTGAGATCAGTAAAATAAACAAAGAACATGAACAGCATAATGAAAAGTAGGTTAGATTTTTAGTTCCAGCTGAATGCGTTAGTATTAACTTAGGTAAGGTATATTCTTAATATAGGTGTGTCTAGAAAGTATTCTTATCAATAAAGACCAACATTTCCATAATTTCAGATGGTCAGTTTTTGGGGACCCTCTGGCGACAATTCCAACTGATTTCTATTGGCGCTGTGAGTGCTCAGCATCTCTGAAAATCAGGCCACGAGCGGTTCAAGTTGGACATCCACAAATAAAGAGGGACCCAACATTAGTGGGCACATTTGAAAATACATGCCTATAAATTAGTGCTTTTAAAATCCCTACTTTATAAAAACAAATTGAGCAGTGTGGCAAAGAGGAAAAATTCCACCTCAGTGACCAATGGGTCAGTGAGAAGCTGCAGGGGTGGGGTGGGGGGGAGCAGGGATGCCTTACATTGTGGGCGGAGGAGAGCGATGTATCAGACACGTGGTCATTCAGGGGACTGGGACTGGTGAATCAGAGGGGCTTGAAGCGCAGCAGACCATGCAGGGGGCCTGAGGTGTTTCAGGTCAGAGAGGCACATCCAGTTGCAGTGGCCAGGGGTCAAGAACTGGGATGCTGTGGATGTGGGAGGCGTGGGATACAATGGGTCATAGGGTGAGGCCGGTGTGTGGTTGTGGGCAGGATGGGATGCAATGGGTATGGGGGACTGGGATTTGAGAGGGTGGTGCACGGCGAGCGCTGTAGGTCTTCTCCTCCGTGACTCCTCTGACCTGGAGTCCTCAACCCCCATCTTGGCTCTGGAAGGCAACAGCCCAGCAGCCTTGTTACCTGTTGGGGGCTCAGAGGAGTCTCGGCAGGTTCCATCCCCTCCAGCTTCAATCTTGGGCCCAAAGGCCTCTCCTGCCAGAACACGAGTCTCCCACCTACAGCCCGTGCGCAGGCGCCGTCTCTCTGCAATGGGTGGGGCTGCTCCTGCCAACTCCCCACAAACACCTGGCGCACCTGTGTGGCTCCCTCCAGCAGCCGTTAGCGGCCACTCCGGGTTCCGCCCTCCCCCACCCAGCCAAGCTCAGCGGCCATTTTGTTTCCTTGATTATTTGTGCGAGCAAGTGGTGGCAAAAGGGTTACACACATACTTTGCACTTGCCTAGCTTTAATTAACCCCACAACCACAGGGCACAACCCCCCACCCCAGACTTCACCCTCCCAATACAGGCCTCCTCCTCACCCAACCTCCAAAGCACAGCCCAGGAAGGGTGCAGCCATCCAATACAACCTCTTTCCCCCACCCTCCGAGGAACCTCCTCTCCTGACACAACCTGACCCTTTCTACTCCCTCCCCCTGGGATCCCCACCAATTCCCACTCTCATAGCCTGGGAACCCTCTTCCAGCAGAGCCCGCCTCCCCAAACTTGTGTGTTCTTCATCCTTTTCCAATCCAAACCCAGCAGCGCTGCCTGTCCTGTGACAATGAAGCCTACATACACTCCAGCCAGAGAAATTTGCTTCTCTTGCTGCTTTCCAGGGAGGTCATTTGAGGCCTTTGCTATGGGAAGCATTATGGGCCATAAACACAGTGCTCTGGCAGTCACCCAGTGTCACATTACTCAAGATGATAATGGTCTCTGTGACTGGAGTCCCCATCCAGATGCTGCAGCAGACAAACCAATGCCAGTATTGCTAATATCAAGCACTTAAAAATCATGAGATTGGTTTAAAAATAATAAAATATGGATTATTTTGATTTCCTTCTGGGTTTTGATTCTCTAGTGTTCATGTTTTCAAACTTTTCTCCACAATCAAGTGGGCTGAATTTTTTTTTTAAGTGAAAGCTGAGATCTCTCATAATCCCATTACTCCAGGAGCTGGTGCTTTAAGAAAAACATCAAATATCACAAATTCACAATAAAATAATGAGATTTAGCAACAGCTGATCATTCCTTGTTCTCTGCTTTAGAAATTGCTGGTACGTCTCTTTTCTCAGGCGTAACAAATTTATTGGGAGATGCACAAACAAAATATGAATACAGGCTGAGGTAAGCATAAACAACATTGCAATAATGATTCAGCATGGACTACTCCTTCAGGGCACACACAAGGTTTTTACGTCTCAGTTCTTACTTCCTCAAATTTGGAGTTTAACTCCTTTATATCATCATCATCAGGGTTCCTAGTTTTCTGTGGGGGCAAAAATTCTGTGATAAAAATAAACATAGAAATCCATTTTTTGTGTGATTAAAATTAAATGCTGAACTTTAGTTTCCCTTGCCACAATATATATATAGGTACAGTATCAGTTAAACACAATGCTTTATTGATATACAGCAGAACCCCATTGTTCCAAGCCTCCATTATACATATTGAGTGAACCACCAACTGCCCAGGTCTGACAGCAGCTGGGCTCCAGCTGACAAGTCGAGCCACCACTGTGTTGAGGCTCTTGCTGCTGTCAGCCCCAGGCGGCTGGTGGGTTGGTTAATATGGAGAGACGGATAATGGCGGCGCAGATAAACGGGGGTTCTACGGTATATGTTTTTATTTTTTCACAAAATGTAAAAACTAAAGCTTCTCTGTAAAAGGCAAATTCTGCATTTTTCTGTGGCAAATGCATTTCTAGGATCCCTGACAATATTTCCTTTTGCTCACCATACAGCATCATTCAGAGCTCCCTGTTGCAGAAATACAGGCCTCCAGTTCCAAAACGTTAGTGTGGACTTCCATTCCTTCCAGTTCCAAATGAGTATTTGTCAAAAGGGACAACTCTTCAGTGTTGTACCAGTGCTTGGAAACCGAAGGGCCCCCTTGTACAGGTCAGAATAGGTAGTGTTAGAGTTGCAGTCCTCTAGTTCTAGGACTCCAGACAATCCAATGCTGTAATTCCTCCTCAGAGTTCTTGGGTTTCCCCAGAGAAACACTGAGATAAAAGAAAATACCTGGAAGGACTCTGCATTGGCAACAAAGCTGCAAAATGAAGATTTCACAATTCTTTTTAGAAGCTTAACACCAAAGAAAATGTTGCCTTTTTCAGCTTGCAAGGGACCTTTTGAAGCCATCATCCATCTGTCTAGCTATCAGCATAGTATCTGGGCACAGCCAAGGGTGCTGGAACAATTTTTATAGTGTGGGTGCTGAGATCTATTGAACCAAACTGTAAATCCAGTATATGAGGGGAACCACTTCAAGCCTTGGGATACAGTAGCACCCCCTGCACACCTGGTTCCAGCACCTATGAAAAGAGCCCAAAATTACAGCAAGTTAGCAATCACTCTTAAACCTACATAGTACCGGGTCACCAGATTTGGGAAGCACGGAATTAGGATATGATGTGGAGTTAGGGGAATGAGTACGTGAGAGTTTGGGTGTCATTGTCTTAAAAACGAAACCACTAGAATAGTCAACAGGGGTGTTTAAGAAACAGGCCTATAATAACAGCAATACAATTCAATAGCACTACAGCTTTGTTACTCAATCTCCCCCCCCCCCTACAAAAAAAAAAGTACTCTGGCTCTCCTACTGGAAACTTTTAAATGGATTTGGAACAGAATCTTCACGAGACCATAAGAGTCCTTTTCCATTTATCTGCAGGACATTGAGAGGCAGCCAAAATCTTCAGCTATCATTGCAGAAATAGGAAGAACAGCCAGTGGGCTTCAAGAAAGCTTCACTTCAGTCCGCAATCCCAGAGCTCAGGGAAGAGATGCCAGCCAGGCAGCTAGTATGGTGTGTCCACCACGCAGCTGTAACGCTGCCAGCGGGTAGTGAGTGAGCAGCCTCACCATGTGGAGCTGGCTACTGGAGTTCTTCCCATAAAACAGTGTTGGACCTGTTCCAATGTGCGAGCCTGGCCACAAACAACAAGACAGTTCCATAGTCAGCTTTGCAGACAGGTCTGCTATTTTCAACTCTCATCCCCAGGGAACATAACCCATAACCAAGCTTCAGTTAACCACAAGTTAACATTAACCAACCTTTGGTTTATCAGGATTTCTACTTGTGGCAAGGTGGCCCCTCTGCTCCCCCTGGTTCAAGTCCTCTGGGGTGCTGGTGCGGCCCTGGTGCCCTGACCAGACTGCACCAGACCCGGTTTTTCCTGCTGCTCCTTAGCAGCTTGCTCCCTCTCTTTCTCGCTCAGGGTCAGGCTCCTGCAGGCTAGGGAAGCTAGGTTCCCCCTGGAAGGGACCCTTAGTTCTCTCCTCCTGCTTGCCAGCAGCCTCTCCGTCCCTGCTTCTTCCAACTCGCTCCTCACACTCCTCTGCTTCCACCAAATTCACTCCTCTAACACCTACTGCCTCCAAACCCACTCCTCAACTCCCACAAACCTCTCTGGGAAGGAGTCCCTTTTCAAGGGCTCTGGCAGCCTCCTTAATTGGCCTCAGCTGGCCCTGCTTCTGGCTGTGGCAGCCCTGCTCAGCTGGACCCAGTTCCCTTGTGGTAACCCTTCTAATTACAGGCCTTACTGGCAGCTGTCTGCCCTGGGTCTGCCACATATCCCCCCCCGCGCAACACCATGGGGTTGGGCTACTTGGGTCGCGGAGCAGTGTACCCTTGATAGCCCGTCCGCATTCCCATGCAGGGGGCCGGACCGATGTTGCACCTGGAAGTGGAAGGGCTGCAGTGAGAGGAACCATCTCGTAACCCTTGCATTGCTGTCCTTATTTTGGTGCATCCACTTCAGGAGGGCATGGTCCGTAACTAGGGTAAACCGTCGACCGAGTAGATAGTAACGGAGGCTCTCTATGGCCCACTTTACCGCCAGGCACTCCTTCTCCACTACGGCATACTTCCGTTCTCTGGGCAGAAGCTTCCGGCTGAGAAATAGGACTGGGTGGTCTTCTCCATCCCTCATCTGGGAGAGCACCGCCCCCAGCCCTACCTCGGAGGCGTCTGTCTGTAAAATAAACTCTTCTTTCCAGTCGGGGGCTATCAACACTGGGTCGGTGCAGAGGGCGGTCCGCAGGTCCCCAAATGCTGCCTCGGCGGCGTCCGACCACTTCACGATATCTGGGCCACGGGCTCTCGTTAGATCAGTTAACGGGCAGGCCCGGGTGGCGAAATGGGGGATGAATCATCGGTAATACCCGACCAACCCTAGAAACGCTCTGACCTGTTTCTTTCGGATTGGTCGGGGCCACTTCTGGATCGCCTCCAGTTTGTTAAGTTGGGGCTTTACTACGCCTCTGCCTACTATATAGCCGAGGTACTTAGCCTCTGCCAGTCCGATCGAGCACTTGGTTGGATTTGCGGTCAGCCCTGCCTTCCTCAGGGTGTCTAAGACGGCCTCTACCTTCCGCAAGTGCGTTCCCCAGTCTGGGCTATATATAATGACATCGTCCAGATAGGCGGCCGCGTATTGCCTATGAGGCCGCAACAGTTTGTCCATGAGCCTCTGGAAGGTGGCAGGGGCCCCATGCAACCCGAAGGGGAGGACCGTGTACTGGTACAACCCCTCCGGGGTGGCAAAGGCCGTCTTTTCCTTATCTGCCTTGGCCAGGGGGATCTGCCAATACCCCTTGGTCAGGTCTAGGGTGGACATAAACCGGGCTGATCCTAACCTGTCAATCAGTTCGTCTATCCGGGGTAGCGGGTACACGTCAAACCGGGAGATGTCATTCAACCTGCGGAAGTCGTTGCAGAATCTCACCGTGCCGTCCGGCTTAGGCACCAGGACCACGGGGCTGGACCATTGGCTATGGGATTCCTCGATGACCCCCAATCTTAACATCTTCTGGACCTCCGCTCTGATCTCCTCCCTTTTTGCTTCTGGGACCCGGTAGGGCTTGACGTGAACCTTTGCTCCTGGCTCCGTGAGGATGTGGTGGTGTACTTCGGTAGTCTGGCCCGGTGTCTCCGAGAACACATCCTGGTTACGCCGGATCATGCGGACCACTTCCGTTCGCTGGTTCGGGGTCAGGTCCGGGGATATCCCCACCCGGCCGGGTGGGTTGCCTTCCCGGGGCAGTACCGCCAGCGCAACCATCAGAGCGTCTCTCTCCTGCCACGGTTTTAACAGGTTGACGTGGTAAATCTGCTCCGTCTTCCGGCGTCCCGGCTGTCGGACCTTATAGTCCACGTCCCCCACGGCTTCTACTACTTCGTATGGCCCTTGCCACTGGGCCAACAACTTGCTCTCCGCTGTGGGTACCAGCACCATCACCCGGTCTCCCACCTGGAACTTCCGGCTTCTCGCTTGGCGGTTGTAGTATGTCCGCTGGGCCTCTTGTGCCTTCTCTAGGTGTTCCCTCACTTTGGGGGTGACCTTGGCTATCCTCTCTCTCATCTGCACTACATGTTCAACGACATTCCTCCCCCGGTTCGGCTGTTCTTCCCAACCCTCTTTGGCGATGTCGAGTATGCCCCGAGGGTGGCGTCCATACAGCAGCTCGAACGGGGCGAATCCCGTGGAGGCCTGGGGCACCTCCCTCACAGCAAACAGGAGGTAGGGGAGTAGGGTATCCCAATCCTTTCCGTCCCGACTCACTACCTTCCGCAGCATACTCTTCAATGTCCGGTTGAAGCGTTCGACCAGGCCGTCCGTCTGGGGATGGTACACCGACGTCCTTATGGTCCGCACACGGAGTAGGCAACACAGGTCCTTCATTAATTTGGACATAAAGGGAGTCCCTTGGTCGGTCAGGATCTCCTTTGGTATCCCTACTCGGGCAAAGATCTGTAGCAGTTCCCGAGCTATGGTTTTAGACAGCGTATTCCGTAAAGGCACAGCCTCGGGGTACCGGGTGGCGTAGTCCAGCACGACCAGTATGTGTCGATGGCCCCTGGCAGACTTCTCCAGTGGGCCTACCAGGTCCATGGCGATCCTCTCGAATGGGACCTCAATGATGGGGAGGGGCACTAAAGGGGCCCGCAGGCGGGGCCGGGGGGCGTGCAATTGACATTCCGGGCAGGAGGCACAGTACCGCCGGACTGCTGCATGGACCCCTGGCCAGAAGAACCTCTTCATGACCCGATTGAGGGTCTTCTCCACCCCCAGGTGGCCCCCGAAGAGGTGGCTGTGAGCCAGGTCCAATACACCTCTCTGATGTTTCCGTGGCACCAAAAGTTGTTCCACCGACATGTCGGACATCGGGACTACCCTATACAGTAGGTCCCCCTTGATTATATAATACGGCCCTCACTTTTCCCCTCTACCGGGACCCCATTTACCTCCACCACTTCGCCGCAGATATTTTGGTAGAGTGGGTCATTGGCCTGATCCTGCCCGAAATCCTCTGTAGTCGGGCCAATTGGCCCCAACTCCGGGGTCTCCACCTCCGCCTCCCCTTCGGGTACCGCCTGGTGGGCACTAGGCCCGGCGTCGGTCTCCCCCATCTCTCGCCTGGTCCTTCTTCCCTGGGGGCTTCCTCGTTCCCCCACTAGTGCAGCCCTCCTATATTGGGTCAGGATTTTCGTACCTACCGCCTTGGCTGCCCTCCTCTCCCTCCGAGACTTCCGGGACCCCCCGCCCACAGAGAATAATTCTGGGTCAAATTCCCGGAAAGCTGGTGCCCCGGGACCCCTCGGCGTCACCTCCGGGACCCCGGCACTAACTCCTTCTGTCCCCCGCCCGGGGAGCAGACTATCAAAGTCGGGGAAGTCTCGTCCAATGAGGACCGGGTAGGGGAGCCTCGGGACTACGCCCACCACTACTTTCGTGGGGTGTCCCAGGACGTCGAGGCTCACAGAGACGGTGGGGTAGTAATTAATATCCCCATGCACACAGGATACTGCCGAATGCTTGGCCCGGGACAGCTGGTCCTGGCTGATTAACATCCCGGAGACCAGCGTAACTGCGCTCCCTGAATGCGCGGTGGTCTTAATACCATTCATTTTAACGAGCCGGGTATATCTATGGGGAGCCATCGCGACCCCCACTTGGTTCACCAGGTCGCACGGATCCCCCATACCCCCCAGGCCACATTCCATGGGTTCGGCCCGGTTTGGGCACTGGGCGGCTAGGTGTCCCATTTCCCCACAAGCGTAACAGCGCCTCCGGGCTCGGGACAGCCCCCCAGTTTTTGGGCTGTTCGGCCCTACCCCCCGAGTCCCGTTCCCTCGGTCCCCAAGTCTGTCCAAGCTCTCCGGCCATCCCCCAGCCTCCTCTTCTTCCTCCCTATAGCGGCTTGGGGTCTTGGCCATCCGGGGCTTTGGTCCGGAGGCCGGCCTTCTGGTTGACCGCAGCCCCTCCGTGGTAGTTTGTGACAACTCCTGGGAGGCTAGGTGTCTCTCTACGAGGGCTACCAGCTCGTCATAGGAGGGGGGATCGTTCTTTCGGACCCACCCCCTTAGCTCGAATGGCAACCCCCGCATATACCTGTCCAGCACCAGGATCTCTATCATCTTCTCTGGGCTGTGGGTCTCGGGCCGTAACCACTTCCGGGCAAGGTGGATCAGGTCGAATAGCTGAGTCCTCGGGGTCTTGCCGACCTCATACCTCCACTCGTGAAACTGCTGGGCCCGCAGGGCTGGCGTCACTCCCGCTCTGGCCAGGATCTCGGCCTTCAGCTGGGGGTAGTCTGCAGCGGCCTCGGGCGCCAGGTCAAAATAGGCCTTCTGGGCCTCCCCGCAGAGGAAAGGGGCGAGGATGCTTGCCCACTGTCCACGGGGCCAAGCCTCACACAGGGCCGTCCTCTCGAAGGCGAGCAGGTAGGCCTCTGTGTCATCGCCTGCCGTCATCTTCTGCAGGAAATGGCTGGCCCGTAGTGGCCGGTCGTCAAGCCCCCCACGGCCCATGGTGCTCAGGGCTTTCATCTGCCGCACCACCTCCTGCAGGGTGGCTCGGTCCTGGGCTGCCTGGGTTATCAGCAACTGGTTGGTCTCTTGCTGCACTCGGACAGCTTCCTGCTGGGCCGCAGTGGCCTGGACCAGGGCCTTCACCACCTCTTCCATCGTCCCTCTGAGTACGGGGGTGGGGGGGTGGGGGAGAAGGGGCTGGCCACCGAGTCTAATCACTCTCTATCCCACCTCTGACACCACGTGTGGCAAGGTGGCCCCTCTGCTCCCCCTGGTTCAAGTCCTCTGGGGTGCTGGTGCGGCCCTGGTGCCCTGACCAGACTGCACCAGACCTGGTTTTTCCTGCTGCTCCTTAGCAGCTTGCTCCCTCTCTTTCTCGCTCAGGGTCAGGCTCCTGCAGGCTAGGGAAGCTAGGTTCCCCCTGGAAGGGACCCTTAGTTCTCTCCTCCTGCTTGCCAGCAGCCTCTCCGTCCCTGCTTCTTCCAACTCGCTCCTCACACTCCTCTAACACCTACTGCCTCCAAACCCACTCCTCAACTCCCACAAACCTCTCTGGGGAGGAGTCCCTTTTCAAGGGCTCTGGCAGCCTCCTTAATTGGCCTCAGCTGGCCCTGCTTCTGGCTGTGGCAGCCCTGCTCAGCTGGACCCAGTTCCCTTGTGGTAACCCTTCTAATTACAGGCCTTACTGGCAGCTGTCTGCCCTGGGTCTGCCACATACTACACTGAAAAACATACTTTGAAGGGATATATTTTCATCACACGCACAGCACGTATGGCCAGATTTTTAGAGGCACTGAGCATCCACAACTCCCAATAGAGTCAGTAGGAACTATGGAGGCCCAGCTGCTGAGAAAATCAAGCCAATCCTGGTTTTGTTTTCACTTCCATTTGGGGCTCAACAGACAAGGAACCCTCTACTGAATATGCAGTCATCAACTCCAGGTTCTGGTGCTGGTGTACACAAGTCCAAAGCAATAAAGAGAATAATTGTTGTGTCTGCCCCTGCTTCCCCAATTCGACAGCATGGAAGTCACTATAACAAGTTAAAATGTGGCAGTCATCCAGGTAGCATGCTGCAAACTTGAAGCTGTGGTAACTTTAGAAAGTGTGACTTTCATTGGGCAGAAGGCAAACTCCTGTTGCAAAGCAGAGATTTTTTTTGCCCATACAATCTGAGAGACAGGGTAGGGCAAAGTGACTATATACTTCAGCAGCTATGAAACAGCAAGCTGGGAAATTTTACGTCTATGCAGTGCCTCTTCTCTTGTTCTCCTCAAGACTGGGTAAGTGCTGATCTGTTTAAATATCTTCCTTAATCTGGAGGAGTTTGACTTATTTCTGACATTTGGTTTGTGAGGCTTTTTTTTTTAAAGGACTTCTCAGGATACAGAAGGAACTTTATGGGTCAAATTTAGTACTGGATTTTGCATTGAAAAAACACATTCTTATTTATAGATCCTTTCCTATTTAGCTCATAGGCATGTCTGTTTGCATTTCATCCCCAAGAGGAAATGGCTCTTTCCATGTCCACTAGTTCTCGAGAAGCTGACTGTGTACCTTCATTAATAGAAGCTTTATGGCTTGTTTGTTTTTCTGACATATTAGCTACCCAGTGTGTTCGCAAAACAGCTATAAATATTAATTTTCCAAAGCCAACCTCAGCCAAAAATTCTTATAAATTAAGCAGAGGTATGTACAGTAATTTATCACTTAATTATAGAATGTAGGGATCAGATCCTGGGATGTGAAGTGACCGTATTGCACTGGATTGCTGGCAGATCCCAGCTGTAAAGCCAGCATAACCAGTTGCTGGAATAGGGGAATTCTCTGATGGTGGAGATCTGATATAGTGACTTTCTGCCACTCCCCTCCCAAATGTCCACTTAATAGGTATGGCGAAAAGAATGGGGGCATGACCAGGAAACCTATGCCTTGTGCCACTCTCCAGCTACCATTTTAGTTCCTTGAGGTTCTTTGCACCTGGCATAAATTAAAGACACCTATAGGCTGCTATGATTTACTCCGGGGACCACCCATGTACACAATATTCCCAGGTTTGAGGTAGAGCAAAAGTAAACCTTATTCCATCTTTAAGCCACCCCACCCCTTTTAACCTGCCTTGTGTGCTCCTCACGACCTGGCCCTAGGTATCAAAATCTCAGCTTTACATTAAAGTTACTTATTAGGTTCGCTAATCCATTTCTCCGAGCCTGAGAGGATTGTCCCCTGCACTATGTTTCCCAGTGCATTGGTCAGCCTAATTTTAAGTATCTTTTAAAGGCAAATAAACATAGAGCTTGTCTCCATCAGGGACTCAAACCTGACTTCCACATGACAGGTGGAGAAACCCATCTCTGTACTAATGAAGAGAATGGAATAAAAAGAGCTTAGTGGCAGAGTCAACAAAGCATTTGGCAAGAAATATTCCTGGATGCCAGCATAAGGGCATTGTCTATTTAAATATCGATGAACTAGTCACTTCCCAGTTGCGCAACATGAAAGAAACAAAGGCTGTGCTGTGACCTTCATAGTGAAGACCCAAAACACAGCTGACACTAAAAGACACAGACCACTCTTTTGGATTCTGATTCTTAGTGATTAATTGCAGTCTCAGTGATGTATACTGAGACAAAGATACAGGATCACAACACATGACAATAGGGTGACCAGATAGCAAATGTGAAAAATCGGGACAGGGGCTGGGGTGTAATAGGTATAAAATAAGAAAAAGCTCTGGATATCGGGACTGTCCCCCTAGATGACAAGGTCAGTTATTTCAAGGGGGAAGTAAAACTCATGGCGAACAGCGATGTTAGAAAACATAATCAATGAACAGTGATGATGTAAAAATGATACCTTCTTACTCAATAAATGGAGAATAGATAGTAATCATACTGCAAATGGGCATATGAAATAAGGTCTGGTCTGTACTTCAGACCTATATCGATATAACTACGTTGCTCAGGGGTGTGAAAAATCCATACCCTTGAGTGATGTAATTACATCGACCTAACCCCCGGCATAGACAGCATTATTTCAGTGGGAGAGCTTCTCCCACTGACCTAGCTACCATCTCTCAGGAGAGCTCTCCCATCAGCTTAGAGCATCTTCATCAAAGTGCTATAGTGGCGCAGCTTCCGTGTAGATTTGCCCTAAGAGTAGGATATTCAAAATAGATAGGAAGAAAGAAGGGCTATTTAATGACAAAACAATTCTGACTTTTCCTGAAAGTGGGTATGCAGAGGTGCTCACCACTCTTAGGAAAGCAACAGTTCATTAGAGAGACAAGGCAGATGATGAATCTTTTACTGGACCAACTTCTATTGGTGAGAGAGACAAGCTTTTGTTTTTATATAGAGCTCTTCCTCAGGTCTGGGAAAGATACACAGAGTATCACAGCTAAGGACAAGGTGGAGCAGATAGTTCAGCATATGTAGTTAGCCAGGGGTGAACCTGCCAAACTGAAGCAGATTCTCACCAGCAACCATACACTGCACCATAGTAACTCTAACTCAGGAACCAATCCATGCAACAAACTTTGATGCCAACTCTGCCCACATATGTACACCAGCAACACCATCACAGGACCTAACCAGATCAGCCGCATCATCATTGGTTCATTCACCTGCACACCTACCAATATAATATATGCCATCATGTGTCAGCAATGCCCCTCTGCTATGTACATCGGCCAAACTGGACAATCCCTACGTAAAAGTATAAATGGACACAAATCAGATATTAGGAATGGCAATATACAAAAGCCTGTAGAACACTTCAACCTCCCTGGACATATAATAGCAGATTTAAAGACAGCCATCCTGCAGCAAAAAAACTTCAAGACCAGACTTCAAAGAGAAACTCCAGTCCATCTACAAATTCAACACCATCAGGTCTGGACTTAACAGAGACTGTGAATGGCTCACCAATTACAAAAGCAGTTTCTCCTCTCTGGGTGTTCACACCTCCAGTTAAGCTGTTGGAAGTGGGCCTCACCCTCCCTGATTGAATTTACCTTGCTTTCTTACCTGCATATTTATACCTGCCTCTGGAGATTTTCATAACATTCATCTGATGAAGTGGGTCTTAGCCCACGAAAGCTCATGATCCCTAAGATCTGTTAGTCTATAAGGTGCTACAAGACTCTTTGTAACTTTTGCAGATCCAGACTAACACGGTTACCCATCTGTTAAAGGACTTACAGTCTCCGGAGCCCTTAGCAGGGGGTGGGGCCTCTACTGGAAGAGGTGGGCCTTTGAATCCCCAGGCACTTTAAATCAGGATTTAAAGGGCCTGGGGCTCCAGCTGCGCTAACACCTTTAAATCACCCCCAGAGCTACCAGCTGTAAAGGCGGCTGAGGTTCGGGGGCAATTTAAAGGGGCAGGGGCTGAATCCCAGAGGACTCTGATGGACTCCAATGGAGAGGACATGGGCAGTATGCTACACAACTGTATCTTGCCCCTGTTCTGTGTCTTCCCAAGCCATAGATTTCACCTCCTTCCCCCTTCTAAAAGTGAGGATACAACATGGCCCTATGTATAACTATGATGATGCCTATATTTATAGTTCTGAAATCCTGGGAGATAAACTCTTGGTACAGCAGACTTTAACCACATGCAACCATTTTGAGAGATTTTAGGGCACTCCTCCTATTACCATACATTCTGATTATGGCCCAAGGCAGCTTTTTACAAGCAAGGAAAGGTGGCTGACTGACTGGCACCTTACTATCCCTCACAGTGTTATGATACGGACAGGGCAAATGTATATCTAGGGTCAGAAAATGAGCAGAAAATATGAAGATAACTTGCATTTATAAACATCATCGTATGTTTCCATAACACCTTTAGATTGCTAAGCATTTTACAGACTTTTCTAGCTAACTATAGATTAATCTTTTTCATCCACCACTGAAATGCAGCCACCTCTGGGGTGGAATGTGGCAACTGTTTAACAGCACACAGCAACATTACAGAACAGTTTGGGACAAGAAGTATATCTTTCCCATTGAAATGCCTCTCATTCTAAAGGTAACAAAGTCCTGTGGCACCTTAAAGACTAACTATAACTTATAGTTAGTCTTTAAGGTGCCACAGGACTTTGTTACCTCTGCTATTCCAGACTAACACGGCTACCTCTCTGATTCTTGATCTCATTCTAAAGTGATTTATAGGAATTCTTAAAATATGCCTAGCTCAGCACTGACATGGAGCTCTGGAGTGGAATGGAGTAGCTGTTTGACAGCGAACTGTCACTGTTAGGAAGAGGAAGTAAAGAATATTGTTACTCACTGAAATGACTTTCATTCTAAAGAGCTTTATAGACTACATGTACGGTGATTACTCACTCACCACAGAAATTCAGCCCCTTCTGGGGTGCGACACAGCAGCCATCTTGCGTGGTGACATGAGGCAGCACAGGTTGTATTAGCCAGTCTGGGAGCAAGAGAGCCTAAGAGAATTACAGCTACTGTATATATCTGGTTGCTTCAATAAAGAAAACAATCACTGTTATATTCATTACAACTGAGCCCTGCCTCTTCCATATCACAGGGGACACTACAGCCTCTGGTTTGCTGTGCTACTATCATGCTGTTCTCTAGTATGTGGACTGCTACCTCACAGGCAATAGTTTCCTCTGTTGTATGGCACATTTTGTAAAGCATTTCAGAATGTAAGAACGGTGTGACTGTTTAACATTGGTTTTATAACCAAATAGGATCTTTTACAAACAACTACCTTGTACTCTCCCCATCTTTGTATCCACCTGTTGCCTCTTGTCTGACACGCAGGCTGTCAGCTTTTTGGTGCAGGGCAGTGACTTTCTTTTTGTTCGGTATATGTACAGCACCTACCATAATGGAGCCCTCTGACTGGGCCCTCTAGTCACTACCATAACACAAATCATTAATAATTCTACTGATAAACTGTCATTGTGCCTCAGTGGGTCACAGCTGAGAATGCCAGACTCAGGACAAACGGCTGAGAAATTGGGCAGACTCATCCCAAACTGGTGGTTATTCTCATTAGATTACCAAGCCAGTAACCAAAGTAAGCTTCTGTCTCACCACACCGGTTAACAGGAAGTCAAAAATGCAGTTTCCTTAGGCATTCCAGCCCTAGTCTCACCACCCAGACACTGGACTCCATGATGAGTGGTTATTGAAAGTCAATGTAATCAAACATAGGGTTCTTCTAATCCCAAGAGATCAGCCACTTAGCCAGGACAAATAGAACTCAGATCTTACCCAATAAGCACACTGACGCCAATCCGTTAGTACAGGGGTGGGCAAACTTTTTGGCCTGACGGCCACATTGTGGTTGAAAACTTGTATGGAGGGCCGGGTCAGGGAAGGCTGTGCCCGCACAAACAGGCCAGCCATGCCCCCATCCAACCCCCTCCCACCTCCCATCCCCTGACTGCCCCCCCTTAGAATCCCATTCACCCCCCCTTGTCCTGATTGCCCCCTCCCCAGAGCCCCCACCCTAACCACCACCCCAAGCACCCCACCCCCTATCTAAGCCCCTTTGCTCATTGTCCCCCTAACTGCCCCCTCCAGAGACCTTCCCACCCTAACTGCCCCCTCAGGGCCCTACACCCTTCTTAATTCCCCCTGCTCCCTTTCTGCCCCGACCCCTATCCACACTGCTGCCTCCTGACAGACCCCCCCCCACACACCGGGACTCCCATGCCCTATTCAACCCCCCACACACACACACAAGCCCTTCCCCTGACTGCTCACTGCCCAGAACCTCCATCCCATCCAACAGACCCCTTCCCCCTGACAGCCCCCGGGACTCCCAGTCCTTTAGCCAACCCCTTCTCCGGCTGTGCCCCCTTGCCACACTGGTGGCCCTGCCGGTGTTGCACATTGTAATAAGTATAGGCTGACCATATTTCCTTTAGACAAAAACGGGACATTGGGATGGCAAAAACGGGACGGAGTGGGGGGGGAGGGCATGGCCCCACCTGGGCCCCCCAGCGCCGGGCGGGGGGGGAGACAGAGGGGGGTCGGGGAGGAAGGATGGAGGAATAAGCAGAACAGGGATGGGAGATGAAGAGGATGGAGGGAGAGAGAGAAGGGGGGATGAGGGATGAAGATGATGGAGGGGACGGAGGGAGAGAAGGCACGAAGGTGAGAAGTGAGAGGATGGATGGATGAGAGAAGAGATGGGGGTAGGGAGCAGGGGGGATGGAGGAGGCAAGGGACAGCGAGAAGGAGGGATGGAGAGAAGGGAGATGGAAGAGGAGGCAGTGGACGGAGGGAGAGAGAGAAGGGAGGAAGGGAGGGATGGAGAAGGGGGATAGAGAGAAGGAAGAGAGGGATGGAGGGATAGAGAGAAGGGAGGAAGGGAGGGATGGAGAAGGGGATAGAGAGAAGGGAGGGATGGAGAAGGGCGATGGAGAGAAGGGAGGGATGGAGAAGGGGGATGGAGAGAAGGGAGGGATGGAGAGAAGGAGGGAAGAAGGAGGAATACTGAGAAGAGGAGGCAGCGGGCGGCGGGCTGAAGCCGACGGCGGAGCGGAGCTGTCCGGAGCCACAGCCGGGGGCCGAGCGCGCCGGCGGGAGGGGCTGCCGGCCGGGTTTTATGAGACATAATCACATAAATTCAGTTATGTGATTATGAGTCATAAAGCGTCCGCCCTCCCCCCCCCGCCGCCGCCGCCGGCGCGCTCGGCCCCCGTCTGCGGCTCTGGACAGCTCCGCTCCGCAGTCGGCTTCAGCCCGCCGCCCGCTGCTTCCTCTTCTCAGTATTCCTCCTTCTTCCCTCCTTCTCTCCATCCCTCCCTTCTCTCCATCCCCCTTCTCCATCCCTCCCCTCCTCCCTGCTCTCTCCCTCCATCCACTGCCTCCTCTCCCTACCTAAGGACTAGTATCAGATGTCAAAATCTCCGATGAGCGCAGTTTGCTCATTGGAGATTTTGACATCTGATACTTGTCCTTAGGTAGCAAGATTCTTCACCTGAGCTCTTGGGAGTCCTGCAAAGAAAGAACCTCCCCCTAGAAAGCAGCTTGGAAAGAGCTTGATCCCAAAAACGGGACAAAATTGATATTTTTGTTAAAAAGACGGGACGGTCCAGAAACATGGAAAAAACGGGACTGTCCCATTCAAAACGGGACGTATGGTCAGCCTAAATAAGTATGAAGTAGCTTAGAATTACTGTTTTACCTGTGAAGGGTTAACCTGAAGGAACCTGAGAGGAGATGACGGTTTTTACTTTCGTTTTCTCCTCGGCTCGCTTGGGGTCTGCCTGTGCCGTCCCACTGGCTAAGGGAGGAACCACACCTATGTTTCTATTCTATATTTCTATAATCTTCTAAGGAAGCCAAGTCCAGCAGTAAGTGATTTGTAAGCTTGAACTGTATCACTTGATAAGTGTTTCTTTGCTGTTAAGCTGTAGCAAAGGAAGAATTCCCAGAAAGGGGAGGGGGGCAGATATACTATATGATGCCAGTGCGTCGTTGTTCTATTGATTTCTGTACAAGGGGTTTATGCTCCTTCTTTTCCTTTTATTAAAAATCTTCCTTTTAAGATTCTGTCTGTTTGTTTCCTTTGGAGCGATCCTGGTTTGGATCGGGCACGTCTCACAGAAAGTGAGGGTTTGTGGTCTTTGTTCTCGAATCTCTCCCAGGTAAAGGCAGGAGATTTGAGGGGTGTTATAATAGGGGTTCCAATTTACCCTAACCCATGGTTTTGGGGGCTCAAATTGGTGGTGGCAGCATTTTCCAGGCCCAGACATAGGGGAAGTTTATGTTCTGGGGGGAAGTTTTAACCTAAGCTGGTAAAATAAGCTTGGGGGGTGATTTCTTCTTTCATGCAGGGTCCCGTAGAGTTCAGAGTGGGGAAATACACCTTGACACACATGCTGCACCGTTGTCCCGGAGGAGCGGGCAGCCCTGCGTGTCGCTCTGAACTCTGGGAGAGCAGGGGAGGGGGCTGGGCGCAGCCTCCCCTGCCGGGAGCTCAGGCACGCTGAGCTGCAGGAGAGTGGGGGAGGAGCCGGAAGCAGCTTCCTTTGCTGGAGTTCAGGCGGGACGGTCTCATGGGCTGGATCTGGCCCACCCCTGATTTAAAGGGCTCTTAAAATCCATTTCTGTACTCCTCCCCAATGAGGGGATTAGCGCTGAAATTAACATCACCGGATTGAATTTAGTTTAGTGTGGATGCAATTTGATGGAATTGGCCTCTGAGTGCTGACTCATTCTCAGCACCCCAAAAACTCATTCTCAGCACCCCAAAAAACCCACTCTCTCCCCCCACATACACACAACATACTCCCTGTCATACCTCCCCCCCACACATTTGAAAAGCATGTTGCAGCCACTTGAACGCTGGGATAGCTGCCCAAAATGCACTGCTCCCAGTGCCACTGCAAGTGCTGCATATGTGGCCATGCCCGTGTGCTTGCAGCTGTCAGTGTGGACAGACTGCGGCACTTTCCCTAGTGTGCTCTCTGGAGGCTGATTTAACCCAAAACCCAACTGTAGCCATGCCCCAAGTGCACAGGCAGAGTACAGCAGTGGTCAGAGGAGTGTGGGGACAAAATGCAGAAGGAGATGAGAAATTAAAAGGGAGGGAAGAAGAGAGCTCAGCCAGCCAAGCAAGCCCAACAAGGAAGGCTACTGAGCTAAATAACATTAGGCAGCTCCTTTATGGGTCATGGTATGGCAGGAAGGACAAGGATGGGACTTGCTTTGATATTTGCTCAACAGGAAGGTGATTGGTAATCAGCCCATTCACTGTCTCTCTCCTTCAATGGCATGAAGGTTGGAAGCCGACAGTATCCGAATGTCCCACACTGTTTTGACAGCTGGCATCTTGAAAGACAGAAGAGGAACTCAAGAATACTGCCAACAGACTTCTATCTGTTTATTAACAAGTCTATTGACAGTACCCACGGCTATGTTCAAAACCAGAGAAGAGGCAGCACTATGCTGCTGCTATTTCTATGTATAAATAGTAGAGATGCTATGCAGGGATTTCAAACCGCATTTCTCCGTGCTGCTGCTAATCATAGTATCAAACAGCCACGAGCTCTGGGACAGCTGAGGGCTCCTCATTTCTGGAAACAAACCTCAGCTCACAAAACAAGAGGAATCTTTTCCCTCTGAAATGCCTAACTGGAACAACTGGATGAGGCACCAAGCACACAAACAAAACTGCAATAGAGGGCTCAGAATCCATGTTTAAAATATTATTAAAGTTTTATTTTCTTAAAGAAACAGTTCCTATTCCCACAATAACCACCTACAGCATATCACACACTACAAGACATTATGTGGTAAAGGGCTGATTTTCCATTGCCTTGAGACTGATGTTGCCATTTACAAAATACAGAGTGAGTTAAGAGGTTGTCAAATGCCATCATTCGCCTCTGGTAATATTTGACCCTCATGCTGTCCTCACTGTGCACAGTTGAGCAGGATGCCCCAAGGGACAAGGCAGTGGAGAATCAAATCCCTATTCTCCAGGTTAAGAATGATCAATTAGAGTGGCTTCTCCATTCACACACACACACATTTCTTTTGTGTTTATGTGATGCTGTATGATTGGATTTGACCATGACCATTTATATAATTGATATTACCACTTTATACAGTTGCAACAAATCTTGGACAAAGTATGTCATGTAAGGTGTCAATGGAAAAGTTATGATTTGCTAAGTACAGTATGATTATCTTGTTTATATGCATGTATTATCTTTGCATCTGAAGGTATGAGTATTGGCTAGGCACTGGTATCTTACACATGTGTTGTATTCATGGGTAACACCCACCAGATTAGATATATGTCAATACCAGACAGCTATGTGTTGATGGCCACTAAGGGCACTTCACTCTAACAATGGGCCATAGAAGAAACTCATCCCACCCAGTAAGCTTTCCTGTGGATTCCTTAGCAAGAATATGGCAATGGCTGCCCCTGTGAGTATCAAAGCATGTAAGGACATGTGACCCTGGACTCCATCTTGAGCCAGTAACTTTCCAAAAACTGGGCTGTGCGTCCCCCCCCCCCCCCCCGACAGTAAATTTCAAGGCACCTGGCAGAGGATATAAAGTCCCCTGAAATATCTCCATGTTGCCTCTTTCCTGTCCTGATTCTCTAGATTTGCAACTAAAAAGAGTATTTTGAACCATGGACTGAGGATCTTCCAATCTTTTGGAAGTTACCAGAGACTTTACAAGCTAGCAGGCTATATCATCACTGCTACAAACCAGATATCAGAACTTTGCAATTATTTGTATGTATATGACCTATTAACTATTAACTGTTTTCTTCTTTTATTACTAAATGTTTCATCTGTAGTTAGTTTAAGTCAACAAAAATGGCTTCGTCGTGTGACCGGGTGCAGGGTTAAATCGATCTAACGCTGCTAAATTTGACCTAAACTCATAGTGTAGACCAGGGCTGACTCACAAGTGTAGCCAAGCCCTTAGAGTTGTGGGTAGTATGGATAAAAAAATCAGGTTCTCCCAGGTAGAAAGTGAACAGATGATGTATTTAAATGTTAATGAGAGGGAAATATAAGAGCTGTGGGAAATATTCACATTCACCCTTATACTCATTTGAACAGAGACTTGGGCTGGAGGTTCCATGAGTTCACACATACACCCAGTACTGCCAAGATTTTAAAAAATGGTTGCCTAAACTTAGGCTACTAAGTCTGCATCGAGGCACCTAAGTAAGTGACCTGTTTGTCAGCTGTGCTAAGTACCTAGCAGCTCCCACTGTTTCACTATTAACTAGGGTTGCCAACTTTCTACTTGCATAAAATCGAACATCCTTTCCCCACCCTCTTTCCTGTCCCTTCCCCGAGGCCTCTGTTGCTTGCTTCTTCCACACCCTCATTCACTTTCACTGGGCTAGGGCAGGGGGTTGGGGGTGAAGGAGGGGGTGAGGACTCTGGCTGGAGGTGCGGGTTCCAGGGTGAGGTCAGAAATTAGGGGCTTAGGGTTCAGGAGGGGGCTACAGGCTGGAGCCAAGGGGTTCGGACTGCTAGAGTGGGCTCAGGGCTAGGGCCGGTGGTTGGGGTGTGAGAGTGGGTGAGGGCTCTGGGAGGGAGGTAGTGTGTGGGAGGGGATTCCAACCTGGGGCAGGGTGTTTGGGGTGCTGTCTCTGGCTGGGAGGAGTGCTTACCTCAGGCAGCTCCCAGTCGGCAGTGCAGTGGGGCTAAGGCAGGCTCCCTGCCTGGCCTGGTTCCGCACGGCTCCTGGAAGCAGTTGGCATGTCTGGCTCCTAGGCACAGGGGCAGGCAGGTGGCCCTGCATGGTGCATGCGGCCCTTGCCTGCAGGCGCTGCCCCCGCAGTTCCCATTGGCCACAGTTCCCAGCCAATGGGAGCTGTAGAGACGGTGCTTGGGGTGGGGGGAGCACACAGACCCTTCCTGGCTGCCCCTGCACCTAGGGGGCTACGTAGGCCACTTGCCAGGGAAAGGCAGGAACCTGCCTTAGCCCCACTGCACCACTGACTGGACTTTTAACAGTCCTGTCAGGGGTGCTGACCAGAGCTGCCTGGGTCCCTTTTTGACTGGGCATTCCTAGCAACTCTACTATTAACCTCAACACCGTTCATCTTTCTCTCTGTGCAGCTGTCTTCATTTGTGCTGAAGATGTAGCAAAAGAGAATGCAGCCATCACCCTCAACTCTCCTGCTAGCGCTCACCCAGTGGTGCTGCCCCTGGTGATGGCCACCCCTGAGGCATGGCATCCATTTGTGGCTCAGATCCCAGCCAAGGAGAAAGCCAAAGAGGGTGAAACCGTGGCCCTGAATTGCCAATTTCACAGCCCCTGGGGCCCATCCCTGAGCAAGCTGACAGTGAAGTGGTACAAAGAGGATGAAAAGGGGCAAAGGGACCTACTGGAGAACAATGTGACTGTCTTGACAAACTTCTCCAGGGTTTTCATACATGGGAACTTATCCCAAGGAGATGCCTCCCTGACTATCCTCAATGTCACAGCCAGTGATCATGGCATTTATTTCTGCCAGGTGACACTGACCAACGGGAAGGTGGTGATAGGGAGTGGTACAAAGCTCAGGATCAGGAGAGCACTGGGTAATATTTTGTGTTTATTTCAATTCTCCCCCCACCCCTCGAATTTGGTGTGTGCACTAGTAGATGGACGAGGAGGCCAGTTGGTAAAACAACTGAGAGTACTATAGAGTATGCCTCTCACGAGATCTTGGCCGTTTTCTGGTGAAATCTCACATTGTTTTGATAGCTTCATTAACACGTCATCCCCACAAGATGTGCTTCATGATCAATGTAGCTGCCTTTCCATCGTTCTGGGGCAGTGGAATGCATCAGTTCAGCAATATGCTTGACTGACGGGGACCAGAAAATGAGAGAAATCTAACTCACACTGGGCATTATTTACCACGAAACTTCGTCCTCATAAAACTGATCTAAATAAATCAGAGATTTAGAGATGGAAAAGATTGATTAGGTTGACTAGTCCACCTCTTGGCCAAACTGTGTATCAAACTACAGGATTGTTCCCCATAATATATTTTCTTGGCCATGCCCACACTAGTTTTGGCATTTCCCTACCTTTCATAGCTTTTTGTACCTTGCAATAGACCTCACGTTAAGACATTTTTCTGGAAGCTCTGCCTAATATCTGCCTTAACTCACTTTAATTCCTATATCTCTCTTAAGCACTTCCTTCTCCTCTAACTATTCCAGTCCTTCGGACTGTCCTTTCAGACAAATTCTGCCAACATTTTGCTGTTCTTCTGTCCCATTTTACATGGTTGTAAAAGAGGTCCATTGCAAAGACCTTTAAACTAGTGACACCTGCTGATAAGCTGCCTCCTCTGTATGTTTCGGCAAAGCATTCAAGGAGGTGCTTAGCTTAAAGCCTGGGGAGCAACCCTATCTCTGTTTTGCAAAGGACGCTTCATTTTAAGCAGATGTGTGGGTCAATGGAATTAACTTAAGAAATGATGAATCAAGGCCAGATTCTGAGGTCTAGTTGTTTTTTTTTACTCAGACAACTCCCATTGATGTCAGTGGGAGCTTTCCTAACTGAGGACTTATTAAAAACTGAGTAAAGACCTCAGTATCTGTCCTGCAGCTATCACCGTGAACAATGTTATCCACATTTTCTAGTGCATGGTCAATTTATTAGCAAACAGAGATGTAATGAATACCTGACCTAGGTCTGATTGTGCAGACCTAGGTCAGGTGTAGTTTCATTGGGAAATGATTGCATTTCAGATATAAAGATAAAATGTCCATGACCATCCTATAGTGACAGCCATTTTAAGTCTGGCCTGGCCACACCCTGTTGATCCCTGACCTGTTCTCTCATTCACTTCCTTCTTCCAAAAGACATACTTCCTCTTGCTTTTTCTCCATTCTACCACCCTCCCCAGATCAGAGACTTTCTATGTCCCCCAAGCTATACTCAGTTCCAGTGAATTCTGACCCAGAACCTCCGGATGTAATGATCCCCAAAAATGTGAAACTGTCACATCTCTACCTACTAGTCAAGTGGTGGTCCCCATGTCCCCGTGAGAAACAAATGTCTTCAGATCTTACCCCCTTTTGCTGCTGTCTCCTTTGGAAAGTTGCAGGAAAGTTATAATGCTCAGACTATTGCAAGATATTCTTTACAGTTTGCTCATACCCTATGAGAGCATGAAGAGTAAGGGGGAGGGAGATCCCTAAAAATGCAGCCTGATTCATAATGAATTATCACCTCACAGCATAATACAGCCTTCAGCCCTGCACTGAAACAAATCTGTGTGCATTACAGTGCAATACACTGTCTCTCGTCCCCATAGTGTATTGCTGCTTCCTGCCTATGCTGAAATAAATCCACATGATCTGCAGTGGGCTATATTCTCTCTCTCTGCTGTAGAGACCTGCAGTTTCTTGCCCATCAAGAAATCTGCATAATCTGTATCACAGTAGGCAGCATCCTTGGCAAGATACTGTAGAAACCAGTAGCTTCTCCTGCGTACTATCCTACATATAGCTCCATGTAATATGTCTTGTGTCACTGTGCCTCTTTCCCCAGGGCTGTTTGGCATAGAAGAATCCATTGGAACAATCATTGGGGTTGTTGCAGCCGGTATAGGAGGCTTGGTGGTTCTGATTATCGTTCTAACGCCTCGGTTGAGGAAGTGCCTCCTGTGCATAAAACAAGCACCCCACCAAGGTATGGAGGAGACAGTGAGTTCTCAGATCAGTTACTATGAAAATATGAGCTTCTCATAAAACACAGATAACATGTTACATGTGGCTAAAGTGCCTTTAGAACTCCAGTAGATTTAGCCACTTAGCTGTCACAGACTGGGCGGGGATCATACAAGGAACAGGATAGCTGGACAGTCCTGAGGAAATCCAGTGACAAGACAGACTTAAGTCTGTGACTGTTTTTCAGACAACCCTGCGCTGGATGTAACAGCATGTCTGGACATAGCACATCATTCACCTACAAAAAACTTGGAAGGATCGCCTTGCCCACAATCTCCCACACAAAGATACACGTTGAACAGACACAGACTGCTCAGAAATACTGACCTGTCTTCAAGCGCTTCCCCTGCCCCTTTTGAACCATTGTTCTTACCCTCACCATTTAAGACCTTACATGGATTTTCTCCCAGTGGCTGCAAAAGATCACCGCAGTACAGAGGGCCAAATTTTCAAAGCTGCTTATTCCCGCTTAGGCAACAAAAGAAGTGCCAGTTTTTTCAAAAGTGCTTTGCTAAGGGTCATAATGCGCGCTGAGCACCTTTGAAAATCTTATTTATTTGACCAAATGGGAGCAATTGAAAATCTTTTGAAAATCTGGGCAATTTTTTTACAGAGAAGCAGCCGTATTAGTCTGTATCCGTAAGAAGAACAGGAGTATTTGTGGCACCTTAGAGACTAACAAATTTTTGATTCTGAGCACTTCAGAAATCTGGTCCTGGCCACACACACACCTTCCTCCAAAGCAATACACACACACACACACACACACACACCCCACTATGAGCTGCAGGGTTTCCCCGTCCCCCTACTCTCTCTCTCTCTCTCTCTCTCTCTCTCTCTCTCTCTCTCTAAAGCATTGCTGCCACCTCATGGCCAGTCCCAGAAAGTGCTTGCAGTCACCACACTCATTCCACTCCATTGAGTATTAATTGCCACCAGGACTACGTAAATCAGGGGTCTCAAACATGCGGCCCGGGGGCCACATGCGGCCCGCAAAGCCCTTCCCTGTGGCCCGCCAAGCTTCCTGGTGCTCCCCCCCCCCCTCCCCGGTCTCCCCATAGCAGTTTGCAGGACGGAGGGGCCAGAAGTGGAGGCTTCTCTGCTGCCTGGCTGGGCCGCGTGTGTTTCTAGCTCTGGACTTCCTAGATTGCTCTTGCTTTGTTTGCCAACCAGCTGTTGGTGGTGCCTAGCGCTTTCCAGGAGGGAATGGGGAGCTGCGTGCTCAGAGGAGGAGGTGGGGCAGGGGTGGGACCTCTTGGAAGGGGTGGAGTGGGGGCGGAGCTGGGGCAGCAAGGGCGGGGTGTGTGTCAGTGGTGCGGCCCTTGGGCCAGTGCACTAGTCCTCATGGAAGGGGTGGAGTGGGGGCACAGCCGGGGCAGTGAGGGTGTGTGTGTTTGTGTGTGTGTCAGTGGTGCGGCCCCCGAGCCAGTACACTAGTCCTCATGCGGCCCTCGTGGTCATTTGAGTTTGAGACCCCTGACGTAAATCCTCTGTCAAGAAGCAGAGAGGTAGCCATGTTAGTCTGTCTTAGCACTAATGACAAGGAATCCTGTGGCACCTTAAAGACATATTTATATATTTTTGGTAGCTCAGACTAAATCTGACCAACATTTTTAGCATTTTTGAAGGTAGTATTTATCACCACATAAGTCTATGCTAAATTAACTAAAATATTGAAGCATAAGCTTTCGTGGGCTAATGCATCCAACAAAGTGGGTTCTAGCCCACGAAAGCTTATGCTTCAATACTTTTGTTAGTCTTTAAGGTGACACAGGACTCTTTGTAACTTCTCTAAGTCCTCTGTCTGATTCTAGGAATAGCTCCTGCAGTGGTAGCCCCATTTGCTTCAAGACTTTGCTTTCCAAACCACATGAATGGGTAGACTTCACTAATGCATTAGCATCTACAACGCCTATGACAGTTTAGTGGTTGTAGGATACTTGGTTGTGTTGTATTATATCCGCATCACTCACTTTTTCTCTCTTCCTTCCTGCACAGCATAGCTTGAGCTGCATGGTTACAGCAAATACCAGAAGACTAAACAGTTTCTTGCATGTGTGTCATAACTGGTCACATTCGGTGAACCCAAAGGGGCAGTTTTTTGAGCTATTCATGTGCGCTGTCTATAGCTATAATAAGAATGTTTGCCTTAGTACACATCCCTGCTTTCAGTACCTGCTGACTCTTTACTGTTGCCTTTACATACACAGTTGTATGCTCAACTTCCTCATATAGCAGGCACAAGGGAGTCTCAACCTTTTTCTTTCCCCCGCAACATGCTGTAAAAACTCCACAGCCCACCTGCGTCACAACTGTTTTTCTGCATATAAAAGCCAGGGCTGGCATTAGCGGGTAGCAAGCAGGGCAGTTGCCTGGGACCCCACTCCACAGGGACCCCAACAGAACTACACTGCTCAGGCTTCTGTTTCAGTCCTAGGTGGCAGGGCTCAGGGCCCCAGGCTCCAGCCCCATGCAATGGGGCAGCTTTCTGCCCTGGGCCCCCGCGAGCCTAATGCTGCCCTGCTTGACGGATCCCCTGAAACCTGCTCATGACCCAGGGCCCTGGTTGAGAAGCACTGGCTTAAACCAAAATAGCCTTTTGTGAGAGGTTAACCTTATTATTAGCTATAGTCCTGGTTAACTTGACTATATATCTTAGAAGAATACGTGTATTTCTTACGCGTCACCCTGGATCTCTCCTGGCATTGTTTCTTGTTTTGAAAGGTAGTGCCCTAGCATTGTCAGCTACAAAAGTCTTGCATAAAACCTGGCACCTGTTTCAGCGGAGACTGATGGATGAGTGAAATATTCAATCCCTCCAATTTCTAACTAGTACCCTACAAAACTCATATTATTTGTCCTGAATGCATTCCTTCCAGGGGCTCAAGGAAAGTAAACGCTCTAACCTATCAGCACCACCCAGTATAGTTTACCTTGTTCTGTTGACTTGTTGTCATGGTGAGTTTTTGTAATGAAGGAATGTTGAGGTAGAGAAAGAGCCATTTTACAATACCCTGGCCAAAGGATTCGAAGTACTCTTGAGGGTTGATTTTACTCACCCAGAGGACTTAGGCTTAAAACAAAGGGATTTCAAGCCTCTAACACAATAAATAATTAAAGGCAACATTAACACTCTTACAGTGGCCAGAAACATTCAGATCAGGTTTAAACCTTCAACAAAGCTTGGGCTTTTCAGAGGCTCCAGGAGATCCCCCGTGTTAAGCTCTGTCCTCTGAGGTCAGGTGAGTTCCCTGGAGCACAGTAGGGATTCTGTATTGGATTTTCAAAAGCACTGGACATTGGCCTAACTTCACTTCCATTGAAGTCAATGGGCATTTCATCGCTGACTTCAATGGAAGCAGCTAGACCCATGTGGAGCACTTCTAAAATTCTCACCCTGATGCTCCTAGAGGTCTCTCACATAAAGAGACCACATTCCCACCTCAGGCACACATTCCCAGGCCCTCGTCTCTGAGCAGGCTCCAGTCACACAATTGGGTCTCTCTTGTGGTACACAGGCTATCACACTCTGCTAAAACCTTCATGACTATCCTCCTACCACATTGCAGTTCCACCCAGCCACATGTTCGATGATGAGATTAATTAGTTGACATCATGTGCTTCCTCTGGTGCTACTACTCAAACGTGGGATAGAAACCCCACAATAAAGGACACAACTAAGAGCAGAATGTGAATCTTTTCATGAGGTGGAATTGATTGCTTTAACATAAATACTGCTGTCTACAACCTCAGCTCAGTGGCATGATTTAATATTTCTGAAGGCAACCAAATACAGCAGAGAAAGTGGGATAAGTTAAGATCTGTACAGGACAGAAGCAGATCAGGGCCTAAAATGAGGAGCAATGGAACTATGCACTCTGGTGTGTCCAGGATTTGGTGAGCCTATGGGTAGAAGCCATGAGTGGTTACTGCCCCTACAACAAAAAAATAAAAATGTGACTCTCCTCTCACCTCTGAGGTTCTGCTCAGAGGTGTGTCCTGCTGTTTGAAGTGAGAAGATGACAAAAAGAAGAGACTGTTGGGTCAGGACTTTCAGAGAGACAAAAATCGGATAAATGTTCAGTTCTTGCCCTGACCACAGATCCTGCCAGGAGTCCAGATTCCTTTGTAAAGAGAAGTGGTCATGCCCTTTGGCAGCTTGTCCCCTGTGATAGAGAAAATGAGCACACCTCTCTACCCATCTCCAGGAGCTCCCATCCTTAAAGTATGACTTCTGCACTTCCAGAATGGGCCATCTTGGATGGACAGTGTAGCTAACAGTGGGAATTAAAGACAGCCAAACAGAGCACCCCCATGCTTTCCAAAATGCGTGGGGGCTCAACATAAGGCAATGTGAAAGGAGAGCAGGCCAGTGGCTGCTGTTGACACTTTCTTTCTAGTTATAATTGGAGTGTGGAGTTGCTGTGGTGAGCTATTAGACGCCTTTAGCCCTCTTCAACTAAGGAGGTGGGGGGGTGGGTCAGGTTTTGATCCTTAATTCCAAAGACCGAGGAGGTGCCTAATCAGTCCTTTTCTCCTCCTCACCATCCCTGTGCTGCCAGAAATTCTCTAACATCATTATCAGTTTTGATCAAAGATGAACAATTTTAATGCAGTATCTTAGAAATTAGAAAAATGTCCCCAGAAGATTAGTCTTGTCCCCAATATCTAAGTAAAATGACACATGGGAGTAGACTGTCCACATAAGAAATCTGGCCAGAGGACGTAGTGTGGGTTATAAGTGGCTGCACCCCAACACTTGGCTGCTTCTTGGTCACATTGGCACACCATTTTTTGGCATCTATCTGTCAATGTATCTGAAAAAGAAAATGACAACAGAGGGTGAACAGTTCAAATTGGACTGAGAGCATCAGACAGTGATAGCTAGCAGCACATTGGCAGTGTCTAGAAAAAGGTGCCCGCCATGTGATACCCACTGAATATACATTCAACACATCTTCCAAAGTGGTCATGAGGGTTGAGTGTCTCAGTTTTCACCCAAATTCAGTGACCTTTTTTGAAAATTTACACCTAAATATTTTTTTAACCAGCCTTTCACTTTGTACTTATTATAAGCATTTGTAATGCTGCTACTTCTCTTCTTCCACCACTTCTCAAAAAGCTGCATGTATTAAAATTTGCTTCTGTTCTGAAAGGTGACTCCATTTACAAGAAGGTGGTTTTCTCAGCTCTCAGCCTTGGAAATTCAACATGCATTTGAGAATCTGAGTACCTCAGAATGTGATCCACAATTTAAACTGTCTAAGCCTCTCTCATGCAGATTGGCATCTAATCTCTGCTAGTCCATCTCTCTGGAGGTGGACTCATAAGGCAAAAAGTGGGAATGAGGAGCAGCTTCCCCCAAACTTTTAGTTCTCTGGTTAGGGCACTCATCTGGGATGTGGGAGACCCTCAGTTTATGTCCCCCTTCCATCTGATGAGTAGAAGGGATTTGAAACCTCTCACACGAATTCTCTAACTACTGCACTGCTGGAGCCTGGGTCTCCCCCACCCTGGATGAATGCTCAGTCCACCAGGCTGCAGAATCGTTCTCATGCTTGGATTCTCTCGCTCTCAGGCTCCAACGACTTTCCGTTCTCCAGAGCGCCACACCTTCAACAGGAGCAACTGAGGGAGCCCCACCTCAGAATTTTCTATTTTCACCTTGCCCTCCCCTCACAAGTTCTCTCTGTAGCATGCCCAGCAGCGTTCATTTACTGTGCTTTGAGCAGTTTGGCTTGGCACTTATTGCCACAAGGGTGGACTCATACCGTTGAGCCTGCCTCACAGCTTGCAGGATTTTAGACAGAGCAGAATATTCTGAAGCATGTTTGAACGGAAGACATGGTCTCTCCAATTTTCATTCAGCAAACAAAAGTGCACAGTAGCAGCAAAAGGGGGAAAAACAAGCCCCACTGTAAAAGGAGTTTCCCGTTTGTGTCCCGTTTGTGCCTCTGTAAATATTTTCTATTTATGGCTCAGCGCCTGACAAGAAGTGATTTATTTACCCACTGCCCAAGTATGGTGCAATGCAAACAGCTCCACTTTTAATGCCCATTTCCATTGTCCAAATAAACCTCTCCAGCATTTCCTGGCATTAAATCATTCTTCCCTTTCATTTGTATTGAGTCAGCCACAACACCTCCCTGGACCAGTAAGGACTGCTGTGCTCTAGGTTAGCGCAGTTGGCTTGCCCTAAGGAGAAGGCATGAGTATTTGCATTGCTGATCTCCAGTGGGGGTTATGTGAGGGAGGGCAGCCATTAGAGAAGGGCTAGGGGAGGGTGTCACAGGCCTGGCCTTGGCTTAACATAGAGTTAGCTCAGTTCTCAGTTAACTCATGTTTGTTGTGTGACTGTAGTGACCATGAATCAATGCATCCTCACACAACATTCACACACGTTAAGTGCACTTCCGGCTGTGCCTCACAGCCATGCTATGGCTAATCTTTCACAGCAAAAAAAAAAAAAAGAAGCAAGATAGCTAACCTGTAGTAAAATCAAAGTGTAGACACGGCACAGGCATTTTTAGCTGAATGTAGCTACAACTCCTGCCCCCCACATTTGGGGTTGAACGTGACCAGCTACATCAAGATAGTTCCTCCATAGGTGAAACTCTGGAGGGAAGGGATTCAAAGAGTTTGGGAGGAGTTGAGGGAGAGAGAATCATGGTTTTAGAAACTATTTCTTCTAAATGCTCCTGCTCCATTTGCAGTGCCCACGCAAAACACATTTAAATAGAAGTGGCCTGAATAAGTTTAAAACTCAGTTCTGCATACACAGTGTGAAACCTATGGTATATGAAGTGCTTAGGGTGACCAGCCAACAAATGTGAAAAATCAGGACAGGGGGTGGGGAGTAATAGGAGCCTATATAGAAAAAAAGACCCCCAAATTGGGACTCTCTCTATAAAATCGGGACATGTGGTCACCCTAAAAGAGCTCATGCCAGTCTATGCTCCTAGTGGAATAAAGGGAATGGAACAAATCTGAAACACACAAGGAAAGTGGAGTCATTTCCTTACCGCACATCACAGCATTGTGTTCACAAGTCCATTCGTATCTCAGCGTCTTGGGGCTGCAGCCTTCCCGCTCTGCCTTGTCATAGCAGCAGTCATGCTTGTGGCAACACCTGTCCGCAACAAAGAGATTGAGTTTTGTCGGTTACTTTCTGTGGGCTTTTCTCAGAGCATTTCCCAGTATGCAGCAGGAACTCTGTGGCCACGCAAAACTGTTTGTGTCTCTCTTCACACGGGTATTTCCCTAGGCTGGAGGGGAAATTCTCTACTCTTCAGACAAGTATTTGATCATTACAGTGAAAATCAACAACCCTTCAGCGTTTGTTATTAATATTCTGCAGATGTTAATGGAGCAAACAGAGAAGTGACCCTAGGCTGTGCTCCCCTTTCTCGTGTACACTTACAGCAGGTGCTTATGAATGTGTGTCAACACTTCTTTCTGTGACTGCCTAGACCAGGCAAAGACTTAGGGAAGACGTGGGCTTGATTCTCTTTTGTTCAAGGGCAGTGGATCTCCCCAGAGCCGTCCCTAGCTATTCTGGGGCATTATGCAGCCCCCCCCCCCCGCCCCGTGGGGGTGTGTGTGTCTGGGACCCAGGCCTCTGAGGGAGGTAACGGGGGTGGGGCTGTTTTCCTAGGGGTGTGTGGCCCCAGGCCTCTGAGGGGGGTGGTACTGGTTTAGGGGGCAGGGGGAACTGGGGGGAACCACCCCCCAAGCACTTACCGGCCATACTGCTGGGACTAGAACACTGCACTTCCCACCGCTGGTGAGTGCAGGCCCAGCCCTGCTGCAGAGCTCAGGGGAGTGGGGGCGGGGATGGGGCCCTGGAGAAGAACCGGAACAGGGGCTGGAGCAGCATGCAGCTGCACAGGGCACCGGGAAATGTGGTGCCCCAAATGTCCTGGTGCCCTACGCAGCTGTGTACTTTGCGTATGGGTAAGGACAGCCCTGGCTCTCCTCCTTTGGGGAACATCTCCTGTAAGAAGCTTTCCTAGTCAGTGTAGAGCTGGCGGAATGGCTCTGTGCCAGACCCCTTTGCACTCCTGGGTTAGGAGGCATGCTGCAGGAAATGGGAAAGCGGAGTGGGGCCAGAGCATGATAGGCACCAAGTATTCTCAGCCCAAGAGCTGCTCTACCTTACGGCACTGGCCAAGCAGGCCATAGTCAGGGCCAGAATACTGCCAAGTGAAATGTGACACTTTCCGTAACAGGGCTTGTATTTTAGATCAGGACGTTTCAGCAGCGTCTCTATCAGTCACAGATTATGGATCTGCTCTCCTTCATCCCCTCTCCCCTGCAGGGTAGGGAAGGCAGTCGGGAGTCTGTCTCTATTTCCCTCTTCTGAATAGGGTTTGGGGAGCCAGCTGAGTGAGGAGAGGAGGTGAACAGGGGACTCCTAGCTGGGCATCTCTTCTACCCCATCTGCCACTGTTCCTGTTCCCCTCACTGGCAGAAAGTGCCGGGAGCCACAGGATCTCCCCAGCCAGACACCAGCTCCTCCTGCTGCTCCCTCTTCCCATGTCCCTGCCTGGGGACTCCGAACTTCACCAGTTGGCAATGGGGAGGAGCTGGCCCTCCCAAGCCCGGGAGAGGGAGAGGAGAAGGACAGGGAACTGCATCATTCCCTGCTTCTACTCTACAGCCTGATTGTGAGATCAGTTGAAATACAGTGATCTCATTGATCTGCTGCTGAGATCATTATGGGAGTCACAGTGCTGATGACCTCATCTCTCCGCTATGTTGCATCAGAGCCAGTCCTTGCCCCTTGGTGTTAGTTCTCCCAGTTCCACCAGGGCATTCCCAGCCAGGCTCTGTCGCTGACAGAGATGGGCCTGAGCAAAAAGATTTGGACCCCAACCCGGACTTTGACCCCAAAGAATGGGGGTGCTGGGTTCCAAAGTTTTTGTTCGGGCCTATCTCTAATTGAGACAGTGATAACAAAAGAGCAAAGCACCTGGTCTTCTAATAAGCAACTGCAAGGAGTCTCGGGACGGTACTTAGCATGGGTTAATGGGGATGGCTGCCTATTCCCAACTGTTCTGTGCTCACTCCCTCTGCCTGTTTGTGTAAGGCAGGAAGAGGAGGCTCCCAGGTCTCCCTGAGCTGTCACTGACTGACGTATCCATAATCAAATAAATAGAGACAGGGCTGAGGTGCTAAATTCAGATCCAGATTTCAAAGGTCCCAGTATCTGAATCTCAGGTTTGGGTTTGATCCATTAGAGGGGATGAGTTGTGAGGAGGAAAAGCTCTAAATTTCCAAGCCAAATTGTGGTTCAAATTCCAACCCTCCCCAGAGCTTGGGGGGGAGGGAGGGAGGGGAAGGGGGTGGTCTTTGGATCCAGGAATTTGCTCCAGGCCCCCTTCAGCCAATATTGGCTGAAATGATGCTGCTTGAGAGAAAATAAGAAACATGGTATGGGAACTAAGGGTCTGGTCCAAAGCTCACTGAAGTCAATGGACGTGCTGCTGTGGACTTCAGTGCATTTTGGATTGGTCCTAAGGGCGCTAAATCTTTGGAATTTAGGAGAGAAAAGGCCCAGGGTGTGAAGGGACAGGACGTTGCTTGTAAATGTCTGCCAGGGAACAGTATAAGTGAGAATGGGGATTTCTCACAGCCTTGCATGGTGGCAGAATCAGGAGCAATCGCTTGAAGCTAAGGAGACAAACACTTAGCTGAGAGCAATTGGCATAAACCAGCAAGGGAGGCACCAGACAAGGCCTGTGAAGTCAGGGAGAGGAGGCTGGTGGCTGGGAGAACAGAGCAAAGAAACCCAGTGTCAGAAATAATCACTGCAAGAAATATTCACGGAGGGGATTTTTGGTCCATGAGTATTTTCCTGGTGTATATTTTACACCAGGGTCAAAAATACTCCTGGGTGTAACTTCATTCATGAATATCTTCTCTAATGAACAAGATTCCCATGATCTCCAGGGGCCCAGGCCCATCCCTGCATCTGTCTCCTGCCATGTTCTCGAGGGGCACTATTCCACCTGTCCTGGATCCGACTATCGCTATAGTTTCCAAGTGGCCTGACTCAGAGAGGGAGAGGGATTCTGCAGCTCATCTCTCTGGTCCCTTTGCCTTGGCTGCATCACTGTTGTCCAGGCATTCTTCTCCCACAGCCTACAGCCCAGGCTCTCCTCATTCCCTGGCTGCAAGCTGGACTCCCTCTGGGTCTCCCCTACCTCCTGCTGCCTAGCTCCCGGGAACTGTTTGACCCAGGTCACAGCAAAAGAGCTTTCCAGCCAGAGGGAAGAAGATATAAAAGGCGGGGAAATTACATCATGGGAGGATCTCACTCTCCCTACAACAACACAGCTGGAAACACCAGAGGAACAAAGACTGAATGGGGGGAAGTGGTGGTCCCAGGCTAGAGGGGTTTCTAGCCTGTATATGAAAACCTGGGAAACCCAAGATGCAAAGCCGAGGCAGTTTGTGCCTTAAGAATCTGCCACCTGGTTTATCACTCAGGGTGAAAATTTGCTAATTCATATCCTAGCTGTCTAGTATGTTGGGCTCAGTTTGCGGTTTTGTTTATTTACTGCGTAATCTGCCTTGATCTGTTTGCTATCACTTATAATCACTTTCAATCTATCCTTTTGTAGTTATTAAACTTATTTTAACCCAAACCAGTGAGCGTTTCACTAAGGTGTCTGCGGAAAATCACAGCTTGGTTACAAGTGTGCATGGTCCTCTTCACATTGAGGGAGAGACAGACCGAGTGTTAAACCCACATACTGGCCAGATTTGACCAGGGCAGGACGATACTGCTCTGGGGTCTTGGGTTGGGAGGCTGGTGGTTAGAGAGCCTGCATGTAACTGCAGCTGGGTGTGTCCCTACCTGTGTGGATGCTGGTGAGAGTGCAAGCTTAGAGGGCTTTGCAGCTTGTCACAGCAGCACAGTGTGAGAAGGCGCCCAGGCTGGTGGGTCAGTGGGCTCAGTGGTACCCCTGTTCCAGGTGGCACCCTGGGGGGGCGGGGGGGGGGGAGAACCATCACAGTCACATTCTACAGTGAAGGTTGTAGCTTCACAATCACAGGGAACACAGCAGGCTCCGGAAATAATGAAACATCTCTTCACAGGTCTCACAATGTGCAAGCATCTCCAACTTACAGACAGACAGAGGGGGAGGGAAAGCAGAGTGCTGCAGCAAAATACCAGAGCCCATTAGCAACCCTCCGAAAGCCTCTCAAAACAGTTTGAAAAGCCTGCCCGGCACTCACAGTTCACACACAGAGAAGCAGGAAGTCAGAGTGTTTAATCTTGTGCTAATTGGTCTTATGAGTTCTTTGTGGCAGGGACTTGATTTATTTGGATTCTCTAAAGCACAATGCATATTTGCAGAGCTAGGGACAGTATTTTTACCAGCATTGCAGTTCACAGAACATGGATAACCTACTTGCCTGCCCTGAGGAACTCACAGAGTAAATAGGAGAAACCCACAAACATTCCTAGAGACAATACAATCTTCCCACATCCCTCTCCTTGCCCTATCCCTCTTGTCCACACCTTATTTTTCTCCCCACAATGTTCACACTTTTATCCATGTTGGTAAGATAATTAGGGAAATCCAGTTTCATGCTTCAGAGCTTTAGCTGATTTTCCGCTGGGGTCAGGAAGGATTCCCCCCAATTCACAACTGGCTGAATGAACTTTCTGGATTTTTTTTTCCCCTTCCTCTGAAGCATCAGATTCTTGTTGCAGCTGAAGGCAGGACACAAGCCCAAATGGATCAATGATCTGAGATAATAACTACAAATCTTCTGAGCCCAGATGTGGATTAGCTGTGTAATCTTTGTTCACGGGCTCAGCATGAAACTGATGGCCAGATTTGGGGTCTGAAGGACTTTTCCTCCAGGTCAGATTGGCACAAACCTTGTAGGTTTTTCACCTTCCTCTGTGGCATTGAGTAGGTTCATCTGCTAGGATCACCTGGATCTATCACACAAACACCAGCTTCCTCTCACTACAGGGTCCTCAGGCTCAGATGGCACCTTGGCCCTGCCTGTTGTCTGGCATTTTAGTTTCCTGAGGACTCCACATTTTGCAGAATAATTGGCTTGCTTTGGGACTTTATGCTGACATAAGAACATAAGAACATAAGAACGGCCATACTGGGTCAGACCAAAGGTCCATCTAGCCCAGCATCCTGTCTACCGACAGTGGCCAATGCCAGGTGCCCCGGAGTGAGTGAACCTAACAGGTATGATCGAGCGATCTCTCTCCTGCCATCCATCACCCCCCTCTGACAGACAGAGGCTAGGGACACCATTCATTACCCATCCCGGCTAATAGCCATTTATGGACTTAGCCTCCATGAATTTATCCAGCTCTCTTTTAAACCCTGTTATAGTCCTAGCCTTCACAGCCTCCTCAGGTAAGGAGTTCCACAGGTTGACTGTGCGCTGTGTGAAGAAGAACTTCCTTTTATTTGTTTTAAACCTGCTGCACGCCAATTTCATTGAATGGCCCCTAGTTCTTCTATTTTGGGAACAAGTAAATAACTTTTCCTTATTCACTTCCTCCACTCCACTCATAATTTTATATACCTCTATCATATCCCCCCTGACAATTTGGTGCAATAAAATTTGTTGGGAAAGATTCTAGCATGAGGTGTTTTTATAGTTAGTCATCATTGCCGGTGACACAGGGATGTTGCTACAATGACTAGAGCTGCAGCCAGACATGAAATGGCACTAGACAGTCCAATGGCTGAGCCCAGAAGGGGCCGGTGAGGTGAAGCTAAGGGCACAAAGGAGCAATTGTTTTAATCACTGAGTGGAGCTGGTGTAGGCTGACATCATAGGGAAATGAGGAACACACAACCTTTAAAGCAGTTCCCAAAGGGCATTGTGAAGGTCTCTGTGTAAATCCCTCCAAGAGGCTGCCACACTAGCAGAGGGGCATGTATCCACAAGACCTTGAGGTGCTGGCAGGGAAGGAGAAGGGGAAAATACAGGGTCAGAGGGACAGGGTTAGGCCCAAACATGGTGATGATCCAGTGAGGCCCAGGTGACTGCAAACTCCATCTTGTTGAGGGGATTTTACATAGGAGAACAAAGGGGTTTTCACCCACTAAAGAAAGACTATATAAGGCCCTGGAAACCCCTCCATTTTATCTTCAGCTGGCTTAACAGATAATGTCTCCACCTCAGAGATGTCTGAAAGAAACTGGAACAAAGGACAGTAACTACAGGTGTGTGAGTGATTGCTGGACCCAGACTAAGTAGGAGTCTAGTCTGTCAAAGAAGCTTATTGGAACATCTCTGAGGGTGAGATATACCTGCATTTAGTTTCCTACTCTATTAGGCTTAGACTTGTGTGTTTTGTTTTATTTTGCTTGGTAACTTACTTTGTTCTGTCTGTTATTATTTGGGACCACTTAAATCCTACTTTTTATACTTAATAAAATCACCTTTTGCTTATTAATTAATCAATCAAGAGCAAGTAATTAATCCCTGAGGGAGTAAACAGCTGTGCATATCTCTCTATTGGTGTTATAGATAGTGAAAAATTTATGATTTTATCCTATATAAGCTTTATACAGAGTAAAATGGATCTATTTGGGGTTTGGACCCCATTGGGAACTGGGTATCTGGGTGCTAGAGACAGGAGCACTTTGCAAGCTGTTTCCAGTTAAGTCTGCAGCTTTTGGGGGACGTGGTTCAGACCTGGGTCTGTGTTTGCAGCAGGCTAGCATGTCTGGCTCAACAAGACAGGGTACTGAATTTCCAAGATGCCAGGAAAAATGGTCTTAGAGGTAGTCTCAGCACACCAGGTGGCAGTCCCAGGGGGTTTCTGTGACCCAACCTGTCACAGTAAGTACTCACCAAGCGACAGTATAGATCCGTATATGGCATTTCAAATGCATCTGCCATTTTACACTCTGCATGTAATTACTTTTAAATCCAGACATTTCAGAAGAGGGATTTCACACAAAATGTGTGTATTATGTATTGTTTATCTGCTCAGACGTGTGAGAGATCTGACAGAGGTTCATGTCTCCTTCTTCCCCTTTCCTCATCTAGAGTTGTTACCTTCTTCCTTTGTAGTTGACTGGGGAGTCATCCAAGGGGGCAGATATCAGCTTCTAGAGGAGTCCATTAATGCTGGTTTCATCTCTGGGGTGTTGCTTCCCCCCACACTCCCACCCCCAACAAAATGGTAAAAAAAAAATTAGAAGCCATCTCTGCGACAAACCTCTCTATTTCAGAGTGTAACAGGTCAGGACCCTCTTGTCCTGCTTACTTCACATTTGGTAGAAATTTTCGACTTCTTCACGCCTTTGTCACTTCTTAGCTACATTACAGCAATGCAGTATCCCAGGGCATGAAGCCTTCAGCACGTAGGAAACGCCTGCTAGTACAGAATGCTCCAGCACATCTACTCAGCAACGCGGGTTACTGTGAGCACATCAGACCTATCCTCCCCTCTGTACATTGGCTTACCACAGAACATTGAATCAAATTCAAGTCTTGGTCCTTATCTTCAAAGCCCTCAATAGCCTGGGCCAAGGGTATCTAAACGATCAATTATTGCTCTGAGATGAAGACCATGATTTATAGCTTTGCTCCTCTGGCACAATGGAACTTGTAGAATAAGAGTGAAGCCTGTGCGGGAGGCAGAACTTTCTCAAGCCAGTCCGAGACTGTGGAATGAACTCGCCCAACAACTAAGGGCCATCGCAGACCTCATCACCTTCTGCTCTAACTGCAAGGTGCATTTCTTTGACTCTGCCCTCTCTAACAGAAATACAGAGCAACATCTCTCCCCCTCTCTCTTGTTTAAAATAAATCAAAACACCTCACAGCGCACAATTTTCCCTTTAGCAAGAGGATGCCAGAAAAACAACACATGACAGATGTTAGTTATAATGCAGTACTGGAAGGCGCTCAGACACTACGGTAATGCATGTAGCATTAAGAACCTCTAGGCTAGGCTAGATCTAATCTATCCTTTTTGCCCCTCATATGGCTTCTTTGGTGGATTTCAGAATTGCTGTGATCCAGACTCAGAGCGATGGGATGGGAAGTTCAACTCCTGCACAGAATTACAGGATGAAATCCAGAAAGTATTCACAAACGTTATTCATGTTCTGACCTTACGTCTAGCCATATTCTGAAGATAGAAAAGATATCTATCCCTGGAACGGTGCACCCCATAGGGCTTTATGGGGAGATGCTTATAAATGTATATATGATATAACTGAAATTTGTTTTATGCTACATATGCCATGTAACATATCTCTCTAAAGGTTATGATCTATTGGGTATATTCATCCTATTTGTATACATGGGTCATTTTTGTACTTGAAGTTATGAATATTGGCTACGTACCTGGTTAATTTTAAATAGCCTCAGTGAAGCAGTTGGTCAGCTGCCTGAGGAAAGACTATTCTCAGTAAGTGCCCAGTCAAGAACCACTTAAGTTAACAATGAATCTTGAGAGATGCCATTCCACATCTGAGCTTCCCCAGGAATGTGGCTTGGCTGGTAAGGGACTCAGTCTTCCAGGGACATGTGACTTGTCCATGTGACTCCAAAACTCCATTTTGTAACTGGATTCCACACAGGGGGAAGGGAGGGGTGTCCACCATGAGGAGAAAGTCTATAATAAATCCCTGGGAGACCCCTGCATTTTGTCTTCAGCTGGTTTAAGACACAGCCTCTCCACCCCCCAAGGATACTTGAAAGAAATTGGAACAAAGGGCAGTGACTACAGGGGTTGTGAGTGATTGTTGGACCCAGATTAGAAGGAGTCTAGTCTGTAAAGGAAACATCTTTGAGGGTGAGGTTTTTATCTGTATTCAGTTTTATCACCATATTAGAGATAGATTTACATGTTTTATTTTATTTTATTTGGTAATTCACTTTGTTCTGTCTGTTACTACTTAAATCCTACTTTCTGTACTTAATAAAATCACTTTTTACTTATTAATTAACCTGGAGTAGGTATTAGTACCTGAGAGGGGGCAAACAACTGTGCATCTCTCTCTATCAGTGTTAAAGGGGCAAACAATCTATGAGTTTACCCTGTATAAGCTTTACACAGGGTAAAACGGATTTATTTGGGGTTTGGACCCCATTGGGAGTTGAGCATCTGAGTGTTAAAGACAGGAACATTTCTTAACCTGCTTCCAGGTGAGCCTACAGCTGTTAGGGGACATGGTTCAGACTTGGGTCTGCGTTTGCAGCAGGCTAGGGAGTCTGACTCAAACCAAGCAGGATTCTGGAATCCTAAACTGATTAGGGGCAAGGAAGCAGTCTTGGCACATCAGTTGGCAGCCCCAAGGGGGTTTCTGTGATCCAACCCATCACACTCCCTTTGATTATTTAGTTCTTAAAACTAGTTCTATATCTACCAAGCAAACAAACAATGAATCACATTTTAGATAGAGGAAACTGCTTTAAGGCAATGAGTACTAACATGTCATTTGACAAGAGAGAGCCCAGAAGGCTGGGTTTCTTGAAATGGGGATAGTCCATAAGCATAGCTGGTAAAAATATTATTTGGAGGAATGAGCAAAACTTAATAACTACTTTGTTCTCTGGGGGTGGGATATACGTGTGTATCATGCCCTGCTCTCAGGTGCATATGAAGGTCACTGTCTCTATCCTCGCCTGGTGTGGAAGGGAGGACTAGAGGGTGGGTTAGAGAGCAAGCTCACTCTGTACTCACCCTGCAGTAGCGGCTCCTGTCCTGAGAGGCTGGGCCTGGCTCCACATACCCGTCTGGTAGCTCTCACCACTTGCAGAATTCGTAGGCGCTCACCACGTCACATGATGCCTCTACAACTTCCCGTCCCCTTCCTGGTCCTGGCACCACCAGCCACAGGCCTTTGCCTGCTGAGCTGGGCAGACTGAGATAGATTAGAGGTGGCTAACCCCCTCTAGCCCTAGCTGCACATCACACCTGTGTTCATAAGTGAGGCAAAGATAACGTGTTTGATTTGGGTCCCACACCGGGGTAACTCTGGAATAATGTCAGTGAAGTCAATGGAGCTAGACTCGGGTAAATCTTGTGAAAGCAAGAAGAGAATCAGGCCCATTGGGTCAAACTCAGCTTTTGTTTACCTCCTGTGACACGCAAGGGTTGAATTTAGACCAGAGTGCTTTCCTTCCATCCGCACTCCCAATTTAGTAAAGCAGCATTTCATCCCACAGATCTGTCTGCCACATAAATGCCAGGTTTTATTCTGAGCTTGCCTATATGACATCAGCAACAATGACCTCAAGATTATTGGCTACATTTAGAATTCTAGAATGTAATTTAAAAGCAGCAACCCAACACCTAAAGGACATTAGAATGTGACCTGTTACATTATAAACAGAACATTCAGACTGAGGTCCTATTTTCCCATTGGATACTGTAGCACTTGCTAATAGCTAAGCAAAACAACTTCTGCTGCCCATGATGCAACACAGAGAAGGAAAGTTCTATAGTCGTGATGATGAGTCCTGGGTTAATTATTCCCTACTTTCAGATCGCCTTGTTCCTGGTTCTCTTTCTGAAAGTTCAGAGGCCAAGATCAGAGGGAGGATAGAAATAGCAGCAGCTGGGAGTGGGGTGAGAGGTGCTGGCCATGTGGGTGGAGGTGAGTGTGGAGTGATAATTCAGGAGCAGTGAGGATAAGAGAAACAGCTCATTGGTGGAGGGCCTGACCTGAGTGACAGGGGAGAAACAGGCAAAGAGAAGGGGAGTAAGGAGCCAGAGGACAAGAGAAAAGGAGTAGTAGTGGGGAGCCAGAGAAAAGAAAATGAGGAAGACTTTGTAGCACCTTAGAGACTAACCCATTTATTTCAGCATAAGCTTTCGTGGGCTATAGCCCACTTCATCGGATGTATAGAATGGAACAGAAGTAAGATGCATTTATACACACAGAAAGAAAAAAATAAGTTATACATTAGCATACCAATTCTAAGAGGCTGTTAAATTTAGATGGGCCATTATCAGTAGGAGAAAAAAATACCTTTTGAAGTGGATATCTGTCAGGCAGGAGATAACACCTATTGAAGGTAAATTAACTTGGGAAATGCAAACAATTAATGTAATGAGAGAACCATTCGCAGGTTCTGTTAAGCCCTTGGTTTATTGTATCCAATTTGAAAATGAATTCCAGTTCCTCAATGGTTATTGCTTAATGGTACCAAATGCAATCAGTGTCAAACAGCGAGACTGCAGGCTGGCTGGGCAACAGGAATGAAAGATGAATACAAACCTCTACTAGTTGGAAACTGCTTATTCATAAAGTATGTGCTAGAAAACCTGCATTTAAGGATATAAGCAGCTCTAACTGGCTAACTCCCTGGTCAGGACAACCAGAGATTAGGAGAACAGTGCAATGAGCGAATGTCACTGTGGCAATAGGTTCTGTTTGTCGTTTTAGCTGAACAGACCCCATCGTCTGTTCTGTCCTTTTTGTTTAATTCACTGAGAATGGAAAATCTCACTCCCTTTATGTCTTGCAGAAGGCTAGGTGGCTCATTCCCATAGGCCCAGATCCTCAAAGGGCTTTAGGCTCTCCTAACATCTACTGATTTCAACCAGTATCTCACAGCATCAGGTGACTGTGATTCGAGTCCTCTGCATGCTAATTGCACTTAAACTGCCACATCTGACGTTCTGGGAAATTCACAAAACAGCCAGCAGAGTGCGAAGGAATGAGACGAGCACTACTTGTTCATTTCATTGTAAGGGGGGTGGGGGGGATGTAATGACTAGAATACCACAACAAAGCCAGTGTTGGAAACCAACATTTTTAAACGAGTTGCTCAGAAATATGCCTTTTTGTAGAATAAAATGTCTATATTTACACCTACTTTAATATTTAGCTATCTAGACAGAGATGATTGATTAAGGAAAAGAAAATTACACCTTTTATGATAGTGTCAGTAGCAAAGCGGAAATGTTTAAAGGGCGAGTCATTTTAAACATTTACTGCTCAAGGAAGTTCGCTTTACCACAGTACTCATGGTGTTCATCATACTCACAATGGGAAATACGGCAAAAGCATTAATATCTGTAGTTAAAGGGTTACACTTAAATTTGCAAAAGTGGCCACTAATTTTAGATGCCTCCACTTGTTGGGTCCATGATTTGAGCCACATAGGGTGAAATTCTGACCACACTGAAGTCAATGTTAAAACTCCCATTGATTTCCATGTGGTCGGGCTTTATAGAAAAACTGCAAGTGCTGCCACAGCTGGATATGTTTGTAAAGCACAGTGAGTTATTTACTAAATGGGCTGATATCACCCGCCTTCTTTCCTGACAGGAGGAAAAGGCGAGTGTAAGAGTCACCCTGCTTATTGATTTGAGATAAGCAGATGGAATTGTGTGACTAACATGAAGGTGCAGTGATAGACTGCAATGTGGGCAAAAGTTTTCTATAGCAAAAGGCTCAGAGCTCACAGTCACTCAGTCATGAAATATAAGCCAGTCACAGTGTGTGTGTAAGAGAAGTAAAAGTATTGGAGTGGAACAGGAGCATTGCCTCCTGCTTTGAAAATAAACAGCTCAACATCTTCTCAACAAATACAAAAGCCAGAGAAGGGAGAGACTGTTACCCCATTACAATATACATCATCTGTTGGTTTACTCTAGTCAACAGAGGTGGGGTGAAGGCAAGGAGCCTGAGTCACTCCTGCACCAATATGGGATCCTCCCATAGGAGAGGAAAAGCAGTGTTTCCACTCATCTTCGGTGACACCCCTTTTCAGTCAGTGCCACCCACTAGATCTTAATCTTAAACCCACTATACTGGTTACCCCCAGTAAGTGAAGTTGCAGCAGTTTTGGGTGGCCACAACCTGGTCCCCTAGTGGAGTCCCTGTCTCCAGGGAACTCTGCCACCATTCACCAGAGGTTAAAAGTCCTCATGAATATGCTGGGCAATACCGCTGTCGTTGTCCATGTGACCCACACATACAATGGTGTCTGTGTTACCACATTTTGAATTAAGTTCCTGGTTCCAAACCAGGCCTAATTTTCCCTTGGTTTGCACTTAGCAAAGGGGTCAGTAGGGTTTTATAGGGTTGCCAACTTTCTAATTGCACAAAACCGAACACCCTTGTCCCACCTCTTCCCCCTCTTCCCTGAGGCCACACCTCTTCTCTGAGGCTCCTCCCCTTCTCTGAGACTCCACCCCTGCTTACTCCATTCCCCCTCCTTCAGTCCCCACCCTTACTCATTCACTCATTTTCACTGGGCTGGGGCAAGGGATTGGGGTGTGGAAGGGGGTGAGGGCATTGGCTGGGGATGGGGGGTTTGGAGTGTGTGTGTTGGGTGCTCCAGCTGAGGGAGAGGATTGGAGTGTGGCAGGGGATACGGGCTCTTGGCTGGGGATGCGGACTCCAGGATGGGGCCAGAAATGAGGGGTTCAGGGTGCAGGAGGGGGACCTGGGCTGGGGAACAGGGTTGGGGTAAAGGGGGGTGAGGGTTCCAGCTGGGAATGTGGGCTTTGGGATGGGGTCAGGAATGACGGCTTTAGGGTTGGAGCAGGGGGTTGAGGCACAGGACGGGACTCGGGGTGCAGGCTCTGGGAGGGAGATTGAGTGTGGGAGGGAGCTGGAGGGGGTTGCGGTAGAGGAGTGGGTTTGGGATGTGGGATCTGGGAGGCAGTTTGCGTAAGGGAGGGGGCTCAAGGCAGGAGGTGTGGGAAGGATTTCAAGGTGCAGGCTCTGGGTGGTGCTCACCTCAGGCGGCTCCCCACAAGTGGCAACATGTTCCTAGGTGGAGGTGCAGCCAGGTGGTTCTGTACACTGCCTCCACCCACAGGCGCCACCCCTGCAGCCCCCATTGGCCATGATTCCTGGCCAATGGGAGCTGTGGAGCTGGCACAGTCAATGGGACAGAGTCAATGCAAGGCAACCCCATGGCTGTCCCTCTGCCTAGGAGCCAAGGGACATGTTGCCACTTCTAGGGAGCTGTGTGGAGCAAGGTAGGAAGCCTGCCAGCCCTGCTGCACCACCAACCGACTTGTAACGGTCCATATAGCGGTACTGATTGGAGCCGCCTGGGTCCCTTTTTGACCGGGTGTTCTGGTCGAAAACTGGACACCTGGCAACCCTATACATGGATGTAACTGAGGGAAGAATTTAGTGGAGAGACCAGCACTATACATGGGCATATAAATGATGTTCTTACCAGTCTACTTTATCTTTAGGCCAACCTCGTCCTCCCAGGCCACAGTAGCATCCGTAACCCAGATACGCCAAAGCACTGCGTCCTGTGCCACAGGATATGGCTCCGGCTAATTCAATGAGTCCTCTTGTATGCAAAGGATGGGCTTTTCCCAGCGCGCCTTTCCAAACTGCAAAGAGAGGATGTTGTTTCACACAGGGTTTTCACAACACCGTGAAGGATTTTCATTGCTGATATCTTTCAAATTCCCACTGCAGATTTTAGGCCTTACTGCGCGTTTGGGCCGAGTGCACAAACACATTGCCACTTTCCTTATTATTGTTGTATCAGAGTAATATCTACAACCCATCTTCATCAGCAGTGGAAGGCCTGCGTCATTTAACAGTCACTGAGTATGTACAATAACATTCCATTGCCTATTTTGAATAGGTGGCAGCTTTATTAAGATAAAGGTTATATCCACCTTCCATTATGAAGCCTTATTTTAGGGCCACACCCATTAATTTTGGCCTTAAACAAATTCAGATTTCTTCTGAAGGCAAAGAATGTGCCCGCATAGTTTGAGGCAACTTCCTTAAACCATTTTTGAGTTGCAGGCCTTTAAAACAATACCCTGATTTGAAACGCTTATTTCTATCTTTAAAAAGAACAGGAGTACTTGTGGCACCTTAGAGACTAACAAATTTATTTCAGCATAAACTTTTGTGGGCTATAGCTCACTTCATTGGATGCATAGAATGGAACATATAGTGGTGATATATATATACACACACAGAAAACATGAAAAGATGAAAGTTGCCATACCAATTGTAAGAGGCTATTTAATGTAGATGAGCTAATATCAGTAGAAGAAAAAAAATCTTTTGTAGTGATAATGCTGTAATAAATTTGTTAGTCTCTAAGGTGCCACAAGTACTCCTGTTCTTTTTATGGATATAGACTAACTCAGCTGCTACTCTGAAACTTATTTCTATCTTGAATCCATCCTTTTCAAAGTTGGGCCTCTCATGGACTGCAAGAATCAAAGAGGTAGCCGTGTTAGTCTGGAATAGCAGAGGTAATAAAGTCCTGTGGCACCTTAAAGACTAACTATAAAGTTTTGAAGCATAAGCTTTCGTGGGCTAATACCCACTTCGTCGGATGCAGTGGGAGCTGAGAGGACTCACCTCTGAAAACCAAGCCTCTTATTTAGATGTTTAAATGTGGATTTTGGTGCCTAACTGTGATGATAACGGTAGCAGCAATTAGTACTATTTTCACTTATTGTGATGCATCAGTGCACCTATCCCTTGGTCTGAGTGCATCTCACTAAGGCCTGGTCTACAGTAGCGAGGAGGGTTGACCTAAGATATGCAGCTTCAGCTACGTGAATAGCGTAGCTGAAGTCAATACATCTGAGGTCAATTTACCTGCCGTCCTCACGGCAGCAGCGGTTGACAGCAGTCTCCCCTGTCGACTCTGCCTTGCGCCTTTTGGCGAGCTGGAGTTCCGGAGTTGACTTTGGGGATCGATTTATCACATCTTGATGTGACACAATAAATCAATCCCCAATAGATCGATCTCTACCTGCTGGTCCAGCCGGTAGTGTAGACCTGGCCTAACAATTAGCATGATCCCCTCTCCATACTTTCCAGCTCCTCTGTTCTTCAGTTTTTTCTCTCTCCATCCACTCATAACCACTCAACCCATCCCTAAGATAAAAGCTAAAATAAATTGATGGACTTTTCAGCATTCTTGACTCAAGAGTGGGATCATATTTCAGAACTAAAAACCCCAGATTGAAGTTGTCTGGTCACTTGTTCCCTGCTGTTTGAATACACTTGACATCTCCAAAGTGTTGTGCAAACATTGACTAATCCCCTAAACCATCCAGGTGAGTTAGGGACTAGATGCTATTATTAAGACCATTGCGCTTTCCTTTTAAAACCTGCAGTTCTAATCCCTCTTCCCTGCGTGTATCATATGCCATAGCTTTCTCAAAAGGGCTTGATTCAAAAGCTCATTGAAGTCAATGGGAATCTTTCCCCAATCATAAAAAGTCAGGTACTTGTTTATTCAAAGGAAAAAAATTACCTCATAAAGTAACAAAATATTAAGCATATTAAAGTAACAAAATATTAAGCATAAGAACCCTCTGACAAAAGTGCAACAGCAGCATAAGCACAAACAAGGAAAAGGCAACACACTAAATCTTTTCCATCATTTTAGGCTGACGGTAGCAGCCTTTTTCAGGAGGAATTCTGTGCACTGAAGATACAGTGTTTTACACAGGCTTCTTAGTGATTCTCATGCCATTCCCTCAGGGATTAAGTACACATCCCTGGAAAAGTAACAACTTCTCTTCACTAAACACTACTCTGAGTACTCATTTTTAAAAAAATGGTAAAAACAAACAACAGCTCAGTTATTAGAAGCCATAGAGAAGACCCTACGTACCCTGCTATACGTGCCAAGTAAATGGGGGTAAAAGATTCTTCTCTCAGTTACCTTGAGGTATATCCAGAGTAATTCCACTGGAATTAGCAACATTCCTCTGGATTTGCACCCCGATAACCTAGATCCGGATCATATCCAGCATGCATGGGAGGGAGGCTGTTTCTTTTTCAGAAATATGCATCTAGTCCCAAAGGAACATCCCTGAGAAACTATTAACTATAACAACATCACAGTTATTCCTGGGGGACAAAAAGAACCACAGTGAACTGAGCCTGAATGAGCTGCTTTAGAATCTGCACTCTCCTTGCATTGAAAATAAAGCTGGGGCCACTGTCCTATCGGATGTTATTTCTTTTTAACTGATTAGATTTCAATTTGACATTACTGTAGTATCCCTTTAAGGTTCTGAAGTCAGCTCTAACTTGCTTGCCTTGCAAGTGCACTATACATTCCCTTGCACAGTTAGCAACCTAAATAGTAATTGAAATGACTCTTTATGTGTCAATGAGTCAACACTGCTGTAAGATCCTTGGAAAAGTTGGAGAAACCCCACAGCCATCTGAATTTAGTCAAATGGCACATCTGGAGTACTTCCAATAACTACTAACTGTTCACTTTCATCTATCTTGTATATGAAATCAGGCTGAGTTAAGATGGCTCTGACAACTTAGACTTTCTTGTTATTTCCAGTTTTAAATTGTCGGCCTTTATGGTTCATTAATACAGGATTTTGTACTTAATCGAATTGTACTGCACTAATGATCACAAACCTTAGTGCTACCTCAGTGTTTAGGGGCTACAGAATACAACTGTGTTTTTATAAAGGGATTTGCTTTTTTAAATTCCCCCTCCACCCCCTTTTTTTGAATGTTAGATGAATTGGAAATAATTTTCTCAGGAGTCACTGGTATAAAGAAAAGAGGTAAAACTGAAAACAATATTTCAGAGAAGAAAAGTCAACACACGAGGCTTTTCAGAATAAAACTAAATTAGAAGAAAAAAATAAAACATGGTCCTACAGTTACAGACTTACAGAATTACCAGGGAAATGAGTCAGCCCAGGCACAAAATATACTCAGACTTCCTTTACCTTGATAATGCAAAAACCAACGCTACTCACTGGTCCAAATGTCAATGATTTACCTTGGGCAAGTAGAACTAAGCAAGGCTAATACAGTACATGGGCTGCCAAAGTGAAGGGGGAAGCTGCCCGACACACAGAGTGGCAGAAGCGTAGAAGAGCACTAGCTGCTCCCAGGGGTCCAGCAACTGCAGCTATACAGAATTTGTACTCACCTGCCTGAAGCACCAGCAGTACTAACAACCAGAGCCCCATTGGGAAGTCAGAGGGTTGTCAGTGCCCAATAACACTCTCTTGTACACTCAGCCTGAGTGGCTGGGGTCTCCCTGCAGAGTTGCTCTCAGGTGGTATACCAGGTGAACCACTCTTCCTAGGCTGCTGCTCCCATAGCTGCTCCCAAGTTTTATATATATACACACACCCCACACAAAAGTAAGACACTCTCCTCTGAAATCCCAAGTGCCCTGTGTGCTGAGCCTGCTGCCAGCAGGGCTCTGTGCCTCTATTTGCATATCATTCCTCTAGGGAGGGGCTGCTGGAAGGGAATTAGACTGGCACAGTCTCTTACAGACAAGTCTCTAAGCTTGTGCTCCTTCTCTAAGCTGTTTGCTTACAGACCCCAGTTAACCTCCTAGCTGCTTCACAGGGGAAGTTGGAGTCCTGTCTACTGTGACCTGGACTTTCAGATTTTGATAGCTGTGGGGTAGCACAGTGGGGGGCTTTTCCTTGCAGATAATTCCTGTTTGTTTAACACGGAACATTTTTTCATGTAAAAAAATATAAAACTATAAAACCCGACTGAAATATCATTAAAGGTAAGTGTCTATAAATATAAACCACCTGAGTTTATTCTGGGCCATGCCACAGCAGAATATATACCCAGCCCATTTGTTCTAAACTGATCTAATTAGCTAGCTCGTTTCTTCAGTGCTATCCACCTTCACCCTTCATCCACAAGAACAGGCCATAGCTTCTCAGGAAGAAAGTCCTTCCATCTAGTCTGCACCTACTGTCTTGGGCTTGGTAAAGATGAGATGAGCTGGGTTGAGATGAGTCGAGCTGGGAAATGGAGCCATGATGGTGTTTTAAAGTCCTCTCTTAAGGACCCCCCAACATCAGGGGAAGGTAAGTGGGCAGCATAATTCACTCCAATATTTTGTCCACCAATTAAGCCTCATATCCACCATGAAGTTCCAGATCCACATCTTGTTGCCCAAGATCTTAACCCAGTCCTTGAGTTATATCCCAAGGCCTTTTCATTTGGACTAGTTCACTCTCTCTGTCTGGTTTGCCTGCACCTGTTTATAACATTCTTTACTGAAGATAACATGACCTACTTTTCATGGTTAATTCTCAAGCAGGCAAAATGTTAGAGGCCCAATTATCACAAGCAGATACCATGCACCCATAGCCTTGCGGGACTTCAGTATCCGCAGGAAGGGCATTTCCAGCATGCTGACTCAGGATCTCTTGTCCACCTGGTGACCATGAGCATTATCCCAAATGGGTCTCAGAGCTAGACGCACCCTGGACCTAACCTTTTGCAAGGACACTAGGGGTATAGTAAACATCTCCCTGTTGTGGTCTGATCATCATCTACTTTCCTGGTGGAGGTTTAGGCAGTGAAGTGCAGGAACTACAATTGTGGCTGGCCAGTGTGGGGTGCAAACATTGGGTGAGGCAGGGAGTATCAGTAGGATCCTTGCATGCTCCTGCCTGGGTCAAGTAGAATCGTCCTTAGTTTCATAATGCAGGCAGATTTCAGCAGCACCCTAAGAAAAGTTTCTTACGTAAACCAGTACCACCCTGTTTGATTGTTTCAAAATATTTGCTTGCAAACTATAGTCAAAGCAAAGGTCACTGAGCCACCAGAGTGCTGCCTTTAACTGAGAACAGGCTGCTTTGAAGGGTAAATATTTTTTGCCATGTACGTCTGCTTGGAACTGTACGTAACAGGCTTTTTTATTGAGATGGGGGCAATCAGTACATAGAGTTGGTTAAAATGGAATTTATTAATGGCACCTGAAATTCTACACTCTTGGGAGAGAGTGTGGGTGTAATCACCATGCTGTAAATACACTCACTTTCTCTCTAAAGCAGTGGCTATTGGCCAAGATGGTCAGGGATGCAACCCCATGCTGTAGATTTCCCTAACCTCTGACTGTCAGAAGCTGGGACTGGACAACAGGATAGATCACTTGATGATTGCCCTATTCTGTTCATTCCCCCTGAATCATTTGATATTGAGCACTTTCAGAAGACAAGAAACTGGGCTACATGAACCATTGGTGCGACCCCCGCGTGGCTGTTCTTACGTAAAGCAGTAACCACTAGAGAACATCATTCCAAAGAAGTAATCATTGGGACACATGTCCCTTATGCAGAACCAAAAATTGGCTAAATGGCCCTTTTCTGTAGTCTAAGCTCCATCTGTGCTCAAATGCAGTCTGTCAGGAGAACTACAACTTCTCTCCCAGCAACTCCACCTTAAAATTTTAAAAATAATTTTTTACTCTACTTTTAACAGCTGCCAGTCAATATTTGCTCTACAAACCCAACCCGACTGGTTGTGTGGATTAGAGCTGCTGTGGTTTCTGGTCAGATGTGCCGCTGAAGTTTGGTGTGGATCTCTAAAATGCTGGGCATTGACAAGAAATTGGGCTCTAAGCCATGTGTAGCGTGTCTGAAGAAGATATCACTGAATCAATATAAGGTAGCCTTATGTGGACACAAGTGTAAACCTTGCACTGATTTAAAGTGAGTAACTTGGATGCACTCGATCAGCAGGGCTCTGCTTGCACAATGCACTCAAACGAAGCACCATCAATTGAGTGCTCTAACGGAGAGGACGCCTACGTGATGTGTGCCCTAAAACCACAGTGACTAAAATGGGGCTGAAAGCATTGTCCTAATCCAGTGTTTCCCAAACTTTTTTGGCCACGGAACACTTTTTAGCCTGGTACATATTTACGGACCACTTATCATATTATTTTGTATGTATTTTAAAATAAAAAATGCATTATTTATGCTCAACTACATTTTATTTTATAAAACAAAGCAAAAATACAAATTTAAAATAACTTGAACTAACACTGTCCAACTGGAAAGCGTGCATAAAGCAGTACAAAAATCAAGTGCAAGAGTCAAAATTAAAAACAGTGTTCTACGTAAAAAACACCATTTTTATATAAACATAAACACCAAAAAAATTACTCTCTGAACTACTCCCTGAACTGTGTCCTGAAGCCAGGGAGTGAGGATTTGAGGATTTTATAACCTGCTGCACACTACACCAATGGAGGAATGTACCATCTGTGAGTCCTTTGGGCTGTACTGAACCCAGTCAGCCACACTGCTAAACCACTGCAGAGAAGAATTTTGTGGTTATAGGGCACCAAGGGCCCCAGCACAGTACATGTACCAACAGGACACTAATTTTACATGTGATACATCAAGTCACAGGTATTTTCAGGGCACCGGTGACCCTAAAAATAGTGTTTTACCCTGTTATGTTGTATTTGTCTCCTATTTAATATAATAATTGTGTTGAATATATTGTATGCATTAGTGTTATTTCTTGGAAGTCTTCACTATCTTGTTAGTAAGTGGAGATTACTCTGTAGTTAGAATTTTCCTCCCAATCTGTCCTGGTGACCCTGCCAGGAAGGAGGGGGGGTGAGGTACTGCCAAATAATTTCCTAGGAAAAAAGAAAGAAGATACACCCTGCAGAGTGGGTGGTGGGATCAAAAAGAACCCAGACCTGTCCATCAAAACCTGTAAACGGATTGGCATTCGAGAAGGTAACCAGGTGGAGAGGAGGCGCCTGATATGAGGATTCAACTTTCCAGCATTATTCCTAATATTAAGTGAATTTGTGATACAAAAACGCAGAAACACCAATCCCATTAAATCCAGATTTGTATTTCTATTTATAAAAATAGATTTGCCTAGTAAAAATGTAAATTGTTTGGTATTTATGTATATATAAAAACGGTGTTTTTTAAGTCGAACACTGTTTTTAATTTTGACTCTTGCACTTGATTTTTGTACTACTTTATGCACGCTTTCCAGTTGGAAATTGTTAGTTCAAATTATTTTAAATTTGTGTATTTGCTTTGTTTTATAAAATAAAATGTAGTTAAGCATAAATAATGCATTTTTTCATTTGAAAACCAAACGACTACAAAATCTATATATATAAAAGTCAAATGGTGTATGCGTGCTTGCGTGCATGTGTGTATGTATGCTGCCTTACTCCTTCCACACCGTTTGAGCTAGAGACTTGAAATTTGGTACAGTTATAGGCTTTAGGGTCCTAATGACCGTAAGAGTTGAAAAATTTTCAAATCTCACCTCTGACGCCCCCCAGGGGTGAAATACTTTAAAGGCCAATCACATCAGCTGGGCAGCTGCTGTTCTCTGTGACATAGTTATGATGTCATAAAACCCCCCTCCAAAGGACCCCACACTCTCTCAGCTCTCTGCCCCCTCCCCACCTCCGACGGACCCGAGTTGGGTTTGGTTGGAGGGTAAGTGAGGTAGGGGTGTCGGGTTTGGTCGGGGGATGAGGTGGGGGTGTCGGGTTTGGTCGGGGGGGTAAGTGAGCCGGGGGTGTTGGGTTTGGTCTGGGGGGGTGGGAAGGTTTCGGGGGGGGTGGGGGGTGAGGTGTGGGTGTTGAGGTTGGTCAGGGGGTGTTGGGTTTGGTTGGGGGGGTAAGGAGGGGGGTCGGGGTTGGTCGAGGGGTAAGTGAGGTGTGGGTGTCGGGTTTGTTTGTGGTGGTAGGTAGGGGTGTCGGGTTTGGTTGGGGGGGAAAGTGAGGTGGGTGTGTCAGGTTTGGTCTACGGGGAGTGAGGGTGGGGGGGTGAAAATGTGAGTCTGGGTTGGTCGAGGGGTAAGTGAGGTGGGGGTGTCGGGTTTGCTCTCTGCCCCCTCCCCCCTCCAACGGACCCCGCACTCGCTCAGCTCTCTGCCTCCTCCCCACCTCCGACGGACCCGAGCAACGCCGGGTATTTTTGCTAGTAATATTATAAGTGTTCCGTAAATATATACAAGGCTAAAAAGTGTTCCATGGCCAAAAAAGTTTGGGAAACACTGCCCTAGTGGGATGTTAACTATTGTAGCAACATTACCCCGGGCTTTCAAACAAACAAGGTTCAGAAAATTGTGACTGTACACAGCACTCCTGAAGACAGCAGCTTTTTCCTCCCTACAGGAATCTCTCTTATCAAGAAATACCTGACTTTTCCCACATCTGAGCAGCATTTCAGTATATCTTTGGGCAAGACCCTGAAACTTACCTACTGTAGTGTTGCTTACGTTGTCAGGTTCACCCTCAGGGGAACTGGTCAGCAAGTTTTGAATCAGCTCCTCCAATTATCCAACACACCCTACATCCATCAACTAACTGATGGATTAGGGTTTCCCATAGGACGGTGGTTCCCAAATGTTAACAATCTGTGAACCCCTTTCACTAAAATGTCATGTCTTGCAAACTCACTCCTAAAAATGAATATTTCCAGGGATTTTCCCTTTTACCTGAGTACACATTATGAAATCAGTGATCTTGGAAATATACAATTTGTTTTTATGACATGCTTAGTACAAACTATTTATTATTAATTATTTATCATTACAGTATTTTTATTACATTATTAAAATGGTAACACTCTTCCAAGATCTCACTTTCGTGGCTTGTATCAATGTTATAAGACCGGGCTTCTAAGTTTCATCAAGGAGTATCAGAGATGAAACAGCATGAAGGTATTTAAGAAGACAACTCAAAGAATTCCTTCTACACAAGCATTCAGGACTTGACCAGTCCAGGCAAATAACGCACATTACAACAAAGCTTAAATTTGTTCTTCATAATAATTTAAAAAACAATACTAGATGCCTATTTAATTTTAAAAGCAGCAAAAAATACCCACCTCCCGCTCCATTTCTTATAAGGAGTCTTGAAGTTTAAATCTCCTCAGTATGATAGATATACTTGCTTTGATCTGCTCTAAGCTGCTGACCTCATGCTGCCCATGGTTTCTAGGGACAGCTCTGTCCACCCTTAGAGATTTTTTTCCTGAGAACCCCCTGTAACATTTCAAACCACAGTTTGAGATCCACTGCCCTAGGATGATCAGATGATTAAGGATGTACTGGGTGTGATGAATAATGCGCCATCACTACAAAAATTCAAGAGGAGGTTAGATGTTAGTGAGAATGATAGAGGAATGTGTACTCCAAAACACGAGGGTTTGGATTGCACAGCTGTCCCACCCTCTCTCTCCCTTCTCCAGGGTCAGAGCTTCATGACAATTTACAGCAGCTGAAACCCTGCACCCAGAGTTTAAATGCCCAGTTTTACTGTCTGTGCGGCTGGTTCTGCCACAGCTGATCTTACACAAATGGAGAATCATGCACTAAGATTTTCTTTCCCTGTTAAAAACACACAAAAAAACATCTGGAAGATTTTCAAACCTACACGCAGCAGTTGCAGGTGAGCAACAAAAACCTGATGTGATTATTTTTCTATAAAGTGAACAAAAGGCAAGAAAGTGACCTGACTTTCAAAAGTGCTGAGAACCCAACAGCTCCCTGTGACTTCACACAGCCCATTTGAGAATCATCCCTTTTGAAAATCAGGAACTAAATCTCAGCCTATTCACCCGCAGGGTTTAAAAGGTGTATGTCACTATGGGATCTTGGTGGTGGATTACAAAGATGAGTTCTTGATGGATCCTATCTTCACTCTTTATGTTTAGCTGCTTAGCCTCTGAATATATATTTGGCGTTAACCTCTTCCTTCTCACTGTCCTTTTAATTCTGCTGTGCGAAGAGACTGATGCAAAAGAGCTGGCTTTACAATGACAGGAAGGCAGTTAGGCTTGGACTCTTTTGGGGTCCACCAGGGACATATTCTCTCATTTATGTTAGTTCATGTTCTAATGGATAAATGGATGACAAAGCTGATGAGGCCTAAAGTAGGAGGTGTGAGCTTAAAGATTCATCCTTAGAGGATCTCAAGTATACAGATAATATGGCTTTACTTGGAGACACTACTGACCAGCAACAGCTTATACTGGAAGAACTGTGAAGAAAAGCAAATCTATGGGATTTAAGATCAGTGGTGATAAAGCCAAAGCTATGCACGCTTCCTATAAAACAGGAACAAATGACCTGCTGATGCTGAATATAGATGGCAATGAGTGACCTACCAATGCTGCATGTGGATGGCAATCATATTGAATGAGAGAACAGTTTTATCTATGTGGGCAGTCAGTTGCAGCAGGAGGTTCTATAACCAAAGAAGTCACACATCAGATCAGTCTTGCATCGAGGACATTTCAGCATCTTCAAAGACCTGTTTGGGTGGCAAGCAGCCCCCAACTTAGTAACTGCTGCTACAGGGTTGAGCCACTCACTTCATTACAGGCTGGGGAGGCAAGGAGCAGAGACAGTTGCATCTAGGCTCGTGAATAGTATTCCCAGTGCTCTAGAGTCTAAAGGCACATGGTGCTTCTAGAGGCTTGTGGGATTGTTTTACAGGTGGAAGCTAAGGGTGAGAGGGAAAGAAAAAGGGCAGGAGAACAGAAAAAAGAGAGAGGTTTTAGGGCCTAGAGAGTGAGGGAGGGGACAGAGAAAGGCAGCTGAGGAAAGGAAATGGAGAGGCAGAGAAAAGGAAGAACACCCTACCCTGCCTGATTGCAATTTGGAGTAACAGTTCAGTTGGCCAGAAGATGGCAGCCTATCAGTTTATAAAGTATGTGTTAACCCAGGGGCCAGCAATCTATGGCACCTGTGCCAAAGGCAGCTCACGAGATTATTTTGAGTGGCATTCACACTGCCTGGATCCTGGCCACCAGTCCCGGGGGCTCTGCTGCCGGCCTGCAGTCCTGTCCACCGGTCCCTGCTCAGCCTGCTTCTGGATCCGGGTCCTGGACACAGGTCCCAGACACTCTGCTGCTATCCTGGGGTCCCAGCCGCAGGCCCAGGGCTCTGCAGCTGCCTCCAGGTGTGGCCCACTGGCCCCAGCCTTGGGCAGTGAGGGGTGCAGACGGGGCAAGAGGGGGAACACCTTAAAAATTGTTCCAGCACCACTGTACTGGGATATTTTAAAGTCCTGATTTGCTGCTTATATCACTATCATGTCACATGGAACAGCACATTGTGTTTGATGTTATGAGTGCAGTCTGTCGTGATTTTTTCCCCCACTGTAAATTGAGGGGTACATTTGACAAAATGTCAGCTCCTGAGAAAGCAAAGTTAGATGTCCGTTCATTTCTCTTCACAGCAACATTTGGTGGCAAAGTTGTGGCACGGTTTTGGTGCACTTTGTAAACTGTACTGATGAAATCAAGGCTTTTTGTCAGAAAAGGGACAAAACTACCCTGAACTGGATGATGACAAATGGCTGTGTAAGCTCATGTTTCTAACTGACATCACCTCTCACCTACACGAACTCAACCTCCGTCTCCAGGGAGCAGGGCAAATGGACCTGGATCTTTATGTAGCCTGGAAGGCATTTGTTGTAAAACTACCAGTTTTTTCTCTGGATATTTGAACTTCAACTTTCTGCCACTTCCAACTATCAACACATTGCACTGTCGGTGTCGATGAGACTGGAATGTACATGCAAGAACTGGAATCAGAATTTTCTGACAGATTTCAAGATTTCCAGTGATTTGGCCCAATGCTTTATTTTCTAATTAAACCTGAAAAGTTCAACAAAAGCAACTTGGATTTGTCTGTATTTCAGTGGATGGGTGTTGAAGATTTTGAAATGCAGCTCATTCCGTTAAAAAACTCAGAATTGTGAGCATCAACATTTGGAGATCTGGGGAGTACACTGAAAGCTACCGAGAGAGATCATGGGGCTGTAGTGGGGTGACCACCCGCTCCCAGCTCGAAAGGCTTAGAACAGCCCAGGAAGGGGTTGTGGCTGGGAGCCAGCAAGCTCCCATCCTGATTGGGAAGTAGGCTCAGCTGGGTGGCCACGCCCCAAACACTAGCAGGCCTGTATAAAAAGGCTGGGAAGCAGGGGCCTAGAGGAGAGTCTTCTTCTTGAGCTGAGGAGGTAGACAGGCCTGGCTGTGGGGAGCTTGAGTCAGTACCTAGTGTGGTGCAGAACTGGGGCTAGGCATGAGGAGCTGGGGAAGCTCTAGCCTGGGAGCCCCAGGCTGCAGGGCTTAGAAGAAGGCCCAACACAGAGGTATGGGGGGGGGGGGGTAGTGTTTGCAGGGGGCAGCCCGTAGCTATTGGGAGAAGCAGCAGGCCAAACCCCCTTGCCAATGGTGAGTGGCAATGATACTGCAGTCTGCCTCAGTGAACAGGGGCAAGTGGTGACTGGCAGTTGCCTATTCTGAGGTAAGGTGGGGATAGGGGGTGGAGGGCTCCCCCAGGGAGGGGAGACCCTAAGACCAGTGGGGGTACTGCAGGGGTGCAGCACCCTCGGTAAGAGGGCACCAGGGTCCGGGAGGGACACGGGGCAAGAGCAGCAAGCGGGACATCGGCCTGCAGAGGGCGCTCCAGATGCTGGCGAGCTAATTCCTGGACGGACCAGCAGGAGGCACCGCAGGGGTGAGTCGCCACCCTGCTACAGGGGCCTTATTCTGACCTGCTGGACGTCCCTGCCAGTGAAATTTAACTGTTTGAAGAAAATTGAGTTTGCAATGCTTTTAGCATTTAGATCCACATACCTGTGAAAATACCTGCTGACACATGAAATCTGTCCTCTCCCGCTTGGAGCTGGTTAACAACTGATTATTCAGAAACCTGTGTGGAGCTTAAACTATCCAAATATGTTCCAGACATTGGAAAACTCATCAAAGAAAAACAAGTGCAAGGATCACACTAAATTGGTAAAATCTGCAGGTTAATTTAATTTTAAAATGAGGCTTCTTAAATATTTTAAAAACCTTATTTACTTTACATACAACAATAGTTTAGTTCTATATTATAACTATATGAATATAGAGACCTTCTAAAAATGTTAAAATGTATGACTGGCACGTGAAACCTTAAATGAGAGTGAATAGATGAAGACTTGGCACACCACTTCTGAAAGATTGCCGACCTCTGTGTTAACCAATAAAACACCACAGAAATGAGCACTATCCCCTTATCTCCCCACAATTCCCTCAGAGGATGACCCTGTCTCACACAGCCCCCTCGTTATCCTCATTTGAACAATCAGGGTTACTGGTTTTTTACCTGTTGCCTGTATCTCTTGGATTCTTGATAGACTAGCTGAAAATCTTCCACCAGGGCTGCCGCCTTGCTGCTGTTCCCTGGATGTCGTTCCGGGACCCAGATCTGCAGTTGCTCAGGCAGGAGGACCAGGAACTGCTTCTTTGTGTGGATCTTTGCCTTCAGCCACCGATGGGAAAGTTCCTGGAATCGGCTGTAAACTTCACTGGGTCCTTTGGCCTCCCTGTGCTGATGTCGTAATCCCTGGAGGATTAGCTCCCTTCCCCTTATCATAGTAATCTGCATCCCGGCTGCTCTCGGCCTGCTGGGCGTTTCCATTTAGTTATGGCATGAGTGGGACTGTCCTTTGTCCTCTAGGCCAGTGGCAGGCTTCAGCCACTCATTCAGCCCTTGCCTTTTATTTATTCCTGCCTCTGGATACTTTCACTGCCTGCATCCGACGAAGTGGGTATTAGCCCACAAAAGCTTATGCTTCAATACTTCTGATAGTCTTTAAGGTGCCACAGGACTCTTTGTCACTTCTGCAATTCCAGACTAACACGGCTACCTCTCTGATTCTTGACATCATTTGAAGGAGGTGAGACAGGCCTGACTATCGCCCTCTGTTGTTATTGTAAACAGGTTCAGGTTTTCCCAGCATCCCTGACCATCTTGACTAATAGCCTATTCTCCATGAACTTATCTAATTCTTTTTTTATCTCAGTTTTACTTTTGGCCTTCACAACATCCCCTGGTGATGAGTTTCACAGGTTGAAAGTGCTCAGCTCCAGGAGGTAAAAAACACCATTTCAAGGGGCTGAGGAGATGGTTCCGCATCCTCTTGAAATGATGCCTCCCTGAAACTAAACAGCAAACAGCCGACATGCAGCACTAGCTGAGCATTGGTGAGTAACTAATGCCCCACTGTCCACACTCCTACCAGCCAGCCCCCATCCCCCAGTATCATCCAGCCAGGTCTCTATAATAAATATAAAGTCTTCTCAATGATTAAATTGTAGATTTAATCAATGATTAAATCAAGGTCAGTGTAAACTTATTAGCCACTGCTCACAGCCCCCATTGTACTGGGACGGCGAACCGCAGCCAGTGGGAACTGCGATCGGCAAACCAGTAAGTAAACAAATGGGCGGGGCCTGCTAAAGGTGCTTACCCCGCGGTTCCACGTGCCAAGGTTTCCGATCCCTGTTCTAAATCATAGAATTGACCAAGGCACGTCAACACTACCACTTAATTCAATCTAATGTACGTCACTCGGGTGTGAAAAAGACATCCCTGAGTGATGCAAGTTACAGCGACCTAAGTGCTGTCCACACCTGTGCTATGTTGGTGGGAGATGCTCGTCCGTTGGTATACAGCATCTTCACCAGAAGTGCTACAGCGGTGCTGCTGCGCAGATGTAGTGCTTCTAGCATAGACCTGCCCTCAGTATGGTAAAACAGAGATTGTGAGTCCATGTATACCTTGGTGTTAGATGTGCTCAACAAATACAATATATAAAAACTGATGAGGAGGGGAATGGCCATTACTGGTCTCACATGGAGATTGTATGGTCTTTAAACTCTAAAGATAATAGGATGAAATTCAGAAATGGAAAGCTAAAGGTGAATGCCGCTGGGACATCTACACTTAGATGGTACAAAACACAAGAAAATGATCTGTGGAAAACCTTGGCAGAGAGATGGACCTGGTGATCCAGAGGTCTCCTGCATATTCTAATATTAATTTCGTAAAAGGGTATGATTGATCATATCTCCACTGGTTTATCTAATTTTACCAATTAACGTGCAGGGTCTTATTTTTTCCAGTTTGGTCCTATGACACATGAAGTGGTAGATTAGAAGATAAGCTTCCCTTTTAAGAATGATTTATTAACACCGACAAAAGGACCTGTAAGTGTGTGCTTGGAAGTTGACAGTCAGCTGGTAATTCCCTTGATTTCCCCCGAGGAATGATTTCACTATTCTTCACTGAATCTTAAATACATTTTGGTTTCTTTCCCTTATTTTCAGAGATAAATAATGGAGAAATGGTAGAGAAGAATCAGACCGGGACACTTTGTTCTCTAGATTTTTATGCTCTCTGTCTCTTGTGAGTAATCTGCGATCTACAGATTCTTCTGCTTTGGATGTTTTTAGCACCCTCTCCTATGACAGTGATGGGGAATTTCGACATGACGGCATTAATAAAGATTAATTCTCACCTGCAGCACTGAGTGCCCCTCCTTAGGTTTATTTCACTGAAGGGGAAACGTTGCTTTTAAATGCTGTGGTCTGTTTTAACCACTTCCCTGATCTGTGCAGGTTTCTGCTAACCTTTGCAATTTGGTATTCCTAGTGGTTTTTCTGTGCTGACAAGAAAAGAAGCCCAGTGTTCAGAATTACAAAATACCTTCTCAATTGCTAACAGAAAAACATTAGGGATATGGAACTCTGCAAGGTACCTGTGACTAAATTTACTAAGTTAGCTACCCACTATGCTAAGGTTTGGCATACTACTCATAGTCAGCTTGCTCTCAAATAAACATAAGGATTCCTCTAATCCAGCATTTCCCAAACTGGTGTTCCACACAATGTGAATAGGTGTTCTGTGAAAGAATCAATTTTTAAAAAGGGTCTTTAATTTTTTTTAATTTTAAATTTGTGTCACCTCTAAGGAAGTTACATGGACTCCTGGGTCGCTGTCTGCTGGCATACTCAGAGTCTGCCCAGCAACCATTAGGGAGTGATAGGCCCTCTCAGGGAGTGGAGGAAAGGGGGGAAACCATTTTGAGTGAGTGGAGAGCCAGGCAGGAAAAGGGCAGGACTGGCTGTGTTGGGAGCTGGTGAGTCCTTGGCCTGCATGCAGGGTTCCCCCTGAGAATTGGCCTCTAGGGACCCGATAGAAGATCCCTCACCGGTGTTTTCCTTCCCCCCTCCTGATTCCCCATTTGTAGAGTTTGCTGTGAAACTTCCACAGCTGGGCTGAATTCATCCTCCAGCTCCTTAGGTGAGACCAGTCACCACATGGCCTGCTGTACTCTGTCCCCTCATCTAGGGGAGCAGCCTGCTGAGTGTATGTCTGGACACGGGGCTGGGAGGCTGCAGTTTGGATGTTAGTGTTGTAGTGTAACCTACACCTTGAGCTCTTCACCCCTTTGTGGTGAGGGGAAATCCTGGAACCAAGAGTCTGATTCCTGCCTGAGCAGGATTCCTGCCAGCATAGAGCAGCCCCTCTGCAGAGACTGAGGAGTCCAGTCATCTTCGAACCTGAGGATCATTCACGGAGACTCTGAGTGCCCCATCTTTTAGTTAGGTAATTTGTTTTGGGGACCCCCTACTCCCTGAACTGTGTCCTCAAGCCAGGGAGTGAGGGGTTGAGGATTTTATAACCTTCTGCTTACTACACCCATGGAGGAACGTACCATCTGTGAGTCCTTTGGGCTGTACTGAACCCAGTCACCCACACCGCTAAACCACTGCAGAGAAGTTTGTGCTTATAGGTCGCCAAGGGCCCCAGCACTGTACATGCCCCAACAGGACACTAATTTTACATTTGATACATCAAGTCACAAGTATTTTCAGGGCACTGGTGACCAGGCCCAGCGACAAGGGGGGACTACGGGTACAGCTGTGCCGGGCCCCGGACTTAAGAGGGCCCCCCTGTCAGAGACGGCCAGACCAACGTGGCGCTGGGAGTGCGCAGGCGGGGTGGAAACACGGGATGCTCTGCTGAGAGCCCTGGCGTGCATGCAGCCAGCCGTGTGCAAATCCCCCACCGGCCACCCCAGCGCTGTAGCCAAGCACCCGCAACGGCAGACTCCACAGCGGGCCCGGGGAAGCGCGCCTGGCCGCCCTGGCTTGCCCGGGTAGCAGATGGTTCTGGCCCGGCCCGGGTGCGCGTTTCCCGCCGGGCAGGGTAGGGGAACACGCCGTGCCGGCTGGGGTCCGGGTGGGGCTGGTGTGTGGCACTGACGGTGGCGGAGGCGCTGAGAAGGGGAGCCGGCCTCGGCAGGGTAAGGGGGCAGGGGCCTGGCCCCACTCGGGCGGCGGCTCTGGGGGGGCCTTTGGACGGGCGGGCTCTGCGGTGAGTTCACCCCCTGTGGGCGCTCGGGAGGTTCATTCATCAGCGGGACTGGGCTGGGGGGCAGGCAAGGGGGCGGTGGGGGGAGGAGGCCAGGCTGGGCAGGCAGGGAGGGGGACAGGAGACTAGGCTGGATGGGGTGGGCGAGGCGTGGGTGCAGGAGGGAAGGAGGTTTGGTGGGAGGGAGCCTGGGCGGGTCAGGCATGGGGGGCAGGAGGCTGGGTTGGGAGTGGGAGGAGGTTAGGTTCGGTGGGATGGGCCGGGCCAGGCAGGGAGGGAAGGCGGTTAGATGGGGAGAGGCTGGGCGGGGGTAAAGGAAGATCACCCCCAACAGTGGGGTGGGCCAGGCAGGGATGGGTGGGGAGGGGAAGAGATTAGGCTGGGGGGAGGAGGTTAGGTTGGGTGGGCCGGGGCAGGCAAGGGGCGAAGGAGAATAGGCTGGGGGGGGGGGGGGGGGGGAGGTGGGCCAGGCAGGGGTGGTGTATGTGTCCTACCTGAGGTTTGCAAAGCCCAGGAGACTGTGTTGCGGGCCCGAGCCTGGCAGACAGGGGAGACAGACCAGCTGACTCAGTGAGGGGGAGGGAAGCTGGTGTGGGAGAAGGCCTGGTCCCCCACATCTGACCCCAGCTCCTCTTCCCTAAGCACTTTGGCCCGTGTCCACGGGCTCTTACACTAGTAGCAACATAAATTTGTCTAAAGCAGCAGCGAGCTGAGTGCTCAACCTGCTGCGGCTTTAGAGTTTCCCCGGGGCAGGCGGCAGGACCCCGGCTGGCAAGGGGCCAGCGGGGGAAACCCCAAAGCAGTGCAGGGCTAAGCACTCCGCCTGCCACTGCTTTGGGGTTTCCCCCGCTAGCCCCTTGCCAGCTGGGGTCTCAGCTCCCATTGCCAGCCTGGGCTTCCTCAGGGGGGGGGGGGGGGAATGGCCCACGAATTACACTGAGGTGCTGTCGACTTTACCAGAGGGCCCACAAACGATCAGAGTAATGGGCCCCAAAATTTTTGTCGCCGGGCCCGCTGGTGACCCTAAAATAGTGTTTTACCCTGTTATGTTGTATGTGTCTCCTATTTAATATAATAATTGTGTTGAATATAGTGTAGGCGTTGGTGTTATTTCTTAGAAATCTCCAACTATCTTGTCAGTAAGTGGAGATGACCCTGAAGTTAGAATTTTCCTCCCAAGCTGTACTGGTGACCTTGCCAGGAAGGAGCGGGGGTGTGAGGCACTGCCAAATAATTTCCTAGGAAAAAAGAAAGAAGATACATGCTGCTGAGCGGGTGGTGGGATCAAAAAGAACCCAGACCTCTCCATCAAAACCTGTAAACGGATTGGCATTAAAGGAGGTAGTCAGGTAGAGGAGGCGCCTGACATGAGGATTCAACTTTCCAGCATTATTCCTAATATTAAGTGAATTTGTGATACAAAAATGCAGAAACAGCAATCCCATTAAATCCAAATTTCTATTTCTGTTTATAAAAATAGATTTGCCTAGTAAAAATGTAAATTGTTTGGTATTTATGTATATATAAAACCGGTGTTTTTTAAGTAGAACACGGTTTTTAATTTTGACTCTTGCACTTGATTTTTGTACTATGTTATGCACACTTTCCAGTTGGAAATTGTTAGAAAGTGGGAGCGGGCAGATAGCGTGGGGAGGCACAGCCTTCTCTATCTGGCCCTCCATACAGTTTTGGAACCCTGATGTGGCCCTCAGACCAAAAAGTTGGAGTGTAATGTCACAGTTACCTATTTAGTCCCAGAAGGAAGGAGACATCACCATTCTAGACCTTTTAGGAACAGAAGGAAAGAAAACTACCAAACAACAGGGTGCTCAATTCTCTTTTATGCAGCAGCTGACAGTTCAGCTGTTGGCTTTAGATTGATTGTGGCTTTCTGGTATCAGACACATCTGCCTTCTTTCATTTTGTAAAGCACTCTTCACTGATAATAAATTCCCCCCCCCCCCCAACCCACTGGCATAAAGATCAGAGCAACAAATTTACAACACAGCACTAACTTAATGACTATATCACAGATTTTTAGTTCAATATCCCTTAATGACTGTTCTATTAGCACCCATGAAGCACTGTGAGTACTACGTGTTAACGTTATTGCTGCAAGAGGCTTTGGAAATTGATACTATCCTTAGCTGAGAGCTGGCAGAATTCCAAAGCCCGCTCTGTCCATTTCTCAGCTCCACAGAGAACACTCATGCTTTAGATACAAGTATGGACGCTGAAGTATACACCCTTATATACAGGCACTCCTTAGCACTTGGTTTGATACTGGGGCATCACACTATAATAAGGTATTGCACATGTCCTTCCAACTGTCATTTTTAATTTTTTGTAGTTTATCCCTTTACACAGTAATTTGGTTTGAGTAGAGAACTGTGTAAAATCTTTCAAATGATTAATTCCAAAAGGGTGGAGAGGCACTGTAACGTTTAGCTGACACACACTGCTACTCAGCACATGCCAGTTGTAAGCAGCAGGATGTATCAGTGTAAGCATGTTTAAATACTACACTTTCTTCTGCTGAAGTGCTTTCTTCTCATGAACACAAAACTTCATCTCTTCATACTTTGACAGTTGCTATAATAGAAAGATTCTGTCTGCCCAACAAAGGGACAGGAGCTAAATTCTGCTGCTATCAGATATGCCAGTGTAAATCCAGAGCAACTCTACTGAAATGGAATTACTGTAGATTTACACAGGTGAGAGACAGGAGAATCAAGATCCATGTGGTTCGCTGAGTCAGCAAGTGCAATCCTGATGGATACTCTTGTTCAGAAAGTTGTTACAACTCAACTCACTTTCAATGAGATGTTTCTTTTATCAAACCAGTGGCAAGAAAACTTGTTAACCAACTGGGAACAGAACTATTTACTCTCTGAATGTTGGGCTTGTTTTCCTCCAAGACTTACAGCAATGGCTGTATGGACTCTGAGCAGTTGAACTCATATATGGGATGAGTTAAGTGGGAAAGTAAGTTTTTCCACCTCTGACTCAAAGATGTGAAGATGAACAGGCATCTTTAAAATTAAATGATCAAAAAAACAAAACCCCACCTTCTTTCTCCATTCAAGAGTCTGTAAGGCAAAGAGAAAAATACTTTGTATAGAAACCGGTCATGCCTCTCAGATACTTGAGCACTATGAACAATAGCGACCAGACAAGATTGTATTAATCTGTCTCAGGTTATTAATCTGTCTCTTTTTCAATCAAATTCACAACTCTGATAATATTTCTGAGCCTTTACTCTGCTTTATTTGTGTGTTTTAAACAGGTGTGGAGCAAGGTGGGAAACAAGCAGCACATTGTTAAAAACCCTGTTGGGTGCTACATTGGGTAAATAAATAAGCTTAAAAAAGTCAGATTTATTTACATTTTATATACACACACACACACACGTTAACCAAATTAAATTCAAACCTTGCATGAGGCCTGTCCCTTCAACATAGTAAAGGAAGGGCTATATTTTACAGCAGGCACAAAAACTACAGCTGACTCCCGCAAATACATCAGCCTGGGAAGAAGAGGCTGAGCGGCGAAACTAACGAGAGTGAGAGAAAAACAAATTAGATTACAACATAGATGTAGCTATAACATTTTTACAGATAACTCTGCATATCCATCTCTGCTTGGTGCTCTTAGGGTGCATCTCCTGCTGGGATCTCATAATATGTAGTGCCCAATTCTATTATTCACACTCTACAGTTCTCTCATTCTTCTCCTGCATCTCCCTCCTTTCATCCCATATTCATCCTCTGCCCCACAATGCCTGTTTCTTTCAGAACAGATTCAGATGTGAGCATCCAGTTAGGGTAGTATAATTAAAAGGGGGAATGAGCTCTTAAGACTATTTCCACAAACTTTTTTTTTTTTTTTAATTATACAATAAAAGCCTGTTAAAAAAACTGCAGACTTCTGGCAAGAAAAAGCTGTTCAAGTTTGGCAATACAGTCCAGAGGCCTTTGTCTTCAAAACTTGCGGACCACTGAAACTCAACTGGCAAGCAGCTCGCAGTGCATGGAGCAGGTACCCAACCAAAATAAGGATGGGGTACGACTGGGAAAAGGCCTACAATACTGAAACAAAACACTGGAGCAGCAACTGGCCATGAATAAACCGTCCTATTTATGCTACACGGTATGCTTTCAAGAGCGTGAATTCCTTCCTGTTGGTGCGGGCTGCCCAGATGAAGAGGGCAGCTGCCATAAACTGTAAAGGAGCAGACACACAAGCCAGGCAGAAGGACCAGCCAAATTCACCCTGCACATCATCAGGTGGGTGCAGCTTCCTGTGAAGCAGCTCAATTCCAGCTACATAGCAGCTGACTGCGCCCAGCGTACACAGACCTGGGGAATAAACAGTACAGGACAATCAGCTCACAGTACACATGCCCTGGCTGACAGGGTCAGGGAAGTCACACTGTTAGGGGAGGGAGAGGGCTAAAGCATATAACAGGACCCACCTGCAAGGAAATGTAGGACTCCTATGGCAATGGCAGGGTAGAGGCTGCGACAGGCACAAGCACAAAGGCCAATTAAAGCCCCAAAGCACATCAACCCTAGGCTGACGAAGGGCAGGAGGAACTGAAAACGCCAAAGATCTATGGATGAGAGAGACAGACAGACATCCACAGGTATGTTAAAGACATGTTAGTGTCTGACATTCTCCCTGCCCATCTATGTTCATTCCCATACACTACTCCATTGGGGACCTCCAATCTGAACTAGGAAGCACCACTGCTTCCTGTGAAGAGAGAGGGAGGAACTTGAGTGTGTGTTCACTTACTGAGTTTTCCCACAACACTGTTCTTTGAATTAACCCTTTCCTAAAGCAAAGAAACAAATCACCTAGCCTTGCCTTCAAGTCATGAGTCATACCCGGGGTTATTATATGAAACATTAGCTGAGGTGGGCAGATCAAAATAGTTACTTCTCTCCTTATTCTCTCACTAATGATTGAATCTGGAAGTGAAAATATCCTCTTTTCCTTTCCTTCCCAGCCTCCTTTATCCTGCACCTCTACTTGCCAGAGGAGAAAGGCACTTACAGGTTCGGTTCAGGTCACTGCCACTATTGTGGTTCCCTGGCTCTATGTACTTCTCCGCAAATTGATCAGAGAGGGAAAAACTGATGCAGCTTCTGACCATATCTGTTTCTGGAGGGAGGAAAAAAATACAATAGCCACCATTAGTTTTATTCCTTATTTTCACTGGACAATCCTGCTCCCATCCAGTATCTGCTGTTCATTTTACAGGAAAAATCCCTTTAACTATTTTTAGGGTGAGAACAGGTCTCAGACGTAATCTTTAGAGGGAGACAAGCCACTCCCCCTTATCCCACTTCTTCCTGGATCAATTCACATCACACAAATACAGCCAAAGCAATAAATAACTCCTCCACAGTTCACCACTCTTAAATCAGGAAACAAATGAGAGCACTATGTCCCCATGTCAGAAGGATAAACAACTCCGTCATACTCTGACTCATTTTAATGAGTCTCATTATTAGGAATACAATAGTAAACTGCACTTACTAGAGAGTAAGTATTACATCAGAGAGGAATATTAAAAAATTGTGCTGGCACATACAGGTCACCCACGCTTCCTATCAAGCTAGCTTCAAGGCGAACTGCCTCATTCCTTGCATGACACCTCAGGAAGGTCATTGTGGTAGTTGAAAATAAAGTATCCAATATGCGTGACCAAATTATGAAAGTGAGTGTTTAACTACGCAACCATAACCTTTTCTTTATACTGATCCTCCATTAAAATAAACATATTGTGCATTTATTTCAATGTGTGACAACAAATTAAAATATGCAGCAGCTCCAGGCAATTTAGAGAGGTCTGCACCAGCGCGTATTGATACAACTGATTGAAATAAGTGTGATGCAAGTAGGGTGACCAGACAGCAGGTGTGAAAAATCGGGACGGGAGTGGGGGATAATAGGAGCCCATATTAAAAAAAAAAAAAAAAAAGACCCAAAAATTGGGACTGTCCCTGTAAAATAGGGACATCTGGTCACCCTAAATACAAGGTACCCAAATATCATACGGTCAGTGCTCGTTCTTCAGATTAGACATCCAAACAAAGCAATTGTGTTTAGCTCAATGTGAAGAATATTTCATGGAACACAAGTACACTTTTTAAACACTTCTATTTCTGTTATTTCTAAAACAAATTTTTAAACATTTCATGGTGTGTGTTTCCACCGAAAGTTTAAGTCCATCGCCACTTTGAAGTTCTAAGATGTGTTTGAGTTGAGCTGCCTGAAATTTTAATCAAAAAAATCCTTCATTAAAAAAGGGGGTTTCACTGAAAATGATTCCATGGGAAAATGTGACAATTAAAAAAAAAGTTTACATCAGAGGTGGGCAAATTGCGGTCCGCGGGCCAAATGTGGCCCGCCAGCCATTTTTATCCGGCCGGCGGGGGCGTGATGCTGGTGGTCCCGTGCTCCCCAGCTGGGGTGCCGGGTGCTGCAGGGCCCCGCATTCCTGGACTGGCCGAGAGCAGGAAGCTGCAGAGCCCCGCGCTCTGGGGTGGGCAGAGTGCAGCTTACCCGTGGGGTCCAGGGCCAGGGGCGGGCCGAGCGGAGTGCAGCTCCCTAGTGGGGCCCCAGGCGGGCCGAGCAGAGCGAGCTGGGGCACCGGGTGGAGCGCCACTAGCCGCAGGGCCCCCAGGGCGGAGCATCGTGAGCCGCGAGACCCCCCAGGAGCTTTGCGATTCATGGGGCCCCGCCCCCCACGCAGGGGGGTCGGGTGGAGCATGACCAGCTGCGGCCTCTCGCTGGGTGGAGCGCCGGCTGAACAAGGTAAGCAATGGGGGGTGTGGGAGGTGGTAGGGTTGGGTGGGTGGTGATGGTTAGGGTTGGGGGTCTAGGGAGGGGTCGGTCAGGGAACAAAGAGCAGGGGGGCTTAGATAGGGGCTGGGTCAGGGGTGCTGGTGGTTAGTGTGTGTGTGTGTGTGGGAGTCTCGGGAGGGGACAGCCAGGGAAGAAAGAGCAGGGGGGTCTCCGGATGGGGCGATCAAGGGACAAGGGAGGGGGGGAGTTTGGATGAGTCAGGTTTCTGAGGGGGGCAGTCAGGGAGGGGGCGGGAAGTGGGTGGGGCCAGGCTGTTTGGGGAGGCACAGCCTTCCCTACTTGGCCCTCCGCACAATTTTGAGCTCCCATGTGGCCCTTGGGCCAAAAAGTTTGTCCACCCCTGGTCTACATGAAAAATATGTGCATTAAATATTTTTCATTTAGAAATTGTGAGAAAATGCCCCCCTTTTCAATCAGTTCTCTCTAAAAAAGTGGGGAAACAATAAAAAAGAAAAGTTACTTAAAAAAAGTGTCAAACAATTTACTCTCACTTTTTAAACTCCAAGTGAGAAAAAGTAACAATGACAATTCTCAGTTGGAAAACTGAGTGCAGAAAAGCAAAACTAAAAACCTACACTGGACTCACCTTAAGGTGAAAATGAGGCTTGGTCTACACCACCACTTATGTTGATGTAACTAGATCACTCATGGGTGTGGAAAATTCACACCCCTTGCTGTAGACAGCGCTATGTTTATAGGAGATCTTCTCCCATTGACAAAACTACCACCTCTCAGGGAGGTGGAATACCTACACTGATGGGAGCAGCTCTCCTGTTGGCATAGGTGCAGCTGAACTGTTGCAGTGCTGTATGTGTAGACAAGACCTTAACATAGCAAATCCTGGTTCTCTAAACACTTACTAGTAGCTGCATAAGGCTTTCCTTTTGCATCTTTAAAAAACTTTATATTTGTCCTAATTGTTTAATAACCATAGAAGCTTTCTGGAAAAGTGAGATGACCTAGATCAATTTTGAAGAAATACTGTTTGATATCCAACCCTTAAATTGCAGCTCAAGACAGGAAGGAACAGGGAAGGTGGAGGAAAATGGTATTTGGAGGATGGACTAATTTACCTGGTGGGCTGTACCAGTGTGAGTTTTTGGGCACAGTGATACATCTCCGCCACAATCCAACTGTACCATTGCACCGGAACAGTGCATCTGTATAAGTCTTCTCATCCGCATCCATACTGATGAATTCCTCCAAAATACTCTTGCCAAGTTCGCTGGCATTTCCGGCTGGGCTATGGTACTCATACCAGAAATCTGTACCGATTGAGGCTGCCATATAAATAGTGGAAATGAGGCAGAGCACGCAGGCAATTACTAGAGCTGTAGCAAAACGGTTATCCATCATGGTGTCCCAACTGGGGGGAGGGGGGGGGAGAGGGAAGGGGAAGAAGAAAGGTGAGAAACACAGAGGTTCAATAAATAATAACCGTACCCCTTCCGAGACCAAGCACAAGGTTGACCCTGCTGGGATAAACGGATCCCTTTGTCCCTCGACCAATCCCTCCATGGATGTATAACAACATCTCTTCCATGTCTTGTTCAACACGCAGCAATGAAGGAGCAATGTTTCCTTCCAAATCCAAACAGCTAAAGTGTTCAGTGAACATTTAAGACGAAATATTAACTAAGGTCCCTTCTACCACAGTAATCCTACTTCAGTTGTCTGTCCTGCCCATTACAATGCCCACACCCAATGCAACCTCATTTGCAACAGACATCCACTCATGCTCAGTTACCACAGGTGTATTCATTTACATAAAAGAACAGTCAGGCTTCTAGCCCCAGGCAAGACTCAGCAGGAGTAGGAAGCATAGAAAGTAAAATAACTGCTGGGGAGAGAACACGAGGAGTTGTACAATGCACCCTTAAATATTTATGTCATACCATAAAATCCTTTGCGAAGTGTCAGTTACATGCCAAAGCATATAGGAAGTGCTTTAAATTGAGATTTAAAAGATGTGAAGGGACTAAGGATGTCTACACTGCAATTAGACATCCAAAGCTGGCTCATGCCAACTGACCTGGGCTAAGGAGCTGTTTAATTGTGGTGGTATTCAGGCTTGGACTGGAGTCTCAACTCTAGGACCCTGTGTGGTGGGAGTGACCCAGAGCTCATGCTGCAACCCAAGCCCATATGTCTACACCACAATCAAACAGCCCCTTAGCCCGATCCCTCTGAGCCCCAAAGAGCTGGCATGAGCCAGCTGTGGATGTCTAACTGCAGTGGAGACCTACTCTTAGTGACTGGGAGAGTGGAGGGAATTAAGATTTATAAAGCTCGGTAGTGATGTTTCAAATTTTTCTCTTTTGTTCACAAGGATCTAAAATTGCTTTACAGAAGGTATATTTAGTAGCACTGAGTCTGTCAGTGTTGTCGATGTTATACAATTTGGGTAATGGCAAAAAATAATAAGTGAGCTTAGAGTCTAAAAAGGCATGATGGACACAAAATACAAAGCATGATGGACACAGCAGCATACAGACCCTGAAATATGAATGCTCTGTCAAATATTTTTGTTTTTGTGTTTTTATTAAAGTAGATAAGGGAGGGAGATTGTTGTAATCAATGTACATCAATAAGAAGAGAAGTGAGAGAATGCCCAAAACATGGAATAGGTGAAGGAGATAGCGCACGTAAGAAAAAAAAATTATTTTCACAACAGCAAGTGATGAAATTGGGGATGATGTGATAAAATAAAGAACGGAGTGAAAGCTCTCAGCAAGAAGCAGCTTACATTTCATAAAGAAAAGGGAAAATCATCATAAAGAGTTGAAAAAAGGGTGACGTTGCAGTCAGAGTAACAAGAAAGGAACAGAATTTTACAAAAACACTTTAGTTGGGCTGGAGGATAGGAAAGGTGGGAGCATGCAAGGCCAAAGAGGAGGTGAAACCAGTCTAGCAGGTTCTAAGTGAAATTAGTCCTGGGGGAATTGGGCACGGCTATTCATGTCCCCTGAAGATTTCTCTCCCCACTCAGAAAATACATTCTGCTGGGGAGGTGCTGTAATTACACTTGTTGCTTACCAGGAGCTGCTGTGGTGTCAGATGAGAGGGCAGCAAGCTCCAGGCTGGAGCAGCCAGTCAGAGTGGGAGGAGGAGAGACTGCTTTCCTTAGAGGGCCCTGCCCATGGGATCAGGTGAGGAGGCATGGGATATTGGGGGAGAACAACGCAGGGAAAATATGGGGGTCACAGACTAGATTTAGAAGGGATAATGGGCGGATGGGACAGGTAGGGACACAGGACCTAATAGGATGACAACATAGAGCCAGGATCCGAATGGGAGCAGAGGTGCAGGAGTATAAGGAGGTGGGTGACTGGGGGTTCAGGGACACCTGGGGACAGAGGATGGGCTGCAGGGGACACACGGGGATAGGGGAGTGGCTGAATGGGGGTACAAGGACACACAGGAACATGTGCAGATATGCTTGACTGAATGGTAGAGGCTAGGGGTTAGCTAGGGTCTGCATGGGGGAGGCTCCCCAACTCCCTAACAATCCCTCCCCCATTCAAAAAACTGTTCCATATTTCTCCCACCCACAATTCCATACTTCTCCCAACAATCATCCAGATTCACTTCTGGGTGTCATTTCAGAAATCACTTCCCTCTCATTCAGCTTATCCATTACTCCTGACTCTCCCCATGTCTTTGCACTGCTTCTGAGGGGTGCGGGACATTAATTTAAACTACAGTGCAGAAATGTATTATTACTCAAAGTTCTGTATTAATATTCCTGTTAAAGTCAAAAAACATTCCTGAATCTTTTTTGTTGTCTGCATTGTTAGACATACTTGCTGACAGGTATTTTGAAATAAGTAACCAGAATAATTGAAACTGGTGTGATTATATTGTGTTATTTTAATAAAATATGCAGAATTGGGTGAATTTTTAATTTCTTGTTGCAGAATTCCCCCAGGAGTAAATAATATATCCAGTTGAAATAGGGAGAATGTACATGCCCTAACTGAAATTTGCTCAGGACACTAGGGTAAAATAGCTTGGGTATTGATCAGGGCCTTCATTTTATACCTGTTAACAAAACACACAGTCAGAGACTGACTGTAGGATGAAGTGGGGGTTCTCTTGTTTTTCCCCCCAATTGTTTGCATGCAGAGGGGGTGGGACTCGGTTTCCCAAGGTGTTATGGGTTTAACGAGGTGATGGGACAGGGAGTTTGTTGTTCCATAGGACCAGCAATTGAACTTGGGACCCCAGCCAATGGCCTGGAGAGTGGATACCCCAGCAACTGGTGACCTGGAGGCCCAGCTCGGGAGCCACAGCCGGTTCTGGCCAGTGGGAGGACAAGGGGCTGCAAAGAGAGGACCCCAGTGAGCGGCCCAGCTGGTTCCAGCCCGAGGGGTGCAAAGCTGGCTGGGAGGAGGGGAGGTCCACGAGACCCCGTTTACCTCGAGGGGTATTTCATTCTATTAACTGGCCGGGGGGGAAGAAACGTGACCGGCACCAGCCTCGCAGACCCGGAGAGCGGGGGAATCGGAGACGCGGCGTGACTCGCAGAAGGAATGTTTTTTAAACCGGAATAAAAACGGATAAGACACAAAATCAACAGAAGAGAGAAAAAACACATTCCCCGTCAACCCCCCCCTGCCCCCCCCCGTGCCGTGCCGTGCCGTGCCGTGCCGTCTCCCCCGCCCCCCGGGGTCTTGCCCCCAGCCCCCCGTGTACTCCCTCAGCGCATTGTCCCTGTTACCTCCCCCCTCCACGCCCCCCAACTACCCATATCCCGCCCCCCGGGCCGGGCCCTCCCGCACTCACCGGCCACCACCTCCTCCTCCTACCCCCCCTTCCGGCCGCGCCGCTTCCGTCTCCCGCCCCCGCACCGCGCGGGGAGGGGGAGCAGCCCGGAGACGCTCATCCGCCGCTGCCGCCGGGAATCCTGGGACTTGTAGTGCCCCGCTGGCTCCTCGGTCGTTCTCATGGAGGGGGGTGTTCGCAGCGCATCCTGGGAGTTGTAGTCTGTCCCTGCCAGCAGCCCTGGGGCGAGGGTCACAACAGCTACATTTGTGCTTGGCAAAGCAGAGCTAGGGCCTCCTCACATGCATCTGGTTGGCTCTTCTCCTCACCCCTGAGGAAAGAGAGGAACTCCGCTGCCAGGTGGGGTGCAATCCCCGAGTGCGGCTGGGCGCCTGCAACTCACCAGTCAGGGGCCCACCTGGGAAAAATCACAATTAAAAATTATTTTCAAACATTCCTTAGATGACATCACCACATCTCCCAGATGTTCCCTGCCCCATTCAAATGGAAGCTGAGATTCTCACACAATGCCCTGGCTCCGTGAGCTGGGACACGGGTAGGCAACCTATGGCACGTGCCGAAGGCGGCACACAAGCTGATTTTCAGTGGCACTCACACTGCACTGGTCCTGGCCACCGATCTTTGAAGCTTCTTAAACATTTTAAAAACCTTGTTTACTTTACAAACAGCGATAGTTTAGTTCTATATTAAAGACAGAGACCTTCTAAAAACATTAAAATGTATGACTGGCACGCAAACCTTAAATTAGAGTGAATAAAGGAAGACGGGGCACACCACTTCTGAAAGGTTGTCGACCCCTGATCTGGGACTTTAAGGAAAACAACAAAGGGTGTGAGACTAGCAATAAATTGACAACAATTGACTCCCCCCCCCCCATTTAATAAAATCCCCACCCTTCCTACACAGGTTAAATGAGGGGCCCCAAAGGACTTAAGTGTGTTTTGATTAGAAACCTGCAGTCCAACCACTCCCAACTTTGGTTTTACAAAACCAAAAGCTGACCAACAAAATTGTGCAAAATTAAAACAGATTCTTCCATCAGAGGTGCCGTGGGGGACGTGGGGGAGGAGCAGCATCAGGGCCGGCGACAGGGGGGTACTATGGGTAAAGCTGTACCGGGCCCCAGACTTTAGGGGGGCCCCGGTACACAGCAGTTCCTGTAGTCATCCCCCCTTGTCGCCGGGCCTGGAGAGCGGGGAAGGGGCGGGGAGGCGGCGCGGCTCTCCTCCGGAGCGGACGAGCGCGCGTCCCCGGCAGGAGCGGTGAGCCTGGCCGGCAGCAGCGGCGCAGTCCGGGGGAGAAAGTGCGCGGGGGGCGGGAAGCAGCAAGGACGGCTTGCGCCGCTCCCGGGCTTGCGCTGCCGCCAGCCACTGTCAGCCGGGGGGGGGGGGGGAGTGCCGGCTGGGGGGGGCCCGGCTGGGCTGGGGATCCCCCCAGCCACTGTCAGCTGGGGGAGTGGAGGGGGGGGGAAGTGCCAGCTGGGCTGGGGGGCCCCCAAACGATCAGAGTAGGGGGCCCCCAAATTTCTGTCGCCGGCCCTGGGCAGCATATGAGGTCAGATGCCCCCAGGATTTCTGCCAGGGTTTATATGCCCTACCCTGAATCCTGCTGAATATCACCAGCATCTTTAAATTCTTACCCTCTACCCCCCAAATCAAGAATGCATATCCTTCCTGCTCTTCATCCTGGTTCTCTTCATCTCTCATGCTTTCCATGGGACAATCCCATCCAACTCCATCACTTGACCAACTGGAAAGCCTCCACATAACCCAGAATGCTGTTGAGAATGGGGGACAGGGATATTTCAAAATATTTGACCCAGAATAATTTTTTGTTTTATGAAAGTTTTCACACACATTTGTTTCAATATTTTAACATTTATTTTCAAACGTTTTTCATTTAGCATTGTTCATTTTACGTGAAATTTTTTAAAAAGGATTTATTTTAAATTTTGAAACATTTTAAAAAATCCCAATATGTGATTAAGATGACATAAAAATTACACCGATGACAACAAAAATGTTTTCTCCTCTGTTTTTCATTTTCTCTTATTTTCTTCCCTTTTCCCTCTGTATGATCTTTGATTGGTCATTTTAGCCACATAGCAGGATTTTTAAAAATAAAAATGTGTTTTGGAAAATTAGCTATTTTTAAAATAGGAAAATATGGATTTTTTTATAATAAATATTGATCAAAAGTTTTGCAAAAATTGGTCTTTTAAAGATAAATACAGGTTTTGAATAAAGTTTGTTAATACTTGAATGGAAAGTTCATGAAGGCTAATTCAACAGTTTTATAAAAATAGCAAAAATAGATTTTAAAAATATGTAAAAAGAGCATTTATAATTAAAAATTTTGATTAACAAATCACAACCCATTCTAATGACCAGCATTTCTAATGCCCCTAAACCCCAGTAGAAATGCCAGTAAACTCCATTAGAATTCTTCAGATGGTCTCTTGGTTTTTACTGTTCACTGTTTGCTTCTTCTGTCCCCTTTATTTATTTATACCAGTTGCCCCAGATCCAGCCAAACAACAGATCGATTCGGTTTTTCCAAACCCTAGTTGCCGGCTGTAATTTCCACTAGGAGAGAAACCAAATGGGGGAGAACGTGCCCTACATCTGCCATAATCTTCCTGAAGGATAGCTCAGGTTGGCACCTCCACCTTCCATCTACAAAATTACATATATATATTGACTCAGTGCCTGCAGTTCTTACCCTACCTAACTAGTGTTACAGCTTCCCCAGTGTTACAAGACCCTATAGAGGACATCATCTCCTACATCTGGCATAAACAGCATTTCAGGTATCGTAAATTGGTACCAAACAGAGAAAATGTCCCCTTTCAGCTGGCAAGCCTCTTGCTATCACAATGACAAGTGTCAAAGAGACCCTAGGCTGGAATTTGTATTAGCTGGGTGCCTGCAAACTTGCCACAGTCAGCGTTAGCAAGACTATAAATTATTTCCCCTTTAATGGGTGGGAAGATCCTGTTGTTCTTCCCCTAAGTGCAGGCTTCTGAATTGTACCCACTAATGAGTTATAGCATTCCGTTTTATATCCACACTAGCAAAAATACCCAGCATTGCTCGGGTCCGTCGGGGGGGAGAGGGGAGAGAGCTGAGTGAGTGGGGGGTCCGTGGGAGGGGGGAGAGAGCTGAGCAAGTGCGGAGTCCATTGGAGGGGGGTATTATTACATCATAACTATGTCACAGAGAACAGCAGGTGTTAACCTGCTACCCAGCTGATGTGAATGGGCTTTAAAGAATTTCACCCCTAGGGGGCGTCAGAGGTGAGATTTGAAAAATTTTCAACTCTTACCCTTATTAGGACCCTAAAGCCTATAACTGTACCAAATTTCAAGTCTCTAGCTCAAACAGTGTGGAAGGAGTAAGGGAACGTACATGCACGCACGCACGCATACACCATTTGAGTTTTGTATATATAGATTTACCACTGTTCCCATCATATTATCTCACTGTTTATTACTGTTACTTATTTGATGTATTTATTATTTCATTTTTTATAAAAGCTTGAGACATGTAAAACTTACAGGAAAAGGACATTTAATAAGTAAATATAAACAGGGAGAAAATCGGCCGATTAAATATCTTGATGTTGGAAATGGTGAATCATGAATCTAAGATTACAGAAAACTATTTGCATTCAAGAAATTAAAATCAATATTGCCTTAGATTTCCTATGCCGATAGTCTGGCCATGTATCTCATTTCTGAGTTTGTCACAGAACCAGAAGGCTAGTATCACAAATGTACTATCAGTCTTTCAGCACGGAGAACAAAGAAATCATCTGGTATGATCGCTATTTTCTGTGAAGCTGCTGCGGCTTTAGGGGAAACACAATTACACTTCAATTTACAGCCATCATGCTTAAGAGCATCCTAATTTTGCCTTAAATTACCTTGGTTTTTCCCATAGGGAAGACTGCAAATATTGAGATAATATTAGTTCTATATTTACAGCAATTAGTACATTTTAAGCATGACAAATGTATGTAAAATTGTCCCAAGATGCCTTTGCAAAAATATAACCATTAAAGGAGAATGGTGCTAATTCAAAGTAGTGCTTAGAAATGACTGAATTTAGGACCAGATTTCAGAAGATTTCCGTTCCCATGTGGCTGCATTTTTAAAAGATCTTAGCTGAGCCTTTTGAAAATCTGGCCACAGATCTGGTCACAATGGTGGCTGAGAAGTACTGAGCACATTTGAAAAATCTGGTTCTAATTTAGGTGCATAAATGGGAGCTAAGTTCTATTGAAAACTTGGTTGTAGTTGTGGGTGCCAGAAATCTGGCCCTACATGAATAAGAGTCCTTATTGAATCAACACAATATAAAAGCAAAGCTAATACATTCAAGATAGTATTTTTCCTGATTTTTTTTTTTACAATTATAGATCACTTTTTAATTATTTATGACAGTGCTTCACATTGGACTGGTAAATATTCTGAATTATTTGAAAAAGAATTGTTAGTACTATGGTAACACTACAGCACCCAGAAAGCATGCTAGATACTCTGCAGAACACATAGAAATGAGCCCTGTTGCAAACAGCATACTCTCTCATTTTTAACTAAACAAATGAGTTTAACAAACTGTAGGGAAGGGATGGAGTGTGAAACTATAAAGGCGCAGCTATGTAGTTTTGCAATTTGGGCACATGCATATCTTGATGACTCAGTTAAGGTCTTTTTAAATATTTATGACTAATTTGCTTCTTGTGAGCATTGTGGGAAAAGGTAATCTGAAGGAGACACTGCTATTAAATCATGAATGATGAGAGATGGGGAGAGAGCCCTGCATACATTGAGTTTCTCCTGAATCTAGTTCTAAATATACTATAAATATGCATTTGCTAGCATGCTGGAATTATTGAGGAGCTAATTTTAATTTAGCATATTTCCTGACACCCTGACTGAAGGGAAAGGAATGCCCATCCCATCCCATCTGGATATACAATTTTGCAAGTGATTTTTGAAGGAAAAAGTCCCTTTGAATAGAAGTGAATGAAACCGGCTCTGTACTCAACTCACTATTAGAGCTGAATGAAAACTTCTAAATTTAAACATTTTAAAAAGAAATGCGGGGAGGGACAAAGTTTTGCAAAAAATTATTCCTGTTTTTCAGCCATCTCTAGTCACTGTGGCACAGAATCACAGAAATAAGAGATGGGAAAGATCTTTTATCTTGTTCAGTCCAAGGGGTCTCAAACCTTTCTAGTCTATGATCGCTTCATAACAGAGATCTTTCCACAGGTCATCTCATCCAAAAAACACCAAATCCCAAACCAGGTGCCTCTCAATATCTTTCATTCAGTGGACCAATGGCAAAGTTCCCTGGATCACTGTTGATTCATAAATCTAGTCTATCCTTGTGCCTGGAACGGACAGGCACTACACTGTAACTATACTTTGTGGAATTTGTGCACTATAATTTTAAATGTTCTCAGCTATGAGGCTTAGCCCATTTCTTCTGAAAGACTATTTCAGAATCCATGGAGCTGCTCCAGGTATGAGGGTGCTGGTCACGTGGCCTGCGGTGCATTGGCAGAATTGTGTGGTGGCACAGGGCTGGAAAAGCTGGAAAAGATCTAAAGCTGCAGGGCTGAGTGGAGGAGAATGTTGGAAGAAGATGGCGGGAGAGTGGCTGGAAATCAGAACCGAGTGGCTGGAAACGGTGAAGACCAGTAGAGTTGCTGTTTAGGAATATTGGCACTGGCAAAGTTGTACCTGAATCAAAGACTTTAAAACAGAGATTTTTAAATCCAGACTAAGCAATGCTGACAGGGCTGTACGTGGGGGATAGCTCAGAACTGGAATAGCAGCAGATGCTGCAGATCAGAAATTAAATGAATTAGCAAAGCTTTCAGTATGACAGCAAGAGGCAATATCACAGGAGCTACACACCAGAACTGCATGGAATTTGTAGTGTGTGTGCGGGAGTGGGGGGGTAGGACTGGAATAAACAGGCATTTTGGAGGTCAGGAGTGAGGTACTTAGGCAGAACTGGCGATGGGTAAGGGAGAACAATTTTAGACTTGAAATTGCAGCAGAAAATGGAAACATGGACCTTTTCTGACTGAGCCACACAGAGAGGAATCCAGAAATGGAATAGCAGGTAGTGATGCAGGTCAAGACTGATATGCATTGGCAAGACTCTATGTGAAGATCCAAGGACTGGAATAGCAGGATTTGCTGCTACACGTTAGAATGAAGAAGGTAGGGTTTTAAAACAGCTTTTCTTTAGTAAAATTTATATAGGTGATAGACACTCTAGCCAGAAAATCAGTTGACAAAAGAAGCCAAGGTATAAACCGCCACGCCTCAGAAAAATATATATAAACAGACTAACAACAATTTAGCCAAGAGATAGAGAAAAAAGAACAAAATGCTCAATTAACCACTTCCTGTTTCTTTCCATCAAACCTTCTCACCTATAATAATATACCGCTTCAAGAGAAAGAAAAAGACCTTACCCAAATAGTTCAAAACCTTTTTTTTTTTTTTTAAAAAGCCAACTTTAAAGGCATCATGGTCAAATGCAAAATGAAGATAAAAATCAGTTAGACAAAAAAACCCAACTCAACCCAATCAACTCCTACAGAATGTCTGACTTGAGTGGGTTTGACTAATCAGACCCTTCCTTTGTTTGTCTTTATATGATTGGCTGAGAGGGATGCAGAATTGTGAATATCAAAGTGTATGTGGGCGGCTCTGTGGGGTGGTTTTTTTAAAGATGTTTCTTAAGATCTCTAGGGGAAAAAAGAAAGATCAGTACTGCTGTTTCTGGTAATAAAGAATAAGGGTGGTGACAGCACAGCCAGAGACGACTTTGATCTTTTCTTATTTAAGATGCCTGGGGCCACTTTTGGCTATAATGATAGCTATGAATATTCCTTTTCCACTGAGAATCCTGAAGAATACTGCCAACCTCTGGACATACCATATATGGGCACTTTCCTTCCTATTCTGTATACCACTGTGTTCCTGGTGGGAATCTTCGGCAATTCCATCCTGATGGGAGCCCTGGTCTTCAAATTTGGAGTCCGTAGGCTGATTGACATCTTTATCCTCAATTTAGCTGCCTCTGATTTTGTTTTCCTCCTCACATTGCCACTCTGGGTGCATCAGGAGATCTGGCTGGGGGTCTGGAGGTCAGGCTCCTTTCTCTGCAAAGGCAGTTCCTACATCATCTCAGTCAACATGTATTGCAGTATCTTCCTCCTCACTTGCATGAGTGCTGACCGGTACCTGGCCATCATGCACCCCTCTATAGCCAGGAAAGTCAGAACAAGATTCTACACGAATGGACTTTGCATCTGTGTCTGGCTTCTCTCCTGCCTCCTAGGGCTGCCCACTCTTCTGTCCAGAGAACTGAGGCAATATAATGGCCAGGCTTACTGCACAGATGTGGAGCTCACACCTGCTAAACGGATTGTGTCGCTGGTAACGTTAATTCTGGCCTTCTTTGTCCCCTTGCTGAGCATCTTGACCTTCTACTGCTCCATCACCAAGAAACTCTGCATGCATTACCAGAAATCTGGGAAACATGACAAAAAGCTGAGGAAATCTATCAAGATTGTCTTCATTGTAGTGGCTGCCTTTGTTTTCTCCTGGATTCCCTACAACATTTTCAAGCTTCTGGCTATCGTCTCTGGGCTCCAGGACCTGAAGCCACCTTTCTGCCTTCCTTATGTCCTTGCTCAGGCGGGCCTGGAAGTGAGCAGCCCCTTTGCATTTGCCAACAGCTGTGCCAATCCTTTCATCTACTACTGCTTTGATGGCTATATCCGCAGGAACATTTCACGGTGCCTGTGTCCATGGGTGAAGGGCCACAGCACTGGGAGCAGTTCTGACACCTTGGACACTCGCATCAGCCACTCCTTGTCCATTTTTATTCCTGCGGAGGAGGCCATTAGGAAACGGAGGCGCTCTCTGTCATTCTGAGAGGAGTGGAGACTTTGGAAGGAGACATTTCTTCCAATGGAGAGATGATGGGGGAAGAAAGGTCCATAGAAAAAAGCATGAAGGCAAAAAAAAAAAAAAGAAGAAGTGTGAGAGTGAAGGTGGCAGAGAGAATGAGTGAGAGAGTGTAATACAGTAGCACTTCTAGTTACAGAGGAAAATATCATGTTATTACCTTTAACTGTAGTTATAACTGGAATATAACACTGTAACTTCTAGGATAACTACAAGGTTCTGCAGATTACTGTGTAACTACATTGAACCGATCTAAAACTAGGCTACAGAGAAATACACACAAATGCTTAAAATCAAAATCCCAATGCTCTGCACAAATAACTACAAACTATATAGAGCAAGTCACCAGATTCAGAACGAGCTTGTCACACCGAGGAAGCTGGTGAGTGGAAATGCATAGGCTCTCATTACAGTGGCGCAAATAATTCAGGAAGAATATTGTGTTTATTGATTTACTTTCTTTTTTGGTTGTGGAAAATCCATCAAGTGGTTATGATTTTCTCAACACATATTTGTTTTTCAAAATTTGTTGAGGTTTTTGATTTTGTGAATTTTGTTTATTATTTCCAGTGTTATTTTCCAGCTCTCACCGTTTTATCACGAGTCTTACAATATTTGATGTTTTTCTTAAAGCCTCAGTTTCTGGAAGCATGGAATTATGGGAGAATCCTAAATTTCATTTAAAATTAGTTTCTAGCCCTCACAGCCGTGAAGAAAAGTTGGAAAATGTGACCCGAGTGTAACTCTGAGGCTCAAAGCTAAATGGCAAATAAAAATAACAACATTTATTATTTTCATATAATATTGATTGTTAAGACAAGCAGGATATTTTGGGGCTTGACTCATGATTTTTGAATGCTTGAGTTGGCCATGCTGTGTTGTTCGAAATCCAAAATTCAGCTTGTGTTGCTCACCACAGCTAATCATTTCAGTCACCTGGTATTGTTACAAGTCCCAGATTGGAGGAGTGCAGCTGCTGCAATCAGGTTTCTGGTGCAGATGTTCGTGGGAAGCAAAATTAAAATGTGTGTCCCACAAGTGTTTGAATGCTTGAGTTTGGAATTTGTTTTCTATGTGCATCATGCTAGCAAGATTCAGTCAATGAATGTTCATAGAAGGGAACACAAACGGGTCAGAGAGTTAGTTTGTTAAAAAGGGGAGTGAATATTCACAGGAAACAGGTTTTCAGCAATTGCAGAGTTCTCATTTTTGCGGTGGTTAAACCACCAGTGATCTTTTAGAAATGCCTATGCCATAAAACTGCACATTTGATATGCTGTAGCAAACACACCAATTGTCCAAGTAGTGCCAGCTCTGATAGCAAATGGGATGGTTTTTATTACTATGGGCAAAACTGGAGGAGCATGTTAATTCCTCAGATTGGGACTATAAATTCTATAAAGCCCACTCGTTTCATGTTTTTTTCATTTTCTCCCCCTTTTTCAATTTGAAAAGCCCAGTCATGTAATTACTCACCCCTAAAAGGTAGCACAATGTTTGGTTTATACAGTTAAAATGCTGAGAACTAAGATTCTACCAGAAATGTTAATGTTGTGTTGCAACGTCTCATACTCCTGCTATACTTGTTAAATATGTAGCTTAATCTTTTATTGCTTGTCATAAAAATAATAAATCTGTACCATAAAGCATCTAGGATTTGCAATGTTTAGAGAGTGCCGTTCAAAAGATTAGAAACTTCCCTTTTGAATTTCCTGAAGTTTTACAATTTTATCTTTCTTTATCCCTTTTCTTTTCTTTTGCATTTAGCCTTTCTAGATCCAAAACTAGTTATTGCAAAACCCACAACAGGATTTAGAGGGGAGAAATCATCACCATGTGATAAAATGAACATGTTGCAATTCGTGATTTTCAATATAAGTAAAGAGATCTTACACATATTTGTAACTATTTAAGGTGACAAGATGCAGCTCTGCTATGGGAGGAAATCATCCTGCACATGAAACATGTTTAAAAACAACAACCGTTTCTATGCTATTCCTCTACTATGCTCAACTGCTTGTAATTAATGGGGTAACAGTCATTAAGTTATTTGTTTGGGGGTATTTTAAATAGTTTTCTCCTCCCTAAAAGGGAAATTTATGCTAGCTACTGGGATGGAAAAGTGTGCCAAAAATTAAGCCAGTACAAAAGTGTGTCTTAGTTACCTGAGGGTTAAGACATAGATCTTCCATTAATTTTAATAGAAGATGTGTGGCTAAAACCCCAAGACAGCTTTGAAAAATAACAACTGAATCAACTTCTTTTTCTATTAGAATCTGTCTCTCTCTTCTTTCCCTCTTTCCGACCTCCCTAGCACACACATTCTCCCTTTCTCTGTGTTCTTCCCCTCCCCAAAATTGCTTCTTTTTGCATCCTGTTCTTTGCATTTGATATTTCCCGTTGGTCCCTTTTTCAGACTCACACATAACAAGTACGAACCCTATTATTCTCTATTTTCAAACCTAAAACGGTTCAAGTCAGGCAAAGCTTCACTTCAGATTCTAATCCCATCACATCAGAAATTCCTTGAGAGCACCATATCTCTTATCTAAACAAGGCTTCTACCTCACTGCATGACCCTCCCAAGACAAGAAAAATGTAGATGCATGAAAACAATAGACCAGTCCAGATTTCCCTGCTTTTATCAACTCATTAAATGAAGTAATTTGTTATATATATATATATATATAAAAATATAAAAGACAGCTGAAATCTCTAGATCAGGAAGCATATCCATTATTTATATTTCATAAGAAGTGTGGGTGATGTTTTAAAGGAGGATTGCCATAAAAAAAATCAATATGGGTAATCATTTATCTCAAATTCCTACAATATCAATTATTTCTCTTAACCTCTTTACTCACATGAAGCATAGCAATCTCTCTGGAATGAAATTAGACTAAGAACAACTCTAATCATTTTAAACTTTAGGTTACTATTTTTTCCCCTCTTGAAAGCTTTAAAAAAAAAGTCAGAGTTGAATCCACTCTACCCACAAAATCTTACCATGCCTACCTCCCCAGCAAATGCAGCATCTGTCTCTAATGCGACTGAATGAGCTCACAAAACATTACAAAAGTTGAGCAGGGTCTTTCACAAAAGCCACAGTGAAAGCTTAGTTTAGAGAGATATAAAAGGGAAAAAAGCTAGGCCAACAAAACAACACACTTTATACTTATATTTTTATTGGGCACAAGCCATCATGTTATAACAATACATTTTGAGCATGCTTATTTCACTCAGACTGTGTGAAGTTGATTATATGTTTTTTCCACTTAAACAATATTTACCTTAAGTCATAACAATGACATTGACGTGCATTATTTCTTCTTATTTGTAATCATGAGTGTAAGTACCTGTAGGTAGGGAGCTGTTGGTTTTATATTAGTTTTCATAACACCATGTAACCCTACAGTGATGTATAAATTATAGTGATTTCAAATGTCATTTAGCCAGTTATGATGAGTAATGCATTTGATCTTTGTTATGAGAGAGAAGTGATTACAGGGTGGTTTGGAAATGATGTAATTGTGATGTGAGCCGCAGCCACAACTTTTTAAAGTAATTTTTATTGTTTGTTTTTCATTTGTATAATTTTGAAATAAAGAAATAGGAAACCATGCAAGCCGACCTGGTAAGACTGAGAATTTTTTTTAAACCTAACTTTTTCTTTTTTAATTAAACAAAACAAATGGGAAGTATTTTTCAGTTACATGGCCAAAGATCTTGTGTGACTATCGTTTCATTTTAGGGGAACTTAATTCTGGAAAATGTGCAGCAACTGAATAGTAATTAAGTTTCCAGATGATTATAGCGCTGGTTGCAAAATTCAACTGGTGGCTGAAAACTGTTGTCAGAAGTAGAAGTGTGGAGGTTACTTTGCTACTATTTGAATAAGGAAGGAAGATCTGGTGGTTGAGGTACCAGCTGGCACTCATGAGACTGGAGGTGAAATACTGACTCCACTGAAGTCAACGGCAGAACTTCTGTTGGCTTTAATAGGGTCAGGCGCTCAGCCCATGCTTCTAGTCCCAGCTCTGTAATAAACTCACTGTGCAGCAAGCCACTCAGTGTGTCTGTGAAGCTGTGAGTTTTTTTATTGCAATGGTAGACTCTATCATAAGTCAAATAATAAATAATAATTTGTAGATCATGTTATTCATAAATATTCAGAAGCCCAGCAGATATCCATTAAAATGTTTGCAAATCTTGAAAGTTAATCAGGAATTTAAGCACAAATTCTTACACATCCAAAAATTCCTAATGCAAAATGAGGTTGTTACTCTCCTATGTAAAATGTTTCCATCATCCAGCAGGGAACTCCATGTGACACTGCAAATATCGCACACCAAATAGTCCAAATGAACAGTTTGCTTACAATGTGAAATTCATTCTCAAAAACTATTTATGAATACTTAGGAGCAACACAGCCATTCAAAGAAACTGGGATTGGTTTGGGAACAGAAAAAATGGCTAAATTCACAATGCATATTAAACACAATTAAAAACTCAGCGAACTCTTGATATTTCTCTTAGTGGATCCAAAAGTAATTACCATGTTACCTGGAATCTAACTTGAAAAAAACAGAATCTATCCTTTATTATCCCCAGTAATAATATAATCATAACCATACAAGTCTCCGGTTACGGCATCATAATTGCCACTCAGGGCTGGCTCTAGCAGCAAGCGCATGCCTGGGGCAGCCAATCATGGGGGGTGGCATTCCGGTCGCTGACAGGGAGGCCCCTCCCACAGATTCAGCGGCATGACTGCCGCAGGTCCACCGAAGCCGCGGGTCCGGCCGGCCGACCTGTCAGCACCTGGAATGCCGCCCCTCTGCTTGGGGTGGCAGAAAAGGTAGAGCCGGCCCTGTTGCCACTTAAGGTTTGACATCAACTAACTGTCCAGTTTTCGAATGTGGGCACCTCAACAGGATATCCATAACCCAGTGCTAGATGCTCAGATCAGCATGCACACCTGGATTTTCAGACAGCCCTAAGGGAATTAGCTATCCAACTCACAATGAAAGTCAATGGGATTTGAGCACCAGCCTCACGCTCCTTTGAAAATCCCAGGTATTTGAGGTATAGAGTTGGAATTTAGAAGAAAGAGGTACAAGAAACAAGGTTGCAGAAGGGCACAAAAAAGCAAGGGGTGTGAGAAACCCAGAACTTCAAGAAGTATTGATTGCTAGAGGAAATTACCTAAGAGAGGATCCACTTCTCCTGTGATGCCTACAAGAAACTGCCAGATGTAATGGCTGGGGAGAGCTGATATTTATTTTTAAAATACTGACTGTAGGTTTTATCCTTCTTCCACACCTTTCATATGCCACTTGTCTTTGATTGCAAGTGCTCTGGGAGCAGTGACTGCACCTTACCATATATTTAAAGAGCACGCAGCATATTGTAGCCTCTACAACAGGGATGGGCAACCTTTGACACGTCAGGGAAATCCGCTGGAGGGCTGGGACGGTTTGTTTACTTGCATCATCCACAGGTTCGGCCAATCACAGCTCCCACTGGCTGCGGTTCACCGTTCCAGGCCAATTGGAGCTGAGGGAAGCGGTGTGGGCCGAGGGATGTGCTGGCTGCCGCTTCCAGCAGCCCCATTGGCCTGGAACGGCGAACTGTGGCCTGTTGGAACTGCGATCCGCCAAACCTGCGGACGCTGCAGGTAAACAAACCATCCCAACCCGTAAGCAGATTTCCCTAACAGGCCACGTGCCAATCCCTACCCTACAGTAACTTAGCACAGGACAACTTCTTCAAACTTCCAAAACCTTTTTCTTTAACTTGCAGAGAAGAATCTGAATCGACAGCTCCCATCACTATTCCTGATAGTACAAGTTATTAGACGAGGTTCCTAAAGCATGTGGGATTGTGTGCCAGGCAAGCCAACAACCAGTGGAGAAAATTTCTCTCATTTAAAACTGGAATTGCTGCTTTTTTATGTAGGGTCCTAAGCTAAGATTTTCAAAAATGGCTAGTGATTTTGGATGCCTCCGTTTCTGAGTGTCCAATCTGGGATGCCTCAGAGAGGACTGATTTTAAGAAAGTACTGAGCAACCACCACATTTGAAAATGTAAGACTTTTGTTGCCCAAATAAATTTGCTGAATCTTTGAAACCTGGTAGGTAGTTCATTCACATTAACAATATAGGATCTGAGATTACATGAGGCATGGCCTTTCTTTACCCACGATCTTAGGCAGAGGAAAACCAAACTTTGAACGTGTGTGGCACATTGGTGAGGTAAAGACTGAAACTCGGTCAGTGGTTTCAAACTCAATTCAAACCTTGAGTTTGCCCCCAAAATAGATCATTTGGTCTGGAAAGTAGATCTTGAAAAGAGCAATATTTCTAATGAGGACACTGTCTACGAATACATACAATGCACATTTGCCCTATATAGTAGCATACACACCTGCTTGACCCTCTCACACACATCTCCCCCCCCCCCCCCGCACTGAATAAGCAGCTGCACAACAACCACAGGCCCATCAACACCCACTTCCTGTCACCCACACCACCGTTCCCTGACAGAATCACACAAACATCTACCCACATCCTTACACACACAGAAAAAGACTCAAATAATGGGGGAAATATATGTGTGTACTCCGGGCAATATGGTTTGACAACTTTGACAGGTAGAAGAAAGGACAAAAATATTGTGTGTGTGAAAAAAGAGGGTTGGAGACCACAGCACAGAGAACTGAGAGTCCTAGCATAAACATATTTGTCTAACCTTTCTTCATAATTATAACCAATTATAGAAATGGGATATTAAGGACAGACCTCACTTAAGGGTGACACATTAAGCATGCTCGACACCTCCCATTATCAGACCCTGTTTTCAGTTGTTTAGAACTTAGCAAAACGTTGTCCTCTTGGGCTGAAATTTTCCCTTCCAGGTATCTGCCTCAGTCTGATTTTTAAAAAAAAAAAAAAAAAGAAAATTTCAGCCAAAATGGTGAAGCCATTTCTGAGAAAGAGCCTACGGAAAAAGATATTGTTTTGCCCATGTTAAAAAAATTCAGAGGACCTTTTCTTTGATATGCTCGAGCACTCCCTTGCTTTGGGGCCAGGACTTCAAATATGGCCTTTGTGTCAGTGATGTGCCTTATGCCATCCCTGTAAAAATCCATCCAATTTTGACCAGCTCTCTCTCTTTGAGGGGGGGGGGGGGAAATCACATTTTGCACATAACAATAGAGAGTTGCTAGAGTTTAGCAGCCAAAATCTCTGAAGATTCCATCCTCCCTGAGGCTGCTCCAAAGCTCCATCACATCACAGCTCCTACATGTGACAGGACCATACAAGTGCCTTCCCCACACAGCCACCAAGCATGCTCCAGCCCAGGGCTACAGGGGGCGCTCAGAGGGAGTTTCCTTGTAAAGGCTATTCTGGACTGGGGTGGACACTGGACCGGAGAGCAGGCAGCTCGTGCTGTCAGTGACCCCCTGTGCTTGACACCTAAGCCGTGTGGAGCAGGAACCCATCTGATCTGAATGCCAAGGGGACAAAAGCTGGACCAGGAGGAAGGGAAAGGAGTAGATTGGGATAAGGAGTCTGGTAAGATCGGAACAGGTTGCGAAAGACAGACTCATAATACAGTATTAACATATAATGTCTAACAATGAATTAAACTGGCACGGGGGTTGGGGGGAGGACAGGGAGAAATGTAACAGGGTATCTGGATGACAGAGATACAAAAGGAGCACTTAAAGATGACAGAGTCATTGCAGAGAAACTAAATGAATTCTTTGCTTCAGTCTTCACGGCTGAGGACGTTAGGGAGATTCCTAAACCTGAGCTGTCTTTTGTAGGTGACAAATCTGAGGTATTGTCACAAATTGAAGTATCAGTAGAGGAGGTTCTGGAACTCATTGATAAACTTAACTGTAACAAGTCACCGGGACCAGATGGCATTCACCCAAGAGTTCTGAAAGAACTCAAATGTGAAATTGCGCCACTATTAACGAGGGTTTGTAACCTATCCTTTAAATCGGCTACTGTGCCCAGTGACTGGAAGATAGCTAATGTAACGCCAATATTTAAAAAGGGCTCTAGAGGTGATCCTGGCAATTACAGACCAGTCAGTCTAACGTCCGTACCGGGAAAATTAGTTGAAACAATAGTAAAGAATAAAATTGTCAGACACATAGAAGAGCATAAATTGTTGGGCAAAAGTCAACATGGTTTCTGCAAAGGGAAATCGTGTCTTACTAGTCTATTAGAGTTCTTTGAAGGGGTCAGCAAACATGTGGACAAGGGGGATCCGGTGGACATAGTGTACTTAGATTTCCAGAAAGCCTTTGACAAGGTCCCTCACCAAAGGCTCTTACGTAAATTAAGCTGCCATGGGATAAGAGGGAAGATCCTCTCATGGATTGAAAACTGGTTAAAAGACAGGGAACAAAGGGTAGGGATAAATGGAACTTTTTCAGAATGGAGAGGGGTAACTAGTGGTGTTCCCCAAGGGTCAGTCCTGGGGCCGATCCTATTCAACTTATTTATAAATGATTTGGAGGAAGGGGTGAACAGTGATGTGGCAAAGTTTGCAGATGATACTAAACTGCTCAAAGTAGTAAGGACCAAAGCAGACTGTGAAGAACTTCAAAAAGATCTCACTAAACTAAGTGATTGGGCAACAAAATGGCAAATGAAATTTAATGTGGATAAATGTAAAGTAATGCACATTGGAAAAAATAACCCCAACTATACATACAATATGATGGGGGCTAATTTAGCTACAACCAATCAGGAAAAAGACCTGGGAGTCATTGTGGATAGTTCTCTGAAGGCATCCACGCAGTGTGCAGCGGCAGTCAAAAAAGCAAACAGGATGTTAGGAATCATTAAAAAGGGGATAGAGAATAAGTCGGAGAATATCTTATTGCCCTTATACAAATCCATGGTGCGCCCACATCTTGAATACTGCGTACAAATGTGGTCTCCTCATCTCAAAAAGGATATACTGGCACTAGAAAAGGTTCAGAGAAGGGCAACTAAAATGATTAGGGGTTTGGAACGGGTCCCATATGAAGAGAGATTAAGGAGGCTAGGACTTTTTAGCTTGGAAAAGAGGAGACTAAGGGGGGATATGATAGAGGTATATAAAATTATGAGTGGAGTGGAGGAAGTGAATAAGGAAAAGTTATTTACTTGTTCCCAAAATAGAAGAACTAGGGGCCATTCAATGAAATTGGCGTGCAGCAGGTTTAAAACAAATAAAAGGAAGTTCTTCTTCACACAGCGCACAGTCAACCTGTGGAACTCCTTACCTGAGGAGGCTGTGAAAGCTAGGACTATAACAGGGTTTAAAAGAGAGCTGGATAAATTCATGGAGGCTAAGTCCATAAATGGCTATTAGCCGGGATGGGTAATGAATGGTGTCCCTAGCCTCTGTCTGTCAGAGGGGGGTGATGGATGGCAGGAGAGAGATCGCTCGATCATACCTGTTAGGTTCACTCTCTCCGGGGCACCTGGCATTGGCCACTGTCGGTAGACAGGATGCTGGGCTAGATGGACCTTTGGTCTGACCCAGTATGGCCGTTCTTATGTTCTTATGTTCTTATGTTCTTATGTACAGTCACTGTAAAGAGAGATGGACAAGCCTAGCTGAGGAGCTCTCAGAGAGCTTTGACCTCTCCTGACAAGCGCTACATCGGGTCCCTATTTGTTCTATCTTTGGTGATTTGTGGTTACCTGGTTCATAGTCTCTTTTCTCTCTCCTAAGATATTGCCGTGGTAAAGGAATGACTCACCAACACAGTCAAACATCACACCACAGATACTGTACTCAAAGTATCAAAAAAACATCTATGAGAAAGCAACTTTCAGGGTCTGAGGGCAACACGAGCCAGGACACTCCGCATTAGACTGAAAACTCCAGCAGAGATTCTTGCTGCAGACTGCAGCGGGTGGGGAAATACAGCAACAACCTTACTCTAACACAGGAATCGGCAACCATTCAGAAGTGGTGTGCCGAGTCTTCATTTATTCCCTCTGATTTAAGGTTTTGTGTGCCAGTAATACATTTTAATGTTTTTAGAAGGTCTCTTTCTATAAGTCTTTAATACAGAACGAAACTATTGTTGTATATAAAGTAAACAAGGTTTTTAAAATATTTAAGAAGCTTCACTTAAAATTAAATTAAAATGCAGAGCCCCCGGACCAGTGGCCAGGACCCAGGTATTGAGTGTGTCACAGAGTGCCCGGGTGATGGTCTGGAACCACTCCCTAGGAAGCCAGACAGGACTTCGGGTGAAGGGTCCCTTCTCCGTACACAGCCTGTTTCCAAGGCTAGGAGCTTCACGGGTACCCACTTCTACCTTCCTGGGTCTGACCTCGGAGCATTCAGCACCTTCTGCCCCTCCGTGTGCTTCCCCCAGCAAGCCCGCCTGGGCGGGGTCCTGAGGGAGCCCATGGATTCTGCACCCCAAATCCACAGTCAAACGTCACACTCAGCCAGCCAGTAAAACAGAGGTTTATTCAATGACTTCTATCTGGTCTAACCCAGACCATACAGCGAGCGTGAGCCCTCAGCTGGATCCATTTTGGGGGCCAGAGAGCGAGATAGCTCCTCTGCCTCCCTGCCTGACTCCAGCCAGCTTCAGACTCACAAACTCCTTTCTCCAGCCCCTCTGCCCCCCTGGCTCAGCCAGGTCAGGTGACCTCCCTCCCCCACTTGGGGTCAGATTACAGCATCAGGTATGCATATCTGCAGAGAGGGGCAAGGGCGTTGCCTGCTTGCTCACAGCATCAGCCTCTATTCCTTCACATAGACGCTCAAGAAATGCATAGGGGAAACTGAGGCACACACACACAGTAGTCCTACTCCGTCACAGAGTGCCACTGAAAATCAGCTTGTGTGCCGTCTTTGGCACCTGTGCCATAGGTTGCCTACCTCTGCTCTAACATTTGGGTATTGCCCTTAATTCAAAATGCACTACAGACAGAATTTGGATCACTTCCCCCATCCCTGAAATGCAAGCAGCTCTGGCATGGCATGCTCTGAAGCACTGTAGCTTTTCCTCTTGAGAAGAGCATGCTCAGTTAGGGGAAAGGGGAGATTTAATAGGTCTATTAATATCCCTCCTCCCCCAGTTTAAAAAAAAAATACGGCAATTGGTCAGTAAGGCAGCCCATGATACCACAGTCTTCTCTTTGAGGCGGATATGCTCAAAGCACAGGCCTTCCTCATGGCAAAATAGCCTTGTGAATCAAAGAAATTCCATAGGTCTGGAAGGACAGAGCCCCTACTAATTATGCGGGGGTGGGAACCAACCCTCCCTTCCTCTGCCTCACAGAACAATCAGACAGAAACTGTCAGTGGGGGAAAGCCTATTTGTTCCTGTTGGCGTAGCGGAAAGAGACAAATTTTGCTCAGACTTCCAAAAAAACCAAACCAATCCGATCTTTGGGCTGAGACCGGGCCTGAAAATCTCAGACCCAAATCAAGTTCTCTGATTAGGGCCTGAGGCACTGAAAAGGGGAGATTAGAATGGAAACAGGATCTCCGCTACAGAGCGCACACTAGAGTCGATGCTTTCTGTCTTATCGCTAAACTAAAAGTGGATGTCATTATATGTGAGCTGGACTCAAGCCTAGCAGGAAGTGGCCAAGCTGCTATGGTTGTGAGCCCTACAACAAGGTTCATCTAGTATTGGTTATTGTGTCAAATGAGGAAAGGGTGGAGGAGAAAAATAAGAGGGTGATGCACTTCACTGAATGCACCTGGAAAACAATATGGTGGTACGGTGTGCTGCTTGAAGCTAAAGGTATTAGAAGTCACCAGTGCTGACAGAACTTTATCCAAGGTAAAAGGAGATAAATTATGACATTTATTGTGTTTTTCCTTTACATCTTATTACATCACGACTAGAGAATTTGTTCCTGTTTAACAGATTGTCGTTTCAATTATTCAAAAATAGTGCCAGCCACAAAATAATCATGAGATTAAAAAAAGAAAAAAAATGTGGGACGTCTTTTTATTTGCTTTCTGGCCTTTGAGCCATTAAGTTATGATTGGGTCACATTTTTAAACTTTGCTCTGCAACCATGAAAACTAGAAACTTTCATTTATTTATTTTAAAAAAAGGTAAAATGAGATTCTCGTGCCATTGCTTGCCTCCAGGAGCTGGGCTTTAAGGAAAACACCAAATACTGGGAGAACAACAATAAAATCATGACAATTGGCAGCATGTGGTCAATTAACTCAAATTAGCTGAGGTTTCTAAAAGCTGGGCTAGAGCCAGGATACACAACCAGCACACCACAAATGTGTGTGTCTGTAATAAGTGTTTGTGGAGTGTTAGCTCACTTGAGTTAACTAACGGCCAATTAACTTGCCTTAGTAAATACCGATATAAACAAGTTAAAACAGGAGAAAAGCCCATTCTAGCTTAAACTTACTCTTAAGCAATAATAAATGATTAACTGGAAGTGCTAAAGGAGTTGAGGGTTGAAGTACAGATTTTAAATCTGCCCATTTACCATAAATCATGAAAAGAAAAACAGAAGTTAAGTGGGAAAAAGAAGATCTTTTTATGAATAAAGAATCACCGACTCGTAGGACTGGAAGGGATCTTAAGAGGTCATTTAGTCCAGTCTCCTGCACTCAAGGCAGGACTAAGTATTATCTAGACCCATCCCTGACAGGCGTTTGTCTAACGAGCTCTTAAAAATCTCCAATGATGAAGATTTCACAACCTCCCTAGGTTTATTTATTCCAGTGCTTAACCACCCTGACAGTGAGGAAGTTTTTCCTAATGTCCAACCTAAATCGCCCTGGCTGCAATTTAAGCCCATTGCTTCTTGCCCTATCCTCAGAGGTGAAAGAGAACATTTTTTTCTCCCTTCTCCATGTAACAATCTTTATGTACTTGAAAACTGTTATGTCCCCCCCTTAGGCTTCTCTTCTCCAAACTAAAAAAACCCAAGTTTTTTTCAATCTTCCCTCATAGGTCATGTTTTCTAGACTTTTAATCATTTTTGTTGTTGTTCTCTGGACTTTCTCCAATTTGTACACCTTTTTCCTGAAATGTGGTCCCCAGAACTGGATACAATATTCCAGTTGAGGCTTAATCAGCACAGAGTAGAGCAGAAGAATTATTTCTCGTGTATTGCTTACAATACTCCTGCTAATAGAGTCCAGAATGATGATTGCTTTTTTTTTTTTAAACAGCATTACACTGTTGACTCCTAATTAGCTTGTGATCCACTATGACCCCCCAGATCCTTCCCACAGTTAGAAGCTGACCTTTTATATTCTCTTTACAACACTGGCTTTTTCCTAGCAGAAAATCTGGCACAATAGATAATAGCAAAGCAGGAGTATATTCTTACATCCCATTAGATTTATAATAACTGTTGACGAGTCAAGCTATTTGTGATTGTTTGAAGGCACAGTTGGTCACTGTACCATATATTTTAGAAGCGATGCTTCATGCAAAATGCATTAGATGCTAGATTAGATTAGATTAGATAGATGCTAGGGTGCTGGCTTTTTGTGGTATCCTAAAAATTCTTTCAGTTTGAAAAATAACCTGACGATAGAATGATTGATCTTAGCGTTCAAGGAGATCTGATAATTGTATCTTGTAAAATTAGATTTTTCCTTTTACAGGACCAATATCCTACTTGTTAGCACAACTCTGATACCCCTTATAACTCTAAGCCCCCTACCAACAATAACAAAGAAAAAAAATCAAAACCAAAATCCCTGCCTCCAAACAGAGTTTTGACCCCAAAAAGGAGAAATGCCGGAGGTTCCACGGACATCACTATTTCTATTGTTTTATGTAAAAGATGCTCAGATACGGTGATTCGTGGCAGTACCTACCCCTAAGGCCACATCTACCCAAGGAGTACTTTACTAGTAAAGGAATATGGGTATAAGATACCAGCAGAGCACTTCTAGTGTGGACACAGAGCTATGCTGGCAAAGCTACACTTTGTACTGATAGAGTAAAACAAAACCCCATTAAGGAAAACAATTTATATTGGTTTAAAAAACAAAACAAAACAGGTTTGCCCGTATAGTTGCATCTATACTAGAGGCTTTTGCTGACACAGCTATATCTGTCAGAGATCGCACCTCTTCACACCCATGACTGATATAGTTCTGCCAGCAGAAGTCTGTAATGTAGACCCGGCCTAAGAAAGATAATGTACTCAGTGATTCCAGTGGCAGTTTGCCTGACAAAAGAATGAATAAAATGGAGTAAGAGCCTCAGGATTTGGTTCAGTATTATTAAAAGGATTTTTGTTTTTTAAGAACATACTTCAGAGTCAGAGCAGGCGTTAGACTGGCTAGGACCCAGGGCAGAAATGGAGGAGTGGGCCCCCATCCCACCCCGCCCGAGGCCGAAGCCTGAGCTGCCTGCCGTCGCTGCTTACTCCCCCAAATGTTCCTCCAGACTACGCCCCAGTTTGAAAAGCTCTGCTTTAGTGTGATTTATTTCCACTTTTGGAGATTAAAATTACTATAATGCTCACTTTACATTTACCCCAGGGACTCTGTAGATATGATGTCAAGAATCAGAGAGGTAGCCATGTTAGTCTGGAATAGCAGAAGTGGCAAAGAGTCCTGTGGCACCTTAAAGACTAACTAAACTTAGTATTGAAGCATAAGCTTTCGTGGGCTAATACCCATTTCGTCGGATGCATGTAGATATGATGCAACTTAACTTTGTGGGGCTCCCTGGCAATCACCCTGCTTGTTACCCCTCCCTCCACCCCCCGCACCAGCCCTATTCAGAGTTATGCTAAATGTAGAACAGATTATTCCTGGCTCTATGTGGATTAGATTGATGACTGTTCTTATGCCTTATGATAAGTATGCCATAGCACTTGGCTTCATCAGAAGACCCGAAACTTCAAAATTTTGAGTGTTATTCCTTCTCTTTTGAACTCTTGTCCCTGTGGTCTGGGTTGTTTGGGAAGATCGAGTTCATGCAATACTAAAATAGGAAACATTTGTTACCATTAGTACGAAATTGATTAATTCTCTCATTGCAAAAATGCCAGGGATGACCTAACCTTGAATTTTTTTTGGTTTTGATTGAAATATGATATTTTTTTCCCTCTCCTCTCCAGGCATTTATTTCAAAAGTTTTCGTAACATCCATGTCTTACACACAGGGCTGGTGCAAAATTTGGGGGCGCCAAAATTTGGGGGCACCAAAAAGCAGTGCCCCGGTTCAGCAATACCCCGGTTGCAAACACCCGCCGAACAGTAATGGACCCCTTAAAGCTGCCCGCCAACAAAGACAGCCCCACCGCTATCCTCCCCCCGGGGAGAAGTACCACGCCGTCGCTCCAAAATAACGCAAGTACGCCTTGTTGTGTCTTCAATAAGCATTATTAGCATCACACACACACACACACAAATCCCACACAAGACATGGCCACACAAAAGTGCAATTGGTAAACAGGGGGGCATGGTTACATGGTAAGTGCACGGTATGGTGGGAACCAAAGGTCGGAAGCTGGGTGCAGGAACAAGCAGTTTGGCGCGGCCCTTCCCCGCGCGCCAGGAAAAATAGTCGCCCCCCTTCTCTCGAAAGCTCAGGTCACTGGTAGGGTGCGACCTCTGCCCCTTGTGAACAAAGCCGCGTGGGGCTGTTAGGTCTTCCCCGCGTGTCTTGGGGGGGGGGGAGGAAGAGGGATTAAGGCGCAAGCTGCCCCACACGCGAGGCGCCCGCATGCACCCACACGGCTGGTGCTAAAAATCGGCCCACGCTGCCTGCCAAATTTGAAATATTAATCCACAAGCCTTTAAAATATTTTAAATATTATCGTTCCTTACAATGCACATTCATTACATTTGGTTATTAATAATGCTGCAAAATATTGATTATGCAAAATAAAAACAATATCAACACTATCAAATTATTCATTTATTTTCTTTAAATATATAAACGAAATAGTAAAATAAATACATTTTCAAGCCAAACATATATTAATTCTAATAAACAATGCTGCATTATGCAATATTCATTTAAAAAGTTTATAATAGGCAATGCTCAGGGAAGGGGGGGGCACAAGGTAAAAATTTTGCCTAGAGTGCAAAATATCCTTACACCGACCCTGCTAACACCTTTTCTTTTCAATCAACAGCGCTCTTTACAGGCAGTTCTGTGAATGAAGCAGTTAACTATTAATCTAATTTAGGGCTTCCCAAACTTCATTGCACTGCTTCTGACAACAGAAATTACTACACGACCACAGGAGCACAGATTGAAGCCTGAGCCTGCCCAAGCCCCGCCATCCCAAGCCGGGGTGTGGGGGGAGAGAAGCAAAGGCGAAGCCTAAGGGCTTCAGTCCCAGGCAGGGGGCTTATAGGGTGACCAGATAGCAAGTGTGAAAAATCAGGACAGGAGGTGTGTGTGTGTGTGTGTGTGGGGGGGGGGGGTAATAGGAACCTATATAAGAAAAAGACCCAAGACTGTCCCTATAAAATCAGGACATCTGGTCACCCTAGGGGCTTGTAACCTGAGCCCCATGGCTTGAGATTTGGCCTCAGGCCCCTCAAGTATAAGCCAGCCCTAGTGATCCCATTAAAACCCCACTTGGGGTCCCAAACCATAGTTTGAGAACCTCTGTTTTCATCTACACACACACTCTCTCTCTCTCTCCCCCCCCCCAACCCCACCCCCGTTACAATTCAGGGGTGAAGCAGCTATGCAGATAAATTAGGTGGCTTATATATGTCAGCACACTTGCACAGCTCCTTTGCATTGTTAAAAATCTTTGGTAGCTGGTGTAAATACAGTTTGCTGCGGATACTTTCATGGACAATCTTTGCCTGGGATGCCCAGATTATTGCTTTCTACTACAAGATGCTATGCATATATAACCAATGTAATAGAAAACATTACATACTAGGTCATCTGGGAAATAGTACATGATCACATAATTAAAGACTGTATATAAGGCATACCTTCATGGGGATGGGTTTAAATTTGCACATGGAACCATGAACTTCAGCATTCCCTCACTTTTGGAAGCTTACAATGGTGAAAGCTTAATATCCCTGAGGTAACTTTTTCCTAATGGAATTTCCTAGGGGAGTCTTCCCTCTCCCCTCAAAAGAAGGGAGAAAGAAGAACTCCATCACCTGGGGCCACTCAACTTGACATCCCTGGCATGCCCTGTTCCCTGCAATGTGCATCTTCACCTAGTTCCGTAAAGCACCACTATGTTCACTATGCACCTAAATCATAGGATATCTTGGTCTCATTCAAGCCATACCTTAGCATCTAGGTTAGACATCTACATAGGTGCAAGGCATATACTACCAATGAACTTCAGTCCCAAGGATTTTCCTGCACTAAATCTGATTTTCAAACCATTATAACTCAGTCAAAACCAAAGCAATTTCCCCCAGAGCCTGGAAAGGGACATCTCCCTGCAATAGACTATTTCAGCTGTAATTTACCTCTTCTGCGCCAAACAAATTCTGTGCCCACTCTAGGGGATCAGTTGTACTCCTTTCCTAGGGTGTGCCTGAATTAACAAACTAATAAGAACATATCTAACTCCTGTCCCATCCTTCTTTGCTGGAGTGGCTGGTGCAAGTATTTGGATTGAAGTAGGGTGTGAATTTAATGGATAATCATTCCTGAATAATGCCATGTGGAGATGTTTTTGATTCTGCAAGGACGGCCTTGTTCCTATTTCCTACAAAGTGGATTAAACTAAATGGGAACAAAATATTCCTATTTCAGAATAAAAGTGTCTGCACATGGGATTATTTTTTTGGAGTAACTTTATTTGCAATGAAACATTTATGATCCTTCTCTGCACCCGATCTTAAATTCCTCTACCTAGAGAACCACTTCTACTTTCCCTGTCCATGTTCCTTACAGCCAGGTTGGAATTAACAAGCCACAGTTGAGTCAGTTAGGACCTACTAGGCCTCCCAGCAGAATTTCAATACCTGTTAGCAGAGTGGGGTCAGTAGAAAGACCCTTCCACTCTGGTATTACCTACAGCTGTTTTGGCATTGGAGCTAAGTAAATAAAAATACACAGCCCTTTTTTTTTTTTTTTTTAATAACAAGAAAAAGTTACTACTCCTGTCTCCATTTGTTCAAAGCTCCCAGAACATAACACCACACCAAGCAGAAACCACCCCTGGAGAATTTCAGCCCCACAGGTGAAAGTTTCAAGAAAACGGATGAACTGAAACTAGCAACCAAAATCAAAGAGGGGTGTGTGCGTCCCCCCCACCCATCTCGGACCCGGAGACCCACAGAGGAATTGAACCGGAGGTTGTTTTTCAAAGGGTTACAACCGGCATCCGCACCTGTGAAACTCAACCACCTCGCGAGAAGCAAGCAAGGCGCCTCGCTTGTGAACACTAACCTGAGCCCACCACCGACTCCGGCTAGTCTCAAATCCTACGTGCAGGGTGAAGGCACAGCCCAGCCGTCTCCTGCCGGGCTGAATGATACAATGACTGATAGGCTCTGGTTAGGGTTAGGCAGAGATTCTGGGGGGGGGGGAGAAATTGCGTGCTAAGAACACGGGGCAGGACCGCTGGCTGGGTTTCCCCCGGGGCACGCGGCTCGCCGGGTTAGCATCGCGTGCGACTTTTGAAGCGCCCCGAGGCCTGGCGTGCACGATCTGAGTCAATTCTCGCCCAGTGCGGGAGAAGGGGTGAAATCTGAGCCGAAAGGGAGAGGCGCTGACTGATCTCGGTCCCCGCGCCTTTGCACGCGAGGGGTTTGTGCTCCGGGGAGAAGCCAGGGAGAGTCTCTCCCCGTTTCAGTTCCGATTCCTGACCCTGCCGGGGGGCTACGCCGGAGCGGCTGGGAAGTGAGAGCGGAAAGGCCGAGAGAGAGAAATGCGGGTAGAAAAGGCGCTAGCCGCTGCGGAGAGAGGGCGAGGGAGCTGAAGGCAAAGCGGGGCGGGGGAGACCCGAAGAAAACGGAAACGCAACGGGCCGGCAACAAAAAAGAGAGAGCGAGAGTTAAAAGCTGCGAGACAAGGATCAGAGCGAGGGGGCGGTTTGATCTCTATCTTTGAAGTAAATCTAAACACCTGCAGCATTTCCCTTCGCAACAGCCGGCCCGCGAGCGGGGGACAACTCCCGCGGGGTCGGGGTTGGGGGGCAGCGAAGGGCGCTGCGGAAACCCAGTGGGAGCTGACGGCCGCATCTCAGCGCGGCGGATGGAGAGGACAGGGGCGCTGGGACATTTTGTACAGTGGGTGGGTGGGTGGGTGGGGGCTGAAAGCCGGAGGTCCCCACCCCAAACTTTTTACCACCACCCCCTCACCTGGGGCCAGGAGCGGGGCGCAGATGTCCCCTAGCAATGTGTCTGCAGGGCACCAACAGCTACAGCTAGCTGAATAATAAAACCAGATGCATGCCTTGGTTCTGGAGAGAGCTGCTCCACGTTTTTCATATGAAAAGCTTTGCTTACAACGGGCCCCCCCCCCCCCCAAATATTTTGGCTTTTTCTGTGATTGTTTTGATAAACGTTTTAAACTAAAAATGGTCTTTGAAATCATGACAGAACATTTTCATTTACCAAAAAACTGGGTTTTCAGTAAGTGAAAACTTTTGATAGCGAAGTTAACACAAAGGTTGATAATATTTTCTATTTAAAATGTCACCAAAACCTCAGACAAACCTGTCTGCTCCCAACACCATGAACCCCAAATAACTTCAAAATGTTGCAATTTTCCACAACAGTGTTTTTCCATTCTTGGGACATCTCTCTCTCTCTCTCTCTCTCTCTCTCTCTCTCTCTCTCTCTTTGCAAATAAATTTTCAATCTGCTACTATTCACAGTATGTCAGTCATTGTCTGTGAACATGTATAACTATAAATTAGTCACAAAAATGCTCAGCAACCCCAATTCATGGAGCCTAGAACTTGACTGACTGAAATGAATAAATCTTCACCCTCCCCAAGATTTCAGTCACACAATCACAGTCAACCCTGTGAACAAGCACATACCATCAATAGTCCAAATTCAACAGCTCATGAACAGTTTACAGACAAATTATTCTGAAAATTACTCATTATTTTGGGTGGATACTTTGAAATAAGAGGTGTATTTGCAGAAATCAGGAACAATTAATTCATCCAACCCACCCTTCCCTTTCTCCCATGCAACGCTGTTGATTTTTTAGTTTCATGAATAGTGTTTAACTAGCTCTATCCCAAACTTTCCCAAAGCTGGTAAATGAAAGGGAATAATGCTTTGTCTTTACAGCCCTTTCTATCCAAATATCTCAAAGAACTTCATGAACTTTAATGGAAATTAGTAGTTGAGTCAGGAGAGTGTTTTCATCTCCATTTTACAGACAGAAATTGAGTCACAAAGACGTCAAGTGACTTGCTCAGAGTTGTGTGATGAATCGGTAGAAATAAAATATAGTTTGATGTTTTTACGAACAGACCAGGAGTTACTGTTTCAGCTTGGGAGCAGATTTTTCTCCTTCCCCTGTCCCTGACTGACTGCTCTCTCAGCCATCTCTCCAGCTTTATAACTATAATCAAGAGATGATTTGAGAAAGTGGGGCTGACCAGAAGCATGAAGGCAAGAGGCATCCACAGCCTTACTTCTTGCAGGCTATTTAAGATTAGCCGGCTAATGGGGCTGCAAACCATTGCTTCCCCCCCCCCCCCACACACACACACTGTGCACACAAATGGAAGAATGACCAGGCAACTGAAATGCAAACACAAAGATCTTTGCGCTTATTCAGATTTACCTATATACTAGAATTGGTTAAATAGCAGCAATAGCTGATGAACATTTACTCACAGTGGGCAGGTCTATACTATCGCTTATGTTGATATAACTTATGTCATTCAGGGGTGTGAAAAAGCCACCCTGCCTTAGCAATGCAAGTTAAGCATTGTCTACTCTGGTGCTATGTCTGTGAGAGATGCTCTCCCACCAACATAGCTACTACTGGTCATTGTGGGTGGTTTAATAGAGTGGCTACATGGAAGACCTTACGTCAGTGCAGCTGCAGTGGTACAGCTGTGCTGCTGTAAGGTCTCTAGTGCAGATATGGCACAGCTGTAAGATGTGTGTGTGTGGGGGGGGGGGGCTTGTACTTGAGAGGAATTGGAGAGCTGCCACGAAGGATGTTTGTGAACATCAAAAACTTCACAATGTTAGCACAGATTATTCACCTGAAAATTCATACTGGATGCATGTGATTTGCCTGCTTCAGTCATCCAGCATTTCTTCACACAGCGCACAGTCAATCTGTGGAACTCTTTGCCAGAGGATGTTGTGAAGGCTCGGACTATAACAATGTTAAAAAAAGAACTAGATAAGTTCATGGAGGATAGGTCCATCAGTGGCTATTAGCAGGATGGGCAGGTATGGTATCCCTAGCCTCTGTTTGCCAGAAGCTGGGAATCGGCAAAAGGGCATGGATCACTTGATGGTTACCTGTTCTGTTCATTCCCTCTGGGGCACCTGGCATTGGCCTCTGTTGGAAGACAGGACACTGGGCTAGATGGACCTTTGGTCTGACCCAGTATAGCTGTTCTTATCTAGTGAAAGAGAGGAAAAATACTATATTGTATAGGTATCTTAAATCTCATAACACAACAAATAGTGTCAAGCTGAAATGGAGAGGTCATGAATACCTTTTAGTCCGCAAACTGTTTGTCCACCCATTTGGCAAATATGTAAAAATATATTCAGAAGAAATCAGGATTCATTCCTGAACAATTTGCTGAACAAAACAAGATACATATTTGAAACATAGTTCAGCCAGCATTGCTGGGCACCATGCTCTATTGGTGGATCCCGGCTCTTTCCTGCAGACCCTGGATCCTAGCCCTAGAAGAAAGAGCTACTTCCTCTTTTATGCAGGACAACAGATAAGCACAACCCAGAGAAAAATCCCTTGGTCCTTTAAAAACCTAATGGGCCAGGAATGGTTTTAGACTACTGAATAAAAACTAGTGAAAGCGGAGCGAGAGAGGAGGACAAAAAACAGGGTGAGATATCACACACACGTAGGGTGTTTTCAGAATGAAAGTAGCTGAAGTTTCTGACTTTTTCATGTGGTAAGCTCCAACAGAAACCAAACCCTGTTCCATCTTCCCGTAGGTACCAACATATTTTCAGATATGTACGTGTTTGCGCACATGTCTGCTTGACCACAAGCCTCAATCTAAATGACAGCCACAAAGAAATCCACAAAGGTCCTCAAAAGAGCAGCAGTGAAATCAGAACTAAGGCAGCAAAGTGAACAAGGCAGTTTATGGCTGTGCTGTAGAGGGAACAGATCCAGTGGTACTGTTTAGGGATCTGCAAATTTGGTTCCAAGCTGCGGTCCATAGCCTTAATCAGCCTGCTGTAATCTGGGGAAGGTGGGGTGAGTTTTATTACCCCAGACAAATGATCAGCTGAATAAGGGGCTAGTTTGGGTAGCTTGTCCTTTTGGTACTTCAGAAATTACAGTTCTGAAGGGCCTGGGGGTGTTATTTCCCCAGTGGGCACCCGCCATACCCTCTACAACCCTCCAAGTTGCTCTGTGAGAACAAAGCCACTGGAGGGAGATTTTGTGACAGGCGACTGAGGAAGGGTTGGAAGTATCAGACACTGTTTCAGGCAAGCCCCCTGGCCTGTGGTGCCTAAACACAACATTGAGAAAGGGAAGAAGAAGAAAAGGATCACAGACTTTCAGGCTCCTGGATACACAGAGGAATATCATTCGGTTAGAGCTTACTTACTTACTTATGCCCGTCACCCCAGTCGGGCAGAGCGGGACAGTTTATTTTTTTTATTTTTACTTTTTTTAATACTTCCAAGGTGATAGAGATACCATAGAATAGATCAAGGGTGTCAAACTCGTTCTGTTGAGAGGGCCAAATACCATTATTAATTATCGTCTATGAGCCAGGCTACAAGTTTTAGGACTACAGAGTAGTAACTCCTCACTTAAAGTTGTCCCAGTTAATGTTGTTTTGTTGCTGATCAATTAGGGAACATGCTTGTTTAAAGTTGTGCAATGCTCCCTTATAAAGTCGTTTGGCAGCAGCCTGCTTTGTCCACTGCTTGCAGGAAGACTAGATGATCTCCTGAGGTCCCTTCCAACTCTGAGATTCTATGATTCTAAGAGCATCCCATTGCAGCTAGTTGGTGAAAGCTTGGAACCAGGGTGGACGAGCAGCCCCTCTATCAGTAGGGTGCCCAAACAGCAAGCGTGAAAAGTCGGGACAGGGGGTGGGGGGTAATAGGAGCCAATATAAGAAAAAGACCCCAAAATCGGGACTGTCCCTATAAAATCGGGACATCTGGTCACCCTATCTATCAGCTCCCCGATCTCTTAAGCTCCTCTAAGTTCACTGTGCGGCAGCCACCCAGTAGGCTATCAGTTGCTGTCCCTCCTCGCACTGCCATGTGTTACTCCTGCCCTCTGCCTTGTAGCTGTCCCTGGGAGCCTCCTTCTTGCTGTACAAGGGGGGGGGAAGAGGGTTGCTAATGTCAGGGTGTGCCCCTCCCCCCACTCCTTTACTCCATCTCCACAGAGTGGGGGGTGGGGGTGGAAGACATACAAGGCTCAGGACAGAGGAAGCTTGCTGGCACCAGCTGCTGTCTCAACTTGCTGATTTACTTAAAAAGGCAATGTACTTAGAGTAGGGTCAGCAAACTTAAAGGGGCAAGGTGCATCTCTCACACACCTGGTGTGTCTCTGTCTCTCTCTCTGCCATGCTGTCTCCCTTCCCTCCATTCATGCTGCCTTATAGAGTGCGAGGGTACATTAGCAACAATGGGTTAAACCTTGAGGGCTGAGCCAAAATCTAGTTCATCATTTAGCAGTAAGACATTGCCTGGAAAATATCCCACCCTCTAACTTCACCACCTCAACCAAGCTTGACAATCATCATTGCTGTGTAAAGCATTAAATTTGTTATATCTATCTATCTATCTATCTCTCTCTATATATATACACACACACACACACACAGTATAAGCTTTAAACATATATATACACACACATTATTATATTATATACTAGCGAAAATACCTGGCGTTGCTCGGGTCCGTCGGAGGTGGGAAGGGGGCAGAGAGCTGAGCGAGTGCGGGGTCCATTGGAGGGGGGAGGGGGCAGAGAGCAAACCTAACACCCCCACCTCACCCCCCCGACCAAACCCGACACCCCCACCTCACTTACCCCTCGACCAACCCCGACTCACATTTTCACCCCCCCACCCAAACCCAACACCCCGTCACCCCCCTACCAACACTCCCTGACCAACACCCACACCTCACCCCCCGTAGACCAAACCTGACACATCCACCTCACTTTCCCCCACAACCAAACCCGACACCTCTACCTACCACCACAAACAAACCCGACACCCACACCTCACTTACCCCTCGACCAACCCCAACCCCCCTCCTCACCTCCCCAAACAAACCCAACACCCCCACCTTACCTCCCCACCAAACCCAACACCCCCCGACCAAACCCGACACCCCCACCTCACCCCCCGACCAAACCCGACACCCCCACCTCACCCCCCGACCAAACCCGACACCCCCTGACCAACCCCAACACCCACCCCGACGCCCCCACCTCACCCCCCGACCAAACCCGACACCCCCTGACCAACCCCAACACCCACACCTCACCCCTAACCCACCCCGACACCTTCCCACCCCCTCAGACCAAACCCAACACCCCCAGCTCACTTACCCCCGACCAAACCCGAGACCCCCACCTCACCCCCTGACCAAACCCGACACCCCCACCTCACCCCCCGACCAAACCCGACACCCCCACCTCACCCCCCGACCAAACCCGACACCCCCTGACCAACCCCAACACCCACACCTCACCCCTCACCCACCCCGACACCTTCCCACCCCCTCAGACCAAACCCAACACCCCCAGCTCACTTACCCCCAACCAAACCCGACACCCCTACCTCACCCTCCAACCAAACCCGACACCCCCACCTCACCCCCCAACCAAACCCAACACCCCTACCTCACTTACCCTCTGACCAAACCCAACTCGGGTCCGTCAGAGGTGGGGAGGGGGCAGAGAGCTGAGTGAGTGCGGGGTCCGTTGGAGGGGGGAGGGGGTAGAGAGCTGAGCGAGTGCGGGGTCCGTTGGAGGGTGGAGGGGGCAGAGAGCTGAGCGACTGCAGGGTCCGTTGGAGGGGGGTATTAGGTCACAGAGAACAGCAGCTGCCCAGCTGATGTGATTGGCCTTTAAATAATTTCACCCCTGGGGGGCTTCAGAGGTGAGATTTGAAAAATTTTCGATTCTTACCCTGATTAGGACCCTAAGACCTATAACTGTGCCAAATTTCAAGTCTCTAGCTCAAACGTTGTGGAAGGAGTAAGTGTGCATACATACACGCATACACCATTTGACTTTTATATAGATAGATAGATATACATATAGGGGGAAATTAGATTCACTTAACATCGTTTTGCTTAAAGTAATAGTTATGTTCCTGAAAAATGCAACATTAAGCAAGGAGTTACTCTACTACCATTGATACACAGCAATTCTCACACTGACATCAATGGGAGGTTTGCACATATATCAAGGGTAGAATATGGCCTTTGTCAGGGAGCTAAACTTGCTTGCTGTCATTTGTTCATTGTCACTGTTACCATCACTCAAAAGGGAAACCGCTCAACTTGTATTCTCTTTCTCCATTCTCTTTTCTGTTTCCCCCCTTTCCATCTTTGCATCTCCTTTTTTTCCCCCCTTCTCACTCCATTCCATGTAGCAACTCCCAATTCCCCCTCCCCATGAGCTTCTATTCCCTTTCCCATTCCATCTGCTAAAATGATCAACAACGACATACTTCATGCTGACATTAAAGTGACACTGAGCTTTACATTTAACACCCGCAATGAAGTGAATTCCCCGGTCACCATTAACACATCCCAGAATAAGTGCTGCAAATGGACTTGGGAAGACATTATTGCATTGATTTACACTTGCTTCATATTTGGAAGGTTAACGTCTCATTTTTAATAAAAGCTTTTTATCTGTCTTAGTAAGGCGTTCCTAACCGGTAGGCCATCCTGCCGGCCGGCCGGAATGATAAAAGAGAATTAAGAACCAGACTACCTGTGTTCTAGTCCAATTTCTGCTACAAAGTGCCTTGGACAAGTCACTTACCCATTACGACCTCAGTTTACCGACCTGTAAATTGGAGATACGCTTCCCCATCCACATGGGGACATGTAGTGAGGCTGAGATAAATGTTTTCAAAGTGATTTAGTATTTGTAGATAGAAGGTGCTTTAGTGTGCTAAACTGTAGTATTTATCCATTGATGTCTGTGTGAGTAGTTTCTGGTGCTGGAGCCTATTTGACAGTGTTTGAAGCATCTATAGGACTGTCTTTGGACTGTTAGATCTGGCATGCTACCAAGTGCCCCCAAAAGACTACATCACAGGTCGTGAGGCTCCCTACGAGGAAGATGGTGAGGGGAAGTGTCTGACTTTGGTTACACTTATCAGTGATACTAAGCATCATGCAGACAACAGTTGAACCTTATCACTTCCCTTAAATCATATTAGCTCTCACAGCAGCAGAAAAAGATGTTATAAAACCACCATCCACTTAAACATCTAATGCAAAGAAGGAAACTGAACTATAAACACATCCAAAACTTTATTGGGGTGGAAGGTAAAGTGGCCAAATTGTTGAAGGAAAAATTGGCTTTCAAGATTCAACTACAGAATCTGTCTTCCTACTATGCCCTTTCCCACAGTCCGCAGCTACTTTGATATTGCACTTTTTCCCCCAGAGGGAGGCAGGTTCTCTGTTCTTTTAAGGTGCTATTCTCACTCCTTCTGGTGACATTATCAGGGACAACAATTCTATGGTAGTAGTTGACCTCAGTCCATGAGGAGAGGGAATGCTGCACATTCTAATTACTTATGTCAGGCGGCCTTGTGACTTGTCTCAATTCTACCGCTGGGCTGGGGCTTCCTCTTTCTTCTTCCACAGACCTGTTAATTTTTCCATCAGCTGTTCTGCCAGCACACTGATTTTAGAGGTCTCCTTTATCAGGAAGTTCCTGTAGGAGACAGTAACACATCAGTAAGGTACATGTCTGGGTGGAGTACCCTCTGTTTCTATTTTCATAGGCTGTCACACTCTCATATTTGCCTGCGGGACAAATTAGTCCTGGCAATTAGTCCATTAATATGGCTGTGGGACTCGAACTGCCTTCTAGGGATTCAACTCAGGAGGCAAGATAGGTGTGTGAATAGCAAGAAGTCTGCACACTTCTTGTTTTTGCCCACCATCATCCATTACTTGGGGAATAGATATTTACTATCTGAACCACTCCTGCTTTCCTTGAAAAAGGTCAATTTTTCATTTGAAAACTGCAAAATTCTGACCGACCCCTTCCTCCCCCCCCAATTTTTCTCATTTTGACAAAAAGTCAAAATTTTCCAGGGGGAAGGAGAGATAACATGTTCTAATGATAAGGTTAGTTCTAGAGTCACTCTTCGAACAGAGATTTTCAGATTCCCATTCTCCTGCTTTAAGCACTTGATTACATTTCTTGGTTTACATAGTAAGGACAGACCACAGATACAAATGGCTAGAAGCAGGGCCGGCGACAGGGGGGTACTACGGGTAGAGCTGTACCGGGCCCCGGACTTAAGGGGGGCCCCCTTAAGTCCGGGGCCCGGTACACAGCTGTACCCGTAGTCGTCCCACCTGGGCACCGCATCTCCCTAGCTGCTCTTTCCCGGGCTGTGTCCAGGTGTCAGTGCCCGGCTGCCTCCTGAGCCCTTCAGCCGGCGGCTTGTCCCGCGCCCCAGGAGCCGCCCCGAGGCACCCCCGGCTGCAGCGCTTCCCCCGCCCACCTGCAGCAAGAGCCGGGCCAGCACTTGGCGGGGCGGGGGGGCACCACAGGATGCTGGCTCCATCGCCTCCCCCGCCCCGGCAGCTGCAGAGGACTGGCCGGGCGCGCCGCTCCGCGGGGGCAGGGGCCAGCGAGCGGGGCTGGGGAGAGCCGGGTGCGCGCAACCCGGCCGGTGCCGGCCGAGGGGCCAGCGGGGAACCAATGGGGGTGGGGAGGGGAGGAGATTAGGCTGGGGGGGGCAGCTGGGGGGGTCCCCAACGATCAGAGTAGGGGGCCCCAAAATTTCTGTCACCGGCCCTGGCTAGAAGTTCTCATTTATTTTAATTATACATTTGACAATCATTCAAAAAACCACAAAACATACAAACATCAGTTACCATCTGGCTTTTCACTGTATAGCTGGCATAGTGGAATGACGTAGAAAAATAGTATAAGGCACATTGTAGAGATTAAACAAGATGCAGAACTACAAAAGGGCTTGTCTTCACTGCAGCATTAGCTCAAGATAATTTGAATGCTGCCCCTAACTTGACTCCTATGCACATGCAAAAATCTCTAGCCTGATTTACACTCTGGGATTTCCTTTCAGCATCACAGTTCTCAGACCCTTTTACACAGACAGTACCAGGTCATCTGCATCCAGACCTATCCAATGAAGCTGGTCAATCAACAAACGTATGTATGCAATGGGGCAGGGGAAGAGGGAGAAAGAAGAGAAATATGCTTTGGTATATGGGTTTCGTAATGTTTACTCTATGATGGGTGGTTCTTTTTGTTGTCCCAAAGATCTCTCTGTATGGAAGAGTAGTTAGTCCTCCCCATTCCCTCACAAGCCACCCCAGGAATAGAGGAAACCTTTTCATACCTGGTCTCAAGGATTACTGGAATCTGAACAGCTTCCGCCAAGAACTGACCAGCTTTCGGGGACACTTGGTTCACACATTCGTACATGTAAAATGCAATTGAATCAGGTATGATCAGCCAGTCACGACGGACATGTCTCTTTGAGACTGCTTTAGCACCCACTTCTGGGGAGGAGGAAGAGAATATCAACCATCCTTAATGACCATTTTCCAGGATAGCATTGTGCTCTCCCAAGAGCTGCAGTGGGAAGAGACCTGCTGGAAGACTGTTGTAGGATTCAGACTCTCCCCGGTTTCAAAGGCCAGGGTTCAAGTGTAGGAGCCACACACTAGAACACTGGCTCTAGGCTACAAACCTTCAGTCTCTAAATGTAGCAGAAACGGAAGCAGCACAGCCAGCGTTCACATACCTGTGCAGGCAGTGGGACTTAGACAGTAGAACACAGTGCTCAGATACTCCCCACTAAGCCAGTAATGGGCTTCACACTCCCAGTCACAATGGGAATTCATGCACTCTACCCTCTACTACCAGGCGTTGACCCTAGTTCATGGCTGGGATAGACTTGTGCAGAGCAGGTTAAGTGAATATCCCCACCAGCCTGAAGGGTTTTAAGACTTACCAGAGAGACCGGTGCTGAGGAGCAGAATCAGAGCCACCGCCAAAGTTCTGGACTGAAGCATGGTTTGTAGCACAAGCTCACAGAAACCAGCCAGAGGCACAATTCATCACTTTGATACTGAATAGAGAAGAACAGTATACCCTCCGTTAACAACAGGCAACAACTCCGAGAGACAGCAAGATTATTCTTGCTTTATATCCGTTACCTCTTTAAAAGATGAGGACATTCAGTGCAAAAAGCTAAAGTTATTTCATCTATGTAGTATCATGAATATGCATAAGTAAGAACATCCAAGCATACATTAGATATATTAAAGAAAAAATGTGTTATCCTATATAAAAGAGTTAAATTTATCTGCTTCAGGGTAAAGCCAACCACTAACCTACCACAGGGGTCTGAAGGACACTTCCTCCTAGGGCAGGTTGTTTCTTAAATTGTACACTATATTCTTGCCCCTTCTAAAACATCTGGTACTGGCTACTGTTGGCCATAGGATACTGAACCAGATGGCCTGAACTGTTCTATTGTTTGTATTGCTATGGTTGAGAAATGACCTGCCTGAGAATCCAAAAGAGTTTCTCTTCCCATGTTCATGTTGAGGATGATTAAGAGCAAACACACTCTTTATGCAGTTAACACTCTAAGCACAAATCCTGTTTTTTTCTCTTCCAAGCTTTTTTCTCTGGGCATTATTTTCTGCTTAGTCAATTGAAAAGCTAATATGAGGCCAAGCCACGGGAGTAAAATTAAATAAGCTTTTAAAACACAGTGGATTTCAAAGAGCACATGCTGGAAGATAGAAGCATGTTAACTTTTGAGTTATTTGAATTAAGTTACAACACCTCTAGTCAAATCGAATCATTTCAGTGCTAGGACTTCCCATGGCAGGGAAGGCTGCTGGGCTGCCAAGTCCGAGGGTTTTGCTAACCTAATACCAGGTGGCTACCAGGGGATTCTCACCGTTAGCCTGCATACCTTATGCTGCTTCTCTCCACAGCACCTTCCTAGTCCACATTAGAAGCTCTGCTGCCGACGGCAACCAGACAGCTGCTGGTTACTAGCTATCACTCTGACAGCTTCCTCTGTTAGTCCTGGAGCCACATTTGCCCCCATGGACCTGAGATATAATATGCATCCATGTGGTCACAAAGGGGTAGGGAATCTCTCCTCTTTAAAGCCTGGAGCTCCGCTGGTGGAAGCTGCTTGGGAAATGCCCTGAATCCTCATCTCTTCCTGCGTTGGCCCTACCCAGCTTTTGGAAATGTACTAGCAGACTCCAGGCCCCTAATGGGATCAGGGATTGCAGATAGTTTTTGCCAATGCACCCCCATTCCAGGGAGCATTACTGTCTTGGGGTGGTGGGCTACCAGCCTGGGTGAATCCAGCCCTTGGTCCGTAAGAAGAAATTAGGTATGAAGAGCCTCCCTGCTCTACTCCCTCCTGTACATTCCATAGAGACACCGATCAGTTACAAGGTGGAAACAGCAGGTGGAATGTTGCTCTTACCTCGGTCTCTCTCACTAGCAGAGGCGGGGTAGAAGTGTGCCTGAAACACAAGCACTTACACAAAGTTAATATCGAGATAGCAAGCGGGTCAGAGGTCATGCTTGGCTCCACATTGGCTCTTTCACAACAAGGGTTAGACGAATGGGAGGGGCAGGAGGTACAGAGTCCCAAGTCCTGCTCGGAATAGGATTTGGTAATTGAGGGTTAGTCCAGCTGAGACTATATTCTGAACCTTTAGCTAGTGTTTGCTTCATACGCTACCCCTCATTCCCACTAAGCACTTATGTAAAACAGCAGCTATATTTGCCTCTTCTTACACTATGCATTTTGTACTTCAAATGACAATAAGTCAGTCATTGAGTAGATGCTTCTCCTGCATATGGAAAAATCAAAGAGGGTTCATTTTCAAACAAGACACAATAAGCACATCATAGTACTATTTACCTCTGTCACTTATGAGCTCAAAGCAGTTTACAACAGAGGATATGTATCATTATCTCATTTGACAGACTGTGAGGGAAACAGACAGAAGGATTTGTAAGGTGCTTGATTAAGGTCCTGTAATTTGAGCTGAGCTGGTCATAAAAGTCTGTCAAAATTATTTCTTGATGGAAATTGCATTTACATAAGAACATGCCCACACTGGGTTAGACTGAAGGTCCATCCAGCCCACTGTCCTACTGATAGTGGCCAATGCCAGGTGCCCCGGAGTGTGAACCCAACAGGTAATGATCAAGTGATCTCTCTCCTGCCATCCATCACCACCCTCTGACAAACAGAGGCTAGGGACACCATTCCATACCCATCCTGGCTAATAGCCATTAATTATCTAGTTCTCTTTTAAAACCTCTTATTAGGCTGACCATATTTCCTTGAGACAAAAACGGGACATTGGAATAGCAAAAACGGGACGGGGTTATGTAATATTCTGTATTCATGAAAAAGTAAGACGATAAAAGAAGTTTTATTACATGAACATACAGTAGACTCTCGATTATCCGGGATGATCGGGAAAACCTTAATCCCAGTTAATAAAATCCCGGATAATCAAGCGTCTACTGGGGGGTGTGGGTGGGGGGTTCGCTGCCGCCCTAGGGTGCGGGGGGGGGAGGGGAGAAGGTGGTGGTCCCACCACCTGCTCCAGTCAGCTCCCGCTGCCAGCCTGGGTGTAGGGAACCCAGGCTGGCAGCGGGAGCTCAGACCCCGGCTAGCAGGAGCCTGCGGGGAAACTCTAAAGCGGCAGCCAGCTGAGCGCTCAACCTGCCGCCGCTTTGGGGTTTTCCCCCCGGGCTCCTGCCAGCCGGGGTCTCAGCTCAGCTCAAAACGGGACGTATGGTCAGCCTACTCTACACGCACATCCCAGCCCATAGCACAGAGGTGACAGGACTTTAACTCCCTACAGCTCCCAAACCTCACATACTGGGGGTGGACTCCCTGCATATCCCCCCATCTAGTAACAAGTTGGAGAGAGCTCCCTGTACCACTCCCCTCAACCCAGAGAGAACTGTACGCACCCTCCAACCCACAGACAACGGGGGGTGGGAGCTCCCTGCATCCACTCAAACATCCACCCTCCAACCCACAGACAAGTGGGGTGGGAGCTCCCTGCATCACCACCACCCCACACACACTCCTCGACCCACAGACAACTGGGATTGGGGTCTCCTTGCACTGCACACAAGCCGCGGGCACTGGTGTCCCTGAAGACACCCCCCCAACCCCCCCACCGGCAGCTGGGAAGGGCTCCCTGCAACACATACAGCCCTGGGGGATTCCAGCGCCCCGCACCCCCAAACAGCGATACCCGGGTGCTGGGCTCCCGTGCCCCCTTGCTGCCCAGCTCCCCCTTGCCGAGCGGTTATTCAGCTGCCCGGCCTCAGCCCCACTCACCTGCCGGCGTCCCAGCCCCAGCCTGCCTCACTCACACACTGAACCCAGCAGCCCCGCGCTGCCGATGCAACAACATGGCTGATGGGAGAGTCCATGCCACGTCAAGGGGCAGAGAGCGCAGCGCGGCTGGGGGCTGGGCCTGCGCCTGCCCCGCCATGGGGTCTCCGCGGGGAGGAGATCCGGCAGCCCCGCCCATGGCTCCCCCTGCCGATCCTCTCCCGCGCTGCAGGCAGAGTGTCCCGGGATAGCTGGGGCAGGATTGACTCTTAGAACTGACTTGGGCGAGCTGGACCTCAGGGGAGCCCCAAGGCAGCCAGCGAACCACCCTGCCGCGGGTGCTGCCGCCTAGCACAGGGCTTCTGCTCCGGGGTTTTGCCACAACCGGGCATGACTCGGGCTGCGGGAGGGGGTGGGAGGAGGCGGGACCCGGCCGTGGGTCCCTGCAAAAAGCAAAAACGGGACTGTGGCAGGGTGGGCCTGACCCAGCCTGCCGCCCCTTTAAGAGGGAGAAAAACCCTCTGCAAACCTCCATTGCAGAAAGCCTAATCAGCCACCTGGGCTGCAGAAGGCTCAGGCTGGATGAGCTGCACCTGGCAGCCTCCTCAGGGGGATATAAGCCTGTCAGGGAGGAAGCCCAGTGTGGTGGTGGTGGTGGTATGGTAGTGTGGAGTGAGAGAAAGAGCTGTAAGCTGAAGAGCTGAACTATAAAGCTGTGTATATTGGTGGTGGGGCCTTGCACTGTGAAATAAAGAGCACTGTTGGAGCCAAAGAAGAGTTTCCTGCCTGTGTTTGAAGAGGGGTGAGAAGATCTGTCACAGGGACAAATTTGATATTTATGTTAAAAAGACGGGACAGTCCAAAAATATGTAAAAAACGGGACTGTCCCGTTCAAAACGGGACGTATGGTCAGCCTACTTATAGTGAAACATTGAAAAAGCTCAATCTGTTTAGTATGTACAAAAGAAGAATGAGAGATGAGTTGCTTGACTTCATGGAGAGAAAATGTTAAGTATGAAAGGGCTCTTTTATCTAGCAGAGAAAGGTATGACAAGACCCCATGGATGGAAGCAGAAATCAGAAAAAGTCTAATTAGAATGACCTAGATTTGTAAGAGGGTGATTCATTATGGGAACAAACTACCAAGAGAATTGATGGCTTCTCCATCTCTTGATATCTTCTAATAAAGACTAGATGCCTTTCTGAAACATGTCTGAGTAAAAGAAAAACCCAGCTCTTCTGACATACAGGAGGCCTTAGTGTACGCAGGGGATCAGATTAAAAGCTCCAATGGTTCCTTCTGGCCATAAAGTCTACGAATTTATGAAAACCTGATTGCGGCCTAGGGAGGAGCCTCTGATGTTCTACTGTGTAGTCGGCTTGATCCTCACAATGAAGAGTCATTGAGTGGGGTGATCCAGGGGAAGCAGCTGAAACATCCAATGTGGCTGGATAAGGGCAGGACATCAGCACTGCAGGGAAGAGATGGGTGTGGTAGTGACATCACAAGGGCCTTTGGCAGGACCTCAGCTTATTGGACAAAGGTGGTGGTGAGGTGATGATCTCACAGAGAGATCTTGACATCAGCCAGGCAGGACAGGGGTGCAGGACAGAGGCAACCTCAGAGATCCCTGCGGCTTTGCTTCAGCACGTCTCCTTTTCCAGGTCTCTTCTTGAGGACTGAGAGAGAATTCACTGTCACGTACGTGAGCGCAAGGAGGAACCTCTTCGGAGTTTTCTCCTTTTCTTTGACTAATTTTGCTAGAAAACAGACATCCCTGTTGGAGTTGGGCCAAATTGATGATCAAGTGAGCCCCACCTGAGAGGAAACAAGGGAAAACACAAGCAAAAGTACAGAAGCAGACCTAGCTGTTCAATATGGGGCCTTGGGCCAAAGCCTGGGGTCCAGGGTAGAACAGTTCTCCCACCATCTCTAAGGAAGGGGACATACAAGACCATAGAAAGGGCTACCAAGCCTAACATGGGTGGGCCGCGCTGAAATGAGACTGAGGAAGCGCCCCCCATGAGGGTGGAAGGCCTTGTTTCTGTTAAAGACTTTTTTGGACTTTGGAAGGAGTGCGACCCAGGAAGGAGTGGACTAAAGGACAATCAACCCAGCCAACAAACTCCCAGAGTGACTATCAGAGGGGTTGCTGGCCCAGCTAGAAAGCTATGACACCAGGCCACCCCAAGACCTAGTGTGAGTGAACTCGGGTACAAACCTGTTTCCATTATGGAAACAGCCTGGTATTGGAGAGTGGGTGGAGAGACCAGGGAGATGGGAGGGGTTGCCAAGGCTGGGGTAGGGAGGAAGCTGTGGGGCTGGGAGGAGATTAGAGACCTGGCCCAGTTTGTGGGAGGGATCCTGCTGGCTGTGTCTGGAGCACTGTGTAGCCTCTTCTATGAGAAGTCCCCATGGGTCAGTGAGGCCTGAATAGGACTCATAAAACGTCCGCCCTCCCCCACCCCACGCCGCCGCTGGCGCGCTTGGCCCCCGGCTGCGGCTCCAGACAGCCCCGCTCCGCCGTCGGCTTCAGCCCGCTGCCCGCTGCCGGCCGGATGTTTTATGAGTTATAATCACATAACTGAATTTATGTGATTATGTCTCATAAAACCCGGCCGGCAGTCGTCCGTTCCCCCCCCCCCCCCCCCCGCCGGCGCACTCGGTCCCCGGCTGTGGCTCCGGACAGCTCCGCTCCGCAGTCGGCTTCAGCCCGCCGCCCGCTGCCTCCTCTTCTCACTATTCCTCCTTCTTCCCTCCTTCTCTCCATCCCTCCCTTCTCTCCATCCCCCTTCTCCATCCCTCCCTTCCTCCCTGCTCTCTCCCTCCATCCGCTGCCTCCTCTCCCTACCTAAGGACTAGTATCAGATGTCAAAATCTCCGATGAGTGCAGTTTGCTCATCGGAGATTTTGACATCTGATACTTGTCCTTAGATAGCAAGATTCTTCACCTGAGCTCTTGCGAGTCCTGCAAAGAAAGAACCTCCCCCTAGAAAGCAGCTTGGAAAGAGCTTGTCCCCAAAAACGGGACAAAATTGATATTTTTGTTAAAAAGATGGGATGGTCCAGAAACATGAAAAAAACGGGACTGTCCCGTTCAAAACGGGACATATGGTCAGCCTACCTCTTATAGTCCTAGCCTTCACAGCAAAAGCAAGGCCTGTGTCCTCAAAGATATTGATTTCGTTGGGAATTTGGCACCTCACTAGGAGTGATGGGAAAACATTTGTGGATCTGGGTCAAAGGGTCTGCTTTCCCTGAAAATTTTCAATTTTTCATTTGAAAACTGAAAAATTCTGACACCTGCCCCCCCCTTGATGTTTCTCATTTTGAGAAAAAGCAAAATTTTCCAGGGGGAAGGAGAGAGAACATGTTCCAAGGAGCTCTAATGATAAGGTTAGTTCTAGAGTCACAGAGATTTCTGATTGCCATTCTCCTGCTTTAAGCACTTGGTTACATTTCTCGGTCTAAGTAGTAAGGAGAGACCACAGATACAAATGGCTAGAAGTTCTCATTTATTTTAATTATACATTTGACAATCACTCAAAAAACAAAACATACAAACATCAGTTACCATCTGGCTTTTCGGTGTACAACTGGCATAGTGGAATGACGTTGTAGAAAAGTAGTACAAGGCACATTGTTGAGATTAAACAAGATGCAGAACTACAAAAGGGCTTGTCTTCACTGCAGCATTAGCTCAAGATAATTTGAATGCTGCCCCTAACTTGACTCCCGCACGTGCAAATATCTCTAGCTCCGGTGCTTTAAACTCAAGCTAGCTGGCCCATGGGGGTGTGGGTAGAAGCTCAAGTGCTGCTGGGTCTAATAATGCGGTGGAGACATAGCTACACTGTGCTGCTAACACAAACACTCTGTGCTGTTTGAGGGTTATTTTGCTGTGTGGCCACTCTTACTCGAGCTGAGTGAGCTCAAGTTACCTCTGCAGTGAAGACAAGTTCGAAGATCGTTCCTGGGCCTTTTTGCACTCTCGGTTATGGGTTGTGCGATTGCCAGCAGTCTATGTGACTGTTTACTTTGCTTGAACAGCAATTGCACAAAAAGCAGCCCTTTGGCCTCCAGTCCTAGAATGGTGTCTACCTACTGCAGAGACAGTCAGGCACATGGGTCCATTCTTTTTCAGTGAGAACAGAAGATTTTATACCACTCATGGCTCTATAGCTATGAGTGGAAAGCAGTTGCCAGGATCAATATCTGCCTGCCCTGCAGCCAGGAGAGCTTGCAATAGGAGGTTCATACTCATTACCCCCAAGAAAAGGTCTTGTTATAGCAGAATCAACTGTGCACACACTTCATTTCTATTGATACAGGAAAATTTTCTTGTATGCAAGGGATATTCCTTTGACTATACAACAGGATCCACAGAAACTAGAACTGAATCAGCAACTGGAAATGAATTTATCTAATTCGCCACCTGTACACAAGTACATTGACTTATGAATTTGTTTGCTCTTTGTAATTATTTGAAACTTTTGCGCAAACAAACTGCAGTCTGTGGATTTTCTGACTCCATTTTGTGCAAGTATAAGTATTTAATATTTGAGCTGCATGTTTTGTTATCTAAACTACAGAGTATTGTTTCCATGCCTCAACTGGATAATCTAAACAACTACTGTCCACCATTTAATCACAATATTAAGTGTTTCAGCTACAGGTTTGAAATTAGTTTTCCCCAAAACATTCATACAAGCAGAATTTAGCTCATGTGAATGTTAGCAAAAAGTGAAAAATAGGGGCCCAAACATGGTCAAAACCAGAATTATGAACTATTCACAAATAATTTCTTCAGCTCTACTACAGAGCTGGTGGGGAAACGGAAGAAGAGATCTCACTTCCTGGGTGTAAGGCCAAAAGCCCCAAGCTGTGTCACTAATACACTCGTATCATTCTGACAGTCATCACCAAATAGCACTGTTACACGTAACCATCACGTTCTTTTCCCACAGGCTATGTCTACACTTTAAATGCCACAGCAACACAGCTGCATGACTGTAGTGCTTCAGTGTGGACACTTACTATAGCAATAGAAGGGGTTCTCCCATTGCTCAAATCTAGGTAAGTTACTCCCTCTGGGAGAGGTTGATAGGTCAACAAAATTTTTCTGTTAACCCAGCTGTCTACAGCAAGGTTTAGGTCATCTTAACTATGTCTCTCAGGAGTGTGGATTTTTCATACTCCTGAGAGAAGTAGTTATGCTGATGCAACTTTTCAGTTTAGGCCAGCCCTTCGCATACAAACAAGTATTGTCTCTTGGGAAGACATGCTCTGTTCGGCTGGAGTTGTACAAGATTTTGCGTAGAGGCAGCTTTGGGGAAAAGAAGCAGTTGTGCAAAAAGCAGGAGTTTACTATCTGCCTTGGGCTCTGATTAGAATCAGTTCATGGGGTACAGCTGCATCTTGGGATTCAGGAATTGGTCTGAGCTGAGATAGTAGGAAGAAGAGAAGGAATTTCCTGCATGCTATTTGACCATCTCATTTCAGAAGTACGGTGCATGTAGATAAAGCCCTGAATATACCCAGAATACATATGATTGATTTTTCCTCCCTGGGAAATCAACCTGCTCAGCCCCAGACATCTGCTTCTGCTCAGCAGTGGGGCAATGCTGAGTGCCGGGACTGGTCTATACAGGGAACTTACAGAGGCATAGCCACAGCTGTCAGGGGTGTGAAAAATCCATATCCCTGAGACATAACTGTGCTGACTTACCCCCAAGTGTAGACAGTGCTAGGTTGATAGAAGACTTCTTGGGGAGGTGGATTACCTATGCCGATGGGAGAACCCCTCCTGATGCAGCGTCGACAGCGGCAAAGTTCCAGCTGGGCCGCTGTAGTGGTTTAAGTGTAGACACACCCTCAGAATGGGATACAGATGTGGGAAAAAGGGGCAATAATGCTGCTCTTTAATATCAATTCAATTGTCCATCAGCTCTTCATAACTAATACAAAATCATTAGCCAACCACACACAGAAAGAAAAGTATTAAAACCATCAGGATTACATACGTACCCCTACCATCAATAGATCATTAACATCTCATCTTTAAATCAAAATTTTCACAGATCCATCCAAGGTAGCCAGATTCCACAGAGCAACTGTCTCTTTTCCATGGGGAATGGAGCCCTCATCCTTACATTCTGGTTGCTGTAATGTCAGGGCTAGGGAAATACAGAAAAGTCTTCTCCAACATAAAATTAGCCAGTCCCTGTCCATCACAGGTCTCAAGATGAACTTGGTTACACAGATACATGGCTATGGAACAGACCCAGAAGCAACACTAGAGCTGACAGCATCATCCTCAAGTTCTGTGTGGAACCAGCTATTCCAGGTGTGGGGCACGTGTGATTTAGTAGTCCGTGCAAGTTATACATCCCCCAATCCAGAGAAGAGGTGAGTTTGTTAGTCTCCTGTTGTATAGCCTGGTTCTTGATCTCAAGCTTTTAGCACTAGTGGTCCCTGTTTCAAGCCCTGCTGTGTTGGCCAAGATGGTGGGCATTACATAAGATGTTCCCTCAGCTGTTGGCCTTGGTCTCCAATTCTTTCAGGATAATCCAGGAAAAAACCTCTTATAGAACAATAAGAGGGAGCTGGATGTTCATCCTTGGCCCCCAGTTTGAGAAAAGAACTAAGAAAATGTCACTAATCCACAGAATCCACTCGCAACCACTGCTTCAGGCATGGAGGGATAGGATACCCAGAGAAAGCACTGCTCCCATGATGTTGCAGTATTGCCCAAATGTGAGCAAAGGGAAAACCACAGCACAAAGAACACACCAAGTGTGGCACCACCACTCCATTGATACTTGCACCAGTGCTATCCATGACTTCCTTTATCTGGTGCGCACCCAGCCCTAGAGAGGGAGAGAAAGCACTTTATATGAATTCCAGAGGGAAGTTCCCCACAAGAGTGCAAGAAAAGGTCATTTTTAAAATCCTCTGTAAAACTAGCGTACAGGAGTGAAGTGGCAGGCACACCACTGATAGTTGTAGTTTTAAAATGTCCTGTAGAGAGCAATCCTGTGCCAGGTAGGAAATGGACTGGACGAAGTAAGAATAGGTCTTGACCAACCTTTAGGTGCTGCGAATTGCAAAATAATATACAAGCCATTCCCATGAAGAGCTGAACCTACTGTCAGCAGTTCACAAAGTGCCTTTAGAAAGCAGCTTTACCATGGTGATCAGAAGTCTCTTATCTCAACATCCAGATAAAAGGATTCTTTTGTCTCCTCTCTTGCAACACAGCAAATTAAAAACAGACTGACCTGCCATTCTGCCTATTGCAATTGGTTTCCAAAGGAAATTCTCTCTTTGCTTTTAGTTACCGGGTAATTTATAGGCAGGCACCTTAATCCAATAGTAATCAAACCACAGATCTGTTGAGCAACAAGTTTAGGAAAAATGCAATGTTCAGGGTAAAGATCAGCACCCTAACTGCATGTTAGAAAGGCAATAGCAAAGCAGGGGACAAGACTCGTCTCCTAGAGCCCATTTTCCCCATACAGGCACCTCAAGAGGACAGAGGCCAAGAAGGAAAGCAGGGCACGTGAGAAGTCCGGGGAAAGGGTTGATTTCTTAAAAAAAAATATATATATATACCCACAGAGGTCATCATTTCTGGAGATGATAGGATATCACCAAGCTCCCATTGACTTAAAACGAGCATGAGCTTGGTACCTTTGAAAATCAGGCCCACTGTTGCCAGGATGGCAGTTATCCATAGCTCAGTCCCTGAAAACAGCATCAACCCATGATAACAGAACCTTGTAGATTAGTACTTTGAACTCATGAATACACTAGAGTCTGGGTCTCCATGTCCTTATTAAGGTATTTGTCAATATAAACTGGAAGCATTGGCAATTTTCAGATGTTTCTCCAAGCACAGAAGTTGCTGTGCGCTCTTGTAGAGAGTGCACTTAGATCCACATGTGCACGTAGCGTTCTGACACTTCCTTTACCGCACAGTAAATTGTTTGCTTGACAGTTTCATCTAGGGCTGTACGACACACTCACGGAGGCAAAAGGAAACAACCACTTGTTAGTCACCGTGAACATTCTAATGTTTGGTGCTGAATCTCTGGCCCACATGTACAACATTTGGTGAGATTCAAATCCAGAGAGGGAGGACATGCTATCTGTTCAGTGCCACCAGAAACTCTACTTTTAAAGGGACCACTTTCAACAACCATGATCTGTTTGAAACCAAAGTCTCTAGAGTAAGGAAGGAATAAGGTGGTTTTCAGATGTTATATAAAGCCTCTGTCCCCCTACGCAAAGATCTGCTCTCCACTACATTTTATTGTATCCAGTTGTTGCAGGTCTCCTGTTCAGTCAGAAGTAGTATTCCCAAATTACACATTGGGAGGGCAAAAGGAAGCCCCAAAGCAGAACCACAGGGAATGTCAGTCCTTCCACCGTGGTGTTAAATGACCATGCTTTTTCCACTGCGGGAACTTCCTTTTTCCTGCAGAAGAAAATAAAAAGAGAGAATCACAAGTGTGGGGATAACATAGAAAGCATGTCTCTCTACCCCACTCTGTAGCAGATAGCAAGGACCTTTGTGCCAGCAACAGAGTTAGAACTGGACCTGGGGTTCCTCTAGAGAAACCCATCTTTGTAGCTCTGACAGGAGAGGGGAGAGAGGAGGGAAATACCACATTACTGTGGGGCATGACCCCTTTGACAAGAGCCCTCCATTTTAAGATCCTATATCTGAGGGACTTGGAGGTCACTTGTTTCCCCACACCTCTTAAAAATGGGGATGTATAAGAAAAAGTCAAGGGACATGGGGGTGAGCTGGATAAATCAGAGCTGGATATGAAGCTTTTTTAAAAAATAATTTCTGAATTTTATTTTTAGTAAAAATGTAGATTCTAGATGGATACAGCATCACCCTGACTCTGTGCCCAATGGCCTTGGCAGGAAGGTTGGACTGGAACTTGGCACAAACCATGACACTGTTTCCATGGGCACATGTTACTCTCCCCCAGATCACTCGTGTTCTGTTGGGCTTCCCACCAGGAGTCACAGTGTTGTTTTTAGCTTTGTAGACATAGGTGCATCTCTTGCCCAAGTAGGGTTCAGTCTCAGCACGGGCATAAACTCTGTCAATTTTCAGAAGGGCAGCGTGCTCCCTCTGGCTTCGGAGGTCATGCTTATAGCCAGCAAAAATGGCTTTGGAGCAGTGTCTCTCAGACACGGTGTCGTCCTGAAGTCCTGCTCCCGTCAGGCCTTGGGATCTCCGTTCCTGGATTCACCCCTGCGCCTCCAACCCAAGATGGTGGCATTGCCAGTTCAAGTACTGCCCCAGGTTAATAGCTCCCCAAAACTGGTCTCTGCTAATCCCTGTCCAGTGTGAAGCAAGTTCAGTTCTCAGTCCAGCAGAATTGGCATTAACTGCTAAGCATCTCTGAAAAGCAGGCCGCTAGTTTAGGAACCTAAATATGGACTTAGATGCCAAACTTTAGTTGCTCAAGTCTGAATGTTTTGGCCATATTAGATACAGGTATTTATAGAGGTATATTTTGCTCCTTACAAAATTGTTGTTAATTTTCTTAAATAGGAGAGATTTAAGGCAGGTCTCCACTACCCGCAAGATTGTCGGGTAGCAATTGATCTATTCGGGAGTGCAGGGGGAGGGGTGTCGATTTGTTGCATCTAGTCTGAATGTGATAAAATTGATCCTCAAGCGCTCTCCCATTGACTCTGGAACTCCACCACCATGACAGGTGCAGGCAGAGTCAATGGGGGAGCAGCAGCAGTCAACCCACTGGCGTGAAGACACCACAGTTAAGTCGATCTAAGTATGTCGACTTCAGCTATGCTATTCTCCTAGCTGAAGTTGCGTATCTTAGATTGATCCCTCCTCCCCTAGTGTAGACCAGGGCTAATAGAAGTAACACACCAATTGATTTTTTTTAAAAAATGGAACTAATCAAAGTTAAAAAAAAAACCCACACCCCTGTGCCCTGGGGCAACAGACTTCCCTTCCCAAGGCTGTGTATTAGGGAACCATTTTGATACCCCTTCTACCATGACACACCATAACTATGCTATGTGCGCATGCGACGTGGGAGAATTCAGCGCCTCCCTTAACCAAACTGTGAGGGACATTTTGCACCTAACCTCCTCTCCCACCACCTTGATATATATCAGGCTCCAGCACACATTTGACACCCATTCTTCTACACACAGAGGGTCTAACCATTCCCATCAGAGAGAGCAGTGAGGAACTCTGACTCACCGACTGCTGTCCCACGCTGCTTCTGTGTTTGCTGTCCTTGGCTGGGATGACTTCCAGTGAGCGGTAACTGGGCGGCTTGTCTTCTGGCCAGGCTGGGGAGCGACGGTGGCGTTGCCTATTGCTCCCCTGGAAGCGATCGTGCTCTTCTGCCGAGCTCCACGACTCTCGCTGCGATGGAGGAGAGTAGCTGCGATGCTGGCGCCCCCGCTGCTCCGAATTGCTGCCCTTTCTGTTGGGGTGTTGATACTTTTGCCTCTCCAAAGGCTGCTGCCTGGAGTCAAAGAGGCGGCCCGAGCGCCCCCTGACCTCCTCTGGAGGAAAGACGCCACCATACCTACCGCGGTTTGGCCAGCGCGTGGGTGACACATCCCGCCTGGAACTCCGGTGCCTGCCCTCATAGCTTCCCTCCCACTGCCTCTGAGAAGGCCGGTCTCTCCCCTTGTCCCAGGATTCCCGATCAAAGCTGGAGCGAGAATCTCCATCAGAGGGCTGGCGTCTTCTCCGGTCCTCCCTCTCATCCTCTGCTGTGGAGCCCCAGGGTCCTGCGGCATGGCCAGCTCGCTGCAGGTATGACAAGTTACTGCTCCTCTGCGAGGATGGGAGGAGCTCGGTGATGGGAGGCAGCTGGATTACCCTGCGCTCCACAATCTCTGAGCTCAGGGAGGAGAGCACGCTGGGATGCTGGTTGGCCCCAAAGTGGTGGGAGGGTAACAGGGGCTGGGACAGGTTGAGGTTCTGGATCTCAGACTCCAAGTAGTCCAGGACTTTGTTTTTGGGGGGCAGCTGGCCCTGTGAATGCACCAGTGGGAGGCTGCTCTGCAGAGAGACATCTAAGGATAGGGGACAAGAGAGAGCAGCAGTCAGGGGGAGGCAATAAGGAGACATCCTTGTCCTTGCTAATGAGCAAATTGGCTCCCCTCAGTCAAAAAGTAGCCCTACTAAACTACCAGATACTTTCTCCCCTCTCTGCCTGCTAGGCAAAGGGGCCCCTGCAAAGCCAGCCAACTCCCACACCACATGCAGCAAGTTCCGAAGCCAAGCTGGAGTGGGCTGGAGTGTTCTGGGGAACTTAGAGGTGATAGGTCACAGGGTTATCTAACAAGCTAGGAATGTCAGTTCAGGAGGCATTCTTCTAACTTGTCTGCTTGAAAAAGAACAAATTGTTCTGTATGGTCGGTACACCAGTTCATTTCCCCTGCCAGCTTCGTCAAAAGCCAAATGTAAAAAGTCACATGCAAAACTTTGCAAAGCTGGAGCTGATTCATATTTGTGACCTTAATAGTATGAAGGAAAACAAGTACTATGAAGATTAGCATAAAGAATAGCAAGCTAATGAACTGTAATAAGGGAAAACTTAAGAGCAACAGTGTTGAGAAGTACAAAAATATACAGACTTATGGTACTCCAAACACCTTAACTCTTCCCCCGTCCTCTGCCTCTGTGAACTGTCCTAACAGACATGTGTCATGGATAAGTGTCCAAGTACCACATCTTAAACCATGCCAGCCTTCGTGACTCAGTCTCAAACTCATTTACTTACAGGCAGAATGAGTATAAGGCCTTGTGTATGCTTACGGGGGGATCGAGGCATGGCAGTCGATTTAGTGGGTCTAGTGAAGACCCGCTAAACTGATCACAGATTGCTCTCCCATTGCCTCCTGAATTCCATCTGAATGAGAGGCACAAGGGAAGTTGACAGGAGAGCAAGAGGAGTCGATGGGACCCCGCGGTAAGTAGATCTAAGTACGTCGACTTCAGCTGCGTGAATAACGTAGCTGAAGTTGCGTAACTTAAATCAGTCTCCCCCTGTAGTGTAGACAAGTCCAGATGGGGCTTAAGATGTCAGCAACTATAGGAACTAACTGACTGGCTGTACAAAGGCAGCATGCACAGAAGCATGGTAGGCAATACCAGTTAGTTAAGTAATCAGTGATTAGGAGGTCTTCCAGCAATAAGCTTATAAGCAGTTTATAAGAGATAAATCTGAAGATGCATGCTGTGCAGCTGTCAGGACAGTATTACAAAATTTGTTTCAGGTTGATGGCAAACAAGGGTAGAGTGAAAGTTGTTTGGGAAAACATCATGCTGCAGTTCCCTATTTTCCTGTGTTTGCTTTTTTAAAGTTTTCCTATAAGAAATCCTCTGGTTTGCTAATCTTCATCTCTGTACAACAGCCTTAACCTTTTCCTTAAGTTATTGATACTCATTTACAACTCTGATACTCCACTCCCCTGACTCCCCAAAAAAGTATAGGGGGCAAGAGGGCTTGGAAATGAACATAAGAAACGAATAACTGGAAAGAATTAAGCTCAACATGAATCCTCCCTTGTTTCTTTGTTAGATGTAATAGAGGTATTGAGGACCATTTGTCCTCAGTCATTTATGCAGACTGGTACCAGCATAAACAAATTGCCTTCTACTCATTGTGTGTCAGTTTTGACTATAAGGAGTGGACTATGAGCAGCATAACCCCTGTAGCGCCCTCTCCAGGGCAGAGATCTTCTCCTACCCTTCGGTACAATATAACTGAGTCGTGGTCGGAACATCTCATCACCACTGTGGCTGAGGAAGCACAGACAAGTTACTAGACCCCAAGGAGTTATCAGACTCAAGTGCCAGCCTTACTTTCGTGCATGGATACTCAAGGGCTCACCTTTCTGCAGCAATGGGTTCAGTTGGTAAGAAGAGAGTTGGGAGTTCCTGTCACCTCCCACGTAGAATGGGTGGTGTGTCATCCATGGCATGAGTGTCCGAGCCTGCTTCATGAACCGATGTCGCTCCAGGGCTAGGCAAGAAGAGACACGGTTACAGGGTCTCTGCTCAGGGACACTGCCTGCCCATCACTCTTGATACAAACTTTGCTTGGTATTTGGCAGCATGTGGATATGAGCAATAGAGAATTACTGGAGACCAACCACCTGAAGGGCTCTCTTTGGCTTGGCTTGAAACTTAGGACTTGTCCTCACTGGGGTGGGAGATCGACGGCAGATACGCAACTTCAGCTACGTGAATCACGTAGCTGAAGTTTGTGTATCTGCCGCCGACTTAACTGCCGTCCCCACGGCAGCGGCAGTCGGCGGCGCGCTCCCCCGTCGACTCCAGCTTGCGCCTCCCGGCAAGCTGGAGTTCCGGAGTCGACGGGGGAGCCCGGGGCGATCGATTTATTGCGTCTTAACAAGACGCGATAAATCGATTGCCAGAAGATCGATCCCGCGCCGCGCGAGTGAAGACCAGCCCAGAGCCAGGGAGGTTCCAGCATAACGAGCATGACCCAGGAAAGAATAAACAGTCTAGAGCAGTTGCTAGAAATGGAAACAGGGGAATTCTGCTGGGGTGCAAAACCATCACAGGTAGCTGGGAAAGAGTTCCCTTGTGAGGTATGGTTCCATTATGTACTGTGTCTTTAAATGTAAAGGGTAGACCTGTTTTTTCAGTAGGGGCAGGGCTGGGGATTTGCACACAGCGAGAGAGGCATTTTACTTCCTTTTTCCTCTTAATCCCTCTTTAGCTCCTCCATTTCCCATCATTGCTGACAACACTTCCAACCTCCTTTTTGCCTAGAATTACAGCTGGTTTATTGATGGGGAGTCACAGTAGACTCCTTGCTCTCTTTTGCCCCATCCATGCAGACTGTTCAAATCCTGCCATTCCGTCTTCCACAATGCATCTCCAAAGCCATCCATTCCTCTGTCCTCAGAGCTAAGGGACTCTGTCATGCTCTGTCCAACCCCTGTCTGGATTGCTCCAATCTCCTGCTCTCTGGCTGATCCAACACCTGTACAATATTGTATCCTTCCAATTGATGCATGGTATGGCTACTAAAATTATCTTCCTTGCTCACCAATTTGACCATGTCATCCCCAACTTTGAATTCCCTCCCCAAGTTTAAACTTCTTGTTCTCACCGTGAAAGCGCTACAAACTTGGCTCTGGTCTACTCCAGTGATCTTTCTGCTCATTGTATTCCCCTGACACTCCAACTCCTGTGCTCCACCAAAGATGCCAGTCTCAAAATCCTTTTCACCTTCTCCCACTACATGCTACCTCTGAGATGTGGAATGCTCCCCCCATATCTGTTTCCCAGTCACCACACTCCCCATGCAAGTCCCTCCTGAAGACTCACTTCTTCTATGGACACCCATAAGAAGTAAGTCCACACACAACAACAAATTGTGTCTTCTCTGTCCTCGTAGGGCAGAGAAAACTCTGTGGCGGGGAATTTCTTCATTTTACGGTTTGTGCAGCACCCTGCATGTTGTTGATACCAATAGGGACACCATTCCGTACCCATCCTGGCTAATAGCCATTAATGGACTTAACCTCCATGAATTTATCCAGTTCTCTTTTAAACCCTGTTATAGTCCTAGCCTTCACAACCTCCTCAGGCAAGGAGTTCCACAGATTGACTTGAGCTGTGTGAAGAACTTCCCTTTATTTGTTTTAAACCTGCTGCCCATTAATTTCATTTGGTGGCCTCTAGTTCTTATATTATGGGAACAAGTAAATAACTTTTCCTTATTCACTTTCTTCATACCACTCATGAGTTTATATACCTCTACCATATCATATCATATCTTTCCAGTGTGCATTACTTTACATTTATCCACATTCAATTTCATTTGCCATTTTTGTTGCCCAATCACTTCGTTTTGTGAGATCTTTTTGAAGTTCTTCACAGGTCTTAACTATCTTGAGCAGTTCAGTATCATCTGCAAACTTTGCCACCTCACTATTTACCCCTTTCTCCAAATCATTTATGAATAAAGGTCTATGAGTCTACAAAATAAATTGAATAGGATTGGTCTTAAGACTGATCCTTGGGGAACACCACTAGTTACTCCTCTCCATTCTGAAAATGTACCATTTATTCCTACCCTTTGTTCCCTGTCTTTTAACCAGTTCTCAATCCATGAAAGGATCTTCCCTCTTATCCCATGACAATTTACTAAATTTATCCTCTCATTGCTGTTTTCCTTAATCTAACAAGCCACCTAGAGTGAAAGCACCGGTTTGTTCTTTGTGAATTGGGGGATCCCCAAACCACACACACCTCCCACAACCCTCACCTCATCCACCCACCAACCAGTAACTACATAGTTCTAATCCTGATAGGCTGTACTGCTCTGAAGAGAAACCAAATAGAGCACTGGCCTGGGAACTCAGGAGACCTAGATTCTATTCCCTGCTCTGCTGGAAATAGAATAGTGGAAAGCACTAGGACTGGGACCCAGGCTGAGAGAGGGGTCTGGCCTGTAAAAAGGAATATCTTGAACTTTAAGCTGCAGAAACTCTGTAACCAACCTAAAACAACCTTTAGGGTGAAAGTGAGAAATTGTTGTCCAGGATGGGTTGTAGATCAACAATCCCTCACTTTCACAGGCCTTGGGAGGCAGGCCAGTCCTGGCCCACAGACAACCCGCTAACCTCAAGCATATTCTCACCAGCAACAGCACACCGCGCCATAACAACTCTAACTCAGGAACCAATCCATGCAACAAACCTCGATGCCAACTCCGCCCACATATCTACACCAGCAACACCATCACAGGACCTAACCAGATCAGCCACACCATCACTGGTACATTCACCTGAACATCTATCAATGTAATTATGCCATTATGTGCCAGCAATGTCCCTCTGCTATGTACATCGGCCAAACTGGACAGTCCCTACGAAAAAGGATAAATGTAGATATCAGGAATGGCAATATACAAAAACCTGTAGGAGAACAGTTCAACCTCCCTGCACACACAATTACAGATTTAAGTCACCATATTGCAGCAAAAAAACTTCAAGACCAGACTGCAAATGTGATACAACCAACTCAGGACTGAATAGGGATTACCAGTGGCTAGCTAACTACAAGAGCAGTTTCTCTTCTCTCACTGTTCACACCTCCAATTCAGCTGTTAGAGGAATACCTCACCCTCCCTGATTAGAGATAAGAAGCTGGTTCAGCCTCATTGGACTAACCCTGTTGTCCCTGGTTCTTGCCTACCTATTTATACCTGCCCCTGGATACTTCCACTACATGCATCCGATGAAGTGGGTATTAGCCCACGAAAGTTTATGGTTCAATACTTTAGTCTTTAAAGGTGCCACTGGACTCTTTGTCACTTCTGCAATTCTAGCCGGCTACCTTTCAGATTCATAAATAGTGTAATTTGTGGGGTACTGCTTAGGTGAGTAGAGTAAGACATGCCTGAATCCTGTGGCTGTGCACCCTATATATGACTCTCTACATGCCCAAGCAGTATCTCCCATGTCTACACTGGCACTTTTAGCAGAAGCTTTTCTTGCGTCAAATGGTGTGGGCTACCCTCTAGTGGCCTAAGTGAACAAAGATACTGTATGTGTAGGGATGTGTGTGTCTAAAGCAGGGAACTCAAACTCGAATCACCACGAGGGCCACATGAGGACTAGTATATTGGGCCGAGGGCCGCATCACTGACACCCCCCATCCCCCGCTGCATCTGCCCCTGCCCCCCACTACTCACCCATGCCCTGCCTCTTCCCACCCCTTCCCCGCCCCTATTCCAACACCTTCTCCAAATCCCTGCCCCACCTCTTCTCCGCCTCCTTCCCAAGTGTGTGGCTCCCCGCTCCTCCCCCTCCCTCCTGGAAAGCACTAAGCTCCTGGAGGTAGGCAGAGGAGCGGGGACAGGGCGCATCAGGGGAAGGAGTGGCGGCGAGAGGGGAGCTTGGCAGGCCGCAGAAAATAACCCTGCGGGCCATGTGTTTGAAACCCCTGGTCTAAAGAGCTTTGTTCTGGCTGTACTGGGACAGTCCCAGTTTTTCCATATAACATCCTGTTATCCTAGGAACTTACTTTGAGATGCCTCTAGCATCCCATTCTTTGTTAGCTTTTGCAGGAAACAAGTAGTTTTCCTGATGCTCAAAAATAATAATAAAAACCAAAAGGAACTGGGTCAGGAAGCAAAGCAACAGCTATAAGGACCCCTGAAAAGAGGCAGAAAAGGAAGAATTGCTTGGAGGGTTTCTACATGCATAAATCCCAGCATGCAGTCAAGGGAAAAGTGCGGAAGGACCAGAGAAGAGCACAAATTACAATCATGGAATCAAAGAAAGAAGAAGGAGGTGCAAACAAAATGGTTGACCTCTGCCCCTGGCCACCTTTTGCAGCCCAAGCTGGGCCAAACCTAAGTGGCACTGCAACCCCCCGTGCCAGGTTGCAATGCCCGGAGCAGGGATCCAGGCCCTGCCCTGTGGGACAGGTGTTACCGCTGCAGGTGGTGGGTTTGACCTCCCACACTACAACAGGAGGGCTTGCTTTCCAAACACACAACCCCTCCCACTCCAGGGCCTCCCCCGCCACACTCAAGCAGAAGTGTCTGTTTTCAAGGCCCAGAGATAGGGTAATCTGGCCCTAGTTGTAAACTGTAGCAGTTCGGAGCTAGCCATAGTAACACACAAACATTCAGCTTTTACAAAGCTACTTTTTGGAGCAGAACCTCACTGTAAGGATTGTAGCTGTCAATGAACCTAAGGGCAGGGTCTCTACCATGACTCCTGGGGCAAGGCAGTCCCTGCCTACCTGCTGGGGTAGAAGAATTGCAGTGGGATAGGGAAGAAATAACACTGAGCTAGCCATGTGAGGAAAATGGTGGAGAGCGGGGGAGGAGGAAGCAAGATATGAGGTAGGGGTTGCTTACTTTGGACCTGGGATAAAGAGGGAGGGAGAGGATGGGGACCATGTTTTCTAGACTCCAATCTCTCATCTTAGAAATGTTGTTCTGGAGAGTAACATTAGCCAGAGACATGTCACAGGCTAGCTTGCTACTAAAAAGCCCGGCTTTTCTCGTACACTGAGTCATGTTCTATATCTGTGGAAGCTGTAGTACATGGGATAGACATGCCCATTTGTGCCTCACCTTCCTCGTTGCAGCAGCAGCGGGTTGGGCAGCAGGCACAGCGGACATGGCAGCAGCAGTGTTGAGGGCAGCACTGGCACCAGCACACCCCGATCAGTATGAGGAGGAGGAGAGCCCCAAGAACGATGAAGATCACCGTGAGCCAATCTAAGGGGGAGGAGGCGGAGGAGGAGAGGAATTAAGAGACCCCCACGGCATGTAGATACTGAGCACCTCCCTAGCCTTCTAGATGAGAGAGAAAAGAGAATGGCAGGAGAGATTACAGGTGGGTGGAAAAACAGAACACTGGCACTTACGCAGAACAACGAGCTTAACCTCTTTATCTTGGTCGCCTGCAGTGTCTCCTGGAGCCTCAACAGCACAGTAGTAGACTCCATGGTCCCACCACATCACCTCACTGATCACAAGGTCTGCCCCTAGGGAAGAAAAACACACAGTGAGCAGAGGGCACTTGGGGACTGGCACAGCTCTCGGGCCCTAGTGTAACAAATTTCAGTGCTACTGGTCATAGAGAGGTGCTGCACCACTACCCCCTCCTCTGTAGGGGAGCTAGAACCCTGGTCCTTCATCTGCAAATTATACAGGACTGCCACTCGAGCGAACCAAGAGCTCCTACTGTCAGTTGCAGCAGCAGGTCCCTTATCCCTTATGTGGGACTCAGCCACTGGAGGGTAGCTTTACTTACAAATAGTACACAACATCACCCTGTCCTCTGCAAAATATGATGAAACCTTTACACTGTACACACCCCTTTATCTTTCACTTCTTTCTCTCCTCCTAATAAGGAGTCATCCTATTATTTTCCCAGAGGAAAATCAGTCAGTCACATCGGAGCATGTTATTGCACAATAAGAAAAAGATCCCTAGGATTTGTAATATCGGATTCAATCCAATATCACACCTCCTGTCCACATCAGATCAGATCACTGACGCATTAAGTCTGGGATCCCATCTCCTGACCGCACCACATCATTCCATCAAGTCTAGTAACGCAAGTCTGGCTGTAGCTACTACCTTTCTTCAGAGGAAAGTGAACTCCATATACTGCACCTCGTCACTTGCCACATATGGGGCAGAATTCCTTCCTAACCCCTGTGGTGCTCAGCTTGCGTGAAAGCATGATATGCAAGTGCCCTTATCTCAGCTTTAGCTTGTGGAACAGCAAACATCCTCCAGTGGTGACATTCAACAGGCATCTGGCTGCAGGCCTTGCTCATACTGTCTGTAAGTCACAGATAGAGTTGACCAGATTCACGTTTGGTGCATTGAGGTCGGGCAGTTATTGGATTCATGCCCTTTCTCCTCCCCAGTGGTCACTTACGGTTCTGGATGGTGATCTTGCGCTGTCTGTACTCTATGCCTAGCACAGGCTCGTTCTGTCCACGTCTCTGAATGACAATGCGCACTGCCCGCTGGTTGTCATTACAGTCATTGGATGGGTCCTGGCCGAGAGCTAACCCAGCCTGGTACGCTACAAATAAGACATTAAACACAACTTAGATGACGACAACAAGGATTTGAGTCAAGCCCTGATCTGAAACCCCAAATGCTATCACCTCAGAAAGGGCCGGGCGTCCCTTCTTGACAAACTGCGTGGCTAATCCCTTGTATCTCGGTGTGAGTGAATATGTGATTATACAAAGTAAAGTGTGGCCGAGTCTTTAATACAGAGCCTACTGAAAAACAGGGAGGACAAAATCTTTTACGGAGTTAGAAGGTGAATGGAGATGGAAAGTCAGTGAGGCAGAGAAACTTTCAGAATGCAGAAGCTGCAGAGGAGAAGGCTCTTGCTCCCACCGGGATGAAGATGGCAGAAAGAAGGCCAGTTCTCAATGTGTAGAGGGAACCATGAGGTGACCAGAGATATGTAGCCCATGGGACAAGTGGAACAAATCTCAACCATTTAAAAAAATATTAGTTTCTTAAATAGAGTTTTGAGGTGAACAGAATTGTACAGATTCTCTCCCTTTCCCACACCTTTTGCATGTTGCTTGTCTTGTGAATGGGGAAAGCACTCTGTCTTTCTGTGTATATGGTCAGACTCTAGTATACTGTAGGCCAGTGCTCCCCAACCTTTTGTCACCCTCGGCACACCATAGCCTCTCCCAAAATTCCACGGCACACCACATACAAAAATTGGATAAAAAACAAATATAATCTTCAAAATATCGTTTTGAAGAGTATAATAGTATAGGAATGTCAAACTGGGCATAACAGAATTACTTGATTTATTATTTTATTTGATAATTAGGTAGGTACTTGTAACACATCCATCAATTCATAACTCTATATTCTAACTGTTCTCTAACAACTTATAACTAATGCGACACCTGCGCTTGTTTTAATGAACACAGAGATTTGATGTTCGGTTTAATACTGGACAGAGCAACCCGAAGTTCTTGATCGATGCCCTTCAAGCATGACCGCTTGTCATTTTTTATTTGGACTAACGCTGAAAAACTTTGTTCACATATATATGTGGTTGCAAATGGTAACAGAATTTCGACAGCCTTCTTAGAGATATGGGGATATTCTTCCTCAATCCCAATCCAGAACACATCCAACGGAACTTGAGCGAATTTTATTTTTAATGACCCGTCAGTCCTCAATTCAAGAAATTCCTCTCGAATCTGAAGGGAAAGTACTTCGGTAGAATTTTTGGCAATCGTTGCAAAAGGATTTCGAACCCAATCGTATTGCTCCGTATTGATTGTATGAAAGTAATGATCAAACTTCTCTAAGAGCAATGTTAAATGTCGTTGAGCTAAATTTATTATGAACTGCTTATTATTTTCAATTTTAATCTGGTTTGTTCTTTTGTACATTTCTAGTGATCCACGTCCTAACTCTGTTTGCCAAGTTCCAGTTTCTCTTTGAATCCATTTAATTTGTCAGAGCACGTTAATACATTTTCATTCCGACCTTGCATCCTTTTATTGAGTTCAGTCAGGTGCTCGAATATGTCAGCCATGTATGCTAGTTTTGTAATCCAGTGATCATCCTCGAGGAGCTGGTGTAGTTCGAACATGTTTTGCTTCAATAAAAAATGGCTCACCTCGTTGCGAAGCTCAAATAATCTTGCCAGAACTTTTCCTCGGGATAGCCAACGTATTTCAGTGTAAAACAATAATGACTGATATTCTCATCCCATTTCTTCGCAGAGTATTTCAAAAATTCACGTATTCAGGGCCCTTGTTTTAATGATGTTTATGATTTTCACGCATTCGTTCATCATTTGCAATAGTTCATCTGGCAAGTTTTTCGCCATCAACGCTTCTCGATGTATGCAGCAATGGGTAATTTGTATTTCCGCATTTTGTTGTTTTACACGAGACAAAACCTTTTTTATTGCCCATCATTGCGGCGGCGCCATCCGTACAAACACTTATGCAATTACTCCATTTAATGTCATAAGTATCGAAGAAATCATTTGTAGCACGAAAGATTGCCTCACCGGTAGTCCGCTCTGGAAGCACTTTGCAAAATAAATAATGCTCTTTTATAGCGCCCTCATCAACGAAACGGACAATACAAATTAGCTGTGCTTGGTTCTTAATATCAGTTGTTTCATCAATTTGGAGTGAAAAATTTCCAGCTGCTTTTAATTTGGTAATTACTGTTTTCAGAGTATCGCTAGACATATCGTCAATACGTCTTTTTACAGTATTACCTGACAACGGAACATTTTCTACTTCCTTAACTGCACCAGGTCCAAACATTATTCGAATGATTTCCATGCATGCTGGTTTAATGAGGGTTTCGCCAATTGTATGTGCTTTTTTCTGACGTGCAATTAAATTTGCAATAGAAAAACTAGCTTCTAACGCTTTGTCAGAAACTGTGACTGATGACTTCATAAATTGTATCTGTTTAGCATTTTGACTCAAAAGCCGTTGAAAATATTGTATGTTCTTGTTGGCGCAACTAGGATGTTTCGATTTTAGATGGCGAATCAGTTTACTTGGAACCATTGCCTCGTTAGACAGCTTTTCCCTGCAAATTACGCATTCTGGTTTTGGAGCCGTTTCTTCACCACACCACGAAAATCCATATAGAATATATTCTTCGTTGTACTGCCTTTTCGTAATCTTCTGTTTTTTTGCAATATCGCTCGTGCTGGTTTCATCATCAATTGTCGGTGAAGTTGGGCGTTCTTTTCGCAAAAACTTGTCCATATTTGAAGCCGTACAAAATAAATATAATTCATATACCGATTTTCTAAGTTTAACTACGCAAACTTAAAAATTAGAACACAGTGCAGAAAACGACAGATAGGTAATACCTAATAACGAACACTGCTCTGTCCAGGCCCTGTAGACTTGTGATCAGGACAATCGTGAGCGGGGGAAGGGGGGGGGGATAGAACTTCTCGGACTCAGAGCTGTAGCGCCGCGGCCGCACATCGAATGCAAGAAAACGTTGCTGGGCAAAATCTAGCATTTGGTGGGCGGCAGGCCGTTCTGGATATGACGCGAGCTTTTGCCGCGGCACACTTGGCATGGCCTCACGGCACACCAGTGTGCCGCGGCACACCGGTTGGGGAGCACTGCTGTAGGCACTAATAGAATATAGAACCCGGAGATGGACAGTAGATCCACTAGAATTATTAGAGGATGAAGGGGAATGTGATTGAATCAAGAGAGCAAGCTAACAGCATAATCCTCAATTTCCAGATTGTCTGATGAGCTGAAACTTGGGGAGGCATATGGAAGGAAGGTAAATCATATGTACAATCACCAACCTTAGCCTTCTTTAAGACCCAACAGGTATTCCCTTGTAATCACATTGACGAGGGGAGAAGGAGAGTGGATGGTAAAGATTCTCTGTTCTGCCTGTCCATGAAGTCAGTCCAAAGGACCACACACAAGATACTTAATCAAGAGAGGCCAACACAGGCACTAGTATGCTATTACTCATACCCCGCAAAAGTAGGCATTTGCTCCATTTCCTCCAATCCCTTAAATCAGTGCTCCCCAACCTTTTGTCACCCTCGGCACACCATAGCCTCTCCCAAAATTCCACGGCACACCACATACAAAAATTGGATAAAAAACAAATATAATCTTCAAAATATCGTTTTGAAGAGTATAATAGTATAGGAATGTCAAACTGGGCATAACAGAATTACTTGATTTATTATTTTATTTGATAATTAGGTAGGTACTTGTAACACATCCATCAATTCATAACTCTATATTCTAACTGTTCTCTAACAACTTATAACTAATGCGACACCTGCGCTTGTTTTAATGAACACAGAGATTTGATGTTCGGTTTAATACTGGACAGAGCAACCCGAAGTTCTTGATCGATGCCCTTCAAGCATGACCGCTTGTCATTTTTTATTTGGACTAACGCTGAAAAACTTTGTTCACATATATATGTGGTTGCAAATGGTAACAGAATTTCGACAGCCTTCTTAGAGATATGGGGATATTCTTCCTCAATCCCAATCCAGAACACATCCAACGGAACTTGAGCGAATTTTATTTTTAATGACCCGTCAGTCCTCAATTCAAGAAATTCCTCTCGAATCTGAAGGGAAAGTACTTCGGTAGAATTTTTGGCAATCGTTGCAAAAGGATTTCGAACCCAATCGTATTGCTCCGTATTGATTGTATGAAAGTAATGATCAAACTTCTCTAAGAGCAATGTTAAATGTCGTTGAGCTAAATTTATTATGAACTGCTTATTATTTTCAATTTTAATCTGGTTTGTTCTTTTGTACATTTCTAGTGATCCACGTCCTAACTCTGTTTGCCAAGTTCCAGTTTCTCTTTGAATCCATTTAATTTGTCAGAGCACGTTAATACATTTTCATTCCGACCTTGCATCCTTTTATTGAGTTCAGTCAGGTGCTCGAATATGTCAGCCATGTATGCTAGTTTTGTAATCCAGTGATCATCCTCGAGGAGCTGGTGTAGTTCGAACATGTTTTGCTTCAATAAAAAATGGCTCACCTCGTTGCGAAGCTCAAATAATCTTGCCAGAACTTTTCCTCGGGATAGCCAACGTATTTCAGTGTAAAACAATAATGACTGATATTCTCATCCCATTTCTTCGCAGAGTATTTCAAAAATTCACGTATTCAGGGCCCTTGTTTTAATGATGTTTATGATTTTCACGCATTCGTTCATCATTTGCAATAGTTCATCTGGCAAGTTTTTCGCCATCAACGCTTCTCGATGTATGCAGCAATGGGTAATTTGTATTTCCGCATTTTGTTGTTTTACACGAGACAAAACCTTTTTTATTGCCCATCATTGCGGCGGCGCCATCCGTACAAACACTTATGCAATTACTCCATTTAATGTCATAAGTATCGAAGAAATCATTTGTAGCACGAAAGATTGCCTCACCGGTAGTCCGCTCTGGAAGCACTTTGCAAAATAAATAATGCTCTTTTATAGCGCCCTCATCAACGAAACGGACAATACAAATTAGCTGTGCTTGGTTCTTAATATCAGTTGTTTCATCAATTTGGAGTGAAAAATTTCCAGCTGCTTTTAATTTGGTAATTACTGTTTTCAGAGTATCGCTAGACATATCGTCAATACGTCTTTTTACAGTATTACCTGACAACGGAACATTTTCTACTTCCTTAACTGCACCAGGTCCAAACATTATTCGAATGATTTCCATGCATGCTGGTTTAATGAGGGTTTCGCCAATTGTATGTGCTTTTTTCTGACGTGCAATTAAATTTGCAATAGAAAAACTAGCTTCTAACGCTTTGTCAGAAACTGTGACTGATGACTTCATAAATTGTATCTGTTTAGCATTTTGACTCAAAAGCCGTTGAAAATATTGTATGTTCTTGTTGGCGCAACTAGGATGTTTCGATTTTAGATGGCGAATCAGTTTACTTGGAACCATTGCCTCGTTAGACAGCTTTTCCCTGCAAATTACGCATTCTGGTTTTGGAGCCGTTTCTTCACCACACCACGAAAATCCATATAGAATATATTCTTCGTTGTACTGCCTTTTCGTAATCTTCTGTTTTTTTGCAATATCGCTCGTGCTGGTTTCATCATCAATTGTCGGTGAAGTTGGGCGTTCTTTTCGCAAAAACTTGTCCATATTTGAAGCCGTACAAAATAAATATAATTCATATACCGATTTTCTAAGTTTAACTACGCAAACTTAAAAATTAGAACACAGTGCAGAAAACGACAGATAGGTAATACCTAATAACGAACACTGCTCTGTCCAGGCCCTGTAGACTTGTGATCAGGACAATCGTGAGCGGGGGAAGGGGGGGGGGATAGAACTTCTCGGACTCAGAGCTGTAGCGCCGCGGCCGCACATCGAATGCAAGAAAACGTTGCTGGGCAAAATCTAGCATTTGGTGGGCGGCAGGCCGTTCTGGATATGACGCGAGCTTTTGCCGCGGCACACTTGGCATGGCCTCACGGCACACCAGTGTGCCGCGGCACACCGGTTGGGGAGCACTGCCTTAAATTATAATGTCTGGTCACTACCAGCCAACTGTAACCATGCAGGCCTTTATTCCTGGCCCCCTGGAGACAGGAGATCTCAGCTATAAAGTCTGTTTGCTGCCCATTGTTATTATCCACAGGGCCTTCATTTCTGACCATACAAAGGCAGAGCTCTGGGTCCCATGCACACCAGTGATGATGCGATGAGGAGGAGGATGGGCTGCTATTGGCCAGAACTTCTACAGAGGGGGAATCTTAAAGCCTTCAGTCCCCTCAGTGACAATCCCTGCCACAAGCTTTCCCAGACCAGAGCCTGTAGGAAATTCCCCCATACTGTTTGGTTTGTGGGCAGAGGGTCAGGGGCTTGCCCCTCCCCCCCCCAATAAGTCTCCCTCCTTCCTCCCAATTATAGAGGCATCCCAGGGAGGAGGAGTTCACCACTCACAGGCAGAGTAGTAGTCAAAGATGGGGTCCTTGCAGAAGGATTTGAAGCGCCAGGTCACCACTACATCCTGCAGTTGCGCTGAAGTGCTGTAGTCACACTTGAGGATCACAGAAGCAAATAAGGTGGTGTATCGCTCGATGTCCTGCACTGTCACAAGCAGGGAGAGGCAGCCTGCAGGAGAGAACAGAAGAGGCCAGTGGGAATGGACGTTGCATGAGAGCTGCCATTCGGTAGTAGCAGCACCGCCACCTTGCCCTTCCATAGCGACTTTCACTCCTAGCCTTTCACAAGTGATACACAAAGAGAAGGCTCAAAACCCTTCAAGTGAAGTATCATCATAGCCATTTTACAGATAAGGAAACTTGCCCAGGGTCACACACAGAATCAGTAGCAAAGCCAGGATAAGAACTCAGAAGTTCCAATTCCCAGTCCCCATCTCCGACCCCAGCATACACATTAGTCCATCTAGTCTGGTTTCCTGTCAGACAATGGCCAGAACCAATTACTTCAAAGAATGCAATGTGCATCCTATAAAAGTATTTCTATGCATCATTATCCCATGGGAAGAAAATGTCATCCTGAGGGAGCATGGTAACCACAGAATCATAGAAGTACAGGAGTAGAAGGGACCTCAAGAGGCATCTAGTCCTGTCTCCATACTATGCCCTGGAGCACAATTAGGAACTCTTAGGCCTGGTCTGCACTATAGTTAAGCTGCCTTGCATCAACCTACATCAACCTAACTAGGTAAGTGTCTACACTAAAATCTGGCTCCCGCCAACGTAACTGCTACCCTATGCCAGCTTAATAACTCCACGTCCATGAGAGTCAAGATCAATGTAGTTAAGTCAATGCAATGTCAGTGTAGAGTCTGCATTTTACCAGCTTTCAGGAGCTGTCCCACAATGCCCCATGCTGACAGTACAATCATCCCATGAAGTGGGTATTAGCACACAAAAGCTTATGCTTCAATACTTTTGTTAGTCTTTAAAGTGCCATAGGACTCTTTGTCACTTCTGCGGATCCAGACTAACATGGCTACCTCTCTGATTCAGTACAGTACTTACAATCAGTGTAAGTGCTTCTGGTGAGGACACACACCACCGATACAAGGAGCAAAGTGTAGATATGTACAAGGGATGTAATTACTCTGATTGCTACACGCAGACATAAACTGGCATGGCCTTAGACTTGTTAGCCTAATAAGCATAGCATTTGTTGTTCCACACATTCATATAAACAGCTCAGAATGATTTTAAAAATTGATATTTGCCACAATCTAGCATCAACTGTGATATAAAAAGGATGATACTTCCATACTTCACTGCAACGGGAAAAATAAAGGCAGCCCAATTATTATCAGTTCAGAACAATTCACATCACTTCCTTTTAATCTATATATATAAAAGTCAAATGGTGTATGTGTGTGTGTATGTATGCGTGTATGTACGTGCACTTACTCCTTCCACACCGTTTGAGCTAGAGACTTGAAATTTGGTACAGTTAGAGGTCTTAGGGTCCTAATCAGGGTAAGAGTCGAAAAATTTTCAAATTTCACCTCTGACGCCCCCCAGGGGTGAAAATATTTAAAGGCCAATCACATCAGCTGGGCAGCTGCTGTTCTCTGTGACATAGTTATGTCATCATAATACCCCCTCCAACGGACCCCGCACTTGCTCAGCTCTCTGCCCCCTCCCCTCTCCAACGGATCCCACAGTCGCTCAGCTCTCTGCCCCCTCCCCACCTCCGACGGACCCGAGTTGGGTTTGGTCGGAGGGTAAGTGAGGTAGGGGTGTCGGGTTAGGTCGGGGGGTGAGGTGGGGGTGTCTGGTTTGGTTGGGGGGTGAGGTGTGGGTGTCGGGTTTGGTCAGGGGATAAGTGAGCCGGGGGTGTTGGGTTTGGTCTGGGGGGGGGGGTGGGAAGGTGTCGGGGTGGGTGAGGGGTGAGGTGTGGGTGTTGGGGTTGGTCAGGGGGTGTTGGGTTTGGTAGGGGGGGTAAGGTGGGGGTGTTGGGTTTGTTTGGGGGGGTGAAGAGGGGGGTTGGGGTTGGTCGAGGGGTAAGTGAGGTGTGGGTGTCAGGTTTGTTTGTGGTGGTAGGTAGGGGTGTCGGGTTTGGTTGGGGGGAAAGTAAGGTGGGTGTGTCAGGTTTGGTCTACGGGGGGTGATGTGTGGGTGTTGGTCAGAGGGTGTTGGTAAGGGGTGATGTGGGCGTGTTGGGTTTGGGTGGGGGGGTGAAAATGTGAGTCGGGGTTGGTTGAGGGGTAAGTGAGGTGGGGCTGTCGGGTTTGGTCGGGGGGGTGAGGTGGGGGTGTCAGGTTTGCTCTCTGCCCCTCCCCCCTCCAACGGACCCCGCACTCACTCAGCTCTCTGCCCCCTCCCCACCTCCGACAGACCCGAGCAACGCCAGGGATTTTACTAGTAGGGTATAATTTTGACTTTCTTCACCTCATTCATTTCATTCATATTGCTAATCCTTATCAGTCTGTGGCATTTTACATCCCAAACAACCACATCTACTGAATACATTTGTAAAGGTTCCAACAAGCAGTACATTAGCTCAGTCACACTCCAGCATTCCCTTATCAAGGGTAAATAAGATAACACAAAAAGGGTGTGCTTTTCATTAATAATAACAAAGATATCACCAGCACCCAGAGATAACCCAATACAAACACTGCTGAAGGGGAGAGTAGCCAACACAAGACAGGATATGGCAAGGGGTGGAATGAAATGGGTTTAGGGTACCTAACTGCCCAACCCCAGCAGAAAGTCATTGCGAGCTAGTCATCTAACTTCCATTGCATCTTGGAAGAGCTCCTCCATAATCGCCAGTGTTCTCACTGTAAACCCACCTCCCCAATCTTTTTGGCAGCGAAGACATTACTACACCTAGCAAAATCTTGAGCTGATTAGACACTGAAAGGCTCAGGGCCATATCCCCTTTAAGGCTCAAATCAAAGCAACACAGCATCCCATTCCCATAAACTTTTTCTAACAGTGCCTCTCGGGCAGGAATAAAATAGTACTTAGAATTCATATAGTTCATTTTATCTATGAACCTCAAAGCTCTTTACAAAGATGGGTCAATGTCATTACCTCCATTTTAAGAAGTGGGATACTGAAGCACAAAGGTAAGTAGCCTGGTTTTCATGGAAATAGATAGAACTATTTCCATGAATATGTCTGCACTTCTGAAACATTGAGCTAACTGACTCATTGAAGATTACACAGTCAGTTGCAGAGCTAGATAAAGAATCTCTAGACTTTATAGGCCAGTGAGTAGGGTACTGGAGTTGCTGTCTCTCCCCCTGCCTGGAAGAGAATATCAGACTGAACACTTACTAGATTTTTAGTTACAGAAGCCTCATATCTCATATTCATTGGTGAAATGGCACTACCCTGGATGACTGGTGAAATCAAATGAAGAACACTTGGTCCTACTTCTGACCAAGTTCACCAGCATCTGCCTCCAAGAGAGGAAACGGTCACCCTAAAACATGTGATAGTTGAGGTCATTCTCAAGAAGCCCTTACTGGGCACAAATGAACTTGAAAAGTTACAGACAGGGAGTTAGTCTTCAACTTTTCATCCTAGCTAAAGTTACCAGGAAATGAATGCTCTCCCATCAGCATAATTACTCCACTTTCCTGAGTGGTACCTATGTTGGCAAGAGAGCTTCTCCCACCAATATAGCGCTGTCCACACCGACACTTAAGTCAGCATAACATGCTTTGTTTGGTGGGTGGCTTTTCCACACCCCCAAGCAACTTAAGTTACACCAAAGTAAGTGCTAATGTGTACAAGCCCTTATAAGAAGGCTTCATTCATTCCTTTCAGATAGGTTGGAGATGGTTACAATGAATACCCTTTCTTCCCAAAGGCCTGATTTCATCTCTTCTGTTCAACACTTTGTCAAGCCATGAAGGAAACTGCAAGATGCTAGGGGCTAAGGTGCCACTCACAGCTAGGTTTTTTTCTCCTCAGGAGAAGACAAACAATGCCATTACTTCTCGTGCCTCAATATGAGAATGAAAGCAATACTTGGAGGAAAGTCAACTGGTTCAAGATTAACATGGATGAGGTAGGGGCGATGCTGGCAGGGAGAAGTCCTTAGCTAAAACATACCCTCAAATGAGGGAAATCTGACCTCTGTCACTGCTGCACAGTCTTTGATTTCTTATGGGAACAGTTGCTACTCCTATGACCTGAAAAATTGTAACGTCATCAGAAATATTTTTTTTTAATCCCGTCTTTGGCTGGCCAGGAAATAGCCTCTTCCTCTCAGATACAGACCTAATCGTGGCAATCCATGCTTTGTCACATCCAGGCTGAACCACCACTGTGTATTTTATTGGGTCTCACCTGTGACTAACCTATGAAAGTTTTAGCTGGAACATCAGTGTGACATTCTATACCTTGGGGAAGCAAACTGTAACCCCCATATTCCTCATTTTCATATAAATCATGATCTTATATATACAGCATGCCTTGTAAGGTATCCAGGGGAAAGGTTATGATCTGCAGAAAGTCATTTCTCTATCCATGTGTATCATTAATACATATGAAGTTATGAGAATTGTGTTGTATGGTGGTCATTATAATATGCTGTATATAGGGGAATAAGCCAGATATTACCCCCTGCAGGCAACAGCAAGGAAATTAACCAACACCTGGGAGGGATGTCAAACTACCCAGCAACAGCCATTGTCCAGCAAGGGAGGTACAATGCAATGATTCACTTTCATGAGGCCACACCAGGGGAATTGCTCAGCCTTGCTTGGAGAGACTCAGCATTGCCCCCCAGACATGCCTGGACTCAGTAGCGTATCTGGGAGGGGGTGGTTCAGGGAGGAGCAGCCACTCCCCCTGAGCCCAGAATTCCAAAAGTGGCACCTTTTCAACTAATAACTTTGTCTTTAAAAAACAAAAAAACGGCCCTGGGCAGAACCAAGTGACACACCCCTCTGGCCTGGGGCACTGTCCAGGCTTTGCAGCTGGGTCTGCACAATGCCCCCTGAGGGCGGGTGAGCAGCAGCCCCTGGCTCAGGCAGCACCCCGCCACTGCCAGGAAAGTCGGGACCAGCCCCACTGCCAGCCTGGCCATGTACCTTGCTGCGCCCACCCATAGCTGCCCGCTGCTGGGAGCCGGGCGCGGAGAAGGCCTGCGCTGGGACGTTCAGCATCCCGCTCCGCGGCCACCTGGTGCACTCACCTCCGCCCTGCTTACAGGCTCAGGGAAGCGCGGGGGCAGAGCCCGGCCAGCAGCCAGGGGAGCAACCCCACCTCCTCCCAGAGCCTCAGGTGCCACCCTCAGGCAGGGCCAGAGGTGCACAAAACAAATCTGTGAAACAGCTGCAGAGAGGGGCTGTCGCTGATGTGCTGCGTTCAACAATGGGAGAAGATTGTGTGTGAAGTGGCACCTTTTCTTTTGGCGCTCGCTCCCCCTGATGTTAAAACCTGGCTATGCCACTGCCTGGACTTGTGCTCCCTAAGCACATGGACTGAGGGTATAAAACAGACAGACAGAGTTGACACATACTGGGCCCTTCTCCTGCCCCCACCGGTGTTGCAAGCAACCACAACACGAGAAGACAAGACTCCTACAGAGGAGATTGACCCAGCTTTAAGGAGCAAACCTGTATATTAAGGACTGCAATATCCAGAGGGGTGAGAAAAACTGCTTAACCTAGAAGTTGCCCAGTCTAATAGGGTTGCGAGTTTACACTGAATGCTTATATTTTCTTTTCTTTTGGTAACCACTCTGACTTTTTGCCCATCACTTAAAATCTATCTTTGTTGTTACTAAATCTGTTTGTTTGTTCTACCTGAAGAAGTGTGTTTGGTTTGAAGGGTGTCAGAGACTCCCCTTGGGATAACAAGCCTGGTATGTATCAATTTCTTTGTTAAACTGATGAACTCATATAAACTTGCAGCGTCCAGTGGGCATAACTAGACACTGCAAGACGGAGATTCCTAGGGTTGTGTCTGGGGCCGGAGACATTGGCTAGTATCATTCGGTTGCACAATCCAAGAAGCAGCTTACATGCTAGAGCAGCAGTTCTCAAACTTACCTGAACCGCGACCCTTTTTCCTTCAGCTGTCCGGCGGCGCGACCCTTGTATGTTCGCTGAAAAGCCGCCGAATGAATTACTTCCGCATTCGGCAGCTATTTTCGGCGGACATGCCGAGCGCTCCCAAAATAGCTTGGCACGTCCGCTGAAAAGCCACCGAATGCGGAAGTAATTCATTTGGCGGCTTTTAAGTGGTGCCAGGAGCTCACGACCCCCCTGGGAGCGCTCAGCGACCCCCACAGGGGTCACGACCCCCAGTTTGAGAAACCCTGTGCTAGAGGCTGTGTGTGAACAGCCCAGGAAGTGGGGGTTCTCACAGCAGAGCTGGGTAAGGTTGGCTCCCAGAACCAAGGATTGGAGTGGCCTAGCAGATCACTAGTCCAAACACCAGGGGAACATCACCGTCATACAGCAGTCTCTCTCTCAAACAAGACAATGAGCACAGGAAATCTCTGTAGTTTGCTCTGTACACTGGCTCTGGATGAATACCAGGTCTTTGTTAAGACCACGAGACCATCTTGAATCATTCAGTGACTGTCCAGCAACCCAGCAAGAATGCTACAGTCAATATGTCCAGCCAGCAGGAAACGGGTCAAGGCTGGGAGCAGTGATTTCTCAAGAGAGGAGCCCTGTCTGTTGAAGCCTCCTTCCCTGGGTGTCTGGCCATCTTTACAGCATTGTCACCCTTTGTGAAACCACAAGGGAGGCTGCAAGACAGCCCAGCCCCATTCGCCCCTTCTCCCAGGGAACTCAACCTCCTACCCCCCTTCCCTCCCTTCCTCCATCACAAGGGGCTTTAGGGACAAGGCTGCGTCTGCTTACAGGGGCATGTGGATAGCAAAGCACCCAGGCTAGCCACTGAGCCCCAGCATCCCCCCCCCCCCATGTGGGTGCGCAGCTCAGCCGGGGAAGAGCCCAGCTGGCCTCCTCCAGAGGGTGTATGAACCCCAGCCCCGAGGGGAGAAGGGTCCCCAGGGAGGAGACCCCCCGCCGCCCCAGAACTGCTCCAGGAAAGGGAGGAGCAAGAGGCCACGTACTTGGGCGGGGCGAGGAAATCCGAGACCCCGCGGGCGGGGAGGGCTCCGCTGGCGAGCCGCTCCCCCGCGGCCCTGCTAGGACAGGGCGCAGCCTCTTTCCCTGTGCGGCCGCGGCTTCCGCTGAGCCAGACCCGGCTGCAGCCCGAGCGCCCCCCACTCACCTATGGGGAGCCAGGTGAGGACCAGCCCCTGCAGCCACCGCCAGCTCCGGGCCATGGCGCCGCCGAGGGTCACAGCGGCAGCCCCGGCCCCCCCAGCGCTCCACCTCGCTCCCAACCCCGAGACCGCTCCCCCGCACCCACCTGTGCCTCCTTCCTCCACTCCCCTGCGCTTCCCTCCCCTCTCCCCGCCAGCTCCCTTGGGAACTGACCGCCCTTCCCCCACCGCCTTCCTCCTCCACCTGCTGTTCCTGTTCCTTGCCCTTCCTCTCACCGCTGCCAGACACTAGCCTACAGGTGGTGATCCCTCCCCGCTCCCTGGTCAGATCCCTCCTCTTCGCCTTGCCACCTGCCTTCCCTCACAAACAAACCAGAGTCACTCCCCCTGCCTGACAGCCAGGGGAGACTCCTCCCTCAGCCCCCCTCGCAGTTCCCTTCAAAAGTCCAGCAGGCAAATGCTGCCCATCCATTCTCATCGCAGGGCTGAGTTACAATACAGAGGCTCACAGGAGCTGCTGGAAATCAACACGTGTCTCTTAGCAGGTGCACGTGTGTCGCACCCCTTTGACACGGACAATCCGGCATCTGTTAAAGTTAGTACAGTCATCGCCAATCCCAGCACAAACACACAGCTGGTCACAGCAGTGCTTGAGATTTTTTTTTTTAAACGTGCTCATTTTTTATCTAGAGGCTCCCTTCAAATTTTCCCCCTCCCAAGATAACAAACCCCATTTCCCCTGGCTTCATTTACTTAAAAACAGGTGAGCTAGAGGAAGCTTGAACCACGATCTCCCCCCCCCCCCCCAAAAAAAAACCACCATACAGTAAACCCTCAATTTAGCGGACCTCGATTTAACGGACTTCGGATTTAACGGACAAAATTTCCGGTCCGTATGTCATATGTGAAAATTAACACCCTGTTAATTTTAAAATGCTTTTAACCAAGATTTGCTTATAATTAAATTAACAGGTTATTTTTTGTTATTAATTCACTGTTACAGTAGACTCCTGATTATCCGGGCGCGGGTTAACTGAGCTGCGGATTAACCGGGATGTCTAAAGGGGTCGGTAGGGGAAGCTCCAAAGCGGCGGCGGGCTCAGCCTTAGCCTGCCGCTGCTTTGGGGCTTCTCCCACTGGCCCCTTATGAGCTGGGGTCTCAGTCTGCTTCCAGCCTGGGTGTAGGAAACCCAGGCTGGCAGCAGGCTGAGCCCCCGTCTGGCAGGAGCCTGGGGGGAAAGCCCAAAGTGGCAGCAGGCTGAGTGCTGAGCCTGCCGCCGCTTTGGGCTCTCTCCCCAGGCTCCTGCCACCTGCCCCACTCAGCTCCCGCTGGGAGCAGGGAACCCAGGCTGACAGCGGGAGCAGACTGGGGCAGGAGGCAGGACCCCTGCTGGCAAGGGGCCAGCGGGGGGAAACCCCAAAGTGGCGGCGGGCTGAGCGCTCAGCCTGCCACTGCTTTGGGGTTTCCCCCACTGGCCCCTTGCCAGCTGGGGTCTCAACTTGCTGCCAGCCTGGGTGTTGGAAGTCCAGGCTGGCAGTGGGCTGAGCCCCCAGTTGGCAGGAGCCTGAGGGGGAAATCCCAAAGGGGCGGCAGGCTGAGTGCTCAGCACGCCGCCTCTTTGGGCTCTCATTCCAGGCTGCTGCTGCCTCCCCCAGTCAGCTCCCGCTGCCAGCCTGGGTATAGGGAACCCAGGCTGGCAGCGGGAGCTGAGACCCCGGCTGATAGGAGCCTGGGGGGAAACCCCAAAGCGGCGGCAGGCTTCCTACACCCAGGCTAGCAGGGGAGCTGACTGGGGCAGGTGGTGGGACCACCACCATCCCACCCCCAGGGCGGCCGGTGAACCCCCCCCTCCCCAGTAGACGCGTGATTATCGGGGATTTTATTAACCAGGATTAAGGTTTTCCCGATCATCCCGGATAATACTGTATAGAAAACTTTTCTGTGAAATTAAACTTTTCATACATACTTAATTTTAATTACACAAACGTGTCTACATAAGTAAAAACAGGTAAACTAACTAATTTGTCAATTTTTTAACATACGCATTCAGAAAACCTACTTTATTATATAACGGACTTTCGGCTTTAACGGACACCCCCTCGCCCGAATTAGTCCATTATATCGAGGTTTTACTGTACCAACAAGAAGGGAGGCAACATCACACATCAGACAAATATGGCACTTTTGCGGGAGTGGGGCTGAATAGCTATCTTAGTTATCTGTGTACTTGTGTGTCCTCTACCACCATAGTATCTGAGTGCATCATAAATATTGCATCTCCTCACAACAACTCTGTGATGTAAGGAAACTACACTTGATCTTAGCCAAAAGGCCAAGAATCCCCATTTCACAGGACTGAGGCACAGAGAAATATTTGCAAAATGTCAGTAGTAGCGTGGCAACTGGAGTAGTACTGCATCTACTAGAACTAAAGCTACTGTTTCTCCTTTCCCTGTGAAACTTCCTCCTTTCTCCCTAACTATGCCTGTCAGCCAAACCTTAGAGTTTTTCCTCCCCTGCCTGGCTCATCTTCCTCTATAGCGGCCTTCTCCAATTCCAAATTAACAACAAACAAATCCTAGAGCTACTGTAGTTCCCTTCCTATGAAAAGTAAGTTCCTTGTGCTTGCATCCTTTTCTTCTGGAGTCAAATCACTTCTCTTTTCCTCCACGCATCAGAGAAAGCAAACAAACAGGGGGGGAAAATCCTCCATATACTTCTTACTCCCAGATACAGAGTCCTTTTGCTACAACTTCAGCAACTTTTTTGTATAATTGCAAACTACTGGCATATACTACCCTACATTCCTGCTCTCACAAACACAATACACTGTGTGTTGAACAGTAAGAGGAAAAGCTCTGTGGAAGATCAAAAGTGAGTCTTTTTTCACTAACAGAAGTTGGTCCAATAAAATATATTACCTCACCTAACTTGTCTCTTGCACAAAAAGAAAGTAATTACCCTCCCTGCATAGGAACCAAATTAATTGACTTCAAAGGGTCCCTTTATAGGCATAGCAGCCTGCCTGCAAGATCAGGGCTTAGCTAAACACCTGTGGATTTAATGAAAGGATTTAAAGTGCATATTCCAGGGGTCTCAAACATGCGGCCCGGGGGCCACATGCGGCCCACAAAGCCCTTCCCTGCGGCCCGCCAAGCTTCCTGGCGCCCCCTCCCCAACCCCCCCATAGCAGTTTGCAGGACGGAGGGGCCAGAAGTGGAGGCTTCTCTGCTGCCTGGCTGGGCCGCGTGTGTTTCTAGCTCTGGACTTCCTATATTGCTCTTGTTTTGTTTGCCAAACAGCTGTTGGTGGTGCCTAGCGCTTTCCAGGAGGGAATGGGGAGCTGCGTGCTCAGAGGAGGAGGTGGGGCAGGGGTGGGACCTCTTGGAAGGGGTGGAGTGGGGGCAGAGCCGGGGCAGCAAGGGCAGGGTGTGTGTCAGTGGTGTGGCCCTCGGGCCAGTGCACTAGTCCTCATGGAAGGGGTGGAGTGGGGGCACAGCCGGGGCAGCGAGGGTGTGTGTGTGTGTCAGTGGTGCGGCCCTCGAGCCAGTGCACTAGTCCTCATGGAAGGGGTGGAGTGGGGGCGGAGCCGGGGCAGCGAGGGTGTGTGTGTGTGTCAGTGGTGCGGCCCTCGGGCCAGTGCACTAGTCCTCATGGAAGGGGTGGAGTGGGGGCAGAGCCGGGGCAGCGAGGGTGTGTGTGTGTGTCAGTGGTGCGGCCCTCGGGCCAGTGCACTAGTCCTCATGTGGCCCTCGTGGTCATTTGAGTTTGAGACCCCTGGCATATTCAATGTGCAGTTTTCAAATGTTCATATACCACTGGCAAATCTATGCCAAGCAAAGACTCTCTAGTCTTTAGTTAGGAATATACCCAGTTCAAGTTTCCAATTTCAAAGCTCAACTGTTCAAAACAGCATGGTTATAATTCGTTTATAGTGAGAAAAATGTTTGTCCTGGGTAGAATCTGCTTGCATCCAACGAAGTGGGTATTAGCCCACGAAAGCTTATGCTTCAATACTTTAGTTAGTCTTTAAGATGCCACAGGACTCTTTGTTACTTCTGTCCTGGGTAGTGAGCTAAATTAGGAGTGTTGTGGGTTGTTCCAATTAGGAAGAGAAACTGACGATATAGAATGATTTTTTTATGCAATCTTCTTTATCCGCAGAGATTATACATGAAGTCCTGTTTCCCTGAACAAGGTAAAAATCAAAGAACAGGAGATAGTTTCTTTACTCTTAAATCCAAACCTTTCAACCAATATTTCTACCCAAAACCCCACTCTAAAGACTTCTCAAAGGGCCATCCACCATCATTCCATGCAGTGTTTGGACACTTTTGTGCCCTGTGGCCAAACACCCCACTCCGCAAAGCCCTTCACTCACACATTTCTAATTCCTGGGCAGACTCACATTTGTTTTAATTTAGAGGTCTTTTACTGCTACCTTAAATGAGGGGTGGTGGTTACACCCAACAGCTTAAAAGGCATTTAACCCAACCCACAATATTATTTTTTCCAGGAACCCACAATATGAAAGTGATTGGAGAGATTTTGCTCAAACCTTCCACAATAATTCACCAGTGGAGACCAGGCATGAAAAAAATCAGTCCTAAAGATGAATGTTCTGGAAAGTTATGACCCTATGAAAACAGCAAGATATCATAGAAAACTCTTAGCTATTATGGTAACCTGAGTGGATCACTAGAATGATTTTTGAGCCTAGAATGGATATTGCACATTCAGATACCAGATTTGCTCAGGGCTGATTCAGGTACTGCTGCCAAACCTGCAGTTTCAGGAGCTGCACGTCATGGGAACTTCTATAAATACAATGCTGCTCATGCCCCAGAGTAGGGGGTAGATAGTACAAAATGCTTCATGCTGACATTGCTCTGTAATAATTTGAGAGCATATAAAAAGTTGGAGTGTCTTCCCTTTTAACTTTAAAGCAGAGATGAGTGTAACATTACCCAGGGTACAATCTGGACTGATGGACTAAAAAGGTAATGGCCTGTTTGAAGGCAGAGGCAGCGGCTAGCCTTTTGTCTTTTGGGAACCGGTTTATGATTGCTCTCCTGACGTGGTACATGTCTTAGGCTATGCCTCCACTGCATTTTCACCAGTGAAAAAAAATACACCCTTGACTGACAAAAGTTTTACAGATGAAAAGTGCTGGTGTGGACAGCAGGAGATGCTCTCCTGCTAACACAGCTAATGCCCCTCATTGGAGGTGATTTTATTTTGTCAGCAAGAGAGCTCTCTGCTGCTGACAGAGTGGCTACACTGCATACCTTACAGAGGCAAGGCTTTAGCAGCACACCTGTGTCACTGTAAGCTGTGCACTGTAGTCATAGCTTTAATATTATATAGTAGAATCTTATAATTTAGATATGTTGCCACATATTTTACCAGGACAATAATGTCAGGGACTCGAACCCCGACTGGCAAGGTTCGTTGCCTGTCTCTTTGCGGTCTCTAGAATGTAACCTGAAGAATTAGAGATGCCAATTTTAGAAAGATCCTCGAGGACTTAAACCCTGAGCTTGTGTTAGGAAAAACTTTAAATTGATGTATCATAATATGAATGGGTAGGTGGACGTTGCTGGATTTCTACGGGCTTCAGCTGGTTCACAGAACACGCTTTATCGCCGACACAGGGATCAGATCACCAGGCAAGGCTCCTCGAAGCTGGAGGATGTGCGCAGCGTTGCTTTAGAGCCTGATCCTGTGCCGGAGAGTCAGACGAGTCCCTCTGGGGTGCCAAATTTGTCAGGGACTCGAACCCCGACCGGCAAGGTTCATTGTTTGACCGCAAAGAGACAGGCAACACCAGCAAAGTCCAAACAAGCTCTTTATTGACAGGTGCACACATCAATAGAGAGCCGCCCGTCTCGCACAAAACCAGCCAGCACTCTAACACTGAATAGGTTTTTTATAAACAGTTCCGTCGCGTCACAGGTTAGTCTGAGCCAAAAGGGGAGGAGGGAAAAAGCAATCTATGCCTTTTCTCCTCCTTTGTTAGTTTCATACATGCTTAACCGGCACTTCATATCAGCTAGGTCAAAAGTATCAGACACAGAGAGAGAAAAATGAATGCACAGTAAGCAGGAAAAAAGTTAACATTCTGGTGCCAGCTGGCTAATACAAGGATGTTGATATTATTCTATTTTTAAGGTATTCAAGGAATTTACTCAGTGTACTGTTTTTCAAGGGCTACTCAGAGTCTTGGAACATTTGAAACAGTTTTATTGACATAACTCATTTAAGTACCCCATAAATGTTTATTCTTACCAATAATGATCAGCAAATTATGAATTTTCAAATGATGTCCCACAAGGCTTTGTACAAAATGTATCAGTCTTGTAAAAAGGGTAAACAGGAGGGCACACACTCTCTGAACCCACATCTAAATCTACATTTGGCAGTTTGAGTCCAACTCCAGTTTAAAGGGAATAGTTAAGATTATATCCCTATCTACTAGTGGGGCTGTAGGGCAGTAATTATCTAGGATCATAGAAGCTAAAGACAGGGAAGAGGTGTTAGCGCCTCGCCCCAGCCCACTTTGTTTACCAATAATAATAATAATAGTAATAAAAAGAACCCAGATAAGTACAAAGATTTATTTTAAATGTTTAAAAAACTATTTTAAAGTAAAAATATTAAAAACAATGGAGAGTTTGAAAAGTTACAATCCCCTAGTTTAAAAATAAATCCAATCAAGTTCCCCTCCCGAAAATCCTCAAGGAAGCAGGGTGTTGTTCAGCGTCTGCGTGTATTTGCCTGTGTAAAATAGCATCCACAATGACTGTTTATGACAAGTCTGGCCAGGAGACCTCCGGCCCCCACCACCCCTGCCCACTACGGCACGTTCTTCAGGGCTGCTTTGCGCATGCGGCTACTGGCCCGGCTCAAGTCCCCTTGCCGGCGCCTCGTTCGGAGCATGCGCACCCGCCCGCGGCGCGGCCGTTCGAACTACACTTCCCAGGAGGCGCCGGGCCCCGGAAGCGGCTGCCTAGCAACCAGGTAAACCAGAGATGGAGGCAGAGGGGCCGCGGGACGCGTCAGGTACCGAGCACCGGGGCGGGGGAGACGAGGGACCTTTTTGTAACCGACCCTGTGGGGGCCGTGAACGAGCTGCTGCGGTGCCGGGGGCGCCTGTTCGGCGCTTTCCTCTCATGGGGGGCCCCACGCGAACCGTTACGGGTCGAGGTGGAGTTTAACGGAAGGAAACGTCGCGTGCACGGGGACGGGTTCGACCCGGGGGTCTCGAAGTTTCGTACCAGTGACCCCCGCCTCCCTCACACAGCGCGCGAGACTCCGGGTGCGAGACACCCCCCCCCCCCCGACCTTATCCATTAAGAAAACGTTTCCTATGTTTAACACCATTATACCTGCTGGAGTTAGAGCTGGACTCCCTTAGGGTCCATAATTTGGGTTCTTTCCCCCCCCCGTGAAAAGCTCCAGCGCCCATCTCTGTTATTAACAGTTTTCCATTGCACGAGCAGGACATAAACAGCTTCACAACTAATCTGCAATTCAACTAAATACATCATCATAATGCTTCTACAGTTCTGAAGAACAGCCATGAAACTAATGAGTCATGTTAATTTCACATTGCTGCAGCCTGGCAAAACACTGAGCAACGAAAAACTATTAGAACAAAAGGCAACACTGCTTGAGTTACACTCGATTCACATTGGGGAGATTTTCTTTGTAATAATCATAAGTACAAGAAGATTAACTTTTAAAAAATTAAATTCTGTAGAAATGATGTTGCACATGGTAGAATCTGTTGTTGTTCCCCTCATGAGAGCTGTGAGCTAGTACCATGTAGTTCTATGATAAAAGAGGCAGGCTAACAGAAACAGAGATTTGTCTCAATGCCATGCTCTCGTTCATAAAGAAAAGGAAGATTCAGAGGAGTCAAGGCAACAGGATGTAGAAGATGGAGAGAAGTCTGACATTTCCAAAGATCCCAAAACAGAGCTGGACACAGAGAAGCCAAATGTGTACCCAACAGAAGGTGAGTAGAGATTTTCTCCAAGTCTGATGATAGTTTAATATTTCAGTCATTGTGGAAGATCTTCATTAACTCAATAGTCTAAGAAGACATTGGTGGGCAGAATATGATGTAGTGATGTTCTTACTGCTCATAGTTACTCTGCTGGACAGGAATGGAGAAGGAATCAAGAAAGGAGAGAAAAGTTGTGAAAAAGATTAAGTTCTCCCAAGTGGAAAGAAGTCAAATACTGTAAAGGGAAACAGGATATAAGGCAGCTGACCCCAGAGAAAAGAATGAGTGGGGTGAAACTCCAAAGTGCCTTTAAATTAAAAAATCAAAGTTGTAGAAAAGTGTAATAATTGGCAGGAAATTCAGACCTGAAAGGGTGTAACTAGAACTGGGTGTGACATGCCATTTTCAAAGGGGAACTCAGAACATAACCAGCAGTATTTCATTTAGTTTCATGCATTGGATAAGGGACAGGGGAGAGGGTGTTCAACAATCCTGTTGTCATATAATCAGATCACCTGTTAATGCACCCAGCTCACCAAGCAATCCAGATTTCTCTGTACTAGTGCAAGCAAACAATATTTGTTTTCATATAGCTAAATGTAAAGTTATACATCTAGGAACAAAGAATGCAAACCATAATTACAGGATGGAAGCAGTGATTCTGAGAAAGACTTGTGGGTCCTGGTGGGTAACCAGCTGAATGTGTGCTCGGAGTGTGATCCTAAGGCCAAAAGGGCTAATGTGATTCTTGGATGTATAAACAGGTGAATATTGAGTAGGAATAGGGAGGTTATCAAGGATGGCAGGTCTGTATAATTTCTGGTGGTGCTCTGAACGGGTCCAAGTCCCCCTCCCCGCCTTGTAAGCCGATATATATTTTTGAAAATAATGTAAAAATGAACTGGAAACAGTAAGCATTTAACGGTTTCCCTATATTGCACAATGTGTATGTGGGGCAGGGAGCAGGATGAGGACTCTGGCTGGGGGTGAGGATTTTGGGGTATGGGAAGGAGCTCAGAGCTAGGTTGGAGGATTGGGAGGGGATGAGGGTTCTGGCTGGGGGTGAAGGCTCTGGGGTGGGGCTGAGGGATTTGGGGGGGAGCTCAGGGCTAGGGTAGAGGATAGGGGCATGGGGGATGAGGGCTCTGGCTGGGGGCTCTGGGGTGGGGCTGAGGGGTTTGGTGAGAGCTCAGGGCTAGGGCAGAAGATTGGGGTGTGGGTTCTGGGGTGTGGTCAGGGATGAGGAATTTGGGATTTAGGAAGGCTGCCCTGGGCCTGGGGCCAGAGAAGACTCTCCCTGCTAGCAGCAGTGAGCTCCAAGGAAGCCCCTCCACCCCTGCGTCACTGTCATTCCACATACTCCCAGGTCCAGGGGGTTACACTTCCCCAAACAAGAAATCCTCATTCAAAAATGAGAGCAACAAGAGTTCAGAGGGAAAACTGACAATCAAACTTTTCCCTACCCTCAACTCCAGAGGGAGATTACTGGGGACGGTGGGGGAGAGGAGACTTCATGCTGCACCTCGGGAGAAGCCCTGAAAGGAGTTGCTCACCTGTGGGAGGTGCAGTGAGAGTCCTGCTGGCCATGGGGCAGCAGGAGCTACATTGTACCCAGGGAGAGAGGGGAAAGAAGCTGGCTCAATGGGAGGGTGGAGGAGGAGAAGCCCTTTGGGTGGAGGAGGAGAAGCCCTTTGGGGGAGACTTGGGGGATAATAACAACTTATTTATGAGGAGAGGCATGACTGTCACTGCACGCGTTTTCCTGTTTTGAGACCTGTTGTGGCTTATGAGCAACATGGCCAGGAAGAAGGTAGTTTGAGAAATATGGAGCTCCTCTTTGAAAGTGAAAGAAAACTTGGTTTTACCCCTGGATGTGTGCCAATAAAGGAAGGCTGAGGGACCAGTATAGGCCTGATGTAGTTTTATAGACCAGTAACTTGTGAACTAGTAGGACTGAAAGGAACAGCATTAGTTTCCAGCTCTTACAAATTGTGAAATATTGGATCTAAAAATAATATTCTGGTTAACATTTTGCCTTTTTTCCATTTGAATTATGACATGATTTTAATGGTCACTATATCCAGAACTAATAGAAAAAAGTTTGAGACCTCAGTTTTCAAATACAGTAACAATCTGCACTCCTTAATTCTAGCAGTTTAGGAAATGTTATTAAAAATTGATATGAGAAATAAGTGTTGCAAAGACACGTAGATGGTGAACCAGTACAAATGCTTCCTGGACTAGTCAACGTGTGAAATCCTGGTAATGGGATGAAAGACAAAAATTCTGATCTCTGAGCTTCCTCAGCACTTTCAATCTCTGTGGCATAGTACTACAAACACTGAGCATTGCAACAGCATGCTGCCATAGAGTCTTGATGTCTCAGATTGAAATCTTCATACTAACCTTTCAGCCTGAAGCATTTTTCAGAGCTGAGTAGATTTATAATAGAAATGGAGTAGATTTATTTATTCATTATTTACACATCCCCAATTTTAATAATAAATGATTGCTTATTAATCAACTAGCACAAATACCTGGCGTTGCTCAGGTCTGTTGGATGGGGGGAGAGCTGAGCGAGTGGGGGGGTCGTTGGAGTGGGGGGAGGGGGGGGAGATTTTAAAAATTTTCGATTCTTACCTGAGGGGGGAGAGAGCTGAGTGAGTGCGGGGGCCGTTGGAGGGGGGGGGGGGGAGAGAGCTGAGCAAGTGCGGGGTCCATTGGAGGGGGGGAGATTTTAAAAATTTTCGATTCTTACCTGAGTGGGGAGAGAGCTGAGAGATTGCGGGGGCTGTTGGAGTGGGGGGGAGGGGGCAGAGAGCTGAGCGAGTGCGGGGTCCGTTGGAGGGGGGGAGGAGGGAGAGAGCTGAGCGAGTGGGGGGGCCGTTGGAGGGGGGAGAGCTGAGCGAGTGGGGGGGCTGTTGGAGTGGGGGGGAGGGGGGAGAGAGCTGAACGAGTGCGGGGTCCGTTGGAGAGTATCTGAGAAGAAGTGAACATTGTCCCTATTTTCTTTTGCAGAGGAAGTCAAAAGTAGTGCCCCTAAAGAACCACTTGGCGAAGGAGAGGTATCATCCACTCCAGAGGAACAGGAGGAGGGTGTAGAGAAGGCAGTAGAAAGTGCAGACACAGAAACCAGTAGTGTTCATGAGTATTACCTGCCATTACACAGAGATTTCAGTAATGACCCTAGAGTAGTCTTAAGTCTGCCTACTGGGTTCCCTGGGTTGGGCTGTTTTTGTGTGTGTGTGGAATAAAGGGATGGATGAGGAGGTGGGGAAGGGGTCTATGGTTCCAGTTCACACTAGTGTTTGTTGTGGGCATCTCAGGGCTAGGGGTGATTCCATGATGAACCAAGATAAGATGTCAGCCTTTGATTGATGTGTGCTATACAACACACAAAGATGTTCATGGTGGACCAATGCCTCTGCTTCTTGTGTGTTGATGAGAAGCTGGCCCAAAGAGTGTTCTGTGTATTCTGGGTTCACTGCTCAGTCTTGAAAAGACAGGAAGTAATCTTTTTGAAAATATTAGGCCTGATTTTCTGTTGCTTGGCACCTTGTTTAGAAATTTACATTATTCCATAATTCTGAACTGGTAGCATTTTACACTTACTTTGCATTAGTCTGACTACACAAAGTAGATGAATCAGACATAATATATACACATGAGACTCATTCTTAGGCCCCATGCTCCCAGTGTGAGATAGGGTAGAACTTCAAGCTCTTAAGATTTTTTTACCCTTTTAGGCAAAGTAGTGGTGGGCAGTATGCGAGACACATCTCTTAGTGATTAATGTGAATCACCTCAAAACTTTCCAGCCAGTTCTTTCTTGACCATGGTCGGTGATGGTTCTAACTGCAGAAGCCATGTACTGTCCTCAGTAGTGGTTGTTCTCTCCCCTGACCCACTGTTTGTCCTTTGACAATCCATACTTGTTAGGCCAGCTTTTTCAGTCAGAACTGTAATAAATTCCTTTAGTTTTTGGCCTGTCATGCCTTTCTTGTTGCTCTGGATTACTTAGTTTTGAGAATGTCAACTCATTCAACCCGTTTCAGTCATTGAATAGATTGCTACTTTCATTCATAGGCTTGTTCTGAGTGTTTTGGCTCCAGCTTCCATTTTAGTGCTTGAGTATTTTAACAGAATATTGGCACCCACTCTCTAGGACAGAGATTCTCTATTAATAGATCCTCCACTCAGGGATGTCTGAACCATGTGCTCCTCTGCACCTGTTGGCTTTCCCCCAATCCTTAGTTTAAAAACTGCTCTACGACCATGCTTTCTGTTAATGCACTTTTCCTTTCCAGGATATGCTCCTCTCCTTCTCTTAAGTCCTAAATCAGTTTTAAACAATGAAATTCACTCTTCATGAGCAGGAAGTCCATTGTAGGATAGAAGGAATTTTAATGCTCCAAGACTGTGGATGCTGCATTATGTAAATATGGAGTGTGAGAGCAAAACACAGAAATATACCCTGTTGGAATGCTGAAGTAGTAAAAATTATCCACATTTTCCTTTGCAGAGGAAAGCAAAAGTAGTCCCTCAGAGAAACCACCAGGTGAAGGAGAGGTACCACCAATTCCAGAGGGACAGACAGAAAGAGTAGAAAAGCCAGTGGAAGGTGCTGAATCAGATGGCAGCAGTACCCGTGAGTTTTGCCCCCTCCTTAATAGTTGTCAACATCAACTTAAAAATCCCACTGCATCCTGAAATTTCTTTTGTTTGCCTACTACTGTTACTTCCAGGCCACAGTAATTGAGAAAGATGAGATAAACAATTTATTTTCTACTTTTCAGCTTGTTCACTTTGGGTACTTCACAGCACTTAATAAGCAGTCCATTTTGCTTTCCCATGGACGGTTTCTGCCCCCTTGGTTGTTTGTATTGGTGTGTCACATAACAGGGAGAGACAAACATATTAAAATAAAATAAAATAAAAATGGTCAGAAATAACTCAGATTGAGAAATAGAATCTGAAACTCATAACTGACTACAATTCAGATGACAATATCAATTCATTAGCTCCAGTGAGGAACTATCTAGAGCAGCACATTAGTAGGAAGCCTTTGCTGGTACAGTGTATCCATGGCAACCTACTTTATGTGAAGGAGCAAAATGCTGCACGTTTGTATCGATTAGTCAGCATAATATTATGCATTCAAGATCTACTGAAGAAAGAAGCCTCAAACTTGGCTTGTTTTTAAAATCTAATTGAGAGCTAAACATCAAGCAATGTTTGAATACAAACTATCCCAGTAGCTTTTAAGGTCTCAGGGTTTAAAGTCAGTAAAGATGACTCATCTTACAAATAGGGACAGAAGTTTTCTGCTATATGTATAAGGCAGTGAATTTTCAAAACATTCTTACCTTGGTTATTTAGAACCCAGATTTTTCTAATCTTAGAAAAGCACATGCTAGTCATTTGAGTATTCACAGAATATGTTTCATAGTACAAAGATAGCAGATATATTTCTAGACAGTAGAGTGCATCTCATTTCTTTGGAGGAAGGAAAGAATTAATTAATAATCCACTCTTGCAATTAGGTATTGACATTTCTACCTGTCTGACTAAACTCTTTTGTGTCACTATTTCTGAAACATAGAGGAAGAGGAGGAGGAAGAGGATGATACGGAGGAACCCCCAGAACCAGAAAAAAAGCCTGAGAAGCTAGAAAGGAAAATTTCAGAGACCTTCTTCTATAACTATGAAGATTTGTGCTCACAACCCTTTGTGACGCCAGACTCTGGGATCCCAATTAATCTCCTCACTCTCATGTATCCTCTTCATGCAGTATTGTATAGATTTAGATCTAGGGTTTTCTAATCTGAAAGCTGCAGCATATTATTTCTTTTAGGTGTAAAGGAGGAACAGGGAAGAATGTGTGATTTTCAGATGCTAGGTGGTTTTCCATTGGGACTCAGTGAAGTTGCTGTGGGGAAACCCCTCTGTGTCTCTTTTCTGCATCCAGGCAAGTCTATACTACAAAATTAAGTCAACCTAAATTACACTGATGTACAGCCACTGGAGTATTGGTTTTGGTTTTGAATTGGTTTTGCTCATCCATACTACGCTCCTTGTGTTGGTGGTGCACGTCCTCACCAGGAGTGCTTGCACTGATTTAACTGCCAGAGTGGGGCATTGTGAGGTGGTTTCTGAAAGGCAGCAACAGTTGATGTAATTAACACATTGTCTATACTGACACTGCATCTATCTAATGACATTGACTTAAGTGTTTTGCCTCTCGAGGAGGTAGATTTATGAAGTCTGTGTAGTGGACAAGTTACATTGGTGGGAGCTGCATTTTAGTGTAGACAATTGCAGAGTTAGGTCAGTGTAGCCTGCCTTATGTTGACCTAACTATAGTGTAAACCAGCCCTCCGACTGGCAGATGGAGTGAGCTTGAGGTTTTGTCTACACAGAGCACTAATGTGTACTGCTGAGAGTCTGATTTCTAAAGCCCACTAATGTGTTGCATGTTAATTGGTTGTGTAGACCCTGCAGGTGCACACCAAATGTCCCCTAGTTAACTTAGTTAACACCAGCATGGTCTATGTTATGTTAAAGTGCACAAGAGAACTTTTGATGTACACCAGCAGGGTCTACATGACCAATTAATGTAGAACACATTAGTGGGCTTTAGAAATCACCCCTCCCCACACAGTAAACATTACTTCTCCATGTAGAAAAGCCCCGAGACATTGCTTTGGTTCTGTCTCTTGCATACAGTGCACTTTGTAATATGATCAATTTCTTTTATATTTTATTTGAAAAGAGAACATTAAGACAATAGAATATGAATTCTCAGGAGAGCTCCCGAGATCAGGATAGACCATAAAAATGGAGTCTGATATGGAGTTGAGGGATGATACATAAATCTTAAATATTTTATTTACATTTTCCCCAATTATATGTGATACCTTGATGGGTTTCATCATGGCACCAGTCTTAAAACAAACCAAAGCCAGACCAACAGAGTAACAACCATCCAACTCCGTGTTCCCACCCGGGCTTGCTCTAGTTTTTAGTATTGATACCTTTGTTGCTATTACCTGGAAGAAATAAACCTCTAGGTCTAAGGTCAATGCTTTTCCTTAGTGAGATGCTCACAGACACTCTTTTGGTTACGACTGCACCAAAAGTGCAAACCTGCAGTTGCTGGATAGTCAAACACTCCTCTATGTAGCAGGCAACCAGCTAGTGCTCTTGGACCTGAAAACTAAAAATCAGAGTTATCTCCGGAGCAGCAGCAGTGGTGGAATTGGCGTTATCACTGTATGGCTTTTATTTTCCTCTTTAGGAAGAAAATCCCTTTCTAGAGTTTAAAACTTATGGTAGTGAAACAGTCTGGGTGTCTCAGTTGTTTCACGGAAGATTTCCAGAGTTGCCTGCATATTTGGGCTTGGATGAAAGAGTGGTACTGATTAAAGGGTGAAAGGAAAAGTCAGTAATCTCAGATGTGTGACCAGTAGCAATCCATCAAGGTGTACTACGTGGATCTACTTGTTTAACAGTCAGAGAACAAACAAACAGCTACATATCTTAAATAGGTCCAGGTTCCAGGCCATACTAATAAGTTACTTACAAGAACTGACAAGAGTCAACTGGGCTTTGTTGTTTTAAAATTTTATTTATTAAAATTCTCTGGATACATCTTAACTATTTTTGTTCAATACATCATCTACCCTGATTACAATTAATATTGGTTAAATGTTTCATCTGTCCTGAAATTTGGAATTTCAAGTACGTAGGCAAATGGAGTAAGATGTCTAATTTCACTGAAGCAAGCTCCTCTCTGTGGGCTAGAATATGAAACGCTTATTCTGGTTTATCCTTTCTTACTCTGGTTTATGGTTTATAGTTCTGTTGGATACTTTCTATTCCAAGTAAGTAAGGCTATCAAAATCTGGCCTATGCTGTTTTCTTATGTTGTAAGCAACACTTCTTGGAGAATCACGGCAGGTCCTCACATCTCCTGCACAGAGCTGGGAAGTGTTTTTTTCTGGGCAAATTAATTATTTGATCTAAAATGCATTTTTCCATTGAGCCAAAACCATTTGAAAATGTTGGTCAAATCTGGCATTCATTTTGGCTGACTAAAAATAATGGACAAAACCAAAAAGCTGAAACAGTTTTGACATTTTTAAAATGAAATATGTAGACTTTTTCAAAATTACAGTTTGCTTTGAAGTTTAGCTAGATGTGTTGAAAAAACCTTTAAAAGGATATAAAAACACTCAAAAAGTAATGAAATAAAAAAATCCTTTGGGTCAAATGAAACATTTTGTTCAACCCAAAACAATTTTCCTGTTTTTGTTTCGGCCACATTGGGGAGGGGGAGGGGGGGAGGAGAGAGAAATCAATTCAACTCCACTACTGTGGAACAGCCCCTGAATGTGCTGTTGCTAAGTTTGCTCCTATTCTCCACTAGAGGAAGGATAGCAGTGCCCTAATGCTGTCTAGGGGGAGATGGATTGGTGGGCTGAATGCAGGTGAGATGATCAAAGATGCAGGATAAATACAAATTATTGCATGGTTCCACAATGTGGGTAGTGGTATACAACTTGATATTTGGCTGAGGACAGCTAAAGGGGATATCGGAGTATCTAACACAGTCTTTGCTTTTTATAGGTACATCCTAGTAAACAGTATTTTGTAGTAGGAGAAAAAGGATGGAAGCCAAACATCATCATCTATGAGTATCCTTCACTAAGGCCATACAGAATACTCCGAGGTAGGATAATAGGACTATTTCGGTATTACATGGATACAGCAGAGTTTATAGTCTCCAGAAAGTGGAATGTTGTTACATTTTAGATTTTTTAAAAACTAATTATATAATGTTTGGTACTTGAAGATCAGAAACCGAAAAGTGATTGTAAGTGGTTGTTCTTGCACTCTTGGGTGTGTGGAAAATAGCCCACTGTTGGCTGACTGCTTCAGCATTAGCCAAATAATGAGAACTGAGCTCTTTTAAAGCAACCTTTCTTTGTGGACATCTGTCCTTCCAGGTGGGACCGAGGAAGCTTATGCATCTGCTGATTTTAACCATCATGGAACACTACTGGCCAGTGTTGGGAGCAGCCCTGACTACATGTTGACAATCTGGGATTGGAAACAGGAAAAGATTATGCTAAGGTCAAAGGCTTTTTCACAGGATGTTTATAAGGTCACATTCTCTCCTGAAAATGAAGAGCAACTCACCACTTCTGGATCAGGACACATCAAGTAAGTTGGTTCACTAACATCAATTGATGGGAAGTAACTAAAATATCATGAAAATTACAAGGTGATTGACTAATAAGAATCTGTTTGTTAACAAGTGCACAACAATGGGGAACAGTGTTCTGCTTAGCAATTCAAATGTTGAAACCTCTGCTTTCCAAAAGAGATAATAGAAATGACAGACATGCAGGATTGGAAGGGATCTCAGTAGGTCATCTGGTCCAGTCCTCTGCACCGAGGCAGGACTAAATATTATCTAAACCATCCCTGACATGTTTGTCTAACCTGTTCTTTAAAACCTCCACTGATGGAGATTCTATAACCTCCCTTGGCAATTTATTCCAGTGCTTAACCACCCTGACACCGTTAAGAATTTTTTTGTTATTTGATAATGGTGGAATGGAATGTCCAATAAACTGCTCCACTTTTGATCTTCAAAAGTGCATTGGGAGAATTATTTGAAAAATATTTATATCAACCTCTGTTCTAGATGTTGGGTTAACACATGGCTCTTCTCTGCGTTCTGGGCTTATCTGTTGGCCTCTTTTTGGCTTTGTGAAGTGGGCTGACATGCTGTTTGGTCAGTTTTAATCACAAAGCGTGGCCAAAACAGCCCACAAGAGTGCCAAAAAGAAACAGCAAGGGAAGCCTTACTAAAAATATTCTTTGTAAATTGTGAAAAGATCTTTAAGGTACAGTCTATTTTATAGGTAAATTTGGGTTCCTATTGTAATTAAAAATGGACCAAAGCATTATGCTTTTTGGGAATAGGGACAATCTTTTTGTCCTATTTGTACACTACCAAGTACAATGGGGCCCATGTATATGTCAGAGGTGGTACTGCCATACAAATAATAAATGATACTACATGATAAATCCAAATATCTTTGAATTTTATAGAGGAATCAAATAAAAATCCCTAGATCCAAACCCATACCTGCAATTTGGTTCCAATTTGGATCTAAACCCCAAAAGGGGGTTATTTTCAAGATCTAAACTGATGAGACTGTATTGATGGTTGAAATCTCACAATATAAGATGTCTGGTGAGATTTTTTTTCCATTTTGAGCTAAAACGTCATTAAAAACAGCTTGAAATATTTCAACCCTAATTTTACCCCAGTTATAGCATGGTCCCAAGACATAGCCTAAATATAATGTGGATCCTGATCCACATACCACAAACTTGGACCATCTCTAATTGAAATAAGATAAGATAGTTTGTCTACAATAGATTCATTCTCTTGTACTTCTTCTATATCTGTGTAAGATTTCTGCATGCTTTGTTAGAAGTAACTTTGGAGAGACAGGGCCAAATTCTGGCTCATTTAGATTAATGCAACACCATTGAAGTCCATGGTGTTACACAGAATGGAATCCAGTGGAGAAGCTGTCCACAGGATTTCAACAGGTGAGCATCCTACATTGAAGACCAACCAGAGAGAAAAGTAGGCTTCCTCAAGTAAATATGGAAAGTATTGCAAGATAGACATATACATTGATTTAACACCTATTTAGATATTAGTCTCCTTATCTTCTCCTGCCCATATTTTTCTAGGTTTTTCATGGAAGTAGGCGAAAGGAAAGTTTGTTTGTTTTTTGGTGGAGGGGGATGGGGTTGGTGTGTAACAAACACCTGACTGGGATCAAGGTGGGTTTGGTGACCTGGTCATCTTGTGAGTACCCAGGTGTGTTGGGGCATTTCTGTCCCACTCAAGAACAACAAATCCCAACTAGATAGCCTCATTCAGCACATATAAAGTTTTATCTAAATTTTAAAAAACTACGAACGGTGATATTTAAATATAATTAAATGAGTAGTCCACGCTTTAGATATACCCATGACCTTAGAGCCTGAGATACAGTACTTTCTAAATACAATGTCAAGTGTAATCCCAAAGACTATGTTTTCTGTACTCAGGTTCTGGAAGATGGCCCAAACATTCACTGGGCTCAAGCTACAGGGAGCGTTGGGGAGGTTTGGTAAAACAGCTGTGACTGACATTGTAGGGTATGTGGAGCTACCTGATGGGAAGGTGAGTAGAGTGAATGAGTACAACTCATGTTGTACTGAACAAAGGTCAGCTGAAGTCAATGGGAGTCTTTCCATTCACTTCAGAGTGCTTTGGATTAGGTCTTCTATGCACAATCAAATATACAGCTGTGAATCTAATATTGACATTAATTAGCAATAAATTGGATTAACAGTTTAAATATATCCATTATTATTGTGATTCTTAGACAAATGAGCTTTCTTAAGTTAAAGCTATAAGTGAGCTAAGATATTCACCAATATCTGCACATTAATATAACACTCATATTCCTCTTCACTTTCATGGAAGGTTCTCTCTGGATCTGAATGGGGCAACTTGCTGCTTTGGGAAGGGGGCCTTATCAAAGTGGAGCTCTGTCAAACTGGACATAGACCTTGTCACAATGGCCCAGTTAATCAGTTAGTTCTGGATGAGGGAGAGCTGGTCACTGTTGGAGGAGATGGCTACATTAGGGTGAGTGTTTTTCCTTTAATAGTTTGGATGCATATTTGGTATGCAGATCCTTGTTAATAGTTGAAAAGAGAAGTAATTGTTAGCCTATATGTTGTATCAGGAATAACCTATTGAGGAAGTTTCACTCTGATCACTTTCTAAGAATGAATTTTCAGAAGAAACTTGGTAGAAGCAGATCTCTTTCCACAATGTAGATGTTTGTATCAGATCATATTTAAGTAACTTTCTGTCCCTGCTAATGTTACAGAAATCCCTTCTGTGCACTAAGAGAGCAGTCAATTTCATGATGTCTTTTAAAAAACAAGTTTTATTTTTCCCCACATTCTAACTTTGGGGGTAGGGTGGGGTGGGTGGGTTGTGTAGCTTAGGTTTATGTTAGTAATTTTCAGGCCTTGTTAACGTGCCACATACTATTTCAAAGGATAAATCAGTCGTATTGGAAATTAATTTTCTGATCATGTGGATACTCAAGGCATGTAATTAGTTAGCACCTCTGTCGTTTAATCTCAAAGATGTATCCATTTCAACTGAGCAACAAACCTCTATTAAATAAAAATAAATAATGGGGCACCCTCAACTTAAAATCAAACCAATTTAAAAAAATTATTTAAAAGTAGTCTTAAGTTCTACTTCTGATTCTAATTGCCAATTTGTGGGTTTTACAATATTTTCCTGTTTTGTGTGTGTTTTAGTTTTAGTTCCTCCCCATTGTTACACGAAAGACCCAAACAATGGGAAATTGAGTGTTCAGGGAAAGAGGGTATCTGACAAGCAGACAAATTACTGTTAAATGCTCAAAATCAACAAAGTGAAAAAAGCATCTTTTTCCATCTAATTTTTCAGTTATAGTAATTATAGGCAGTGGTTACAGCTGTATGGGAAAAAGTTTCAGATGAGGTTTTTGGTTTGATTGTTGTTGTTTTTTTACATCAATGGTATTCTTTATGTAACTGTCATCCTGGCGAAAGAGTGCTGGACTGGCAGATCTGGAAACCGAAATCTGCTCTCTATCCACAGAGCAGACAGAGGAGGTGAAAGCTTTCTCACTGTCCTTTCACACTGCCTCAGTAGAGACAACCTCTAGGGGGCAGTTTTACTCACCATAGTTGTGACACTGCCAACATGGGTACTAAGTAATGCCAATTGTAGTCAATGATTTTGGGGATATGGGTAATTGTCCTCTAGGAATTGGATTGAGACCTATAAACACATTTTACATGGACCACTAAACAGATGGTAACAGCCTCTGATTGTCAGTGATCCAGGTCATGTTCAAGCCAGTTATGTGGACATGACAGGCTCCCTATTCTATATCCTGAGCCACCCATTCCTTTTGATTCTTATCATTTGATTTTATATTGCCATTGTGAGTGTAATGTGAGATGTGTTGGCATTTGGATTAATGAAGGCTGTTCTGTTCACTTCCAACTGCTTGAAGGTGTGGGACTTTGAGACAATAGATGCAGCTGATTCTGTGGATGACACAGGTCTACTAGAGATGGAGCATATGAATGAACTTCTCGTTGGCAAGCATGTCAACTTGAGATCCATCATGAAAATTCATGACCTTGGACAGCCTATTTGGTATGCTCAGGTAAGACATATTTGCATTCTTATCAGCTCTGTGGAGTAGTGTCGGCTGAGGCATGTGGCAATGCATTGCCAGAGGAAATCCACTGTGAAGCAATCTGTTTTGTTTTATACTAGTATCCTGTCTCCCCTGGATTATTTTTTAGAGTAGAATAACATTTGAGTCTCTCTTCCGACTTTGAGAGCAGGAGCTACGTGGGAGTGGGAGAATTTGGAAGTGTCATTCTCAGGCTTCATTGCCCTGTTCTGCTGCTGAGCACCAGGTGAAATTGACATCAGACTCTATGATGTCAATTTCTATGATTCAGAAATTGACATCACAGATTCTCTATGATGTCAGACTCTATGAAATTGACATCAGACTCTACGAAGTCCTGTTTCTTCCAGATGATTTTGAGATTCTTGATACAGTATTTGTAAGGAGTTACAAGGACTGATACTATTTTCAGACTTAATTTGAAAGTTATTCAGCTGTTAAATATTTATTTCTTTAGGATTCCAATGGAGCCATCTGGAAGCTTGATCTGAGTTTTTCAAACGTCGTAAGTTTTATTCCTACCCACCATTTTTTTAAATTCCTTTAATTACACTGTGTGGCAACACAGTGCCATCCAATGTTTGAACAACTGTACAGTTGAGGATTTAGTATCATTATCAGGCACATGTTTATGAATTATCTTCACTGATTACAATTATTGGCCAAGATTTTCAAAGGTAACTATTGATTTTGGGTCCCTTAATTGTTGACTGCTAAACTGGAGCTACTTTAAAGGGGCCTGATTCTCAAAGGGTGAGATGTGATGGACATTAATGTGGGAAGTTAATGTGAGGGCTGCTACTAGAACCTGTGTGGGTAGGTATTTCTGAAATGCCCATCACTATTGTATCAAGATGACACTGGTGACAACATTCACATCTCTGTACAACTGATCAAACTGATTGCTACTATTACTGCTGTAGATCTGCTATTGGTGGAGAGGGTCACATGAGCAGAAAAGTTAAAACAGACAGTGTTTGATCAAAAATTCCATCAAGCTGGCTCTATAGCAGCAGATAAATGAGGGCACAGCACTATTAGGGCAAAAAAGATATGTATAAAGTGTATAATAAATACAGGAGTATATAGGGAAATCCATTTTTTCTCCTTGGGTTGGAAAAAGACTTCCAGTGAAACATAAAGCCTTTGGCTTAAGGTCATTTTCTCAGTCTTCAGAGCAATAGTTCTTCTTCGAGTGCTTGCTCATGTCCATTCCAATATGTGTGTGTGCGCGCCGCGCATGCACGATTCCGGAAAGCTTTCTCCCTAGCGGTACCCGTAGGGTCGGCAGGGGCGACCCCTGGAGTGGCGCCGTTATGGCCATGTATATATGCCCCTGCCGACCCACCCCCCGCTCAGTTCCTTCTTTCCGCTATTGACGGTTGCTGGAACAGCTTCTCTCTCCTGATCACTTGCGGTATCGTTCTTTAGTACATAGTTAGTGGTTAATTAGTTATTAGTAGTCATAGTTCGTAGTTAGTTAAGTAGCTGTATATAGTTGTATTTAGTCTTTGTTCTGGCGCCGGGGCATGCCTCGAGCGCCGGGATTCAAAATTTGTGAGGGCTGCGGGAAGCCCATGCCAGTGAGCGACCCACATTCACAGTGTCTTAAGTGTTTAGGCGAGGGCCACCAGGCCGAGAGGTGCGCAATTTGCAAGTCCTTCAAGCCTCGCACAAAGAAGGAAAGGGACTCTCGCCTGAGGCTTATTCTAATGGAGTCAGCATTACAGCCTCAGCAACTCCCACCACAGGAGGTCCGAAGCGCTCCGGCATCGGTAAAGGCGCCAGCGGCGCCGAAGGCGGATGGCAAGAAGCACCGGCACCGCTCCCCGCACCGGGCCGGTACTTCGAGACGGCACCGATCACAATCCCCGGTGCCGGTCAAAAAATCAAGAGGTCGTTCCCCTGGCCGGAGAGCAGGGGAACCCTCAGCGGCAAGGCAGTCCTCGGGTCGCACAGACGAGTCCCGTAGGGTGCCAAGACCACTTACCGAGCTGCGGGAACAAACCCCCCTCGGTGCCGCGCCATCCCCGCAAGGGGTGTTTGATGAAATTGCCATGCCTGCGACACCGGACGTGTTTGAGGCTGCGCAGGACTTCATCGCGCTAGCAAGGGAAGTGGCCCCACCACCGGCACCGATCCCATTCGCGGTGCCGGCACCGGTGCCCACACCAGTGGTACCATTAATTCCCCAGCAGCCGTCGGCGCCGATACGGCCCCCAACCCCGGCCCCGAGCGACTCGGCACCGACTATGCCTCCCGAAGTGACGCCAATCACCTCGGCACCGCACAACCGCTACGCTCCGGCACCGGAGGTGCAAGCTATCTCGGTACCGGCGTTTGCGGGACCGGACCGTAGTCGCTGGGAGTCACATACCACGGCACTGGAAGGAACGGCGCCACCATGGTCTGTATCGGAGTACTCTTCGGAGTCCGACGCGCCCTCTTCGCATTCGGGCCGCTCCCATCGCACGGCCCGATCCCATCGCCACTCACGGCACCGGAGGTCTTCCCGGCACGATAGTCCGGCACCGTGGGCTCATCACGGCCAGGGGACGATTCAATGGCCTTTCTGGACACCATGGTCATTCCACCAGGCTCAGGGCCCACCTTCAGTGACTCAGTCACTCCCGTCGGTGCCGCGAGGGCCAGTTACGGCTACGGTCTCGGTCCCCCCTCCGGGGCCAGAGGAAGCGGTGCCAGGGCCATCAGGTATGGGTAGGCCGCCGGCCACAGGGCCCCACCACGAGCAAGAGTCTGTGGTCCTCGACCCATCGGCGGCGGAGCCTCAGGATCCTACCGTGTTTGCCTCATCATCCTCATCACCAGACGAGGCGGTGGCCGGGTCCTCCTCGCCAACCCTGCCGCCCATGGACCTACGAGGCCATCAGGACCTTCTCCGCAGAGTGGCCCAAAACTTGAGCCTGCCAGCAGAGGAGGTGGAGGAAGAGGTTGACCCGACAGTGGACATTCTGTCGTCGGGGGGACCAACAAAAATTGCCCTGCCGTTCGTAAAAAAGATCACTTCTATGGCCAACACGCTGTGGCAGACACCTGCATCCATCCCACCTACGGCAAAGGGGGTCGAAAGGCGGTACTTCGCACCTCGTGCAGGGTGTGAGCACCTTTTTACACACCCGCAACCTGGCTCCCTGGTGGCGGATGCCGTCAACCATAGGGAGCGCCAAGGCCAGCCGGGGTCAACCCCTAGATCCTTCGAAGCCAAAAAACTCGACCTTTTCGGCAGAAAGGTATATTCTTCGGGGGCGCTTCAGCTGCGGATTGCGAACCAGCAGACAGCGCTCAGCCGATATTCTTTTAACACCTGGTCGGCGATGTCCAAGTTCAAGGAACAGCTGCCAAAGGACTCGGGAGCCGAGTTTAAGGCCATCCTAGAGGAAGGGCAGTTAGTCTCCAGGGCAGCTCTGCAAGCAGCCCTGGATTCCGCAGATGCTTCCTCACGGACTATGGCAACGGCCATTGTGATGCGTAGGGGGGCTTGGCTGCAGGTCTCGGGAATCCCGGCCCCAGTCCAGGCCTCCATACAGGACCTACCTTTCGATAAAAAGGGCCTCTTCTCGGAGGATACTGATAAAAAGTTACACTCAATGAAGGACTCAAGGGCCATGCTGAGGTCCCTAGGCCTCCATACACCCCAGACCGTCCGTAGACTGTTCAGACCTCCTCCTGTCACACAACCTAGACCGTATCAGGGCCCTCCTAGGCGAGACCAACCTAGGAGAGGAGGTAGAGGAAATGGCAGAGGCCGCCAGCGCTCGGCCCCTAGACAGGGGCTACACAACTTAGGCCCCAGACAGCAGCCAGGAGACAGGCAAAACTTTTGAAGTTGCGCCCGGGGGCGCCGAACCAGTTTTCACCGCTGGGCCTTCCCGTCCCTTTGTGAACCGTCTATCCCATTTCTACCAGGCTTGGTCCTCGATCACCATGGACAAGTGGGTTCTCAGCCTGGTAGAAGTGGGATATTCTATCCAATTCTCTGTTCTCCCTCCCACCCACCCCCCATGCCCGTCCCTCTTCAGGGACCCATCTCACGAGCAACTCTTAGATCAGGAGGTTCAGACCCTCTTGTCTCTGGGTGCCATAGAGGAGGTTCCTCAAGAATTTCAGGGCAAAGGCTATTACTCCCGCTATTTCCTTATCCCGAAGGCCAAAGGTGGTCTTCGTCCCATCCTAGACCTGCGAGGCCTCAACTCCTACATAAAGAAGCTGAAGTTTCGCATGTTATCTCTAGCTACCATAATTCCAGCTATGAATCAAGGAGACTGGTTCGCTGCCCTCGACCTAAAAGATGCTTACTTCCATATCTCCATTATTCCATGCCACAGGAGATTCCTAAGATTTGTGCTGGGGACCCAGCACTACCAATTCACGGTGCTCCCTTTCGGCCTTTCCTCGGCCCCAAGGGTGTTTACAAAATGCATGGCCGTCGTGGCAGCATTTCTCAGAAGAAGGGGCATCCATGTCTACCCCTACCTAGACGACTGGCTTATAAGAGCGAGCTCAAGGGAACAGTTGTTAATACACATAGAGTTTCTCAGAGCCACTTGCCACAGGCTGGGCCTCATTATAAACGAGCCAAAATCGACCCTTGTTCCTACCCAAGCGATCGAATTTATCGGAGTGATATTAGATTCAGTGCAGGCAAGGGCGTTTCTACCTCCCTCCCGGGCCAAGTCAATCGCGGACATCATTCACCCCCTCATCAGATTCCCCATGACTACGGCCAGGAACTGCATGGTGCTGTTAGGCCACATGGCGGCATGCACTTACGTAGTGCCGTATGCAAGACTCCGCCTCAGACCTCTACAATTGTGGTTTGCGGGCGTGTACAACCAGCGCAGAGACCCACTGGACCTCATAGTGACTCTACCAGTTCATGTCCGCCGCTCCCTCAGCTGGTGGCTTCAACCCCAGTCTCTGAACATAGGGGTCCCATTTCTCAAACCTCAACCGGTGGTGACATTAGTAACGGACGCTTCCGCCCTGGGCTGGGGGGCGCATCTCGGGGAGATAACGACTCAAGGTCTCTGGTCCCAGGAGGAGCTGGGCCTTCATATCAACGTCAGGGAGCTCAGGGCAGTCCGCCTCGCATGCCAGACATTCCAAGGTATGTTGCAAGACAGGTGTGTTTCAGTCCTGACAGACAACACAGCCACCATGTTTTATATAAACAAACAGGGTGGTGCTCGCTCTTCTCGCCTCTGCAGGGAAGCCCTCGCCCTTTGGGACTTCTGCATTGCCAAAGGCATCTCCCTCACAGCCAACTACCTCCCGGGGACTCAGAATGTGCTGGCGGACACGCTCAGCCGCTCATTCAGAGGTCACGAGTGGTCTCTCAGACCAGATGTAGCCCACTCGATCTTCCTCAGGTGGGGATTTCCCCTCCTAGATCTGTTTGCCACGAAGGCCAACAGAAAATGCCACAGGTTCTGCTCCCTCCTCAACCTGAGCCAGGGGTCAGAAGGGGATGCGTTTCAGGTACCGTGGACGGACGGTCTGATGTATGCGTTTCCCCCATTCCCTCTTATCCACAAAGTCCTACTCAAGGTGAGACAGGACAGAGCATCCCTCATACTCATAGCACCAGCGTGGCCGCGACAGCATTGGTACACCGTGCTGATGTCCATGTGTGTGACGGGCCCGTTCACTCTCCCCCTATCACAAACCCTGATCTCACAGGACCATGGCAGGATGTTGCACCCCAACCTGCAGTCTCTCCACCTCACGGCGTGGAATATCCGTGGCTGAACCCTGTTGAGCTTCAGTGCTCGGACGCTGTCAGGGAGGTCCTTTTGGGTAGCAGGAAGCCATCCACAAGGGCAGCATATACGGCCAAGTGGAAGCGTTTTTCGTTGTGGTCTCAGGGCAAGGGAAGGGACCCCTTGTCCTCGTCACTCCCCAATGTCCTGGATTACCTCCTTGAGCTAAAGCAACAAGGGTTATCCCTCTCCACTGTTAGAGTACACCTGGCGGCTATATCAGCCTTCCACCCAGGTTTCGGGGGCACCACAGTTTTTAGCAGCCCCCTAGTTCTTAGGTTTCTCAAGGGGCTAGAAAGGTTACACCCCCAGGTGCGTCAGCCGGTGGCCCCTTGGGATCTCAACCTGGTCCTAACGGCATTAATGAGGCCTCCCTTCGAGCCTATGGCCTCTTGCCCACTGTCTTATCTCTCATGGAAGACCGCCTTCTTAGTAGCGATTACTTCCGCTCGTAGGGTGTCTGAGCTTAGGGCACTCACTTCAGAGCCACCCTACACAGTCTTCCATAAGGATAAGGTCCAGTTACGCCCGCACCCGGCTTTTCTTCCCAAGGTAGTCTCTCCATTTCATTTAAACCAAGACATATTTTTACCGGTATTCTTCCCCAGACCCCACTCTAATAATAGGGAAGGAATGCTTCATTACTTGGATGTCAAAAGAGCTTTAGCCTTTTATATAGAAAGAACTAAGCCTTTTCGTAAATCTCCACAGCTTTTTATTTCAGTAGCAGAAAGGATGAAAGGATCACCAATTTCCACCCAGCGCCTCTCGGCTTGGATTACATCTTGTATTAAGCTCTGCTATAACCTTTCAAATGCTACTCCCCCAGCGTTGACAGCGCATTCGACCAGAGCCCAGGCTGCGTCCACAGCGTTCCTGGCGCACATTCCCGTCGTCGACATCTGTAGAGCAGCGACGTGGTCGTCGGTACACACCTTCACTTCGCACTACGCCATCGTGCAGCAGTCGAGGGAGGACGCCGCCGTTGGACAAGCGGTCCTGTCAGTAGGGACTCAAGGTACTCCTCTCCCTCCTCCGAGATAACTGCTCGTAAGTCACATATTGGAATGGACATGAGCAAGCACTCGAAGAAGAAAGAACAGTTACTCACCTTTCGTAACGTTTGTTCTTCGAGATGTGTTGCTCATGTCCATTCCGAATCCCTCCCGCCTCCCCTCTGTCGGAGTACCGGCAAGAAGGAACTGAGCGGGGGGTGGGTCGGCAGGGGCATATATACATGGCCATAACGGCGCCACTCCAGGGGTCGCCCCTGCCGACCCTACGGGTACCGCTAGGGAGAAAGCTTTCCGGAATCGTGCATGTGCGGCGCGCACACACACATATTGGAATGGACATGAGCAACACATCTCGAAGAACAAACGTTACGAAAGGTGAGTAACTGTTCTTTTTCTATTATAAATTTGATCTCCACACTTTGTGCCTCTCAGTATAATGTTATTCACCTGATGCCAGATTTTTAAATGCAGGTGCTTAACATGCCTGTAAAAAAAAATTGCTCATGAATCTGTTGTACAATCAAAATGAGCATTTTTAGGTACAAAAAGGGAACTGTATTCATGGGTATACCATTGCGTCTTCAAACACCACATTTTTGCATGCAATAGGTGTTGGGTAGATTTTGTATGTTTATTTTAGGTGTCCATTTTATGTTGATGAGGCATTGCAAGACATATTTTCAGTCTCTAAATGCTGCAGAACTCTGTTCTGATTTCCCTATAGACACATGACCCAGAATGCTTGTTTACCTTTCACTCTGGAAAGATTGAAGCCATGGGTGTCTCTCCTGTCACATATCTCATGGCCACTACTACACTTGACTGTAAGTACAACTTGTCCCTAAGTGGTTAGCTTGAAATTTGCAGCTGTCGGGCTCGTTATGGAATTATTCTGTTTTAAACTGAATTAATGTGTTTACTTCACAGCTGTAGTGAAAGTATGTCTTTTCTTTGTAAAGGTACCTATCAGCTGGTCATATTCCTGGGGGCAGTATTTTTTAATAATTAGAATAGATCATTAATGGGTTGAAGCCAAGTAAAGTGCAAGGAGTGTCTGATCTTAAGAACTAGTTTTTCAATTAAAGAAAGTCTCAATGTGAAGTTTTTAAACTCTGTTCCCTGTGGAAGATCAATAGAAAAGGGGAGAATTTTGTTTAACAGCTTTCATATTCCAGACTCAGTGGATCAATAACAGTGTTTCATTCTGTGTTTTGTAATGCACCACATACATTTATGACACTGTATAAACAATTCTGAGCATTAATACTTGTGCCTTTCTTGGCAATTGCAATAGCCATCATGTCCTCCTTAATAGTTTATCTCGGACTGTGGACATTTATTTAATTTATAAAAGTGTGCCTGAGCAAGCCTTTAGCACTTCACTTCAACACTTGTTAGAGAGGGAAGGAATATTGGTCAGTTCATTGAGTTATCCTTCATGCTTTTCAGAAAGTGCCAGAGTCTTAAACTTGATTTTGTCAGCTATTAATTATGTATGGTGTACTACTTAAATCCATGCATTGTGGCCTGAAGACAGAATTCCTACCAGTTGAGCCAAACTGACACCTATGAGGGTTGCTGGTTGTTATCGAACTGTCTGCACCAGGGGTGGCCAGCCTGAGCCGGAGAAGGAGCTAGAATTTACAATGTACATTGCCAAAGAGCCACAGTAATACATCAGCAGCCCCGCCGCATCAGCTCCCTCGCCCGGCTCCCGGTGCCTCCCAACCACCTGCAGCCCCAATCAGCACCTCCCCCTTCCTCCCCATCAGCTGTTTCATGGTGTGCAGAATGCTGGGGGAGGGGAGGAGCGAGGGCACTGCAGGCTCATGGGAGGGGGTGGGAAGGGGTGGAGTGGTGAGAGGGCCTGTGGCAGAGCCAGGGGCTGAGCAGGGAGCACATCAGAAACTTGGCGCCTGCAGCTCCAGCCCTGGAGTCGGTGCCTATACAAAGAAGCTGTATATTAACTTCTGAAGAGCTGCGTGTGGCTCTGGAGCCCCAGGTTGGCCACCCCTAGTATGCACTAACAGGTGTTTCCACATCCCATTAATTATCACTAAAGTGAAACTGGATGTTATCTGGATTCTTCTCCATTTTAACCCATTTAATCACTTTCCTCAAAGGCAAATCCAAGTATCATCATATCATTTTTTCTTATGCTGTCAGTACAGGACTTCCTTTAGTACAAGCCAGTGTTGCTCCTGTGACTACTTGAGAATGACCCCAGCTAGCCAATGAGGCTCATTCTTCCTTGTTCAGAGACAAATGTGTTATTTCCGCAACAGTCTCAACCCCTATTACCTTTGGGTGTGAGTGTTTAGGTCAAAGTTAATAAAGCTAGTGATTCCTTCATGATAATACAGAAAGGCACAGTACTTTTACATAACCAGCTGTCAGGTACTTGCAGCTGTGAGTTTTGATGTGAAATGAAAGGTTACTAATTTGCCATTCAACCTTTAATTAAGATGCACCAGAAATTTGTCCATAAATCTTAATAAGTATATTTTCAGGAAAAAAAATTGTCTGCAATAACCTGTCTCCTTTCTGCTCCTCTCCCATCTGTCTTACACAGACTCAGTGCGTATCTATGATTTCATTGGCAATTGTCAGTTGACAGAGATTAAGTTTAAACAGGGTGGAACGGCACTGACTTGGGCACCCAGAGTGGTAAGTTTACCCTAATGCAGTGTATTAAGATGGACTCAATGTGGCTATTTCATTGTAATCACACATGTTCACGACAAAGGGTTTTAATGAAATTAATGGCCAGGTTCAGCCTTAACCTCACCAATGGTGATTCAGAATTTCACAGCGGTAAGATAAAGGTCTGAGAATGCTTTTCTTCCTACACTGGAATATGTGCATAGGAGCAAGCTTTTTGCACTGTAGAGGATTATCCCAGAGTGCTAGATCTTGGATTTACAGTATGGATGTTTCCCCATTTCTCTTGGCTTGTCAGGGATTTTACATGACCTGTTGTATGGATTTGTAACAGTGAGCAATGTGGACACTGCCAGGAAATACTCTGATTCTATGTTTAGAATAGAGTTTTTGCTCTTTAACTCACACTTATTAATTGAAGAAGGAATCAGAGAGGTAAGGTGCCACAGGACTTTGTTACCTCTACTTATTAATTGCTGAAACAGGGTGGCATTCACCTCTTGTGAGAGCCCCTGTGACTGGGGCCCCAGAGAGGCCACGCTGAGATTGCTCAATTAGGGCAAACTGAAACAAATGGGGCAGACAAAACCCAAAATTTGTGGTTATTTTAATACTTAGATTCATCAAGCGAGCAACAAAACAGCTTCCACAATATCTTACTGGTTACTCAGAAACCAGAAATACAGTTCCCTTAAAGCAACTCAGCCTTGAGCTCCCAGCCAGACAGCCAAGTAAATATGATGAGGATTACTGAAAATCTTGTTCATCATATAAAAGGTTCCACCAGTCCCAAAGGATTGGACATATTACCCACCAGGTTAATGAATAATTCAGATCTTACCCAAATACACGCTTACAGCCAATTCTTAACTAAACTAAAAATTATTAAGAGAAGAGAGAGTATTGGTTAAAAGATTTTTATATATACAGATATGAATGAAGTTCTTAGGTCAGTTTCATAGTAGAGATAATGAGCTTTAGAACTGCAAAAAGTCCTTTCAGAATTAGTCCGTAGGTTGCAGTCCAATGTCTAGTATCAGGGTGATTCAGATGGGACTGGATACCTCAGTCTTGCGACTCAAACTTCCCCTGATGAAGCTTAAACAGATCTGAGATAAAAGCATCAGCACCCAAGATTTAGATAGATCACTAGCAGGCTAGGATAGCCTGTTGACAGCAGGTATTCCTTGGGTGAAGAATAGCTACTTCATAGTAAGACTACCTATTTCCTATGTATACACAAGTAACTTGTTGCATTCATCAGCATAAGGTAATTATCCATTAAGTAGTTCATAGACAGTTTACTACAAACTTCAAAGTGAAATAAAGACAATGACATTATTACATCCAAGTTTCGTCTAAACGTTAATATTTCCTTTAGATTGCTGATTCAGTGGATATAATAATAGGAACAGTCTGTTTACATCTAACAAGATATAAGTAAACACATAGAATCCGTATACCTCTAAGCCCTGGTCCCCACTACGGCTTAAAGTCGACTTTAGCAAGCTAAAGTCGATTTAAGCCTGTACCCGTCCTCACCTGCATGCCCTTAAAGTCGATTTAAAGGGACCTTAAAATCGTCTTTATAACTCCTCCCTAACGAGAGGAGTAGCTGAAATCAACCTCTCTCTAGGTCGATTTTCAGCTAGTGAGGATGCAGGTGACATTAAGCCTCCGACCTTCCGAGCAGCTCGGCGAACCCCCCCGCCTGCCCAAGCAGCCCCGCGCCGGACCCCCCGCCTGCCCGAGCAGCCCCGCGCCGGACCCCCCGCCTGCCCGAGCAGCTCCACGGACCCCCCGGCCCGCCGGGCTGAAAGGCTACTTTAGAAAATCGACTTAAGGGAAATTGACCTACTGCTGTAGTGAAGATGTACCCTAATTCTCTAACAATATAGGTTTGCAGTTCAAAGCTCTAGCCTGTTGAACATGAAATGGCCCTAATTACCATTTATATACTTTTCTAACATTTCTCTAAAGGTTGAATTTGGGTCATTTAGTTTGCTGGTTGCTTAACCCTTTCTGGCCCTGTCACAGCCCCCTTGGCAGAGAGCATATGTCTGTACTTTCTCTCTGCAACTCAACCCTCCAGCCAAGTCAGACATAATTTATATGTGAAACAGATAAACTCCTTTCATGGTACAAGTCCAACAGGGGCCCTATCCCAGTACTCTTTAGTTGGTAAGTGTTTTTCTGTAGCCATCCCTGAGCTCAGGTTTTTATTTAGACCAGCAGTCTTTAAATAGTCTCGGCCCTGATATTGAGCCATACCCCCCAGAGCTCCCTCTGTGGAGGCAACACCTTTTCCCTCTCTAAGCCCACTAAACAGATCAGTTCCCCTTCCTGGGGTGCATCAAAGCCCAGGCCATTTCCCAGTGCATAATGGGTTGGTAGACTTAGGCCTGCCCAAACTCAGAGTCTCAACCTAGAGATCCTATGGATAGCAGCGGTCTGCCACATCCCTTTTACTAAATTGTGTCGTGGCTATGATTCCCTGGGCCACCTCCCCATGGCCCCAGCACATTATTCATCCTTACCTCAGGACCTTCTCCTAATTGAGTCCCAGGAGCCACTTCTTGCTCCCCTGGTCCTTGCCAGCAACTGCTCTGTCTGAGGTCCTTCGGCAAGCCAGGAGCATCATTTTCCCTCCTCTGGCTCCAGGCAGCAACTGAACTCACTCTGGTCCTTCAACTCTTTTATAGTAGCCTCCTGGGCCCTGATTGGCTACTCCCTGCATGCTTTTTTCCTGATTGGCTCTGTCCCATATAATCTCTCTAGGCAGCTTGGAGGACTCTTCACTGCCTTTTTCTGGGGTGGGATGTGGCAAAGCTGCAAGGCCTCCAACAGGGGGCCTCAGGGCCTAGTCCACCCTATCACAAGTGCCAATTAATTTGAGTTAGCTAACAGGTTTAGACACTCCACAAATAATTGTGACCAGGACTGAACATTTGTGGAGTGTCTGTACTATCTTTTAAAAACATATTGGCTAACTTGATTTAATTGGCAATCAATTAACTTAAGTTAAACTCTTGTGTAAGACATGTTTATAAGAGTTCACTTATACAGGCAGTCAGAGAGAGAAATACTGTACCTTGATTTTTAAAGGGTAGGGTGGCTTTACAACTATGCTTTCAAGAGCATGTGTGCTATGCAGTCTTATGACTATGTTATAGGTGACCATCTGTGTGCTTTTGGAGTAAGCTGATTGGGCCTACAAATATACAGCACTACACTCATGGCCAGATTTACAAGGGGAAACAGATACAGTACTTTAAAAGATGCAGCTAGGTACCTCACTCTCATTGAAAGTCAGAGGGAATTAGGCACCTTACCTGCTTATGTTTTTGTAAATCCAACTAGGTGCCTCTCTGCATCTTTAAGTGCTTAAATACCTTTGTAAATCTGGCCCAGAGTGCATCCTAGAACATTTTCATTCAGTTTCCTTTGAAGTATTGGTATCTGAACACTTCTTGAGGAAGAATACTTGGTTAGATGGATAAAAGGACTGAGCCTAGTATGTAAGTTCCTACTGCAAGTAGCTAGTCAATGAAAGTAAGTCAGTTTATATCATATGCTATGAGCCATTTATTTGTCTAGGGTCATTTAAATATCTCCTCCCTAAAAAGAATATTAGAAGCTGCTGTTGGTTCAGATAGGGTCCCTAGCCTCTGTTTGCCAGAAGCTGGGAATGGGCGACAGGTGATGAATCACATGATGATTACCTGTTCTGTTCATTCTCTCTGGGGCACCTGGCACTGGCAACTGTCAGAAGACAGGATACTGGGCTAGATCTTTGGTCTGACCCAGTATTGCTGTTCTTATGCTCTTACACCACTGTCCTCTGAGTTACAAGCACGTGAGTCCCCTCTGGCCTGAAATCAAAATCAAAGCTCATTTTCTATGGTGCTGTGTAGCATCACTAAAGACTACGGCCATGGTTACACTTACAGCTTTATAGCGGTTTTGGTTATACCCGCCTTCAGATACAGCTCCAGGGATTGCACTCCAGCGTGTCCACACTCACAGCCACAACCGCACTGCTGGGGCCACATTTGCGGTACTTGCAGCAGCACGGGGAGTGCATTATGGGCAGGGGCAGCTATCCCACCATTTAGCTGGGTGCAACGTGATTTTCAAACGAGGGGAGTGAGGGGGAGCGTGTTGTGTGTATGTGGAGGGACAGAGTGAGTAGATTTTTGGAGTGCTGAGAGTATGTCAAGAGACTGTCTTTGAAATGCAAAGCCTGCTACTCTTCTGCTTCTCAGTCGACATTTGCATTGTTGATTTGCCGAATTACAGATAAGATCTGAAAATGTACTTCCGCATTCCTCCAGCCAAGTTCAAAACAAAGAGAAGAGTGGTCAATTGCCTTAAATAGCTTAGGGGGCGTTTCCAGAGATCTCTCAAAACGCTGTATTGTTACTACCTGCTAACACTGGAGCTAAAGTGTAGCACCGAATATGCTACAGCTGTTAATCCTCTGGGAAGGGAGGATTACCAGGACCGGTATAACCGTGGACTCATAGCACTCTACGTGCCTCACCAGTCTGGACGGGTAGTGAGTTATAGCGCTCCTGGCAGCTTTATAGCGCTATAAAGTGCCAGTGTAACCAAGGCCTACTAGGCTATTAAAATTAAACCCTGTTCCCTACATGTGACTCTTTCCTTCATGTATGTGAATAGAAACTCCATATAGAATGATTTATGAGATGGGGTATGTATTAACTCTAGAGCTGTGTGTGATATAGTTTCTCAATATCTACCTGATGTTGATCCCAGGTAAAGTAATGGAGTAGCTGATATGGGACTTGATTAAATTAAATTATCCTCTAATGCTCTATTAATGCCCATCAGCATAGATTTATGGAAAATTGACCCTGTCAAACTAACTTAATTGTTTAAAGAAAATTCATATTTGGTTGATAAAGGCAATGGTCTCAATATAATGTACTTCATTAAGGCATTTGATGTGGTACTGCACTATGTTTTGATTAAAAAATTAGAACAATACAAAATGAACATGGGACACATTAAATGGATTAACAATGGACTGACAGGTCTCATAATGTAATTGTATATGGGGACTCATCATTGAGCAGGTGTATTTCTAGTGGGGCCCTACAGTGATTAGGTTTTGCTCTATGCTATTTGATATTATCATCAATGACCTGGAAGGAAATCATCACTGAGAAAGTTTGCAGACGACAGACAGATTAGGGCAGTCGTAAATAATGAAGAATACAAGTCACTGATGCAAAGTGATCTGGATTGTTGGGTAGAATTGGAAGTCAAATCCTACTGAGGAAGATAGAAAAGAGTATAAACTCTGGCAAGTCAAGGGTAAAAGTATAATTAGCAAGCCAAAAAAAGAATTTGAAGGGCAACTACCGGTAGCAAAAGATATAAAATATAACAGCATTTTTTTGAAGTATGTCAGAAGCAGGAAGGGCAAGAAGCCTGCCATACAATCAATGGGGCCACTGAGTGATCAAGGTGCTAAAGGAACTCTAAAGGAAGAGAAGGCTGTTGCAGTAAAACTAACTGAATTCTTTGCATTAGTCTTCACTGCAGAGGATGTGAGGTGTGAGGGAGATTCCTACACTGAAGCCATTCTTCCTGGTGGCAGATCTCAAGAGCTGTCCCAGGTTGAGGTGTCAGTAGAGAAGATTTTGGAACAAATTGATAAATTAAATGGTAGTAAGTCATCAGAACCAGATGGAATTCACCTAAGAGTTCTGAAGGAACACAAATATGAAATTGCAGAACTACTAACTGTGGGATATGTAACCCTGTTGCTTAAGTCAGTCTCTGTTCAGATGACTGGAGGATGGATAAGCTAACACTGATTTTTAAGAGTCTCCCAAACCGATCCTGATAATTGAAGACCGGTAAGCCTAACTTCCATACCAGGAAATTGGTTGAAGCTGTAGTGAAGAACAGACTTACCAGACACATAGATGAACATAATTTGTTGAGGAGGAGTCAACATTCTTTTAGTAAAGGGAAACCATGCCTCACCAATCTATTATAATTCTTTGAGGGGGTCAACAAATATGTGGACAAAGGTGATCTAGTGAATATAGTGTACTTGGATTTTCAGAAAGCCTTCAACAAAGTCCCTTCCCAAAGGCTCTTAAGCAATGTAAGTAGTTATATCGTAAGAGGAAAGGTCTGCTCATGGATCACTAAATGGTTAAAAGTCAGGAAATAAAGAGTAGGAATAAATGGTTAGTTTTCAGAATGGAGAGAGAAATAGGGATGTCCCCCAGGGATCTGTACTGGGACACGTGCTGTTTAACATGTTCATAAATCATGTGGAAAAATTGTTAAACAATGAAGTTGCAAAATTAGCAGACAATACAAAATTACTCAAAATAGTTAAGTCTAAAGCGGACTGCAAAGAGTTACAAAGGGATCTCACAAAATTGTGATTGCATAACAAAATGGCAGATGAAATTCATGGTTGATAAATGCAAAGTAATGCACTTTGGGAAACATAATCCCAACTTTACATATAAAATGATGGGGGTCTAACTTAGCTGTTGCCACTCATGAAAGAGATCTTGGAGTCGTTGTGGATAGTTCTCTGAAAGCTCAGTGTGCAGTGACCGTCAAAAACACTAACAATGTTAGGAACCATTAGGAAAGGAACAGGTAAGACAGGAAATATCATAATGACACTATATAAATCCATGGTGCACCCTGGAATACTACGTCCACTTTTAGTTGTCCCATCTCAAAAAAGATCTATTAGAATTGGAAAAGATACAGAGAAGGGCAACAAAAGTTATCAGAGATATGGAACAGCTTCCATTTGAAGAAAATTTGCATTATTCATCTTAGAAAGGAGACGACTGAGGGAGGATATGATAGAGGTCTATAAAATCATGAATTGTATGGAGAAAGTGAATAAGGAGGTGTTATTTCTCTTCACATAACACAAGAACCAGGGGTCACCCAATGAAATTAATAGGCGCCAGGTTAAAAACTAACATACGGAACTAAACAGCCAACCCGTGGAACTTGTTGCCATGGGATGTTGTGAAGGCGAAAACCATAACGGTTCAAAAAAGAATTGGGTAAGTTCATGGAAAATAGGTCCATCAGCAGCTGTTAGCCAACATGATCTGGGATGCAACTCTATGCTTTGGATGTCCCTAAACCTCTGACTGCGAGAAGCTGGGGGTGGAGGACAGGGGATAAATGGATTCCTCGTTAATTGCCCTGTTCTGTTTATTACCTCTGAAGCAGCTGACATCGCCACTATTGGAAGACAGTATATTCGGCTAGATGGGTCTCACTCAGTATGGCCATCCTTATGTTGTTCTAATGGTAAACTGGTTGAAAGCGAACAATATAGCCAAATGTAAGGTTATACATTTAGGAACAACACATGTAGGCCATACTTACAGGATGGGGCACTCTATCCTGAGAAGTAGTGATTCTGAAAAAGATGTGGGGGTCATGGTGTATAGTCACCTGAACCTGAGCTCACAGTGTGATGATGTGGTAACAAGAGCTAACATGGCCCCTGGATCCATAAATGGGAAAATTGAGTAGGAGAACAGAGGTTATATTACTTCTGTATTTGGCACTGGTGCAACTGCTATGGGAATATTTGATAGTGGGCTCTTCAATCTAACAGATAAAGGTATAAAAAGATTAAATGGCTGGAGTTTGAAGCTAGACAAATTCAAAGTAGAAATAAGGTGTACATTTTGAACCATGAGAATAATTAACCACTGGAACAACTTACCTGAAGATGCAAGTGTTTTTAATTTCATTATGCACAGGTAAATCCCAAAGGAGGTCTAATTGCTGTTGGGTTTGAAGATGGTGTTGTTCGCATTATTGAAGTTTATGATCCCAGGGGACTTGCCATTGTTGCAGGACGGACCAATGTAGGGAATGCAGAGATGCGTCTGAAACAAGCTTTTAAACCCCACACTGCTGCAGTTACAGCCTTGGCATATGAACGAAATGGGGAAGTGCTTGCCACAGGGGTATGTCTGAATTGTTCACTGAATTGTTTTTATTAAGCCAAAAATAGGAAACTATTTTAAGGTGACATGATTGTGCTTATTTATTGATTTATCCAATCATACCTGCTTCAAGGAGGCTTTTCTTGTGATCTCTTAGCCATTGCAGGAAATAGCATCTGCTGTCACAGACCATGGAGATCAAGGGTTGTATGGACTACAGGGTCAGACCCCTGCAAAAGCAGGAGAGGCTCAGGGAGAAAAGACCCCAAAGCACTTGAGAGAGGATAACTCAGTGCCTAGAATTAATTGATTTTCTGTATCTGTGATGGGTCTAAATAGATTATCTATCCAGTTAGTATGGAATTGTATTGGCTGACAAATATTGGGAATGCACAGCATTGAGGTGAGGAGTATGTGTGGCCCTTATTTGAAGTTGGCAAGTACTGTATGTGAAATGATTAGAGAGCCTTGAAATGCATGCTTTTTGTTATCTTCCTTTCTTTCTCAGAGTAAAGACAAAACAGTCTTCTTCTTTGCTGTTGAAGACAAATATGAGCCAATTGGATACATTTGTGTCCCTGGGCCTGTGCAAGCATTACAGTGGTCTCCACCTTCTCATGTGAGTAGTGAATGTTTTTCCTGGCACTTGGAGCCTATTTTTAAACGAAGACGTTTGAACACACTGATGTTGTATCCTACAAGTTTATCTTAAGGATAAGATCATCTAAGCAATGTATTACAGACACTTTGCTGCCAAAATCTTCATGCCATTTCAGGATGAGAGCTATTACTAAACAGAATTGTCCTTCAGTGCAGTCATTTAAGAGTATTTTGGACCTGAGCAACGGAGTGCAGGATCACCTGGAAGCCATCAAAAATTTGGCCACCACCTTGACCTGCTCCTGTGTGAGAAACAAGCCTTTGCATCCATGAGTGAAACTTTTAAGGCTTAAGAGATGTAGCCGTGTTAGTCTGTATCAGCAAAAACAATGGGGAGTACTTAGAGACTAACACATTTATTTGGTCATAAGCTTTTGTGGGCTAAAACCCACTTCATCAGATGGATGGAGTGGAAAACACAATAGGACGATATATATACATATATCATCCTTCAGGATAGGTAGTAGATCCTTGATGGTGCACTGGAGACATTTTAGTTGGGGGCTGAAGGTGACGGCTAATGGCCTTCTGTTACTTTCTTTGTTGGACCTGTCCTGTAATAGGTGATTTTTCGGTTCCTTTCTGGCTCTTTCAATCCGTTTCTTCACTTCAGCAGGTGGGTACTAAAGTTTTAAGAACGCTTGATAGAGATCTTGTTTAAAACTACAGTACCCACCTGCTGAAGTGAAGAAACAGATTGAGACTCAGAAAGACACTCAGAAATCACCTATTGCAGGACAGGTCCAACAAAGAAAGTTCAGAATGCCACTAGCCATCACTTTCAGTCCCCAATTAAAACCTCTCCAGTGCATCATCAAAGATCTACAACCTCTCCTGAAGACGATCCCTCGCTCTCACAGACCTTGGGAGACAGGCTGTTCCTCGCTAACAGGCAGCCCGCCAACCTGAAGCACATACTCACCAGCAGCTACCCATCACACAACAAAAAACTAACCCAGGAACCTATCTCTGCAATAAACCCAATTGCCAACTCTGTCTACATATCTATTCAAGGAACACCATCATAGGACCTAACCACATCAGCCACACTATCAAGGGCTCATTCACCTGCATATCTACCAAATGTGATATATGCCATCATGTGCCAGCAATGCCCCTCTGCCATGTACATTGGCCAAACCAGATAGTCTCTATGCAAAAGACTAAATGGATACAAATCAGACATCAAGAATTATAACATTCAAAAACCAGCTGGAGAACACTTCAGCCTCCCTGGACACTCAATAACAGACATTAAAGTGGCAATTCTTCAACAAAAAACTTCAAAAACAGATTCCAATGTGAAACTGCAGAACTGAAAACCATCAAATTAGGCCTGAATAAAGACCGGGAGGGATGGGTCACTACAAGAACTAAAAACTAATTCCTCATGCTAATTTTCCCCTACTTTTACTCACACAATGGGGGGAAGAGGGATAGCTCAGTGGTTTGAGCATTGGCCTGCTAAACCCAGGATTGTGAGTTCAGCCCTTGAGGGGGCCATTTAGGGATCTGGGGCAAAAAATCTGTCAGGGAACAGTACTTGGTCCTGCTGGTGTAGGCAGGGGGTTGGACTCAATGACCTTTCAAGATACTTCCAGTTCTATGAGTTAAAACAAATATATATGGAGATATGCCTAACACCCTCTTGTCAACTGTTTGAAATGGGTCACCCTGATTACCACTACAAAAGTGATTTCTCCTCCTGTTGATAATAGCCCACTTTAATTGAATTGTCTCGTTAGAATTGGTAAGGCAACTCCCATCTTTCCATGTACTATGTATATATATATATATATTCCTACTGTATTTTCCACGCCATGCATCTGATGAAGTGGGTTTTAGCCCACGAAAGCTTATGCCCAAATAAAATGGTCTCTAAAGTGCCACAAATACTCCACGTTGCTTTTAAGGCTTAGTTTCCATTTAAAAAGCACTGATTTGAATACTGACTGTGCCTGTTGCCCATGTTCAAATAGGCATATGCAATTGTAAACAAAGCTTTCAAAGCATCAAAAGCAAACCCTTGGGTGTTTCTCTGAACTCAAGCTCCAGTGCCTTTGATGTTTGTCCATGACTAATTCAAATAGAATTTTGTTATTAAAAACCAAGATTTCAAAAGTTTAATAAAGCCAGGTTCACCCTAGAAACTTCTGCCATGGTAATAATGTTGGTTGGGTGTGTGTGATTCTTTATGAAGTTTATAAACCAGCAAAAAACCCTAAAGTAGATTGTCATGCTGTCTAGAGTGGCTCACAACTGGGAGAGCCAGTCTTAGGTCAGACTGTCAGAAAATAGAGCAGACACCCCAAACTGGTGGTAAATTCTATAATTAGATTTCACCAAGCCAGTAACAAATGTGCACTCCTGGATCACTATATCAGGATTAACATGGAACCATAGGGAGTCTCCTTAGGCTCTCCAGCCCATCTTGCTATCCAGAGAAACTGGAGTTTTCAAGGAAAGACCTACAATGGCTCGCTCATTACAGAACTAGTTTCTCCTCTCTCCATCTCCACACCCCCCATTCAAATGCTAGAAGAACAACCCACCCTCCCTGATGGTAGATAACAAGCTGGTTCAGCCTAATTGGACTAACCTTTTTACCTCCCACCTGGTTCTTGCCTACTTTTCTGTACCTGCCTCTGGACACTTCCACTGCTTGCATCCGACGAAGTGGGTATTAGCCCACGAAAGCTCATGCTTCAAAACTTTATAGTTAGTCTTTAAGGTGCCACAGGACTTTGTTACCTAAGAAAAAGAAATGAGAGTTATGTAGAAGTTAAAGCAGGTAAAATACATTAACAGGTGAGTCCAAAGTTTGTAAATCCAAATGAAGTAAGCTGCTAGCTTTCCAAAAGCCTCTCTGGGTCACCCAGAATAACACTGGGGGTCTTTGCCTTGCATCTGGAATGCTTTCAAACAGTTTCCAAACAGGTTCAGAAATACCAATTTTTTCTGTGAAATCCATTTTAAGCTTCTCCAGAAAATAATTTGAAGAGTGTCTTCACCCACATGGGTTTTGATGAGTAAGAAATACAGAACGAGTCTGTGATTTCCCATTATTGAACACAATGCCCTTGCTTTGAAGCTAGTACTGTTCTTAGTTTGCATTTCTCCATGGCTTCATCTGCATTTAAGGGGTTATTTAGATAAAATAAAGAGCCCTGCAGCCTCCTTTGGGGAAAAATACTTATATGTGCAAGTTTAAAAGCTTGGATAATTCTTCATCCTACCTCAGTTATTCCTCCGACACTTGCATTTCAGGGATCTAGCAGGGACCAGAAATCCTGTAAGATAGCTGGGTTTTCCCCACCAAGATTTCCAGCCCAGTCTTAAAGACATAAGAGATATGGTAATGGTGCATAATGTTGACTGGCATGCCTTTGACTTTGTGGCTTGACAACTTCTGACCTTTAGCTTTACTCTTCTTCTTTCCCAGTTCTGTATGTCTGTCTAATGCTTGTGTTCTATGTGCTGTTCTACAGGCAGAGAGCATGCTGCTTGTGCTCTGTGAGAATGGCTTTGCTCTTCAGGTTCCTGCACCCGTCCTTGGAGAACAGGACACAGTATCCACCTATGAGATCAAAGACCTGCCCACACAGTATTTCCATTTCTGCAGCATTAAATCCCGGCTCAAGGTAAAGAACTGTCCTGTGGGGAATTAAATTCTCGGCCCTTAGCTACCAGTATCCCTAGAGTGCAAAACTACTCCATTCAAGTTGCTGGTCTGCGTAGTGCTGAATGCAGGGTTCTAGCTGAGCCATTCATAAGGAATGACCAGGCACAGACCATGCCTGGCTTTGCTTCATCAATTGGAAAATATATGTTGCAACACTAATTCCTGGAAATAAAAAGTGGAATTGAGGAATAATGTATATCTTGCTAGCAAAAATACCCGGCGTTGCTCGGGTCCTTTGGGGGGAGGGGGGAAGAGGGCAGAGAGCTGAGTGAGTGCGGGGTCTGTTGGAGGGGGGTATTATTACATCATAACTGTCACAGAGAACAGCAGGTGTTAACCTGCTGCCCAGCTGATGTTAATGGGCTTTAAAGAATTTCACCCCTAGGGGGTGTCAGAGGTGAGATTTGAAAATTTTCGATTCTTACCCTGATTAGGACCCTAAAGCCTATAACTGAACCAAATTTCAAGTTTGTAGCTCAAACGGTGTGGAAGGAGTAAGGAAACGTACATACATGGACGCATACACCATTTTACTTTTATATATATAGATAATGCATGTATATTATAGGATTACACTAGTGGTAGTAGAGGTAAAGTTAATATGTCACTTCTATTCTAAAATGTATTTTTTAGTCTTTTAATTTTCAGAAAAATTATCCTTACAGCTGTAATTTCTCAAGCTTGATCCCAGCCTCAAAGGAAATTCTTTTGAACAGTTTCATAAACATGGATTTGATTACTTTTGAGTTACTTAAACATGAAAAATGGTCGTTTTTCACTACGAAAAAGGATAAATGGACATAAATCAGATATCAGGAATGGCAATATACAAAAACCTGTAGGAGAACACTTCAATCTCCCTGCACACACAATTAAAGATTAAGGTCACTATCTTGCAGCAAAAAAACTACAAGACCAGACTGCAAAGAGAAATTGCAGCGCTGCAATTCATTTGCAAATTTGATACAATCAACTCTGGACTGAATAGGGATTATGAATGGCTAGCTAACTACAAGAGCAGTTTATCTTCTCTCGGTGTTCACACCTCCAGTTCAGCTGCTAGAGGAATACCTCATAGTCCCTGATTAGAGATAACAAACTGGTTCAGCCGGATTAGACTAACCTTATAATCTCCAACCTGGTTCTTGCCTACTTATTTATACCTGCACCTGGATACTTCCACTGCATGCATCCGACGAAGTGGGTATTAGCCCACTAAAGCTTATGCTTCAATACTTTAGTTAGTCTTTAAGGTGCCATAGGACTGTGTCACTTATGTACCTTTTAGTTTTTGCTACCCTTTTTCCCCGAAAGTAAGACATCCCCCGAAAATAAGACGTACTTCCAGTTTTGCCTCTCGCTGTAATATAATGTAATGTAATTTTGGGAGCAAAAATTAATATAAGACACTGTCTTATTTTCGGGGAAACACGGTAGCAGGGCATATATGGGCAGTTGCAGCACAGCATTTTAGTGTGTGCTACATTTCACAACCCATAGTCTGCACTTTGGGGTTGCGTAGACAGGCCTGATCTCCGATTAGTTGTGAGGCATACTTCCCTAATTTCTAGCATTTTTATCCTGAGAGCCTTTCAGTCAATGGTGCATTGGTTTCATGACTCATTTTTCACTGCTTTCTGTGACAGAGGGAAGAGGAGATTGAGCGCAGAGAGAAAAAGAAACAGGAGGAGGAGAAGGCAAGGTTGGCATGGATCAAGAAGCAGCAGGAGATGGGAATTGAAATAGAAGAAGAGCCAGAGGTAGAGCCTAAGAAAGAGGAGCCACTGCCACCCATCTATATTCCAGAGGAGCCCAGCCCCATTGTCTGTGGGTTTTATTCAGCACCAGGGAAATTCTGGCTCTCTTTGGTAAATTAAATATTCTTTCATATTTGATTTGAGAAAGGGATTGTTAAGTGTAGATACAATAAGATTCATGGACTTGGGGATTAGATGGTGTAGAGAACTGGTATTTGGAATAAAAATCTTTTGCCTCTAGGACACAAGCTCACGTGTGCCCCATGCTTGAAGATATTAAAGTGCTCAGAGAAGACCAAGTGCTTGATGTGAGTGCTCAGTGGTCTTTGTGAAATGGCTTTACAGTGTCATTCCAGTTCACAACAAATGGCACTCTTTTTGGTGGTCTCCACAGAGAGGCCAAGGATTAAACTCTCCACTAGTAGATGTTGGGCCTTGTGGTTATAACTGAGGCACATTGGTGGGACAAGAGGGATGGCAAATACTTGTAACTCCGCTGATAATGGTGGACTTATTCTGTGGATAAACAGACTTTCCAGTGGTTTTTAGTCTGGCATCTTTCACTTGCAATGAATTCATTTTTAAAAAGAAATTTAAGAAAAGAGCAATTGTTCATGAAACTGCATTTTTCTGGACACCTGCATCATGTCTTTCCTCATGTCTTCTTCGTGGCCCTTCTCCTCTTTAGGGTGACTATGACTCTGGGTACCTCTACCACTGTGCATTCTCCCCAATTCAGCATCAAATAGCCCCTGAAAGCAGGCAAGATGAGCCTTTTGAGGTGATTCCTATGGAGAATACAGATGACAATGCCATCCAAAGGATCTCTTTCTGGTAAAAGAGTTTATGCACTATGACTTACCATTTTGTACTAAACTAATGAACTGGACTCGGGAGATATCATGGTATAGTCCTCTGTTTCTTTCCTGGTGTGGATCAGTATTCATGTGCAAGAGTTCAAGAAGAGTTCTGCTCCATTCCCTGGTACCTAGTGTTAGTTGGTTGCCAGCGTTAGGATTCCTGATTGGTAGGATTTGTGAGTACAGCTGTATAAAACGCATTATTTTGTCTTCTAAAAAATGTTCATGTTTTTGAGCACTCAAAGCTCAATTGTGCCTTTAAGACATAGCCATGGATTCAGAAGTTCTCCACAGGGGAAGTCCTGGGATGCTGTTACTTCCTATGTGGGGTGCAGCTCACTACCTCAGTTCCTGATTGGCCAGTGGGTAGGGGGATGGAGCCCTTTAGGGTGCTCTTTGCTCCCCAGGAGAGTACGGAGGGAGCAATCCCCACACTTTCATTGTGCCAGGCCAGCAGCTTGAACTGAACATTATGTGGACTGTAGACGTGGAATGGAGAGCTCCTTGTGCTCTCCCCACCCTATGAGACCAGGCCTGATCTGACCCCAAGGAAGATGCGTTAGGTTATAAAAACTTTAATTTACACCTGTCTTCTTCTATCCTTCTATTGGGTGGAGTATGTGGCGGTAAAAGTCACCACCCAACCCTGAACCAGGCAGTGTGGCAGCTGTGCAACCCCTCTTTAGCTGCTAATCCAGGCCGTGGGCCACAACCAATCTGCACCTGTTGTGCAAGGTATTGGAGCCCAATGGAGCCATGCAAATGATCCAAAGCTGTCCTCAGCCCATACCTTCTCCACTCCATATTGATTTTCTCTGCCATCCCATGACCCAGTTCTGAAGCCAGTTCCATGATGTCCAGGAGGTGCATGGAGACCCTTGTGCAGTCACTTAGTTTGCCAACAGCCTTCATCTCTTGTGCAGGGCATAAGTGGTATGGATGAAAGAACCTTGCTCCAGCCCTTCATACTTGGGTGAATTTCACCCATTGTGTTAATTTAGCTTTTGTTAACAAGTGTCATTGGCTCTTTGCTGTTGCAACATTAACTGTTCTAGAGCAGTACCTGGAATTGTTTAGCTTTCATTCGCTTTGCAGCACCAGCAAGCTGTTGATGTTCTGTGGGATGAAGGATGGAGCAGTGCGAGGTTATCCTCTGCAGGACAAAGGCCTGTCAGCAGACACAATGAACGGATACTGGTCCTTCAACATGCATGACAATGATTATGGCCAAATCCAGGCGATCTACTCTAGTTATGATGACCGGTTCCTGGTTACCTGTGGAGCAGATAGCAACATCTTTACCTTCAATATCTTGTCTCCAGAGGACATTCAAAGAGAGCTAAAAGTTAAAGTGCCCTCTCCTAGAGTAAGTGACTGAATGAAGACATTCCCTCATTCTTCTGTATTGTGTTCTGGTGCATAGGTAAAAGCATTACAGTTCATTCTCCAGGACATGTCCAAACCTATGAATACCAGAATACCCTCTGGTGCTAAGTATTCCTGGGCCTGTTAGTGCTTCTGTGCAAAAAACACTCAGGCTTTTCACATTCATGGCAAAAACTGAGGGTTTTCAAAGCAATTTGCAAATCTGAGCCCATGCAAAATGTCTGCTAATGTAATAATAGTCTTTATGTCTGTAAAGCTCCTTCTCTTTCTCCTCTCAGTGCTTTTTTCCTTCCCTCTAAAAGCGTAGTCTATTTATTCTGTTGATGTACATGGTATCCCTTAGTTAATCATCACCTCACGTGTTTGTATGTTGAAAAAAACAATGATCTGGCAGATTTTCTCTCTATTCTGTGCTTCTTTTTATTAAAGTGCAATACTCTGAATAGAGACTTAAAATATGGCATCATAAAGGCACTCTGTTTATTTTTTATTAGTGGCTTCTGTACCATAGTTGCTCAACCAGATCTGACATTAAAAGAAAGATAGGTCTGTTCAATGAAAAGTGCTATCTTGACAGAATCATTTTTTGAGTAGATTGAACTTTAAAATATTTTTGTAAAAATCTGATGATCTCTAGAGCCCTGCGCGGATACAAAATTTGTATCTGCGTCTGCACTGCTATCCACAGAAATGGTCCATGGATATAAAGTGGATACCTGCGGATTTGCAGGGCTCTAATGATCTTCATAACATCATTTCCACAGCCTAGGTTGATAGCATTGCTCTATGTCCATCTTAAAAGTGCTATTTCTTATCAAAGTAACTCTTCAGGGAGTGTCTATTCTAGTTTTAGTCACATGGAACAGTTTTTAAATTTTGTCGTTACCTTTAGACATAAATGGGATACATAGTGGGCCAAACTCAAATCCACTGAAGTTAATTGAGTTACATCATGGATCAGTTTGGCCCCCTGTGTTTGTTGGTAAGTATTGCAGTTGCTCTTTTCATCTGAGGAACTATTAGAACCTGATATTTAGTGACCCTGTAGTGTTGTTCATCATGAAGGTTTCATCTGGCTTTACAAACATCACTTGATTTGTGAGGAGCAGTGTGGGGTTCTTCCTTAACTTGTGGAAAAGCCTCATGAGCTGTTGAGTGGCATTCCTTGTTATATTTTTGCTTCACAGGGAGATCTTGAAAAGGAGAAAACGGCAGAAGATATTGATGATCCCAGTGCCTACAGGTAAGGCATGCTTGATGAAAGTGAGAAGGGCTGGTAGCTCTGCCTCCGCATCATGTGGCCCAGATGTTTTGCCTTCTTAAAAAAGGCAGTAGCTCACTTCAGAGTCGGGCCATTGTCTCAAGACACCTGGGGCCTTCGATGCCTTTATGTAGAGACATCCATCTCATCCACCTGTTTTTGTAGCATGATGTTTTGACATCATTATTTAACATATGTATAAATATGTTCTGATAGTACGTGGAGGCCTACTCAATTAGAGATTCCTGGTGCAAGGCACTTTACAAACATATAATAAATAACTGCCTTCACTCAGATGCTTACAGTCTAATGTTTCATTCTACTTTTCTTCAGCCCCATTGATTCCAAGGGAGCTGCATGAGTCTCAGCGAGGGAGAATTATTATCCGTGTTTGTTCCTGGCCAGAAGGCTACACTATTGTGTCTCCTCTCTCTCTTCCCTGCCACCATCCAGATAATGCTCTTTCCTTTCTCATGCATTTCCAGTATTGAGAATGCCAAGCAAAAAAAGGAATATGACCAGATAATGAAGGCAGCAGAGGACATAAAAAACAAAAAGAGACAGGAGCTGATCACCCTTAGGCATGAGTTTCATCACCTGCTTCAAAGGAACATGGAGCTGCCAAATCACATGCAGCTACACAGAGAGGTACACATTGAATTGGTGGATAGGTCCTTTATCCCTGGATTAGACTGCCATTTTAAAATGATCTGTGTTCAGTGTGTTAGAATCAAAATATGACCAACCCATTGTCCCACTTTTCCCACTCCAGCTCCTTAAATAAACTGCTTCCCCATGGTACAGACATTTCTCAGTGTGCTGCATAAATTAGTGCCTCAGAAGTACCTGTAAGACCTATAGACCGAGCAGCAGTGCTGCTGACTTCCAGTCACACTTTCTCTGAAGGGAATGGAAATATGATAGAGAACCACCCTGAAGTGAGTGAAAGTGGTACAGCTATCAAGGGGCGGAAGTACTGATTTGCCTTGGTTTGTCCTTTCACGGTGTGTTTGATTCCTGCTATGGAGAAGAACTGGAGTTCATTGATTTTCGATTTCAGATGGATTGGAATAAGGGGTGCATGTATATATTTTAATATGGCAGGAGCGCCAACCCACACCTAGTGCTGGGTGGCAGTAGAGGAGACTTTTGGAAGAACATGGCTCTTTCCACTGTGGTGAACAGCTGCTGGAGTGAGCAGTTGGGTCAATGCACATCAACTCCTATGTCTGAACAAAAATATGAACCATGCTACTGTCATAGCCTAGCATTCAGCATGCTATGCTACAGTTTCTCATCTATCTGCAGGAATTCGAGATGGACCACAGAATCCGTGAGGAGATGGATAGGCAGACAGCACAGAGAATCCAACTAGTGCAGAAGGAATTGGCCTGGGATCAGGAGAAGCACCGCATTGGGCTGCAGAAATTGCAGAGTCGGTAAGGACTAGCTTTTTCACCTTTCACCTCCTCCACCTTGAGATCTTTCATTAACCAAGTTCCATCTGCCTTGTGGAGGAAGAAAGGAACATTTTCTTCATGTCCTGTTTGTGACTATATTCTCATTTGGTCTGAAACATACACAAGTTAGGCAAGCACTGTTATGCCACTCAGGTTATTAATGAATCAGGACTGTGCTATCCACCTCCATGGCGTCAGGTTTTGGGGGAACAGCTCTGCTTGAGTTTCAGCCAGTGACATTTGCTGGTGTTCTAGAAGTGCTGGTAGAACTTTGAGGAATAAACTGTGTAGTGAACCCATGTCCTTCATGTGTGGTGAAGTGCAGCTGGAAACAAACTGAGCTTGCTATGGAAGAGATGGTCCTTGTCTCACTTTGGGAGGGAAGTGTACCAGCATTACTTAAGAACAGATTCTTTGACTACTGCTCAAAAAACCATCTCCTGATGTGGAGAATCTCACCAATTAAAACCCTATTGGAAATCTCCCTTTTCTGGAGAAGAATGCTGTAGTGATGCAATTCCGTTGATTCCTGGACTCCTCAGATTTCCTTGACCCTGTCCAGTCCAGTTTTAGGCCTGAGTTTGATATAGAGATTTCTCTGCTAGGTGATTTTTTCTGGTGGTAGACAAAGATCAGCTATCTGTTAGTTCAACTAGATCTGTCAGATGCCTTAGACACCAATTTGGTTGATGAGGTATTGTTGACAAGCCCACTCTTGGGTGGCTCCATTTCTAGATTTCATGATGTCAGTGGACGGTACTTCTGTCATAGAGCTGATACCTGTTGGCTTATGTTTGCAGATACTATGATCGTATAAAATGTTTAATTAGTATAATACATTGTTTAAGCCTTTTGGGGCAGCAATATGGGGTAGAAAGAAAATACTTCATAGACTGCTACTGCAGAATTAATTATTCAGACAATAGTGAATGTTATCTATTTTGTTTCCTTAGGTTTCGGGACACATTGGAATTTGACACAGTGGTCGTTCATGCTATAGGAAGTAATCATCAAATCTCCACATATAGGCTCTTGGCAATCTCTGAGAGGTACTACAAAGCCAGAAAACAAAGTCAAACAGGGAAAAGGAGAACAAGCAAATTAGGAAAAGAAGCAGAACAAAGGCGAGAAACTCAGAAAGAGACAAGTAAGACATATGCAAAGGCCTAAATGCTGCCATTCTGTTTACCATAATGTGCTTTCCATCTCACCTTGTTTATTTTCCTGAACTTGAGTGGAAAAGACTGCAGTACATCACATCACCTTTAAGCAAAGAAACTTGGCAACAGAAGCTGGTCACAGAGTTATCTTCATGTTCTGTTTCAGTCACCACATTGCATTCTCAGTCAACAGTTCCCCTGTGCCATTTAGAATCAGATGTTTTCCACACTCTAGTCAACGTTGGCAAAAGAACATCAACCCAGCAGGAGACCAGGTTGCACAGCATTATAGTTTTTTTCACTGAATGATATATGGCATAAGCAAAGGATCATTGACCGCAGCAATGTTGATTTATACCAGCTGAGGAGCTGATCCAGTGTGGCTTACAGTAGCTGTGACTTGCTTTTAGGTCACATAATACTACCTAATGCTTATACATCCACTTCATTCTTTTTAGGTCAGGCTGCTGGAGTTACTGAAGAGGAGAAGGAAGCTGACAAGCTGAAGAAAAGGCCCCAGCTGCAAGGTGCTATAGGACGTTTTGGTGGAAACCGACTTGAACAAGTTAGAAAAATTATAGAGAAAGCTGACAGGGCCAAAGCTAAGATTATGCAAAGAAGGAAGGAGTGGGATGAACTGTAAGTCCTGAATCACAAACTGCATTTTTCTACTATCCTGCCTTTGTCTGTGGTCAAATAATTGTACTTAGCTCTCATATGCCACTGTTGTATTTTTGTATAATTCCCTATTATTCTCAGAGGGCAATTTAAAAACTAATTAGCTCTAAATGTTGGTTATGGACAGCAGGTGCCCTTGAATCTCAAGTGAACCTTAGAATTTTTTGTGCTGGCTGCTACAGCTCCTCTTTTAAAGCAATGCCAATGTGGAGGGCTAAATGACACAATCAGTGATCAGATAGGTTGTTCAATCAGGTGGGGATATGGGGGAAAGGATGAAGGGAGTACTTGTTAGAGGTGTCTAATTCCATCTTGGCTTGGGGCCATCAAGACTTCTGGGTCAGCCCTTGATTAGCCCCTTGAGCAGCGATAGTGTGGGTGAGCCACTTGCACTAACATCATAAAAATTATGTTAGCATGTGTGTACGTACGTGTCACACTGTCCCTTACCTTTCCCTGCTGGTTCCACTCTTAAAATGGAAAATGACAAGAAAGTCTCTCAAATGCATGGAAAATAGGAATCTCTTCAAACTTAATGTACAGCTTGCTGGCATGAATGGAGCCAGCAATGGAGGCAGAAAGATAGTCAAGAATTTGCAACTCATTGCAAGTCAAAGAGAATTTGACTGGATAAGAACGGTATGATTGGGCCTTGTACTCTATGCTACAGCCAAGCAGAACTTTGCCAACCACCTCTCTGAGAAAGTCAGCAGCATGTGCTATGCACATCATGCAACTCCTATCCCCTTTCCTGCCCTTACCCTTTCCTTGGGTCTTAACATGGCTCAAGGTATTGAATCAGGGGAGGTGCTACAGATGGTTGGTGACGTCTCCTCTTCGTTGGGTGTTTTGTCAGCTGAAATCACAGCTTTATAGCATGCTATTTGCTGTTCACTCTTATACAAGGATCTTCTCTGAGTCCAGAGCCTCATTCAAGGGTCCTATATGAATCGGTCCTTAATGGCAGAGCTACATCATGTATTTGTTTAGTTTTTAAAAATCACATCTTCATATGCATGTTTGTTTTTCTCTTCAAAACTGAAGGAGACATTCGTCTCCAGGTATGGATCACTTTCTGACATTCCTGCTACACACATAGATAAACTCTTCCAAACAACTGATCTTTCCTTGTAGGTAGTGCTTAGTCTTCCCCTGACACCTCTCTCTCCTACCAAGCCTTGTTGTACAAAGCACGAGTTATCAACAGGTAAGGTAAGCACAGAGATGGGAGATATGGTCAGCCTTAGAATTTCTGCTTGGTTTCGGTGCTTGGCAGATACAAGAGCAAACCCAGTGACAACTATGAGAACCCCAAAGATGTTCAGGACATCAAAGAGGCTCAGGAAAACATGGGGGATTTCAAACTGAAGACAGCCACAAACTACAAGATCCCGGAGCACATGCGTATGAACGCAGAGAAGAAGCAGGTGCAGCTTAGGTCGTTAGAGGTGGTGGTATGTAAATTGATTCCCCTTTTTGGAAAATGTTATCTAGAAAATGAGCCATTGCAAAATGTTTTGAAAGTGACATGATGGAGGACTTCTAAGGACAGACCATGTGTGGTCAGTTTTAGCTGCACATTGATGCTCATTTTGCCAAGCTTTTGTATTTCATCTAGCCCACTATTACATCAATCTATACACGTTATAATAATCCTCAGATGGCCCTCATTGACCAAGCAGATCTATTAAGAAGGAGAATTGATTCTTCCCCAACCTGTAATAGAAATATTAATCTTTAGATACTTCCAAAAACACTACCATGCAAAGGTTAATAAACTTTCTCCGGAAACTCAGTGACCTAACCCTCCCCCTGCACCATGTTGCACCATTATAAAAACAGAGAATTAATTGCTCTTCTTTAAGTGACATCTGCATATTGACATTTGTGAGATTAGTGCCTCCTGGTGTGGAGGCACTAATGTAGTCCATTAGGGCTATTCACCCTGCTCATCTGCATGGAAAATTCTCAGAGTATAAAAGGGGGATTGGCCGCACCTACCCTTCAGTTCCGTTTAACTGCTGATAGTGCAGCGAGCATGGACCACATGCAGTGTCCTCAAGGCGTTCCTCTTTGGTTTCTTTCCTTTTCTACTGCCCTTTGGGGGCTTTTTCATTTTAATTAGTTAGACTGGTAGTTAGTTAAAACATGTTTCTTAAGTTCGAAGAACCAAGAAAAAACGGTACCTGTCGGGCCTGGGAATTGTCTGGGTGGCCTACAGGGACAGGAGGGCTTCCTTATGTACCCCTGTTGATGGGGGAAGCTCTGCAGGTCCAGTTGACTAAGTCTGGTAATGGGCAAGTCCAGCATCAACTTAGCCTAAGCCTAAATGGCTCTGTGACTTCCTTAAGTGGCATCCATCTCCCTGATCTTTTCCCAGTGAGTGAGCCTGATGTCGAGGACCCTATATTCCTCCAGGCTGAGCTAATTTGGCACTTAGGTCTGTCAATGTGATCCTGCAGTCCCTGGGCCCTATGGGAGCCAAGGTTACAGAACTATCAGTACACCATCAAGGTTCTTGGGTCCCTCCTCATTTGACTGAATTTATCGCTGAGGTTGAGACATAACTGATGCAGTGTCACAGTTTCTGGATCCTTCTGGATCAACTGAATTCAGTGCAGACATCCTGGCATCATCACTATGTCGCTGAGGTTCCCAGGTCCATTCAGGTAAACCTAGTTGAGCACCAAGGTTCTAACAGCATGGACATCAATAGATTCATCCCAGTTAACCAAAAAAAGTGCTTGGGATCCAGCATCCTGGATTCTGGTGAACCACTTGATGATGTAGTCTGGTGCCCACTGTACCATTTATGTTCTCCCGTTTTGTAAACTGTTCAGCTGCTCATGCTGGGAGGGGCTCTGCAGCTGCTGGGGGTTGGAGGTGAGACCAGGCCCAAGAGAGACTGGAACAGCTGTTGTGGGTCTTGGGATCAGGCCTGGAAGCATGTAGAAATGGGATGATAGGACCAGGAGCAGTTCTTTCTGGTGAAAGAGAGACCCCCAATTTACTTGTTCTGGTGCCCCCACACTTTGCCCACACTCAAAGTGAACTTCTGCTGCCTCTGGAAAGAACTGAAGTGTGGTTGGGGCTCCACTCCTCCTTTGATACCCATGGAATCTTCTGCAAGGGAAAGCATGTTAATGGCCCCAACAGATCCTGCTCACTAGAAAGATTCCATAGCTGAATGCCAGGAGGTGCTAATCTCATAAGTGTGACTATGCAGAAGTGACATACTTGAAGAACAACAGTTACTGATGAGTAACCTCTCTCTATCTATCGTGTTAAACCCTTCAGGATTGTTTAAATTAGACAAACCACTGATCAGTGTCCTGTCTCAGAGAAGATTTTATGTTGTAGAAGTGTCCTTGACAAGTCACAGTAAAATTCCTCCTCTTTGCAGATCCATGACAAGAAATTGAACATGAACAAATGGATCATCTCTCTTAGGGACCTCAAGGTGGCTATTATTGAAGAGATCATCTGCCTGGTCAAAGAACTGAATTCCATAAAATCAGCCTTGGATGCATCTGAACAACTTCCTATTCCCCCAATCCCTGAGTTACACCCGGAGGAGACTCCAGAAAAAAAATTCCAGTATGACAATAATATTCTCTTGAAGTTCAAACAAGAGCAGGAGAACAGGCATAGGCTCTCTGAGCAGGTGGAAGAGGCTACATCATTTTCAGTGTTTGGGGGAAAGTTCCTTCATGCACCTTCTCTAAAAGAAATGGAGACCCTATCAAGAGCCTCCGGTGTGAGATCAACGAGAATAGGATCCTCAGTCACAATGCAACCAAAGGTTTTTGAGATTGAAAAGGCAGAGCCAACAGAGATGGAACTGGAAATTTTAAAACGGGAGAAGATCAGAAACCTTTACCTTCAGGAGACCTTGATCAAGAGGGTAGGAGAATAAAAGGGAATTTTTCAAGGGATTGCCCCTACCATGCCCAAAACAAAACCAGTTCACAGAGCTCTCTTTACATCTATCCCACTGATTCTGTGGCAGCTTTTGGCTTTTGCATTGCCTTCTGGAAGTCCAGGAGAGTCCACTAGAACAAACTGTGAATCTGATGCATTAAACTTCAGAGCGAGAGCACTAGAACACCACTGTGGGTATTTATCTTGCCTCTGAAAGAAAACCCATGAGTACCCTAGTTTTAGCAGATACTGGTGCTGAAACTGTAGTACCAGCTCAAGGAAGAAGTTGGCAGATATTCTGCAAGAGGGTGGACGAGGTGGAGGTCAGTAACATGGGTCTGCTCCTGCAGCGGGCAGGAGATTACATAAAAGTGCAGGCCAGCATAGAAAAGTGAGATACTTCTTTGGAGATTAATTGGGGGTGATGGGAGGCATTGAAACATCTGTGGAATTTCTGGTGATTCTTACATTTGCTCTATAGATATCAAAAACATTCCCAGGGATTAATGTTGTTATCCTGAATACCAAAGTAGCTCATAATAAATGTTGCTGGCAAATTTTTGGTTAAGGAGAATTTTCTTTTTTGCTCCTGTCTCTTGCCTTGAATATTTAGACTAATTTCTTGATTTTTTTCCCCCACCCCATTTCTGCCCCTTCTCACATTCCAGATCAATGAACTAGTGGTCACCTTTGATGCTGAGCTCCACCTCCTGCGGCACCAGAAGCTGAAGCTGGACACACAGATGAAGTGTGCTGACCTACGTCACATCACGTGGTTTGAGGAGCTGCTTCTGCTTAAGAACTTTGAGAAACACGAGGACACTCTCCAGGAGCGTGTCAACAGCCTCAGCAATGAGGTGGAAGAGATGCAAGTATGTAGGATACGCGACCTGATTTGTTACTGCTGCAACTGGTGGGCCTGGAAATAAACATCCCCAAAAGAGGTGGGAATGTCATTCTGCTGCCCTTATGCACCAGCCAACTTCTTAGTGCTGAATTCTAAGAAACACTCGTGATAATATAAGGGCAGTCCTTTTAACTTAAATATGGATTCTTCTTTCCCTTCATGCTTGTATTTTTATAAACCACTGGAAGTGTGAAATTAAAATCTATATCCTACCTTAAAATATGCAGTTCTCCTTTGGAAGGTGACTGTAAAAATAGCATCTTGGGGCTCCACCTTTGTTGCATCTCAGTGATGCCAGATCAGATTTGCTTTCTTTACAAATATAAAGGTGATTTTGCAAACTCAGAGGCCTACTAACTCTTCTGGTCTCTGAGATTTAAGATCCAATCTTTCTGGCTCATGCATCTTCAGTAACAGATTCTTCAGGCCAAATTCTGCCCAGGGTTACATCTGTGTCACCCTTTCCTTTTTCAAATGGGTAACACAAGTGTAACTTCAGAGAGAATTTGCCTCTACAATTGGAACTTGGTTAACAGTGAAGAACTGAAGTCAGTGGAACCATGTTCTTTAAGTTACACAGATGCGTATGTTGCTTTGCTAGCTTGGGGCCCAGATTAGGGAAGAAGGAAAAAAAAGTGAATCAAATTTCAAGCCTACCAATTTGTCTGTTGGTCTGTCTCTCTCTCTTTAGACCAGGGGTGGGCAAATTACAGCCCACGGGCCCATCCTGACCAGCCCTTGAGCTCCCAGCCGGGGAGGCTACCTCGGCCCCTCCACTGCTGTCCCCCACTCCCTGCAGCCTCAGTACGCCGTGTGAGCAGTGCTCTGGCCCACTGCTCCTGGACAGCACTGTAGCTGCGTGGCTGGCTCTGGCGGGCTGCGCACTCCACGCTCCTGTTGGGCAACGTGTCTGGCTCTGGTGGGCCATGCAGTTGCCAGATGCGCTGCTCTGAGCAGCATGGGGTAAGGGGGCTGGGGGCTCAGATAAGGGGCAGGGAGTTCCAGGGGACAGTCAGCAGAGAAGAGGGAGCAGGGGGTGGTTGGATGGGGCAGAGGCTCTGGGGGGGGCGGTCAGAGGATGGGAAGCGGGGGGTTGGATGGGGCATGGGAGTCCGGGGGGGGGGAGGGTCTGGATAGGGCAGAGGTTCTGGGGGGGCGGGGCGGTCAGAGGATGGGGAACGGGGGGTTGGATGGGGCGTGGGAGTCCGGGGGGGTCTGGATAGGGGTCGGGGCAGTCAGGAGACAAGGAGCAGGGCAGGTTGGGTAGGGGATAGGGTCCTGGGAGGGACAGTTAGGGTGGGAGGGTCTCTGGAGGGGGCGGTCAGGGAACAAGGAGTGGGGGTGGTTGGATGAGTGTGGGATTCTGAGAGGGGCAGTCGGGGCAGGAAGTGGCAGGGGGTCAAACAGGGGGCAGGGCCAGGCTGTTTGCGGAGGCACAGCCTTCCCTACCAGCCTACCATACAATTTTGCAACCCCAATGTAGCCCACAAGCCAAAAAGTTTGCCCACCCCTGCTTTAGACAGATAAATTGCTCTTAATTCAACAACTGAAATGCATAAATTATAATAATTAGCATTTTATATAGTGGATTTCACTGTAAAGCGTGTCAGTATTGTTATCCTCATTTTACTGATGATGAAACTGAAGCACAGAGAAGGGAAGTAACTTGTCCAGCATCACACAGCAAGTGATTGGCAGAGAATTGGGAATAGAAAGCAGAGTGCCCGACCTCCAATCCTTTGCTCACTACTAGGAATCGCAGTATTTACATATATGCTAAAAAGATCTAACAGGTGCTGACAACAGTATAATAGGCTAATACTCAACAGTTCTCTATCAGTGTAATATACTGAGTTTTACATTTTTTGTGAGGGAGATTTAAAAAAAAATTTTTTTTTAGTGGAAATTAGACAACTACCTCTCACAGATGGAGGATAAAAAATATGAGATTGCAAAGCTTCAGGAACGCGAGAAGGCACTTTATGTCACTTTCCAAGCATCCCTTGGAGAGAACAACAAATTTGCCAGCTTCCTCACTAAAGTCCTGAAGAAGAAGATCAAGCGTGTTAAGAAGAAAGATGTGGAAGGAGACAGAGGTTGGATATGTTGTTTCTCTACTTTTATATATTCATTTACACAGTTCAGCCTTGTAACATAGAGATGGCACTGAACTGTGTCCCAAACTTGGCTGAAGCCCTAGACTGATATGAGGCTTTAACCTGGTTCCAGGTCATAAACAAAACATATGATTAGGTCCAATCTCTACTACAAGATCAAACTGTTTTGTGACTATCATGAGGGATAGTAGTGTTGTAACCACATCCCTTGCACAATTGTATGTGTAGTGTCAAAAGACCTTAAATGTTGATTCCTTCAAATCAGTGTTGAGGCATGTAGATGTTGAGTGGAAAAAAGGGAGATTTACACAGCTGCTGCCAATGCTGTAGCTGATCTATGGACAGCTGTCAGTCTGGCATCTGTGTACACTAAATTTCCCTTTCAAGGTATCCATTGACTAATGAGTAATCATTAGGGTCACCAATTCTGGTTGGACTTATTCCTGGAGGATTCATCCTATGATATAATCTTTCATTAAATATTAATCTTTATTTCCTGGAGACTCCCCAGAAAATCTTGGAGGATGACAACCTAGTAATCATAGACCCAACCTGTAATCATCCATTAGTCAATTAATAGATCAATTCCAAGAACTAAGTCTATTGGATTTTCCTCAGCAGATAGGTTCTGAACTGTACTATTGATCTGAAATGTATCTTCATCTTTGATTTGGTATTTGGTTTCTAGGAGGTGGTCATGTGTAGTATGAACTGGCAGCCAATGTAGTCGGTAACAACACACAGTTCACCTTTTTCGTTAGTTAATTTCCTCAGCAGAATGGTAACACACAAGATGACTGAATCCCAAGGTTTCAGTTCAGAATCACTACAATACAGGCAAGTCGCATCTTACGCGCATTTGACATGCACGATTTCAGCTTTACGCGATTGGCAAAAAAAAAGGGGGGGGGGGGAAAGAAAAGAAAAAACCCGCCATTAAACTCAATGGGTTTTGGTAATCGCGGAACCTAAACCGCGGATAATCCGGTAATCATGGAACCTAACTCTCGCATAAGATGCGACATGCCTATACATTAAAAAAGGATATCTATATGAAGGAATGCAAAAAAGAAAGAAAGAAGGAAGGTACCTTTATGTACCAATATCTATCTGTTAATCCCTTCCCCCACTTCTTTGACCTCCGTATTCATAGAATTAGTAGAAGGGACTGAAGGTGGTTGGGCCCACATGTCCCTTTGCTAACCTCTTTCAGAACATTTGAATTGTTGTGGAATGTGTTTATGCAGACTCAGTGGGCACTGTTCTCCCATCTCATAAGTAAGGATCTGCAAAAATAACATACCAGAAGAACACCTGTTGCTGTAAGTGACCTTTTCATGCCAGGTATGAACTTTAAAAATAAAACTACAGTGAAACCTCGATTTAACGGACTAATTCGGGCGACTGGGTGTCCGTTAAACCCCAAAGTCCGTTACTTAATAATTAAAAAAAAACCCAGCCTGCCCAATTAGTCCTTAATTCGAGGTTTTACTGTACTTCCCCTCCACCGAAAAGCCCCGATTTTTTTTTTAAATAAAACAAAAAAAAGAAAACGTGCCCTGGACCCCCATGCACCCCGGCCCCAGTCCCCGCTGCGGCCGGGGCTCGGGGCTCCAACCCCCGCCCGGGAGTGCGGCTTGATCCGCGCTCCCCAGGGCTTGTTTCTCGGGGCTCAAGGCGCGGCGCTCTCCGGGGCTCGCGGCTCCAGCCGCCGCCCGGGGAGCGCCTGGGAGCGCGGATCAAGCCGCGCTCCCCGGGGCTAGGTGCTCGCTCCCCGGGGCTAGGGGCTCGCTCCCCGGGGCTCAAGGCGGGGCGCTCCCCGGGGCTCGCGGCTCCAGCCAGCGCCGGGGGAGCGCGACTTCAGCTGCCGCCCGGAGAGCGCGGATCAAGCCGCGCTCCCCGGGGCTAGGGGCTCGCTCCTCCGGGCTCAAGGCACGGCGCTCCCCGGGGCTCGTGGCTCCAGTCGCCGCCCGGGGAGCGCGATTGCAGCTGCCGCCCGGGGCTCGGGGCTCAAGGTGCGGCGCTCCCCGGGGCTCGCGGCTCCAGCCGCCACCCGGGGAGCGCGACTTAAGCTGCCGCCCGGGGAGCGCGGCTTGATCCACGCTCCCCGGGGCTAGGGGTTCACTCCCCGGGGCTCGGGGCTCCAGGCGCCGCGGGACCCCGGCGGGCACCAGCAGGCAGCCCGCCCACTGCCGGGACCCGGGCGGCAGCGGGGAGCCGGCAGCCGGACCTCGACAAACGGATTTCGGACGCATCGGACTTTCTTAAAAATTTTGTCCGTTGCATCCGAAGTCCGATAAATCGAGGTCCGTTAAATCTAGGTTTTATTGTATTTGAGTCACTGATCCGAGTGCAAAGAAACCAACCTGACATTTCGTACAACAGAATACCTTTTTCTTTCTGTCTGCTAGCTCAAAAATAGCCAGCCAAATGACATTTTACCAGTTTCCCAAAATTCACCCATGGGTTATATACAAGTATAAGAAAATTCAGTCCAAAGGGTCATTTTACAAAAGATTTTAAGCAGCCTTAAATAGTTTATAAAAATGAAAATCCATCTTCATCTATAATTCTAGGGTCCCTACTGTAACCCTGTAATACAAGATATTGTCACCTTTTCCCTTCCCTACCCTTCAGGGGAAATTTATGTGTAAATGCCACACGAATTAACTTCTGCTGAGTCTAGGGTGACCAGACAGCAAGTGTGACAAATCAGGACAGAGGGTGGGGGGTAATAGGAGCCTATATAAGAAAAAGACCCAAAAATCAGGACTGTCCCTATAAAATTCGGACATCTGGTCACCCTAGCTGAGTCCTTTCAACTCAATATACATTTATTTAATAGGACAACTTTTTGTAGAGGTAAGATACTGTATATAAGTGAGAGATACTGTACCAGTCTGGGCTTATGCTAGTGAAATCAATGTATCTAACAGGGAAACTAGAATCCTTGAGCAGGAGCCAGTCACCATTTTGTCTTGTTCAATATATATAATCACCACCTTTCCGGGAAACTAGCTCTTTCCAGTTACTCTCAAGAGTTTATTTGCTGTGTCATTCTTAGACTGCAAACTCTTCCGGGCCTGGAATGGACCTGAAGCCCTGATCCTGAAACTGGCAGTGTCTGGGTGGACTGCTGAGCTTTTGTGACTTCAACAGGGCTTTGTGCAGGTGCAGCAGTTTGGCCACATGCTGTCAGTTGCAGGACTGCGGTCTCAGTATTTTGTAAAGCACTGTTTCTATCGGGTGCACTTTAAATGACTTAGTTGGCTTTTGAAAGCCAGTAATATGGTTTTGCTCAGTAGGGCTCCATTGGCGTGCTGTACAGTCAGCAGGCCTGTCACAGATTAGAACCAGTGTTTTTTGAATGCTAATGATACTGCTTTCCTTTCCCAGATGAAGAGGAGGATAGCGATGAAGAGAGTGAAGATGAGTCTAGCTTGGAGAGCGATGAAGAAGATTCAGGATCTGAAGATGAAGTCTTCGATGACTCTGTTTGCCCGAAGAGTAAGTGAGCCACTACTTTCCAGTGCTCTCTATTTGCTTAGCTTTATGGGTAACACTGTGAATTTAAATTCAAAAGCAGGATTTTTTTCTTAGGTTTAATAATATTATTATGGCCCAGACTCTTACTCTCCCTTGTTGAGTAGGATCTTGCTCCTTTTAAATAATCTCAGTGATGCAGGTGGAACCACTGTGGAGAATACATACAATATGATGGGGGCTAATTTAGCTACAGCTAATCAGGAAAAAGATCTTGGAGTCATCGTGGATAGTTCTCTAAAGACATCCACGCAGTGTGCAGCGGCAGTCAAAAAAGCAAACAGAATATTAGGAATCATTTAAAAATGGATAGAGAATAAGACGGAGAATATCTTATTGCCCTTCTGTAAATCCATGGTGCGCCCATATCTTGAATACTGCATACAGATGTGGTCTCCTCATCTCAAAAAGGATATACTGGCATTAGAAAAGGTTCAGGGAAGGGCAACTAAAATGATTAGGGGTTTGGAACAGGTCCCATATGAGGAGAGATTAAAGAGGCTAGGACTTTTCAGCTTGGAAAAGAGGAGACTAAGAGAGGATATGATAGAGGTATATAAAATTATGAGTGTTGTGGAGAAAGTGAATAAGGAAAAGTTATTTACTTGTTCCCATAATATAAGAACTAGGGGGCACCAAAGTAAATTAAGGGCAGCAGGTTTAAAACAAATAAAAGGAAGTTCTTCACACAGCACACAGTCAACCTGTGGAACTCATTACCTGAGGAGGCTGCGAAGGCTAGGACTATAACAGGTTTTAAAAGAGAACTGGATAAATTCATGGAGGTTAAGTCCATTAATGACTATTAGCCAGGATGGGTATGGAATGGTGTCCCTAGCCTCTGTATGTCAGAGGGTGGTGATGGATGGCAGGAGAGAGATCACTTGATCATTACCTGTTAGGTTCACTCACTCCAGGGCACCTGGCATTGGCCACTGTTGGAATAAGGATACCGGGCTGGATGGACCTTTGGTCTGACCCAGTATGGCCATTCTTATGTTCTTAAGAGTACTACTCAATGTGAGTAAGGATGACAGAATCTGGCCTGTGTGTTAAATAGCAACTGGTTATTTGTAAAGAGGAGTAGCAACCATTTGTAGTAGATAAACACAGATAAACGTTTCAGTATTCCCTTACTTCATCAACCTATAATAACTGCAGTGCAATGGCATACAGCCTGGGGGGGCCTCAATTACCATCTCTGGGGAGAAGGTAAGTGGAGGAAAAAATCTATTATTTAAAAATCTAAAAGGGAGTTAACTTTAAACAAGATCTGGTCAGAGCCAGTGGTGCTGCATTGGTATTTGCTTCCAACTTTTTATTTGTGAAAAAAGGAACACAAAACCCAATAGGTTTCTTTTTCAAACCATTATGTACCTGTATCCAACACTGAAATACTTATGGACAGGGGATAAGGTATCAGGAGATCTGGATTCTCTTCCCATCTCTGCCACCGCCTCAGTGAGAGACCCTAGGCAGTAGACATTCAGTGAGAGTCCTTTCCCCTCTGTAAAATGGAAGTAGTATAATACTTATTGCACAGGATCATGGTGATGATCATCACTCACAAGTCAGGTAAATGTACAACACAAAGGGCAATGAACTAATTGTTGAGTGAAGGACTATTTCCCATTCCCTGACTGTTTTCTGTCTGAGAGGTGGAACTGGAGCCTGTAATATATGCTCTTTCCATGGAAAAATGAAGAATAAACTTTTTTTGCTATGATTGTTTTCCTTCATCCCATGGAAATCCTGAATGGTTCCTAATTTGGAGTGTAAATTAAGTTCTTTGTTGCCATCTAGTGGAAAGAGGCCATAATTGCTCGTTGCCAGCCATATTGTTTGGATTTACCAGTAAAGATTAAAAGGTTTTATTAATTTTTAAACTTGTCTGTTCAGCATCTTTGTAAAATCATACCCACCCAGTCAGCAAGGACAAGTAACTTATTTTGTTGAGTGAGTAAAACCATAGTTTAGTAAATGTTTGAGCCTGTCTTGGTGTAGTTTTATGACCCTTTAAAAAACGGCTTTTCAGGCTGATTTATTTCTGATTTAGTTAGAATTGATTAGCAAATTGCCTTGCCATATTTTTATAACTACTTTTTTCCTCAGTTTTATAATGGTATTGTTATCCATATTCTTTCCTTCTATACTGTGGTGGGAGGAAAATCCTGTTAGTCACAGTCTTCTGCAAAGTATAAATTATTGATGCAAGGAGAAGGTAGAGAATCAAATTTGCGTTTTTATCTTTCATTGCTTGTGTTCTTAATGAGGTTTGTCTTGCACATTTATCAGTCTTGTGAGTGATGTCTGCTGTGTTTCAAATATGCTTGGCATTTTAATTGACACACTGAGCTGATAGAATGGACTCCTTATCCCCCAGCCCCCCCTCTCAGTCCAACTCTCCATTCCCAGCCCCCTCCCCTCAGCCCTCCCCTCTTTGTCCCCAGTCTTCTTGTCCAGCTAGTTCCAGTCCCCCACCTCTTGGCTCCTGATTGGTCTCTCTTCCCGATCCATCTATATTCCCCATTCCCACTGACTCCAAGTCCCAATCTCCCTTCCTGTGTTCCTTGTCCAATATTGGACAGTCCTCCCCTCCACTTCCCTGCTGGCTCCCAGATCCATCTCTTGGCCCAGCCAGTTTCCCCCTCCTGGGTTGCTTGTCCCAATGTACTTTCTGCAGATCCAGCTCTTTTCCCCTCATTAAAATCAGACAGCTTCCTCCCTCATGCTGCCTCAGCCTGGTGTGGGAGATCGTTGAAAACACAAGAGCGACAGGCTTCCTGCTCTTAGACCGGGAATGGCTCACAGCAGTCCAGAGATGCAATTGCAGGGAAGACCCTGCTTTTGGCCCAGGACTAGTGCATGCTCAGTACAAATATAAGCTTTGGGGAATTTAGATGCCTGACACACAGGTCACCTCATACCAAATTCCAGGTTGTTGCTCAACGCAAGGAGGTGCAAGATAATTTTTTTAAAAAAAATAGACTTCCAGATTTTAACAGGGCAAAAAAAGTATTTTTCCCTAGTCTTGTTCCTGGAAACGGCTGAAGCATTGCATCTGAAATTCTTCAAAATGAGTCAGCCTGAGGCAGGCTCCTGGGATGGAAAATTTTACCCCCAAAGAATGAAAGAATTTTAGCCCCAAAGAATTGGCAGTGTTATAAGCAACTGAAAATAGGGTCTTATAATGGGAAATGCCAGGCAACCTTAGCAGGTGGGGTTACCAGACCCACCTATAACTACAGTAAAGTCAAAACAAAACTAAAGCTAACATCTCTCTGTTTAATTCCAACCTAACTTCCTTCTCAGACTGTGATGAGGCACTCTTCGAAAACACTCTTCAGCTCCGGGAGAAGCGGCTAGACATTGAGGAAGCCTTAGTGGAGGAGAAGAAAGTTATCGATAATCTCAAAAAAGAATATGATGCCTTGGCTAAAAAGGTACAGTAGGCTCTCAGCAAGCCTCATTTGTTCTGTGTGGATGGGAATGGCGTGGTACTCAAGCTGTCATCTTTTCACTGAGACTTAAAACCAAGGGCCTAACCCAGGCCTGCACAACATGTGGCCCGGGGGCCACATGCGGCCTGCACGGGCTCACTGTGTGGCCCGCAGGGGGGTAAGTAGGGGTGGGGCAAGCCAAGCGGTGAGAATGGGGGGAAGCGGATGGGGGCGGGGCGAAGGTGGGGCTTTTCGGCCTGCAGCTGGGTTTTTTGCAGTAATATGGCCCTCGCTGCTTTCCGAGTTGTGCAGGCCTGGCCTAACTTCTCAAAGCCATCAAAGATCCCCTGGCACTTTTGGCAGAATTTCTGGGTAAAGACCTGGCAAAATTGCAATGAGGGTGATTACATTCTTCCCACATAAATTCCCCTTTGACAAAAAGGTCCCTCACCAAAGGCTCTTAAGCAAAGTAAGCAGTTATGGGATAGGAGGGAAGGTCCTCTCATGGATTGGTAACTAGTTAAAAGATAGGAAACAAAGTGTAGTAGTAAGTAGTTTTCAGAATGGAGAGAGGTAAATAGTGATGTCCCTCAGAGGTCTGTACTGGGACCAGTCATATTCATAAATGATCTGGAAAAAGGGGTAAACAGTGAAATGGCAAAATTTGCAGATGATACAATACAAAACTACTCAAGATAGTTAAGTCCCAGGCAGACTGCAAAGATCTGCAAAAGGATCTCACAAAACTGGGCGACTGGGCAACAAAATGGCAGATGAAATTCAGTGTTGATAAATGCAAAGTAATGCATATTGAAAAACACAATCCCAACCATTGTGGGGTCTAAGTTAGCTGTTACCACTAAAAAAAGAGATCTTGGAGTCATTGTGGATAGTTTTCTAAAAACATCCACTTAATGTGCAGACAGTCAAAAAAGCGAACAGAATGTTGGGAATCATTAAGAAAGGGATAGATAATAAGACAGAAAATATCATATTGCCATTATATAAATCCATGGTATGCCCACATCTTGAATACAGCATGCAGATGTGGTCACCCATTCTCAAAAAAGATACATTAGAATTGGAAAAGGTTCAGAAAAGGGCAATAAAAATGATTAGGGGTATGGAATGGCTGCCATATGAGGAGAGACTAATAAGACTGGGACTTTTCAGCTTGGAAAATAGATGAGTAAGGGTGGATATGATTGCCATCTGTAAATTATCACTGGTGTTGAGAAAGTAAGGAAGTGTCATTTACTCCCCATAACACAAGAACTAGGGGTCACCAAATGAAATGAATAGGCAGCAGGTTTAAAACAAACAAAAGGAAGTATTTCTTTATACATCACACAGTCAAGCAATGGAACTCCTTGCCAGAGGATGTTGTGAAGGCCAAGAATATAACATGGTTCCTTCAAAAAGGAACTAAATAAATTCATGGAAGATAGGCCCATCAGTGGCCAGGATGGGCAGGGATGGTGTCCCTACCCCCTGTTTGCCAGATGCTGGGAATGGGCAACAAAGAATGGATCACTTGATGATTACCTGTTCTGTTCATTCCCTCCAGAGCACCTGGCATTGGTCACTGTCGGAAGACAGGATACTGGGCTAGATGCACTTTTGGTTTGATCCAGTATGGCTGTTTTTATGTCACTCTGATATGCACAGTGAGGGGGTTAACTGAGTAAGAAAGCCACTTTTGCACCAATACAGTCAGCACAGAACCCCACTTTAGAAAGGAGATGATCCTATTACTGGGCAGGGAAGTTCACTACAAGTAACAAGACAGAGCAAAATAGTGTGGCCCTTCCATATCACATTCCCTTTAAACTAGATAAAAGTTGCCTTCACTTTAACATGGAACCCAACAGTACAAACCTGAAGAGTTGGGACCTTACTTCTAAGCCAGTTCCAGATCAGCCCTCAGTCACCATTGCCATGGTCCAAATTATGAAGTCCTCACATCAGTATGTGGCTTGCATCTCTGCAGGTTAAAGTGGTGAAAGCCAGCTTGGACACAGCTGAGGGGGAACTGGAGGCCTTTCAACGGGAGAAGCAGCAGAGACTGAATGAGCTACATGTTGTAGTGCCTCTGAAGCTACATCAGGTGATGCAAGAGTGTGTGCGCTGCATCTAGGGTGACCAGATGTCCTGATTTTGTGGGGACAGTCCTGATTTTGGGGGCTTTTTCTTATATAGGCTCCTATAACCCCCCCCACCACCACCACCACCTGTCCCGATTTTTTATACTTGCTGTCTGGTCACCCTAGCTGCATCTGGTTTAGCGGCAGCAAGACATTCCCAGCAGATAGAAAATAGGCCAGGTTGTGACAGTAACAGTATTAATCTCATGGGCCCACAGTTCATTGCTTGCAGTTTTTCTTCCCAGTGTTGAGAGACCCTGGACAGACCTGGAATATCTATCTAGTTGTTAAAGTAGAATTGTTTGCCCCTCTACTGCTGGACCACTACAGGAATACACTGAATAGTAAGGCCAGGCAGAAGGGCTCATTACTGCTTAGTCACCATGTACCTCTTGTATGGTGTAGGTTTGTGGTCAGAAGTCTGCTAAGGGCTTGATCTTGGAGTCTTCATGTGGGCAAAATTCTCATTGAAGACAATGGGCGTTTTGCCCAAGTAAAGACTGTCAGATTGGGCACAGTGTACTAATCCACAGATGTTGTCCCAGCAGAGGTGACAAACTTGACACAGTGTTACTTTTTCCACTGGGTTGGGTGCGTTTTTGCTGTTACTTTATTCTGTGACATGCTTGGAAGTTTATGCAGAGGCCACTGAAAAAATAGGACCGGCCCTAATCATGCTGGAGTCTGCCTTGTTGGGAATGGGATTTCCCTAGGCTGTACTCTGTCAGTTGTGTTTAAAACAGCCTGCTGGGTTCACACAATGGCTGTGCCATAATCACTTGTCCACCAACCAGACCGCTGACTTGAGTTCCCGACGCCAGCAACATGCAGTCATCAGCCTTGTCTGTGACTATTTCTGGCAGGTGGAGTACGTGGTAAATGGGGAGCTACCCACTGACCTGTCCCAAACGTTAGTATTTACCAACCAGTCCTTGGAGTATCTGCAGCAGAGGATCATGGTCCTGCAGCATGAGAAGTTGGAGCAGAGAGAGCTCTACAAGCAGGCCCGGCAGCAGCATAAGCAGCTCATCCGGGACAGGAGGGAGATAGAGATAAGGATCCAGCGTGAGTTCCTAAGCACGGTTCGGTGTCGTCTGTTGTGTATGTGACATTCTAGGTCTCTTTTCACCTTATAGGGATGGGCATCTCTTCTGGCATGCATCTGTGCTTAATGTAGATGCATTGCTAGGTGTGAATTAATTCACTAGCTGCCTCTTTCACCTTTGATCCCTGCACTGACACCAATATCCCAGTAGGCTGCCATGGAGATGGTGCTGATGTCATTATGACCACACAGGAGAAATCAGCAGGAGGAGCACAGCAGTAGAACTGCTTCTCAGCGGCATCAGTGGCTTTTCAATGAAATACATTGATAATGAATGATACAAAGAAGTGCTGGTTAGAGCATCAGGACTCCTGGCTCCAATTCCAGCCTCTCATTCTGAATGAATCCTGTGGCCCTAAGGAAAGCACTTTAACCTCTTTATGCCCATTTTCTCCTCTGTTTAAAAAACAAAACAAAACAAAAAAACCTATGTAGGTTTTTTTTGAGGCTTTACATGAATTAATGTATTTAAAATGCTTTGAGGTCCTCAAATGAAATGAGCCATAATAATGATATCTTGTATAGCGCTTTTCAGCAGTCGATCTCAAAGCGCTTTACAAAGGAAAGGACTCTATCTGTATCATTGATGTGATTCGCTCAAGATCAGCTACGAGCAAAGCTGGGAATTGAACCCAGGTCTCCTGAGTTCCAGTCCACTCTGGCTCTATCCACCAGGCAACTGCATCCCTATAGAGATGCTAGCTCTTAGTACTCACCTATGAAAAATGTTTCCGAATACACATCTTAAATGTGATGATTGTTCTGTTAGGACTGGAAGAGAACTGTAATCAGCTGATGCTGATGAAGTTTGGCCGGGTGGTGGACTTGGAAGCCCTGCAGACGCTCTCTGTTAACACAAACCTGGAAGAGCTAAAGATAAAAATGATGGAGAAAGAGCACATACAAGCCCAGGAACTCAAAAAGTGGGAGGTAAGGAGCAGGGACAGAGGCCCCCAGGCCAGTGATATAGCTGCAATTACAAGGAATTCACTTGCTTAGAAACTGAAGAGCTGCATAAAAATCTCTTCAGTGGAGGTTCTCAACTTCTTTCTCCGATTTTCACCACACACGTTTCCCTCCCATATCCCCAAATCCTTTCTGCTGTTTTGTACGGGAGAATCAGAACATACAGTCACTATTTTCCTGAGTTCAGTTCCTGTCTTTCTAAGGTATTTCTAATCTAGGGTGTTCTTCCCATTGGCTTTCAATTGATGTTCAGCACCTAATATCCTGTTTCCTTTGAAAATCTCAGCTGTAATATTGGATTTAGCTCGTAAGTGCTTTAGGGTAGGTTCAGTCTTTGTGTTCTGGTGTATGTCTAGGGTTCCTGGGTGCTACAGGAATACAAATAATAATTTAAAAACTACTTCCTGATAACCCCGCAACCATCTCCTGGGCTAATAAACTCCTCAGCTTACTTGCTACTCAGAACTTGCCCTCTAGGCCTAAGCATTTATTCAGCCCAAGACCCAGCTATTACTTTGTAAACTGGAACCACCTTCCAGTTATTGTTACAATACCCAGGCATTATTTATGTCATTTTAAAAATATGAAAACCATAAGGAACATGTGCAACAAATTTAAGAGGGATTGCAAAGGTCAAGAGACATGGAAAACCTCCCATATAAACACACACACATGTCTGCTTTTAATTTTAAGGCATTTGACCAAAATGTTGTTGTTTCTCCCAGAATTGCACAATAAAACAGCCAAGCCTACATGTGTATTTTTGATACATTGTACCTTCTTTTCACCTCCTTCTAAAGAAATCAGTGGCAAAACTGTCTTTGGGGAAGATTTTGGGCTCAGATCTGCTGGGGTAATTCACTACACTTCAGTGGAGTTTCTGTGAGTTTACATCGGTGTAACTCAGATCTGGATCTGACCCAGGGAGTTTTGCCATTGACTTCAGTGGGAGCAGGAGCAGGTTGGTTATGAAACATCTACTCCCTGCAATATTATGGGATTTACCACTTAAAAAAAAGAAAAGAAAGTTTCCTTCAACTTTCCTCCATCCCAGGAGAAGATTTTTGAGCTGCGGCAACGGCTGATGATGCTGATGAAAGAAAACACCAGCAAGCTGCAGCAGCTGAACAGCTTCTGTACTGAAAAGCAGGGACTCGAAATGAAGCTGGACGCACTGCAGAATAACCTGGTAAACTGCTGCCCTGCCTGACACTTGGTCGTGACCGTTTAGTAACAGGCATTTGTCTGTTCCCACGAGGATGCCTTTCTAATTCCTTGCACTGCCATCAGCATTTAGTGACGTGGGTTAATGATGTCCAAGGTAAAAGTTAAGTAACAAGTCTAGTTTTTATTGCAGCAGGGTGGCATTCATCCATAGCCCTGCTGGAACAGGCCACACCCAGATTTCCCTTTGTTAAAGCCTTGCCTTCCTTTTACCACTGCAATACAATTTCTGGTCAAAGGAGATTGGATGGGACTTCCCTCGCAGCAAGGCCACATTGCTCCACTGTCCACATCTGATCATGTGTTCTTTCCCCCGTGCTATCTGTGATGCCTGCTCCAAGGCCCAGCACGGAATTAATTGTTACTTACCGAGTGGTCATCAGATGCGAGTGGAGAAGGTGTAAACTTGTCCTATGCCTGGGTTGGTGAGGGGAAGGCTTTGCTTTCCCAGCTGAAGTGAAGCCATGACTTCCCCAGTACTTAAAGGGAGCTCTGTTTCACTCTTCCTACAGGGAGCAGAATTCCAAGGCCCCCGGAAAGCTGAGATCCAGGAGAGAGAGAGGCTGATTACACTGGTCCAACTCCAGGCCCAGGAGGCAGAAGTACTCAAGGAGGAAATCACTCTCTTAAGCAGAAAAGATGGGCGCATCTTCCCACCACCTCAGCCTCCGCCCGATACCAAGATACTAAACTAAAGTTCCCTCTGTCACTAGCCTCATTCATTAGACATTTCCCTGGTGATGGGCGTGTGTCACTGAGAGGCCCTGTCTGCAACCAGCACCAGTCCCAGTAAGACGCAGGGTGTCAAAGTTTGGACCAAAGGTTTTGTCCTGTTTGCAATCTCTGCCTGGGGTTCCATATTGCCAGTCATCCATAGGGCATCTTTAATACAGAGGGACTGTAAACACTACAGATCCCAGCATGCAATGCTCCCTTTTGAACTACCATTCAGAGCCAGCTAGAGCATAGCAGGCTGGAATCTGTGCTCCACAGGTTGCATCTGGTGAGTTGCAGCAAATGGTTTTGTTTACTATCGATTAGGTGCAGTCTTTATGGACCCTTTAAGCAAAGTCTGCACTTCTGCAATAAGGGCTCATCCTATGCTCCCATGACTTTTATTGGCTATTCTTCATGGCAATCAGACCTGCCTTGGGGTACAGTTGTGCACAGCTCATTTGCCTCAGACTAATCAACGGCCCAATTTCTAGCTGTCACCTATTCACTTCTTTGTCTTCCAGTGAGCAGGGTACATCTTCCCTTCAGTGCCCCTTGAAACATGATCCATTTTGTATCTTCTGCTGAGGGGCATGAGTAATTCTTAACTCTACTAATTAACACACCCTTGCAGGATAATATGCAGAAAGAATGGGAAGGGGTTGCATGGATTTTAAATATGTAAAGTCAGTTTTGAAGCTGGCATAATACTGTAGATAATAAAAATTTGTAAGCAGGTTGGAGTGTTATGAGGCTTGTGTACACATTGATTTTTAAGGCCAAAAGGGACCATTAGGATTATGTAGGATAAAATGTTCTAACGTGACTTAGGTTTCTAAGTGCTTAAGTCACTAAGGTGGCTTTTGAGAGTGTTACCGTTAGTCTGACCTCCTGCATAACACAGGCCATAAAAATATCACCCGCTGATCCTTGCATCAGACTCGAGCAGTTGCACCCAGCACAGTACACCTAGTGTTTCTTGTACTGTCTGCTTGTGGCCTAAAGGCCCTCTCCTGGAAGGTGCTGAGCACCCTCAGCTACCATTCAAAGGGGCACCGTTACCTTCAGACACAGATGCCGAAGGCTTTTGGACTAAAGAAAATGAAAAGGAAAACAGTGAGAGTCTGCACAAAAGATACATATTTTCTGTACAGCTTTGTTCACAAAGATGGAGATAGAACTCCCTTCCCCCTCCAGCTAGTTCAAAGGTCCGACCTTGTTCCCCCAATGAGCGTTCTGTCTGGAGCCGGACTGGGCCTCCCCTCTTCTGTTGACTCGTGGATTTAGAAGAACCAGCTGGGGGCCCTGTGTAAAGCAGTAACTCATGGATAACATCCCCCCTCCCCTGCTCTTGCCAAGGAAGGAGACCGGGCTCAGCATAGGAGCGTTCAGCATACAGCAGACCACAGAGAAGACAAAAAGCCTTTATTTTAGCTGTTAAAGCTGGGGTTTGTCTTTGCAGATACGCTACTACAGACGGCATGTATGTGAAGGCTTGTTAATGCCAATATGTATTGTACATGATTTCAATCCATTCTGGAGGGGCATGTCGCCAGGTGATCCCTTCCAAGTGGGAGAGGAAAAGGGACCCTCCTTTCTGCACTCTCATCTTTCATGTAGTCCCTGCTGCAAAAAAAGAAACCTTCAACCAGTCTCCTCTTCGCAGATGTGCTTGGTCCAATGTCCTACGATGTCTCTCATGCTTGTGTCGAGCAGAAGGCTGTTTTTCCCAGACTGTGTTCTGCTAAACAGCCCCAGTTTCTTGTCTCCTGTTACCTTGCACTGGCTCCCCTCTGTCTCAATAGCATTAGAAAAGGCACATATACATCTATTTACAAGTGCATAAATATATAAATAGGGATGTTATACAAAAATAAATACCCAGTCTCTCTCTTTAGAATAATAGTCTTTTGCAAAGGCAGCTTTGTCCCTAACTGGTAGGAGGAGGAGTTTCAAAGGGCATGTGCCGTGGAGGGCTACTGCTCAGATGCCTCGCTGGATCCTGCCCCAAACAAGTGATGGCTAGGTTCTGGGGACACCGTTCTCCTTTGAGCTGGCAGAGATCTAGCCTCTCTACTTCTTCGACTGGCACCAGGCCAAGGCAGCAAGGGGGACCTGAAAAGGGAGGGGAGCAAGCACCAATTAAAACCAAAGAAAACAAAGCTTTGACCAGTGCATAAACGTGCCAGGGAGAGCCGCTACCTCCAAACCACCTTCTAACAATGGATCCTTTTGGCAAAGAGAAAGTGATGAGGTGCTTGGTTCTCAATAGGCTGCTCTGCGAGTAGCTGTGTCCTACACAGACATGGCAGCAGTGATACCAGTCACCTGTGTGTTCTTGGGGAATCAGGGAGCAGTATCCAGCCTGTCTGACTCATGAAAGACACCCCTGCCCCACCAGTCTCTTGAACCAAAACCGACCCGAGAAAAGACTTGCAGAGAGTTCTCAGACACACAGATGAACACGATTTGTTGGGGAAGAGTCAACATGGCTCACCAATTTGCCTCACCAATCTACTAGAATTCTCTGAGAGGGTCAAGAAACATGTGGATATGGGTGATCCAGTTGATACAGTGTACTTAGATTTTCAGAAAATCTTTGACAAGGCCCCTCACCAAAGGCTCTTAAGCAAAGTAAGTTGTCATGGGATAAGAGGGAAGGTCCTCTCATGGACCAGTAACTGGTTAAAAGACAGGAAACAAAGGGTAGGAATAAATGGTCAGTTTTCAGAATGGTGAGAGGTAAATAGTGATGCCCCACCAGGGATCTGTACTGGGATGAGTATTGTTCACCATATTCATAAATTATCTGGAAAAAGCAGTAACCGGTGAGGTGGCAAAATTTGAAGATGATATCAAATTATTCAAGATAGTTAAAGTCCAGAAAGAGTTAAAAAGGGATCTCACAAAATGGAGTCACCCAGTGAAATTAATAGGCATCAGGTAAAAATTAACAAAAGGAAGTACTTCCTCGGACAATGCACAGTCAACCTGTGGAACTTGTTGCCAGGGGATGTTGAGAAGGCCAAAACCATAAATGGGTTCAAAAAAGAATTAAATAAGTTTGTTAAGGTTATGTCCATCAATGGGTGTCCCTAAGCTGCCAGAAGCTGGGAGTGAATAAAGGATGGAAGACTCGATAATTGCCCTGTTCTGTTCATTTCCTCTGAAGCACCTAGCATTGGCCACTGTCGTAAGACATGGTACTGGGCCAGATGGACCATTGGCCTGACCCAGTATCATGGTTCTTAGGCCTTTTGTGACATTCAAATACACAGTGCTGAGCATTAAAAAATGACAGCTTGCCTTCAGCCCTGCCCTCCAAGAGCCTTGGAAAAATCTTCCCAGACTGCTACTTTCCTTTCAAAGATCAATCTCAACAAGTATAGCAGCAGCAAGCACTGAGCTCTCCTGCTCACTGACCTCTGTGGAACATGGGATCTCGCAGGGCTTCCAGGCTGGGACCTCCCATCTTGCTTCCTGTCACTGGGTGATGTAGGCCAGTGAGTTGTTCTTGAAGATGGCAGCAGTCATCATGCGGTTGAAGCAGTTGGTTCGTGGAGTCATCTGGGAGACTGTAGAGGAAGGAACTGTCTTCTGGTCTAGCATCAGAGAGCCTGATAGAAAGACAGATACGGTTTGGTTCTCTCTGTGCCCATCTCTAAATACTCCTTCCCAGAAGTCTGCTAGAGGGACATGGTGATCGGTGCATTTCAAAGGAGCAATGAGAGGAATCCCTTTGGTGGACAGCAGACCTGTGGTGGATGTTACCTTCCATGGTGCTGCATTCCAATACAATATCAACCTCATGCTTTAACAAAGTGAGGACTCCCACGCGGGGGGGGGGGGAGGGGGGGGGGGAGAGAGAGAGAGAGAGCGCGAGCATGTGTGTGTGTGTGTGAATTGAGATGACCAGGGAGATACACACCCTTATCTCATAAACCATCATCTGGCTAAAAACCCAGCACAAAACAGAGTGAGCTCAAGGGCTGGCAGGCCCCACGTCTGGTTTCAGATAGGTTAAGTGCAGCCTGTACTTCTACTTCAGGGTGTGTTTTGGGGGGAATGGGTTTAATTTTGGGGGGAATGGGTGGGACTTTAAAACTAGACTAGAGAGATCCCTGGAGGATAGGCTGTAGCAATGATCCTGCATGTCAGAGAAGTTGACCTAACTAGCTCTTTTCCATTGCTAAGTCCCATGCCTGTGTATCCTGTTTGCATAACCCTCCTGAGAGTCCCATGACCCAGAGCTTACCTGGAGGCTGAATAGTGTTCTTGGACAGTCCCATTTTGAAGCACCCTCCCCTGCAGTAAGGTGTTGGTCTCATCCTGTGGTTGGAAGGAGAAAGAGGAAAAAGAGCATCTTAGAAGAGCAAGAATCTAAGAGATTTAAGAGGTGGAGATTGGCCTGGACTCCAGAACCAGCGCAATGGAGGTAGTCAGTGATGAACCGGCCTCCTGATGGGACAGTGCAGAATTGTTGCTGCAGACTGAACTGAGCACCAACTCATTTCCGTAAGAGCACTGGTGGGATGGGGTCTCCTATGTCTTAAGCCCCTGTACAATCCCAGCATGCCCTGCCAAGGTTTTGGCCAGGAGCGCTCATTGATAGGAAGTCAGGATCTCTTGCTAACTTCTCCAGCTGCTCTCTCAAGGAGCCCCTCTGTCTAATCACTGGAGCTATGAAGATCGTCCCTATTCCCCTTCTGCCAGGAACTCCCAGGCCAGGATCCGTGGCACAGGGCCGAGTGATTCCATCCAAAGTAAACCAGAACTGGACTTCCCTTCCCAACCTGTCCACGTTGCCTCCTTTAACTGGGCACTGTGCCTGGCAAGCTACTCCCCGCGCTTGACCCCAGCTCTGGAGAGGGAGTGACTGGAGACAGAAATCTCAGAGGAGTTTTAACCCAAGTAGCCAGTGGGCCAGACCTCCCTCATCCAGGCCCCCAACATGCTGGTTGTTATCACAGGGGGAGAAGGTACCTGCTGAACTTCATGTGGACTGTAGTCCCGAGACTTTGTGTTTGGGTAGCCTGTCCTGCCTGAGGGGCAGCCGCCGTTCAGGTGCACACCGTTGGCATAGGGCTGCCCATTGGCTCGAGGAGCGGGGACCCCTCGCAGGGGCACCATGGTGTACTGGCAGGAGGACACCAGCAGCCCCGTTCCAGAGAAGCCCAGATCTATGGTTTGTTCTGAAGAGGGAGAAGAAGGAGGCAGCTGAGAGAGAAGACTAAACACTGCTGGTTGTTTGCAAGGATCCTGTGGGCACCCTGGGCTGTACCACCTGCTAACACGCCTGCCAGATGGGACAATGGACAAACCCCTTCACTGGAGGGGGGAGTCTGCCTGATTGCGACGGGAGAGAGGGAAAAGGTCCTTTCTTTCTTCCTGTCCAGAACTCAGGCCTCTTTATTGGCTTGACAAACTGCACAAGGGAGAAAGCTTGGGCCTCTGCCTGCAGAAGCTTCCACGGGGACTTTGCTTCTCAATACAGCCAGGATCTTCCCACCCAACTATTCTCACTGGGACACCAACCCCGAAGAAGCACCCTCCCTCCCTCCTCTTCCCAGCAAAGCCACTTACTCTGCTTGGACCAGGCTCTCCACAGACAGAAGGGGATGAAGGCCACGATGATGAGGACGATAGAGCCTAGCACTACCCCTACGATCAGATAGGGTAGATCACTGGAGCGGGCCACCATGGCACCAGTCCCCAGCCCGCTGTGCCCACCACTGAGCGGTGGATGCTGCTGCGGGGGCACCGTTGAGGGTGGAAGGCGCCCAGGCAGCCCAAAAGACTTGCGAGCTGCAACAGGAAGACAGGGAGTTAGAAGCGGACATGTCACCAAGACCACAGGCAGCTAAAGGGGGGGGGGGGGACTGCATCCACTGTGTACAGTTCACAGAACCACGGCTCTCCAGGTCCATGTGGGTTGGTGGGTAGAGCCCACCCTTACCAATCGTTATAATAATCCTGTTATATGGAAATGTAGCCGCTGCTGGGGTAGAACGGGGCAGCCATTTCCCGTCACCCCAAAACACTACCCAGTAGCTCTGACAGGAAGTGAAGGGGACTCCTGTGTCCAGTCCAGTAAGAAGCGAGGCAGAGGTAATTATCACTCTCCTGCTCTACAGAGGGGTCCCGCAGGCCTCGGTCCTTCGTCTCCTTCTCTTCTTCCCCTCAGCAACCCCATCCGCTTACGTGGCTTCAACTGCTCTGTGTGCAGGTGAGTCACACAGCTACCTTTCCACTCCCGAGCTGCTTCCCTCCATCCAATCCTACAGCTCAGCCTGTCTCTTCTGACGTTTCCTCCTGGATGTCGCAGCAGCAACCCAAAGCTAACATAGCCCACAGTGAAGCTGGACTTTCCCCCTGAACCCTCTCCACTCCCCATGTCCTGTGTCACTCACGCCACCACCAGCCTCTCTGCACTCTTCGAGGCCTCGATCTCCCAGCTTCATGGGTGCTGTCTCCTCCCAGCACCCACATTGCCCCTCCCAGCCCCTCCAAAACGAGCCCACTAAATTCTGCTTCCTCGCACATGGCACACAAGATCCACCTCTTGGACTCTCTCCTTGACCCGGCCTTCTCCCCTGCACCCAGGTGCAACCCTCTTGTCCTGACATTGTGCACCCTACACGACTCCTCTGTTTGGCCAGTCCTTCCTCTCACCGTGTGCCAGCCCCTCCACGGACACCAGCCGGGCTGCCTGATTGATCAGCTTTCTCCAAAGGGTTTCTGTGCAGGCTGCCCCCTCTCGCTACTCTGCACTCGTGAGCCTCTCCCCTCCCCTCCCCTCAGTGAAAAGCCTCCTGAAAGCTGACGGCATCTTCCCCAGGGCCCACGCCCAGCGAGTTAGTTTGCTCTGATCGGAAGTTGTGCTGTTATTCTCCTGAGACTGCTTCCTAGCCCCATCACCCCCGCTTGTTTGGTTCATTCACCTCGTCCATCTCGCCTTTAACCCAGACTAGGGGTGGGGACCGTCTCTTCCCAGCACGTGTGTACAGTGCCCAGCCAATGGGGCTGTACCCACTGAGCTGTGCACAGACCTAATACCAGCACCATGGCATCACTGCAAACCCTGCCCTTCCTCCCCTCCGCCCTCTCCTTCCCTCCCTCCCCTCTCATCTTTAATCCAGACTGGTGGCTCCTCTGGGCCAGGCCCCGTGTGTTGGGAAATGAGAACGAGGGGCGGCGGGAGGCCGCGACCCGCCCAGAGGAGCCGGATACCTTTGGTTTCACAGATCATCACGTTGCTGAACTCGCTCTCGCCGCCCTCGTTGAAACACTGCATCTTAATGTCGTAGGAGGTCTCTGGCTGCAGGTGGCTGATGGAGTGCCAGTACCGGTCCCCTGAGGGGTGGGGGAACGAACACACGGCTCCGTTAGCTCCCTGCCCCGGAACGCAAGCCAAGCCTGACTGCCTTTGCCCCAAGGCCACTGGCAAATGCGGACTCACTAATCCTGTCTCTGCACCCCAGCGACGGCAAGGGGTGCGCCAGAGACAGGCTTCCCATCGCCACCTCACCTTGTCCTGCTGGACTGTGTCCAGGCAGATATGGCTCCTAGGCATCACCCTAGCTAGGTTCCCCCTCCACAGCCGCTCCTTGCCATCGGACGTTCTCAATGGAGAAACTACCCAGTCGCGCGGCACCTCTTACCTTCCACCACGTCCTTCTTATAGTCGCTGTCGTTGTCGCTGTCGGTGGGGCGGTAGTAGATATAAAAGCCATGGATGGGGGTGTTGTTGTTACTGGCTGGGATGTACTGCAGAGATGAGGGGGAAGGCAACAGTCAGAGGGGCCCATGCTGATCAAACCGCCTCTCCCCGGGAAGGAGCTGCAGAGATGTTCCCCTCTCCCAATGCTGCCCTTGGAGAGGGGCTTCTTAGGAGGCCTAAGAGAGCCGGCTGTCACATCCCAACCTCCGGCCCTCCCGTGGGGACCCGGGTAACCGCTGGGATGCGATCGGATTTGCCAGGAACAGCAGTCCCAACAGTGATGCGCCTGGCCACGCATGAGATCTGATGACCATTGTTTTTACCCTACTAAGGCTCAGGTGTCCTGTACAAGCTGCATTGTGTAATGAGCCAGTGGTCACATGCCACATACAGGAGAGACAGACCGACCAACCTCTCCCCCTCACCCCACTGGCTGACAGCACAGCCACTGGCCAGCCGCTCCTTCTGGCTTTCCCCAAGATATTTCAGGTTAGACCTCCCCGTCCTAGCCCTCACCCAGCCCCCCTCAGCTACAACCTCTGTGTAAAGGAAAAGCAGCTAAGAGTGGAAACTCTGCCATGAAGCCCCCATGGGGATTTGTGACCCGAAGGAAGGGGGGAAGCATTTCTATGGCTCACCCGGGGCTAGTGGAAGCCCTTAGATCTGTGCGGGTAGGAAAGGAGGAGCCCATCCTTGCCCTTGGTAATTCACATGTATTAATTAATAAATAACAGCCCCTTTGACAGCATCCATGAGCCTGAAGGATCCCACTCAAAACTGAAAAGCCACCTCTGGGGCAGAGCATAGAGGCTGTTTAGCAGCACCCAGCAAAGCCACCCAACAGATGAGCAGGGGAAGTGAAGATGAACAGTGTATCCCACTGAAACTGCAGGGAAACCTGAGAGGCATTAGTTAATTAATTCATCAAACAGGAATGAGGCTCGGGCAGCAATCTTACCGACCCCCCTCCCGTGAACCTTTCTAGAGCACAATGATCATGGCCTCCGCATCACATCCCCTTGGGAGACCCTGCATGTCCAGCGGCACATTCCCTAGCACCACGCGGGTCACTGAGTCAGTACTGTCACCGAGGGAGGAGAGGACTCTAATGCAGGGGTCTCCAAACTACGGCCCGGGGGCCGGATCCGGCCCCTGGCTTTGATTTGTCCGGCCCCCCCAGCTGAGCAGGCAAGTGGAGTAGCTGCCGATGCTCCCCCTCCCCATGAGCTGGTGCCAGCGGCCCCATGGGCGGAGGGGTGAGTGCCCCTGAGGCAGTGGCCAGAATAGAAAAGGGGAGGATGCAGCAGCGGTCGGAGAAGCAAAGGGGTGGGGGGTGGGGGTGTTGCAGCAGCGGCCAGAGGAGCAAAGGGGGGGATTTTGCATATATTTGCATACATTGAATTTTTTCACAGTTGCTTCGGCCCGCGAAGCCCCTTCAAAAATCTAATATGGCCCTCGTCTCATAAAGTTTGGAGACCCCTGCTCTAATGCATCACCAGCAGGGCTTCCTAGATGCCTAGAGTTTCCCCACCCAAGTACTGAGGAAGCCTACCCTGCTGTAGCTGGTGAGATTGGATAGCCACCAGAGATACTGTCTTCCAGGCCATCCACCCAGTGCCCGTCCCTCCCGCCCGCAGACACAGATTCCCTCCCTCACCATCCACTTCAGCATGATGGTGGTCTCGTTGATGGCATCCGTGAAGGTGATGTAAGGCCCGGCGACGGGGCGCTCGTACACTCGGTTACTGTATCCAGACACAACGTACGGCTTAGACGCGGCACTGGGGTCGCTCTCCCCCAGTATGTTCAGCGCCCGGACGCGGAACTTATAGGAAGTGCCTAGGTGGGGGGAATGGGTTGGAAACAACGGCATTAAGAGAAGATTGGTGCCTCCCGCAAACCCAATAGCCAGCATGGCACCTAAAAGAGGAAAGCTGTGTGTGTGTGTCTCTCTCTCCCAGTCAGCTCAGCCCCACCCCACCCTACGGGATGGCCCAGAGAGATATTGCAAAGGGGCTCCCAGCCCTTGACATCAAAGAAACGAATGGCCTGAGTTCAATTGTGTCCCAGACCAAGGCCACTTTTTCTCCCCAGGAGGCTGGCTGGATGGTCCCTAGGCCACAGTTGTGAAATTCCACCACCCTGACTGGAAACAGCTGGGAGAAGACCACCTCCCTCCCATCCCAACGGAGCCCAGATCTGCCTGGATTGCTGCACCCCAGCATCAGGATTCAGGGCAACATCTGAAGAGTTCCCCACGTGTCCACAGAAAGGATTTAGAAGGTTTCCTCCAGCTCCCTGAAGGTGCTCAAACGCCACAGCACTGAGCATGGCATAATAGATGGGAACCACCATATAGGAGCAGGACAATTTGTCATGTCCCACAGAAAGACTGGGGGGGAGGAGCGCATCTCCTACCTTTCTCCAGGCCTGTTATTTCCACTGAGAGCCGAGACGGAGGGATGTCACTGGTGGCCAGCACCCAGTCTCCTAACTTCTTCAGTTTCTTGTATTCCACTCGGAAAGACTGGATGGGAAACCCTCCATTCCCGCGGGGGATCCAGGTCACGTAGACAGATGTCTCTGATGCTGTGGAGATGGTAGGGCGGTCTGGTGCCTCAGGAGCTGTGAGAAGCAGGGTAGAACATGAAACACCCCTCTCTCTCTCTGCCTCTCCTCTAAAGCAAATTTAGGGTGGATCACAGTTTGATTGACCCCCTCGCTCTCCCTCATCCTTGTGCCACCAATCCTTCCCACTCCTCTTTACTGCCCCTGCTGCTCCGTGAAAAGTCAGTGAGCTCCTTCTAGGTTCTGCATGCAACTCCATCCTGTCCTGTTCCACCACTTCCAGCAAAACCCCTGCTGGGCAGCTGACGGGCCCAGCTGGCTCTGAGCATGCTCAACCTGGGGACACAGTAAGAACTCCCCTCTTTTCTTTCATGTCAGGACAGAACACCTTTCAGCCAATGGCTCCCACCCAGGAGAATCATAGAATCTCAGGGTAGGAAGGGACCTCAGGAGATCATCTAGTCCACCCCCCTGCTCAAAGCAGGACCAAACCCCAACTAAATCATCCAACAGAGTTTTGCCCCATATCTCTAAACAGCCCCCTCAAGGACTGAACTCACAATGCTGGGTTTAGCAGGCCAATGCTCAAACCACTGAGCTATCCCTCCCCCCATCTCAGCCTCAAACAAATGTGTGCAAGCCAGGTGGGGCAGGGGTCTTGTACAGGTGTGTCTGGAGAGGGCAAAGGGCTGTGTGTCAGGGAGAAAGGTGTGGGCATGTGTCAGGATCGAGGTAGAGAAGAGAGTTTGATTGATGGGATATGCAGAGGCACTGGATGATAAGAAAGATGGTAGAGACTGATACAGCAGCCAAGAGCGAGCGAGGAGGAGAGTGAAATGAGACAACAGATAAACATGGGAAAATCATACATGATGGGAAAAAAAGTTTGAGGGAAAACCCGCAGAACAGTGGGAGGAAAAGATGGGCAGATATGTAGGAGATGGAAAAAGAACAGGAGCGAAGGAAGGGGAATGAGATGGAAGAATGAATACAAAGGGAAACAGACAATTTAGAAAGAACTTCATAGGAAGGGTAACATCCCCAATAAACAATACTCATGTCAAACATGGGATGGGACATGCCGAACAGGACAAACTGGGCTGGGTTCATACTGACGCTCCCCGTCTGCAACGAAATGCCAAGGCCCAGCCCTGCACTAAACCATCCCTAGAGTTGGCACTAAACATCCCTCTGCTAGTGGGCTCAATTGAAAGGCCAAGAACATCACAGGCTACAATGCCAGGACTGCCTGCTCATCTTTGGCAGGGGTCCCTCCAGAGCAGCGTGGGGTGTGGGCAACGTATCTGGTCCCTTCACCACGTTGCCCTGGTTCTGTGGCTTGCAGGGAATCCTGCACTCTTCACCAGCATGACATTCAGTTAAAGAGCAGGGCAGACGTCCTTGGGGATGGGGAAAGGGAACAAGTGTGCTGTTCTGCTGGTGACACACATGCTCTGTGCTCGACTAGTCATGAGCAAAAAACCCACATCAACTAAGCGGAATGTTACCCAGGGACTGACTCTGATCCCGATGCAGCCTGGCCTTGGATCCCCACAACACAATCCCCCCCCCCCCCCCCCCGCAGGGCCTTACGGGAGAGGCGGCTGTTGTCCAACTGGTTGCTGCTCTGCGTGCTAGTGCCTGGGTCGTCCCTTTGGATCTGCAGCTCTTTACTAGCGACAATGTCGGGTTTTGGTCGTCGGCCTGGCCAAGAGAGAAACAACGTCAGAGAAGATGAGGTGGGATGGACAGTTATCCGCTGATGTTTATTTCCTGTTGGAAATTCACAGCGACTACATGGGAACAGTAGCACTTTGCACTTACAGAACCCAAGGATTTCACAGTATTAATAAGGCCCTATGTGAAATGCGGAATGATTGTCAAATAATTGGGGCTGAGTTGCGAGGCAAGGCACGGAAAATTGCAGAAAAGTGATAATGGACCTTTTTCAACTTCGGAAAAGCTAGAAAAGACCTGTTTGTTTAAGATACAGTCGCTGGAACAATATAAATGTTCAAGTACTATGTTATGCCATGTTATTTTTTTTTTTTATAAACCAGACATTTTGCTGCAACTATATTACAGACATTAATGTGCATGGCTGACAGCCTGAGCTCCAGCCACTATCAGCTTGAATAAATAGGTTTCGACTGTACTAATGGGGAACCACACGTGTGTTGCAAACCTCAAAATTAATGCAAAATTGTAGATTGCACAGTAAGCGAATTACAATCAAAATCGCAGTGGAAGCCTACTATTGTGGGACCTGCAATTTCCACATTATTGCAAATGAAGCAGGGCCTTAAGCATCGATGACCAGGCTCTAGTCCAGGGGTCTCAAACGCGGCCTGCGGGGTTATTTCCTGCAGCCCGCCACGTTCCCCTCCCTCCGCTCCTCCTCCCCCATCCATGTCCCCGCTCCTCTGTTTACCTCCAGGTGCTTCTCACCACCAAAAGGCTGTTTGGTGGCACTTAGCACTTTCCAGGAGGGAAGAGGGAGGAGTGGGGAGCTGCAGGTTCAGGGAAGGAGGTGGAGAAGAGGCAGGGCAGGGGTGAGGCCTCATGGAAGGGGTGGAGTGAGGGGCGGGGGAAGTGTCAGTGATGTGCCCCTTGAGCCAATATACTAGTCCTCACGTGGCCCTCCTATGCGATTCGAGTTTGAGATCCCTGCTCTAGTGCCAGAGGTGTAGTGAAGCCCAAGTGACTCTTTACAAATGTTCAGCTACATTTTTTGCCATTTAAAAACATTTCTAAATTCTTCCTGAAAAATCCATCGCCATTTTCTCACTAGCTGAACCTAAGAAGTTGGTAACCACTGGTAGAGAGACGTCTACCTGGGCCACAGAGAGGGGAACAGACTTGGCTAAGGTCACCCAGCCAGTGACTGGCAGCAAAAGGAATGGAACCCGGAATCCCGATTCGCCCATCCCGTGCTGTCAGCACACTGTCTACCACCCTGCTCATATACTCCTGAAATGGCTGCCAAGTCTGAACGTTGGGGCAGCTGCCTTTCCACCTGACAGGCACTGAACCAAAACACAGCACATGGCTAAAAGTCACCTGCAGGGTACATAGTAGAGAGGCTAACTCCAGAACAGTGCCTGCTATCAAGGGCTGGGAGATGGGACCTCAGGGAGTTAAACCAAAGCAACTAGGGAAAGATTTGACCTTTACCTGTCCTGAAGGTCACCATGGCTGTCTGTCCCTCCCCTGCACAGTTATAAGCTGCCATCTCCACCTCATACAAGCTCCCAGGATCCAGTCTGGTCAGGGTCAGGTGGTGTTGAGTCGCAGGGATGTCCCTGACCGTCCAGTTGGCTGAAGAGTTCATAATCTGCTGAAGAACAAGTAACAAGCACAGGGATCACTGGCCTGGCGCGGCGGGGGTCGGGAGCTGGCTGGCTTTGGTTTTACTTTTAACCTGAACTTGAACTTTTGGCTAAAACTTGAAATGAGGCCTGGAAAGTTTGAAAAAGTTTCTCTCACTTGTCTCTCCCAGCCATTGTTTGGCTTTCTGCCAAGGAGTGCAATTTTCCAGCCCAATTTTGCAAGGCTCAGTGGTTCAGACGTGTCTTCTAGGATAAGCCTTCAAGTGTTGGGATGCTCGTCTGACCTTACTCCATCTTATCCACCCTCTAGTCCAGCAGATCTCAACCTTTCCAGACTACTGTGCCCCTTTCAGGAGTCTGATTCTCTTGTCTACTTCCAAGTTTCACCTCACTCAAAAACTACTGAAAAATACAAAAGTGTTCACAACACTGTTACTGAGAAATTGCTTACTTCCTCCTTTTGTCTGTATGAAATTTGAGTTTGTACTGACTTCACTAGTGCATTTTAGGCAGCCTGTTGTAAAATTAGGCAAATATCTAGATGGGTTGATGTACACCTGGAAGACTTCTGAGTATCCCCAGGGATATGAATACCTCTGGTTGAGAACTACTGCTCTAGTCTCACCCCATCTTAATCGATCCTGCAGGGTTTTTAGCAGTAATGGCTATGCATTTCTGTACTGCACCTTTAAATCTCCAAGGACTCTTCGGTCTACCATTTTGTGTTTGATTCAGCAGACTGTCAGCCTGCACCTGCGCGCACACAGCTACACTGTGCTCTCTCATGGTGACTTCACTTTTGTTCTTTCTCCTTTTGATGTTTCACTTAGATAAAACAACGGTCATTCTGATTTAAAGTGTCCGGTTGCTCAGTGTGTCTGGACAAACATAACCGGTGCCATTTCTATGTGCTGTGGGAAGGCTCCCACTGAAACACAAAGTGTACAATTTCCAAAAGTCCCTAAGTGACTTAGGAGCCTAGGTCCCATTTACTTTGTGAGATTTAGGCTCCTAAGTCCCTACATCACTTTTCAAAATAGGATTTTACTCAGAAGCAACTATTTCCTGCTGTGCAAGTTGCCTAGAGTTTTTTCTTTGGCTGATCAGCCTCTGCATGCTAGAGTACATAGCTACGTGCTTGCAGGTCACGATCCATTCTGTTTAGTGTCAACAAGCCACTACTCCCCCTACTCATCAGCCTTCAGATACCAAATATCAGGGAGTAGCTCGTTCCATCTGTTATTCAGACATCAAGAAATGCAGGGGAAATCAAATACCAGGCAATGATCTCCCCTTACAGTGTGTGAAATGCTGAGCGTCCCCGGCACAGAACAAGTAACAATTACAGTCCTTGGACCCTTAAAATCACCTGTCTTGCTAGTGCAGGAAGGGCGTGCCCATTAACAAGGACTCAGTGCCATTCAATGTAGTATCCTCAGCAGGGGAAGTGGGATTTGAAATCCACCTCCCAGTGCTGCACACCACTCTAGCTGATGGCCTCACTGATGCACCAAGAAGGAAGAGAACATCAGAGAGTTGGGTCAGCTCCAGTGATACAAAACAAAACTAGGGGATTTTAAGGCTGGGATTTGTCAAATGAAATTCAATGAGAGTTGGTTGCCTAACTCCCTTATGCTTCTTAGAAACCTTCCAGCCAATGGCTAAGGAGAGAGATTTTCATGCTGCCTAGAACCCAGCAAAGAGAGCCAGTGCTATTTAAAGCTATATTGCATTATATGAGTTTATGTGGCCCTCTAGTTTGTGACCTGATCTCTGGTATTTCCTGACTTTTGAGAACTTAACCATGCAACCTTAATGTTTGTTCAACATAGCTTTCTTCATGGAATATGCTGCATATGGCCATGGCCTCCAAAGGGTTTTTTTAAACACCGCTTTATCTTTCAGTGACATTGAACAGCCAGGTCTACATACCGCATAGCACAGTGACACAGAGAGAGTATGGGGGGGCCTTTCTCTTTTCCTTCCTCCCAACCAAAAGAGGGGAACCTGCATCTGCAAGGATAAATATCGTGCAGCAAGGAGGCGGGACACCTCAGGGACCCTGTATGGAGAGGAGCAGTGGCAGTGCAGGCAACGTGATGAAACGGAAATGCCAAGCCTCTGCACTGTAATTTATCTTCTCTGCGTGTTTGACACTGACGGATTAATGTCTACCCTGTTTTATTTTTATTACTGAGTCTGTGGGATTGCGAGGCCAGGGAGATGTCCCTTGGGAATGTTACATTCAAGAAAGCAGGAGCTGGGGAGTGTGTAAAAAAAGAGTATTAAAAGCAGATAATGACTGGGTAGGCGCTGTCTTGCCTCGGGCTGCAGAACAGTAGAGTGGCTGCTCCCATGTCGATAGAGTGGGTGAACGTGGCCAGATATAAATCACATGCTGTTTGTAAAAGTCTCTATATCATTAATAGCAGCTGAAGTTAGCACAACAGAATCTTTACAGTCTTATCTGCTTTTCACTATTTGTGCTATTTACTTTTTTGCACTTCTTTCAGTTGACTGGTCAGTTTCACACTCACACCCTAAGAGGCCGGATATCAAAGGCACTCAGCACACATAATTCCAGCTGAAGTCAATGGGAACTGCAGGTATTCAGCATGGCTGAGAATCAGATCCTAGGTTAGCGCTGCTCTGATATGTATGGATTTCCAATATAGTAGATCTTGTTCTCTCTCTCTCATATACACATAATTTTTAAAAATTGAAATAACTCCTCCTCCCATACCACATGCACACACATATTTCTATTGAGATTAGTTTTAATTAAATCTGGGTCTTTATAAAACCTAATTCTAAACATCCCTTGGGTTGGCAGTCATCAAAATGACAGCAAATTAAGGGTTCCATATGTAGGGACCTAAGAGGCCCAAGGAAGAGTCTCCAACTGAGAATTTGGACTACACTGAAAATGTGTTAGTGCAGACTGCAGTGACCCTTGGCAACCTCCTCTGCCCTAATGACCTTCCAGGTGAAGCACTGAAAAAACAAGCAACAAGAACAAACTGCAGCTCAAAAGCTAAGATCACACACAGAATTGGTTTCATTCTGTGAGACGCTACTTGGGAGTGGCATCTTGTCCCTGCAGATGGAAAGACTCCATGATCCAGTGGTTTGATCCCCTTCCTCTATTAGACCTTGTGTAGACATCTCACATCTTTATTTTAAACTATCCATGTCTCTTTAAACAGCCATTTAAGTCCCAGATTTCAGTTTTGTTTAGGGAAAAAAACCAAGGATGTTCTCAGGGGTTATAAAGTCTTATAGTAGAAATGGTTTTATGAATTTAACCATTGCTGGGAAAATAGACACATTTTTAATATATATGTAATTGAAAGTTGAAACCCTCCAAATACGATAGAATTGGAGTGTTAGAACTGGAAATCTATATTGGTTTTCTGTCTGTGATGAAGGAAATGGAACAAGTAAATGAATAGCAGCAGTAAATTCCCCCCAAAAAATACTCCTAACATTCTAATTTATTAAAACTAGGAAGGAATTTTTTAATTAAAAAAAAAAAAGTAGAATTTTTATCTTGTCCCAACATTTTCAAGTGGCTGCCGGATTTGGGGCTCTGCAGTTTTTGACACCTCGCCCCAAGAACAGAGCACCTTAGTGCAGCAGGTACTATCGAAATTTATGGCCCAGAGTTGAACTCGCACAAACATAAGGAAAGAGTATATTTGCATTTCAAAGAGGAGTTGTGTTTCAGGATGAAAATTTGAGGTTCATCATTCTGAATATTAACTAACACTTCTAACCTGATGTTCTAAAATAACATTCCAGGGTGCAAGTGGTGGACATTTTTCTCTAGCCTATCAGTCTGAAAGTCCCAGCAATGATTCACACCAGAAGGAGTATCAGGAGTGATCAGTTTGGTCAAAGACATTTTGTGATGTTACTAGGCAAGGATAGATACCAGAGCAATAACAGTTTACACAACCTAACTGGTGGTGTGGAATGCTCACCATCTTGGCACGTATTGACTTCCAGGAGAAAGCCTAGAGAAACAGGTAGTTTGGGACTTTCCCTGAAGACTTAGGAGTATTAGGAGAGCGACCATATCTGTCAGCATAGCAATCCTGCACATCAGCCTTGCTATTTGTTGGACAGCACCATTTAGTTAGTGGGGGAGTGAGGTGGATGCATTTAACATTGTTGGGGTTTGCAAATGAAAAGGAACTGTAATTCTGTGCCTTTAAATTATTAGTTACTAGCATAAGTGCCCGGCGCTGCTCGGGTCAGTCGGAGGTGGGGAGGGGGCAGACAGCTGACACCCCCTGACCAACCCCAACACCCCCAAGCTCACTTACCCCCCGACCAAACCTGACCCCCCCACCTGACCCCCCCAAGCAAACCCAACACCCCCACCTCACCCCCCGACCGAACCCGACACCCCCACCTCACTTACTGTCCCACCAAACCCAACTCGGATCCGTCGCGGGGGGGGGGGGGGCAGAGCCGAGGGATTCCGGGGACCTTCGCAGGTGGGGGGGGCACAGAGCTGATGGATTCCAGGGTTCTGTTGGGAGGGGGGAGGGGCAGAGAACTGAGGGATCTCCGGGGTTCCGTTGGAGGAGGGAGGGGTGAGCTGAGCGAGTGCGGTGTCTGTTGGAGGGGGTATTATGACATCATCACCACCTAACCGCCCAGCTGATGTGATTGGCCCTGAAAGACTTTCACCCCTGGGGGGCGTCAGAGGTGAGATCCGAAAATTTTTCGACCCTTACCAGCATCTAGACCCCAAGACCCCTAACTGTACCAAATTTCAAGTCTCTGGCTCAAACAGTGCGGGAGGAGTTCGCTGTCATACATACATACATACACCACTTGACTTTTATATATATAGAAGATAGAAGATAGATTGTTTATATTACCACAGCACCAAGGAGCTGCAGAAGAGTGCTCTCTGGCTTTGCAGTCAGTAGTCACTGGGCGATTTAGCCCAGACACAGGACGTTACAGAGCGAGTCAACGTGTGCTCTTCCCTAGAGACCTAGTTTCAGAAACCTAGGACATCCCAGCAACAAAAGCAGGAAGACACCAAATGTCACAGGTAAGGTGCATTTGATTGCAAGGGTGAGTGACTGTCCCCATGGGGTGAGTGGCTGCACTTGGAATGCACTGTCAGATAACTGCTCAGTGCAGTCCCAAATTCACCTACAGAACATCAGTGATGGAAACATGGAAGCAGCACGCATGGTGGTACCTTGCGATGCTTCACAGTGTAGTAAAGGATGGGGGCCCTGCCGTCATGTCGCGGTCTCCACACCAGCTCGTAGCAGTCCGTCTTGGACGTCCTGGGAGAACTGAGGATGATGGGAGCCTCGGCTGGGGTCACCTGCCCTCTGTGAGTCACGCACTGGAGAGATGCTTCCAGTGCAGTTGGCTTAGGCCGTTGCAGCGTGGCTTTCTCCTTCAGAGTCTTGTCGCTGGATGGCGGTGTGGGGGACTGAGCTGAGTCCGACCTGGAGTCTCGCCATGGCTTCATAGTTGTTCCTGAAATACGAGTTGGGGGTGGAGGGAGTGGGGGCAGACGGAACAAATGACATTTTAAATCACCAGCAAATGGAGAGATAGTAGGAAGCTACCTAAATTCTCCTGCTAGCCCTGGTGCCATGAACCTTAGAGGAACCATAGCCAAGCTTCCAAGAGGTGTTAGGCACCTGTATCCATTTCACTTTGTCTGAACGACGTTCTCCATCATGTATACCTAAAACTCACCCCTCCATCTCTCCCACAATAACAATGGGGCTGACTGCAAAGAAGGCATCTTCCTAGAGTTCTGTAGCACCTCTTACCACAGACAGGTCCAGTGGGGCCCCACACCTTCCTGTTATGCTAAAACTCGAAGGAGACAAGGGGCACTTGTTGTAACACAACCAGCTACTGCCAGGAGACAGAGATCCTAGGGTGAGGAGCCAGCTGGGGGTGCCCTATGAATTTGGAGGCAAGCTGCTAGAAGAGCAGGATAACTGAAATGCAAGCAGGACAGAAAGGCGGTATCAGCCCCTTCCGTACTCCAGTGACTTATTTGTACATTAGCCCCTTAAAGCACCGATGTCTGGAGAAAGGTAACTTGTGAACACTACTGAAGACTCACCAGGCTGGGCGGTCCTCAGGTGCACCATGGCTTGTGCACTGCCAACTTCATTCTCTGCCACGCACTGATATATCCCGTCATCCTCAGGCCCCACACTCGTCACCCGCAGGGCCTTACGGGACAGCCGGAATCGGTTGTTGGAGGAGAGAGGCACGGCATTGCGCAGCCACATGACCGAGGGCTGGGGGTTCCCTCGCACCTCGCAGGTGAACTTTGCACTCTGACCCCAGGGGATGATCTGCTGGGACAGCTCCATGGTGACCTCGGGAGGTTCTGCAGGGCAAAAAACCACTGAACAACAACTTGCTTTAGCTCTACCAGAGAGCACGGCACTACCATGGTTGGTCATAAGTTTCTAGCAGAGAGAGGGGTTGGAAAACTGAGTCTCAACCAAGAAAAGTGCCCCTCCTTGATTGGGTCCCCTAGGGATCCACCCTGTCACCCCTCCTCTCCAGTCTCCACAGGAGACCACTCAGCGAGGTGGTGAGATGCCACGTGTCCAGTGTCAACAGTATGTCAATGACACACAACTGTGTATCCCATTTTTCCCCAGTGCCACTACAAGGGTGTCCCAATGCCTACAGGAGACCAGCGCCTGGATGAAATACAGCTGGCTCAAACCAAACCCGTTCAAGTCCCAGCTAATGCCCGTCGGAAGGGGGAAATGCTTTGCGGAATTATATGGGACTTATCTTCCTAAATGTTCTTCCCTCAAATGGAGCCTCCTTATCCAGGGACTCTGAAGTCCACTACGGTCCCGTCCCAGGTAGATTTAAATGTATCTGGGAAGCGCTAGATACTAATGGGTGCTATCGAGTACCCTAAACAGAAATATAAATAATGAGAGATGGGGTTCCCCAAGGAGATTCCCCACCTTAGACTCACAATGGAAACTGTGGGTGAAAGAGGCAGGTAATGGGATCCTCAGGGGCAAATCCATCACCTCACACTAAAACTGGCACTAAAGATACCAGCAAGGAGGGTGGGTTTACATTATAATGGAGGTGAGGAAGATATTTCTCCATGAAACAGATGCTAGGAGAAAGCCCCGCCTCTGCCTGGCCAGTCGGGACGAAAGCTGCAACAATACTCACCAAACACCTGAACGTTATAGAATATGAACACGGCTCCAGCCTCGCCCACCCCGTTGTCAGCCATGCAGCTGTAGGTGCCAGAGTCTTCCTCGCTGGTGGCGTCAATCAGCAGGTTGCTGAGCAGGAAGCGGGTCTTGTTGTAGCCAGAAATACTGGAGCCGTTCTTGGCCCAGGTGACCCGGGGAGGCGGGATCCCGCTAGCCACACATTCCAGGATAAGGCTTTGACCTTTGGTGACGATGATGGTTTGAGCCTCTGGGGGATAGATTATCCGCGCCGCCTCTGCTGTGGAACCTGGTGAGGTGGGAGAAGAAAAAGAATTAGACACCACAGCTCCTACAAATGGGAACAGTGCCGTGTTCAGAGCACTGACTGGGGCAGCAGCGCCCCAAGAATGCTTATCCTCCGAGTCCAGACAATAGGATTGACAGACACACCATGCGGGCTGAGAAATGTGGTCGTTCTTATGGGACCAATGTGCAGAGGACCCAGTCAAGCAGTGGAGTTCAGACCCTTGCTCCACAGAGGGTGTAACAATTCCAGGGGGCAGCCGCATATGCAGCACAGAGAACAGACCTCTTGACCATCTACTGTGAAAGCTGCAGGCTTCCACCATCGGCTGCAAAGGAAGCTTTCCAGGAGCGAACACTGGCACTCCATATTTAAAGCTACAATAATAGAACACGGGGCTGCACAAGTAAACACTCTACAGTCCAGGTGTGCCAAAAATAATACCGCACATGCAAAGAAGGGTGGGTTGGAGGCCAGGAACCCAAAATGTTTAAAGGGAGGTATCTTACGTCGCACGCGGAGTCTGTCACTGGACACAGAGGTTTTCACTTCCTGGGTCACGGGGTTGTAGGCAGCACATTTGTACGTTCCTTCATCCTCCTGACTGGCATTGACTATCTGAAGGTTCCCAGATGGCATGATCAGGTAGTTGTCTGTAAGGGAAAAGAAGAGAGGACCTTGCTCTGTGAGGAGCCGTTCTACCAACCAGGTAACATCTCAGGAGTAGGTTCCAAACACGCCTGGGCAAAGGAAAAGGAGAAGGTGGGCAAAGAGGAGGAAAAGAAAGCTGGATAAATCAACACCACAGGCAGGGTTCTCCTGGAAGGTGGGCAAAGAGGAGGAAAAGAAAGCTGGATAAATCAACACCACAGGCAGGGTTCTCCTGGAAATAAACTGATTGGGTCTCAGAATTGGGATGAGGAGAGAACTGTTCTGGGAAGGAGGGAGATGAACCGACCTTCTGGTAAAGTTGAAGTATCACAAGTACAGATAGGCTCAAGTGGCAACATTCAGACCTGCATTTGAAAACTTCCCAAGAGTTCACAGGGGTTCAGAGCCGGGGCTTTAGTTTTGACTCATCTCTAGTCTGGGGACATCACGGAGGCCAGTCAGCAGCTCAGAAAGGAGCAGCTGTGGGGCAGACATACATCAGGCAGTGTGCAAAGAGGGCTTATTCTCTGCAAGACTGGAGAGCTAGAGAGAAGGGCAAAGGCAGAGCCAGCAGATACGGAGACGTGACAGAGCTCACTGGGACAGAAGCACTGGGTAGCAAAGACAGAAGAGGGACCCTCCCCTCCCTGAATGCAGCTCACCTCTGGAGGCCTCCAACCACTCCTGTTTCACACTGTAGCGCACCTGGGCTTTGGGGTGGCTTTCGGGAAGGTCACATGCAATCACAGCTGTGTTCCCTTCATCCACTTCAATCACATGCTGGCCATCAAATTTGAAGTCTTTGATCTCTGTTAAGAGGACAATGAGAGAAAGTCTTAGCACTGGGGTGGGAAATTCAGGAGTTATTGGAAAAGAGTAAAAAACCAACAACAACAAAAAACTAGCAACCTGGGGTATATTCAGTATGTTAACTTGTAATTCAGTTAGATTCCAAAGCTGAACTAAAGTACACAATGGGGAACAAGACGATGCATATAGTTAACACTGGGCCCTTCTATCCTAGGACTTCAAAGAGCTTTACAAATATTGATTCGGCTTCCTGACACTCCCATGGAGCAGATCTTCAATGTCCATACAGATTAGGCTGGCTCAGTACCCAAAGCTAGTCATGCTCTGGATCTTGTTTTTGGTGTGAAGAGTATCCTCTTCCCATTGTCTGACCGTTACCACCTCAGGTTTGGAACCAGTTTAGCGTGTCTTGGCAATGGATGGTATACGGGAGGGATCCCTCAGCAATGAGTGGTAGGTGTCAGAACGCTGCTCCTATCACCGAATAGCTCCAAAAAGGCTCATCGAGAAACTTTGTGAATAAATTGCTCCTGGGCTCTGTATGAACATGAGAAATCCCGGCCCTAAAGGGAACTTACTGAGCAACTGAAAATTGAGATTTGAAAGGTAACAGACATAACTGTAGCCGTGCTGCCTGGAAGCTACGACAAACATTGTGAGCGGAGCCTGTGCAGACAAGGTTCAAAGGCTGGGTCATATGGAAGAGAGGATTACATCATGACCCTTTAACTTTGCCTGAACACCTGAAATTTGGTTAGAAAATGACATCCCCTTCTGATAAGTCGGGAGGATGGTCTTGAACTAGAAAATGGGGGGATGTGAGGATTAAGTCATTAATGTCTGTGAGGTGTTTTGAGATCCTCTGATGGAAGGTACTGGAAATGGCTAAAAATATTTGCTGCCAAGATCTTCCTTCTCTGGATTCAGTTCTACCCCTAATTATGCATTCACTGCTCGTATTGACTTCACTAGGTATTTGCAGGTGTGCGTCTGAGGGAAGAATTGTACAACGGTGAAAGACTCAAACTGGGTTCTGGATTCTCTCTCACCTCACATGTCTTCAGTGACATTGCCATCTCTGGACAGCTGGTGTGCACCAAATCCGGGGTGGGAGTGGGCAGAGCTTTCTTACCTGACACCACGGAAAGGCAAAGAGCAGGATCAAGTGTGAAGGTTACTATGGACAATGCTTTGTGGATCTAAACTAACTATTCAGCCCCTGGATAATCTGGTGATGAATGCTTTGCATCCTCCCATGCTACACATCCCAGACAGATGGATTAGACCAATGACTCTCAACCTTTCGAGACTCCTGTGCCTCTTTCAGGAGTCCAGTTTGTCGTGCATACCCCCAAGTTTCACCTCACTTAAAAACTACTTGCTTACAAAAATCAGACATAAAAATACAAAAGTGTCACAGCGCACTGTTACTGAGAAATTGTTGATGTTCTCATTTTTACCATATACTTATAAATCAATTGGAATATAAATATTGTACTCACATTTCAGTGTATAGTATATAGAACAGTATAAACAAGTCATTGTATGAAATTTTAGTTTATACTGACTTTGCTAGAGCTTTTTAATGTAGTCTATTATAAAACTAGGCAAATATCTAGATGAGCTGATGTACCCCCTGGAAGACCTCTACATACCCCGAGGGATACACGTACCCGATTGAGAACCACTGGTTTAGACAGATGAGCGCATAGGAGTAGATAGATAGATTTAAGAGATTTAGAAGGCAATCTTTGGGCATAGAGGGAAAAAAAATCTTATTTCAACTTGCAGACTTGAAAGATTTGATCTGGAAGCAAATGGAGAAGAATTAAAATGGAACAGGAAGGGAAAAGTCATTTTCAGAGTCCACTTTTGTGACCACAACCACCACTTCAAACTCTTCCATTGCCTGAACACTAAGCATCTCCGCACAGGGAATTCTTTCTCAAGTCAAACACTCGACAGCCACAACCTGGTTTACCGCTGGATTATTATTGTGTCCTAAGGTTCCCCCACCCCCAATTTGTTTGGGGAGATGTTGGAGCGCGTGGGCAGTGGGGTCACAGAAAAAACAGAAGGGAATTATTGGTCTCTACATGCAACTATGCACATAAAGATTGAAGTTTTAAAGATACCAGAAAGGGAGAAAGGCTCTCAAGACTGGCTGAGAACAGGACTTTGGCCAAGTTCCTTTGTCTGCTGAACCGGTTACCCCCACCATGCCCTGAAAACACACCACATTCCTGGGGGGCTAAAAAACCCCGACAGAGGGTGAGAACCCCTTTAAGAGAGAACGAGAGTACCAGACCAATAGGAATAGATCAGGTTTCAGAAGGGAAGGCATTTGACAGGACACCTGCCTGCTGGTACATTTGAGAAATCCATTAGGAGAGAATGTTTTGACAGAGCTATTCACCACCCCCACCCCAGGCCTCCACCTTCCTTCTCCCCTGCTGTCTACATTCTTCCAGCTGTACTTCTCAACCAGCTCCACATGAGGCAAAGAGTTAGAGGCCATAATGGAAACATATCAATGACTCTCTGCTAGTCTTTATGAGCTGGCTGACCCCTTCCCATCTGAACCTGTTCCTCCACCACCCCGCACAGCTGACCCTTACTGGAAAAGCTCAGTGACCTCAGAGACACACCAGCTGGGCCATTGCCTCACCATGGAAATGTCTCTGTAACAAGACTTTAGGACTCAGATGAACTTAGTATGAACCCTCTACACTTTACTCCCACTGGGGGTGGGGATGGAGAGCAGAAAAGTTTCTCTCTCTCTTTTTAATACTACTCAGAAGACTCGGGGCAGATACCAAGGTGAAATGGCCTGAGTTGGGTAGCGCTTCAGGTCTACGCCAGCCACGCAGAAGCTGACAGCAGCAATGCAGCTGAGTCTAAGACAATTCCAGTCCCAGACTGGTAGTGGCAGGATTGCCAAGATAAACCAAAATAAACTCAGGAGACCTATTTCCAAACCCATTCTCAGTGCAGATGCTCCTGTAGCCTATACGTGCACTATAACATAGTAGCATTGGGAGCCAGTGCATCTCAACTCACTTATAGGGCAGGGAGATACATCTACTATAGTCCTTACACCAAGTTTGGGAACCAACCTGTTTGAAAGTGCTTTTAACAACGTTCTATCTACCCTGGTTCCTGGTAACAGTTTGACCAGCCAGTGTGGATGAAATCAACCCATATTTAGAAAGCATGCTCCGACCAACTGCAAGTAAACTAGAACATGGCTCTCCTAGCAAACGTTTGCAAGTGTTTCCTGAGTCCTGCAAGCCACAGAAACATTAAAGAGATGAACATTTATTTCAGGAATTTGGTCGCAGCACCTGCTGTGGGGTGATGCTATGTCTTTGCATTGGGACACTAGGTCAAATAGGTAATAGTGTTGTGTTTTGAGGACCTTGCATCTTCAGCACCGTAGCAATATGCAATGACGTTGAAACCATTCTTAAAGTTGCATCTTCCACAGCATGACCTAGCATTGACTCACTTCTTCAGAGTGGCATGACCCTGCATTGAAACGAGACCTCGTTGCCTCTTCAAAGCATAATGCAGCAGCAACACAATACAACCAACACCACCGCGACTTTGCGCCATTATTACAAACACAATTATTTTGTTCCTTGGAACCAATACAAATCCAAGGCTCGCACAGCCTCAGGCAGCTCAGAGAGCAGGGATCAGAAGAGCTTGTGGATCGCAGACTACACATGACCTTCCCTTGGCAGACCAGGAGAGTGGAAAAATGTGTTTTCATTCTCTGGGATTTATACCAGCTCTTCAACAGCAAAGACTGACTCTGGCTCCAAGGTTCTCCCACCCACAGTCCTGGAAATGTGACATTAAATGTCTCAAAACAGACTTTCTGATTAAAGCAAGATTCTTTTTAATTTTAAATTAAAACCAGCTCCCTTGGCAATGTGCTGAAAAACCTTCTCAAACGTATTAGTTGTCAGGCGTGTTGTTTGGAGACGGTTCTAGTGCCCGGATTTGAGAAGCAGGGGGCAGGGAGGGAGAAGGTTGAAAAGAGAAGAAGAGGTTTAGCAATGTCATAAAAATGATTTGCAGCGAATGTGCTCAAGACTTCAAGAATTTCTTGGCATCATTCAGTTAAAAAATAATAAAAAGCAGGAATAAGAGTGAACTTCAGAAATGTGATTAATCCTTTAAGACAAGCGGCGAAGGGGAGGCATATTTCCACTGAGTATTAAAGCCAGATGAAGGTTAACTCTTAACATGCAGCACGTTCTGTTCCTCTGATAATGAATGTTACCCTCAGGGAGGGGAAGGGTCCTGGGTGTTTTCTTCTCTGACATTTGATCAAGGGATTAAACAGGAAGAGACACAAACCAAAGGGGGCAGAGAAAAGGAGAGAAGCAGAAGTCTGGCTGCTCATATCACACATACTTCTCTGATCATCAAAATATAAACTAGCATCAGGAAAATTAATGTGCACCCTGGTGGTCTGAATTAATCACATGCAAATTACGATCTCAGAGCCAAGGCCCAGGCTCCAGCAGTGCTGGCAGGGGTTTATATGAACACAGAGATACCCAGAAGAGGAGAGAGAGGTCTAGGAGCCAGTGAACTTGGAGAAAGAACAGACCAACACCTCAGATGCAGAGCAACTCACCAGTGAACATAGTTCTTTAGGACATGGAAAATGATGACGAGATTTCTGCAATTAGAGACAGTGTTTCAGGCACTGAGCTGAGTGTATAGAGGGGAAGAATGGTCCTGAGGTTACCACATCGATCTCAGAGTCGAAGTTCCTGGGGCTTATGGTTGCTTGTGCTCCCACTTGGTGCGCAGCCTTCGATGAGTCGCTTTGCTTTTCTGTGCTTCACTTGCCCTCACCTATAAAGGGGGGATAATATCTCCCTGCTGCACGGGAAGGTGCAGAGCCAAAGGCCAGTGAGACGGGCAAGTAGGACACTGCACCCCATATTCCTAAGTGATATTATTAGGATATGATTATGGCATAATGATGATGCATTTTGTACAAGACAGGTCATGCGAGGTGTCATTGGAGACCCGGGAGTGGGTCTGCAGCTTGTTACAATGTGAGAGGGACCCCAGGCTGGGGGGTCAGAGGGCTCAGTGGTACCCCAGTTTCAGGTGGTACCCCATGGGGAAACCCATCACAGGACACTCTTGAGATTAACACGTAGATCTCAGAGTAGAGGCTCCTGGGGTTTACGGTTGCTTGTGCTACCCACTCAGTGTGCGGCCTTCAATGAACCATTTTGCTTTTCTGTGCTTCATTTGCCCTCATCTATAAAGCGGGGATATCATCTCCCTGCCACATAGGAGGCTGAAGAGCCAAAGGCCGGTGAGATGGGCAAGTGTCAGTGGGGCCCTCCACCCCCAGACCTCCAGGAGTACCACCCCTTGATGTCCCAACAGCTACTCCACCAGTTCAGGAAAGAGGGGGACCCACCACCTCTTCCTCCCTGTATCTCTCAGTCCATCAGCCTGGTCTCCGTGGGAGCTGAGGGTGAGCAAGTGGGTGGGAGTGGAGAGAGCCAAGAGCAGTGATAGGAGAGGCGGTGGGGAGCCATGGCAAGCACAGAAAGGAGTGAGGCACCAAGAGAGGAAGAGAAGGGAAAGATAAGGAACTTAAAGCATGGGACACAGAATATATTTTGACTCTCAGTTATTCAAAAGTTTAATGCCAGATTGTTCCCGTAAATGACCACACCCCACAAATAATGTTTAGTTGTATTTGTAAATGGCTTCTACCCAGGCCTCTCGAGTTCAAACCTGCCTCCCCTGGGGCATGTGTTTGGGCACACTCACAACCTTCATACAAACAGGTCTGGCAAACAGAGGGGCAGTGTGGTCGTATCTGGGCTGAGGTGCTGCTGCAAAGATAGTGCCAGTACTACTGCACCGACCCGGCCTGGCCCGGTGGGGGTGTCACGTGAGCTGGAGGGACCCCAAGGACTCCTTTCTGCAGGCAGGTGAGATGGAGAATTTTGAGAACAACAGAAGCTGCAGGTGACAGCTTTTCCCCCACACTCACTGACTGTATTTGACTCTACTTCCCACATCCAGCCAGCTCCTATATGTCTAGCCAGCTTCCCTATCCCCAAATGCCATGCTAGACCCTACCACTGCTCTATTCCCCAACTCACTGTGGTTGCTCACTAGGACCTTAACTTTAAATTCCCTGGGGAGTTGTGATAGCCCAATACATCACTGTCCGCAAAGTGCTTTGAGACCATCGCATGGAGGGTTCAGGGATGGCTGAGCTCCAGCTGTGCTGAAGCCACCATTTTAAGAAAAATGGGGGTAGCTCTTGTTCTCTTAGGATGGGCTGTGGACAGAGAAAGAAAGCCAGGCTCTGTCTGTGCTTGTGTGCCCCTGCCAGCACGGTGATGGGCAGGGCGAAGAATCATTCTAGGACAACTAGGAGAGCCCTCGTTTGGAGGAACGAAGGCCCTCGGGTATTACAGTAAGGGGGCCAGGTAAGTATATGGACTAGACAGATCGGATCAGACACAAGTGGGAGACCATGTGGAATGAAAAAGTACAGGCCCCAAAAAGGCTTGAACCTTCCCTACTGCCTTCACACCAGGGGTGGAGAAGGGTTACTCAGGGAAGTAGGGCCTCTGAGAACAGGAAATAGCAAGGACGGAGGCGCCTCCAGCCCAAAGCAGGGGGATAGTTATTCCTCACTAATCCCCATTTTGGCTGCCAGAGCCCCACAGAGTTAGAGCTCTCCACCTGCAGTAAGCCAGTTATAAGCCTCCTCCCCGTGAGGAGTGACAGACACAGCCCTCTCCAAGTGCCACGGCGAGACGTACACAATCCCATTTCCCCCATCTCCTTCATGCAGGCCTGTCCTCTCACAGTCACCCTCTGTCCTCCACCAGCAGTGGTTAGAAACCCTTCAAACAGCTCCTCATGCGCGCACCCCTCATTGTATGCTAATGTCCAATCACGTCCCCCCCCCACCCCACATTCCAAGCTTGGTTCCGTACCACATCACGACCAACATGCCAGGTCTCCGCGGCAGACGCCCCTCCCTTCTGGTGACTGACTCAGGAAACGCCACCTGTGTTTTCATTTCCTCCCCCCTTACGCCGTCCCTGGCCTTGTAGCCAGAGGCCTTTGGTGGAGGGGAGCCAAGCGAGCAAATGCTTTTTCAAGATGGAGATGAAGTTCCCCCTCCATTGCGTCAGGGGAGTCATTGGCTGAGAGGCCCAGGCAGAAAGAAAATGAATGGGTTTCTCTTTAGAAGACAGCTGCAAATTCCTAAGGGACCCCAAACATGCCCCAGAGCAGGGGTCACTGCCCACTGGCACTTTGCAACAACACCAGGCTTGCTCCCTTGTGTTTAGCCAACGCTGAGGGCTGCTCTGCTTCTTTCATTTCTGGAAGCTAAAAGGGCATGAAGGAATGACTCTCTCTGCTTCTAGAGTGTTTCCAATGCGAATGCACCCCTCTATCTCCTCTTGTCAATCACCTGGTTGCAATGGAAGGAGAAAACCCAGTTTAGTATATCCCTCTCCTCCCACAAGTATTTGTCTGGGGGAGCGGGAAGGGGGAGGAGTGTTTTGATCGGGCATTCAACAGGAATGTAACTGCCACTCGCCTCCATTTGGTACTCAGTGAGATCAAATTCAGCCCTGGCATGAATAGGTGCAACTCCAGTTGAAGACCCCACGAGCTGCTCTAGCTTACTCCAGTACTGCCTTTGACCTTTGTGTTAGTGGCTTTTCTTGCTACATTCCCCTCATCAGTCTTTCTGTGTAAGTTACACTCATTTTTGTGAAAGTTACACTCATTTTGCTCATGCTGAACAGTGCATGTCCCGTTTACGTTTAGAAGAAACGTAAGTTTCCTTCACACCTTCTTGTCAACTGTCAGACATAGATCTACTTGATTATCACCACAGAAGGGTTTTTTTCTCCTGCTGATAATAGCTTATCCAAATTAAACAGCCTCTTAGAATTGGTATGGTAATGAACAACTTTTTATGTTTTCTGTGCGTATAAATGCATCTTACTTCTGTTTGTTCCATTCTATGCATCCGATGAAGTGGGCTATAGCCCACGAAAGCGTATGCTGAAATAAACTGGTTAGTCTCTAAGGTGCCACAAGTATTCCTCATTTTATTTACGGATACAGACTAACACGGCTGCTATTCTTAAACCTTTCAGTGGCAATGGGGAGGTCTCACTCATTTTTCCCCTTCCCTGATTCCAGCTCAGAGGCCCAGGCCGAGGACCACTTATCTACCTGATCTCTACACCTCATGCCAGGCCTTGTAAACGCTGCTGTTAATATTCGATCACACTGGCAGGCCCATGCTAACTGGAAGCCCCAGGCATAACAATTCACCCCAAGTTCTCTCTGGCTTGGTGGGGGTGAGGGCAGGGACGGAGTATACAGGGGCCTGAATCAACACCAGGCCAACTTCTGGGGCCCCACTACACTTCTGGGCTTGGTTATAGCTGGGGTCTGTCTCAGGGAGGATGGTAGGGACCTCCTGCATACTAGCAGCTCGATCACTGCCTCTGCAAAGGATGCCTATCTCCCCTCAGTCACCAGAGCCGGAAGGGGAAGGCAGCACCCAGGTAAACTGAACAATAATGGCTTTGTCCAAGCACTGACATTTAAGAGAGGCCTGAAAGCAAACAACTGTACTAAGGAGCGTGAGTGCACTGGTCTTCTTATCCCTCCTAAATGCAAACCATGCCCTCGGTAATCCCATCCACCTCTCCGCTCCCCTCCTGGGCCAGCCCACCGGCAAAACACAGCCCCCATTCTGCTCTGGAATGCACGCTCCGAAACTTAATCTAAGTGCAAAGCCCAGGCCAAATCCCCCGATGGCTTCAACCCAATGACAACCCCCTCCCACTCAGCCTCCGAGAGCAAGAGCTGCTGTTCCACTCTACTCTCCCACTCCTTCTCCTCCAACCCAGCCCGGCCTAAACATTTCACTTCTGATTAATGTCTTGATGACAAGCCAATAGCTCTTGGCTTTGACACAAAGCCGGCCCCCATTTTGCACAAACATCTTCTCTCCTTCAATTTCTTAGACATATCCCCTTCCCTAGTTCTCTCCCTGCCTCCTCCCAGGACCAACTGAGGGAGTTTACAAAGGAGCTCTGTCCATTGGCTATTACGGATAATGGCATTCTCCTCACAGACACACCCGTCACAAGTATTACCGCTGAACGCCCCTGCCCCCAGCATCAGCATCTCAACATGACCATGTCTCCACCTCAGTTAAGGTTGCCAACTTTCTAATGGTACAATACGGAACACCCTAGCCACACCCCTTCCCCAAAGCCCTGCCCCCCCGCTCACTACATTTCCCTTCCCTTGGTGGCTTGCTCTCCCCCACCCTCACTCATTTCCACTGGGCTGGGGCAGGGGATTGCATTCTTGAGGGGCTCTAGGCTAGGGGGCTGAGGGATTGGGAGTGCGGGAAGAGACTCCAGGTTGAGGCAGGGGTTTGGGAGGGGGTGAGGGCTCTGAGCTGGGGGTTCAGGCTCTGGGGTGAGGCTAGGGCTGAGGGGTGCAGGAGGGGACTCCAGGCTGGGACCGAGGGATTTGGCGTGTAGGAGGGGGCTGCAGGTTGAGGTACAGGGTTGGGGTGCAGGAGGGGGTATGGGCTCTGGGGAGGGGGTACAGGCTTTGGGATGGGGCTGGGGATGAGGGTTTAGGATGCGGGGCAGGGGGACTAGGGCTGGGGCAAGGGCTTGGGCGTTGGCTTACCTCGGGCAGCTCCCAGTCAGTGGACAAGGGGGCTAAGGCGACTAACTGTCCTGGCACCATACTGCGCCCTGGAAACGGCCAGCAGGTCCGGTTTCTAGGCTGCGGGGGTGGGGCAGGTGGCTCCATGTGCCACTCTTGCCCACAGCCACCTAGGAGCCGGACCTGCTGGCTCCTTCCAGGGCACAGCGCGGTGCCAGGACAGATAGGAACTAGCCTGCCTATGCTCTGCAATGCCACCAACCAGACTTTTAATGGCCCGGTCAGTGGTGCTGACCAGAGCCGCTAGGGTCCCTTTTCGATAGGGTGTTCCAGCACTTGGCAACTCTAACCTCAATACAAGGTGCACTCGGAGGGCAAGGGTGACTTCATGAGACCAACACGAGTGCCTCCCCTACCAAGGATGTACCCCAAACTGAGTGTGCTGCCCCAGTCAAGATGCACCCATAACTCAACGCACTCTCTGACCTGAGCGTAGATCCCAGCCTGAAACAAGAACCCCTGCCGGAAATGTGCCACCCATCACCGGGGTTCATTTGGGGGGATTTCCATCACTGACCAATTTTTAAATCAAGCTTCAAAGTTATTCTAAAAGATCGGCTGTGGGAATTATGTGGGGAAGTTCTCTGGCCTGTGTTATGCAGAAGGTCGGTCTAATGATCACCACAGTCCATTCTGGCCTCGGAGTCTATGAATCTTTTTCATATGAGACACGCTCAAAGATGAGGGCAGCCCCAGGAGAGGAGATGTACCCGGAGGTACTAACAGCTCTACAGCAGGACACATGAACCAAAATTAACGAGGCTCCGTGATCTCAGGTCTCCCCGACCCAAGCGTCCCTGATACAAGACCTGACCCTCCATACAAATAACGCTGCAACGTGAGTCAGAAATGCCCCCTGGAAAGGAAAGCACAGCCCAACATATTAGATACTCTCATGTGAACAAGGGCACCTCGAAGACCCCCTTAGAGAGACAAGCCTTGGTAGAAAATGCATCCGAAGATGATCATGCCTCCACCCCACAATAAATGAATGTACTACCCCCCCCCCATGAGAGGAGCTCAAAGTAGAGCCTGGACCCCCACCGCCTCTCTCTAAACCAGCAGTGTGCAATACATTCGCCACGAGCCACATGTGGCGAATAGGCTACTGAACTGTGGCTAAAGCATGAGCAATGCGATGGTGTATTGAAGACAGCAGGCCCGGAAGACAGGTTGCGTGATCTGATATACAGCTTGGTAACGTGGCTAGGATTATAGGGCGAGAGAGACAACAGCACAGACACAAGTGGATGTGTGCGCGCTGCGTGTAATAGCGACAGGCGCGCTCGTGCGTATGTGTAGTAGGTTTTTAAATCCTTTTTTATAATGTGGCGAATGAGAAAAATTCAAAACCAAAAGTGTGGTTGGCGTTGAATTTGTATTGTTTAGAGCAGCGGTGTCCAATACAATAGCACCCCTTTGAGCCCTTCCTCTCTCTGGCATGGAATAGCAGTTTCCTTTTCATCTGAAGGAGGTAATCCCGAGGCCTCTCTTCAGTTCTCCTGAGCATTTGTTGGGGCTGTATTGATTATTTACCTCTCCCTTTCCTTTCTCTCCTCCTTTACCCCTCCTTCTGTGGGTGATCTTAACTCTTCCATATGACACCAGCAGGGACTTATTTTGAGAGCTTCATAATAGGGGGACTTAAGAGAAACCTTCCATGTGATCCACCAAAGCACTGATCTGTGGTGCAGCTGTGACGGCCAACACGCTAGGAATTGAACCTGTTGAAAAAGCAGGGCTACTGCAGCATGAGCTAAAGAGCACAGCTTCTTAGGTGAGAGCTTTAACAGTCTCCTCCTCTGTGAATTGGGGACAGGTAACACACACTGACCAGTAGGTTACACAGTCCAGGAGGTGATGTAGTTTGCAGTATCCTATAACATAGCCCAAAGCTGTACTCACCCTGCGACTACAGGGTGGAGAGATTCCAGGAGGTTTTTTTGTTGATATAGTCTCAACCAAGAAGCCATATGCCGTGCTGATACCTAGGTGCCTTAGAAGTGGCTTAGAAGCCTAAAAGTGATACTGTGAGACACACCAAGAGAATCAAGCAGATGGAGAAATATAAATCACTCGATCTATCTCAAGTGCAGACATGGGTACTGGTAAATATGACATTATTCATTGGTTTACGTAGTTACCCTTAGAACGTATCATGACATGAGCTTGCAGTCTATCGTGTACAAGGGTCGCTTTGTCTATTGCCATGGTAGAACACGGCAGGCCTGTGAGTCAAAGATGCTACAAAACAGCCCAGGCCAAGGGACTACTCCAGAAGCCTGGTGGCACCATGGGATCAACCTGCCACTCTGTGTCTCAGAGGCTGCCAGGCCCCCGAATGGAGGCCCGACCAATGAGAGGGATCAAAGTAGGGGATGGGAGAAGACAAAAGCTACTCACTGGCTAAAGTCACTGTAGCTGGGACGCTGGCAACAACTCCCTCCGGCATGCGGGCGATGCACTGGTAGCGGCCCACAGTGTGGTTGTTGAGAGCCATGATGATGAGCTTCCCCAGTTCAATGCGGATCCCCAGCACCTGATCCGACCCCATCAGCTCCTTCCCGTTCAGCCTCCAGGTAACGTTGACTTTCGGGGGCTCTACCACACACCCCAGGCTTACCAAGCCACCATACTTTTGGACAGTAGAAGCGGGTTGGACAGTGACCTGAAGAGATTCGCCTGCATGGTGGGGGTGAGGACAAGATATCCACATAAGCATTAGCATAGAGGAGAGCAGAGGGAGATTTCCTCCACGGTCCCACTACGCACCCCGTGCCATTCTCCTCACGCAGAGCAATTCTTGGAACTGTACAATAACTAGGTCTCAAGTAGAGAGAGGTCCAAGCTGGAAAGCCCAGGTCTGGATTTTGAACACCCCAAAGATTAAAGGTGTGTTTGGATCCAGGGTTTTGGTTTGGTCCATCATAAAGCTGGGGCCATAATTCTGCTCTCAAGGCCTGGTTATTCAGCATTCTGGTTCAAACCCCCCCATCTCTAGCCACTACTGAGGATACTGCAGTGGCTAAGAATGAGACGGAGAAGCTCTTCTGCTTACGGATAACAGACCACTTGAAAAACCTGAGCTCCTAGAGAGCTGCTTAGCTTCCAGGCGGAGGACACAGAGGAACTGGGTGTTCAAAGTGTGCAGAAGGCAGGCTAGGTTTGTCCAGGCAATGACAAGCAAAGGTAGACTCAAGACTACACTGGGGCCAGAGCCACCAAAACGTTGCCTGCTCATGAAACATGCTGTCCCCTGCAGGATAGCCACTCACCCTGGCTCAGCTACAGACATGCAACTCCTGATCTCTCTGCTGGGCTCATTTTGATGTGGCTTGAGCTGTGGGCAGTACACTGAACTGCCTGGTTTATCTCCATTTTGCTGGATTTTATGCTGGCGGTAGGTGGTCAGGCAGCAGGAATCTGCTGTGCACTGCGCGTTCGTGGAATTGGAGCTTGCTGATCTCCAGGGTCCATTCTTTTGAGACCTTAGGGGCCTGTGGTTATTTCAAGACAAGAGGATAAAAACGGGTAAGGAGTAAAACTTACCCCATTTAGTAAAGCAACCAGCAGCTACCAGGATCAGGCAGGCGATGGCAGCCATTGGGCTCTTCCTTCCCAGGGTCATTGTCATCCCGTGCAGCGCAGCCTGGGGCAGAAGGACCCAGGCGGGGTTCCCATAAGCCGCCTCAGGGCCTGGGGCTTCCTGCAGATGACAGGAGGGAGATGATCAAACATGATTCTCTGATGCTTTTTCCTCAACCAGCCCTCCCCAGTTTCTATAGAGGGGAACATGCAAGCCCCAGCGATGCTGAGACTGAAGGCCCAAGTGGGTGGACAGAGGTAGGTATATGTGTGGTGCTTCCTTCTCCAACTCCCCACCCTGGGAAGTGGAGGATACCATAGGCACCTCTGGTTTCACTGCTTCCCTACAGGGACTCTTTACAGGAAGAAGGGTGCAAGCCAATGCCCTGTGCTTCTTCACTACCACCTAACCTCCTTACGGGAGCTATAGTGTCATAAGGGGCCTATGAACAATCCTACTTCTTTAGCACTTCCACCAGAGGAGTCACTCAAAGTGCTCAACAAATGTTAATGAAGCTTCACAAAAGCCCTGGGTATTATCACCCTCGTTTCCTAGAGAAACTCCAGCACAGGGCGGTTAGGGGTATAATTTTCAGGGGTATACTGATCAGCAGTTCCCACTGACTTCAACTGCCAAAGTGCATGTGCAAAGTGCACTTCTGTAAGCCTGGCCCTAAGTGACCTGTCCAAAGTCACACAGCTGGTTAGCCACTGCATCAAGTCTCCGGTATATACAAAATCTCCCAAGGGAGGACATCCTCCGTTCCCTGTATAAGCCTACACACTACACACTCCCCAGGTCAAATTACACCCACTGACCACTGAGCTAGGCTATCAGTACAAGATACCTCCTTCAGGAGCAAAGCAAACATTTCCACCTAAGTGCTGCTTAAGAAGTGTGTTTGCCAAATGCTGTTGCCTCTCTCCTTGGCTGTGATTATAAGACAACATTTTGGTTTAAATGCTGGGGGGAAAAAATCAGCGAAGGGACCCACACACGCTCCTTGGAAATGACATTTATCACAGGCTAGGTGGAGAAATTGTTACGTCATCCCTGGATGTATGTCTCCAGCTCCAATTCAAAGAGATTTCCCCCACCTGATGCACATTTCAGGTTTGAAGGAATCCAATGCTGAAAGGAGAAAAGTTGGACCAAACAGCTCGGAGTGCCGGCTAGGTTTGCATCCCAGCCAACTTCACGCCATTTTGATTTGCAGCACTCCCGTGCAAGAGTCACAAACTTCAGACACCCTTGAACCTCATCTGAATTTGGAATGAGCCCCCAATAAACAAGCAATGTAGGGTGGCTTCAGATTTTGCTGCCAATGGCATTTCACCCAGCTCTGCTCGGGGAAACCTGGCGTGTCCAATCAGGATCACCTGCAACCAAAGGCAAAGGATTTAAGTAAAGGAGACATTCCTCCTTTATTACGTGCAAGGGGTATGAGTACTAGTTGTAGCGCAGGAAATCGCCAGCTGGACTGTGCTGCTTAGAAGGGTTAATTAGCTGCTTAGCTGGCTAGCTGGCCCCCTTGTTTGAGGTGTCAGAGGAGAAGCCAAAGATGGAGTAGACCATGGAGACCAACAGGGGAGACGATTAGTACCAAAGAAATCCACATTGTTTTTGCCATCGGAAGAACTGCATTATCAGCTGGCGAATTGCTCCTGGAGTTCTCCTGGTATCTGGATTCTACAAGGCAGTGCTATCTCCCTAGGCTTTTACCCCCCAGTCATCACTCCTGCAGCCTATTCTGAACTTAGCGCACACATCTGGCATAGGCTCTTTCCATGTCCATGTCAATTAAAGGGAAAAGAAAAGAAAACTATACCACCAATGCTTCAGGCATGAGGCCTGTCAACATCAGATCTCTAACAGAGGGGGTTCCTGAGCTAGGCCTGGAGATTTCACACTCCAGGGTGCTTCCAGGCCAGAAATGCTGCGCCTACTTGTGTATGCCATGCTTGGTGGGAAGGGGTTGGGAGGTGGGTAAGGGCTGACGTAGAAGGCATCCTTCAGGCAATTCAAAAGAAAGGGCATTTCTGCAGATCTTGCCATGGATGTATTCAGCCTCTACGAGCCAATCCAGGCTTCCTCCCTCCACTTCACACATCATAAATCAATACATAGCAAATGGAATATATGGATGCCGGCCAAGTGGATGAGTTCTATGCGTAGATGACATTCTTTTTCAATTACTATCTTAAACTATTGTGCTGTGTTGTTAAACAGCTGCCACATTCCACCTCAGAGTGGCTGCTTTTCAGAAGTGGGCGAAGTGATAGCGTGTAGCACGCTATGGGATCACTCTGAATTAATTTGGGGTATAAATATATTGGGCCCGATTCTCATTTTCGCTGCGGTTCCTTTTTTGTCGCTCCGACAATATAAAGTGTCCTTAAAGTAGGTGTAAACATAATACATTCATATTCAAAATAATGTACACCCACTTTCCGGCTTGTTAACACTACCAGATTTGTATGAAGAGGGCTCAGCATAAATGAGAATCAGTTCCCTAATTTATCAGTATCTATATAATAACATGCTCACTTCGTCTGTCCCACAATGTCTTCTACAGCAGTGTTTCTCAACGACCTGTCTGTACTCTGGCGCCAGTGCCTCAGATCTCTCTGACACAGTTTAGGATGGCAGCAAGCCAGTCCCTGGTATCAAACAGGTTCAGACGCTCTGCTCTACACAGGACACACTGCCAAACCAGCCCAAATGGACGTGTTCACATTACCCTCAAGTTGCTCATGGCAGATTTAAGCCTTTCAACTATTACACAAATTCCCACTCACTTTTATTTTATCTGTAACTTCGGGAATATGTCAGCTACAGTGCTGAGATCTATTGAACATGTGTGATCACCCACAGATTGCAGTGGCGGGGAGGATACACCAGGCTAGTCAGGACATTGTGCTCTTCTCTGTCCAACAAGGACCATACCGCTGTGATCCAGGCCTTTGTTACCTCCAGGAAAAACAACTACATCCTTCTTTACCCGGGTGTGAGCATGAGCGTCACACAGAAGCTACAACCCATTTAGCACGGTTATTATGAACATGCCACTTCAGTGCTCCACTCATTCTGCTGGCACCCTCTTCACTTCCAGGTTGAACTGAAAGCCATACATGAGCTAGGGCCTGCCTGTCTCAGGGACTACCTCACTTTAGCTGTGATTCTCACAGACAGCTGCACTCCACAGTGACAATGCAGCAAGAGAGGCCAGATTCAGGCCCTAGCAGTGTGGGGATTCTCTATGGGCTATGGATTCTCCATGCCAGCTGTGCAGCCCCTTCCCAGAGGAATGCAGACAGAGACAAGCTGGACCATATTTACACCAAGACGTAAATCCCACTTCTATACTATGGTCGGCGTACAATAAAGCTGAGAAAGGAAGGATGATCCAGTAGCAAGAGCATCCAGTAGTTAGTGGCCCACAGGTTCAATTCCCTGTTCCGTCACAGATTTCTTGACTGGCCTTAGGCAAGTCACTGAGTTTCTCTCAGCCCCATTTCAGCATCTGTACAATGGCGGTAATGGCACCTCCTACCTCAGAGGGGTGTTGTGAAGATAAACACAATACGGACTGTGAGATGCTCAGTTACTTAAGCAGTGGGGGCCATGTAAGAACCTACACAGAACAAGTAATTGAGGCAGATGAAAATGGGAAGAAGAATGAGAGAATGTAGGGAAAAAGCAAAAAAGCCAGCCTCAGACTGGGGAGAGAGACCAAAACGACCTAATTAAGACACACCTAATAAATTGATATGTACAATATGATACCTCTGTGATAGATGCTTTGCAGATATCACAGAGAGCTGAGGTAAAGTCTAGTGACTGTATCATATAGAGAATATAAGACCTAATACCATTAACGGGAAGCTTCCATAGGTTACTAGTTAGAAAATGATACTGACTCTATTTCCCGTCTTCCTTATCTTACCAAGCCTCCACAGCCAAGGAGTAACAACTGGCCCAGAGACTCCTCCAGCTAAGAATATCACCTACTCACCCATGCAACTGTTGCAGCGTAAACCTTTAATTATTGCTTTAAGGTGCATCTACACTAGCAAAATTAACATCCTTAGGTCAATAAATGCAAACAACACTGCTGTTGTATTGAAGCCAAACCCATAGCATAGACAGGACTAAGGAGGCACTATCTTCAAACCTGCTCAGAGCACGGCAATAAAAATGCCTTGAGCCCCTTGTAGGCAAGAGCTTATGCCTCAGTCACCAATGATGCAGAAGCATCTGACGAAGTGGGTATTCACTGTTAGTCTATACGGTGCTACAGGACTCTGTCGCTTTTGCAGATCCAGACTAACACGACTACCCCTCTGCCAATGATGCAGATGCGCTATTGCTGGCAGTTGCTAAAGTACGGGTACTAATTATACTAAGCTTAGGCCTAAAATGTGGGTTGTTGTTTTAGAAGATCTAAAAAAAAGCAGAAATGTTTTCAGGAAATTAAAAGAAAACAACAATCAATACAATTTGGGGGGCTTGGATTTAAGTTTTCCCATGCAGTGCTGGAAGCACTACAGAGACTGAAACAGACTAGCTCAGTTTCACTGTCCACGTGGAAGGCTTTGGCAGAGAGAGGAATGAATACTGCAAGGAAGAAAAGGGTGCTGCTTGGAGTATGTGTGGGGGAGGAGGGGAAGGAGGGAGGGAAGGACCTCCCTGCAGTGCTCCATAACCCCCTTGCCAGAGGCTTTGCACTAAAGCAAGAAGCAGAGATCTGCAATGCACCCTTCCCAGCTAGGACCATCCATGCACACACACTTACAAAACTGATTGCCAACACTGGCAGAAGGGTGACGGGCAACAGGTGGCATAAAATGGAGACTGACCCATTCATTTGGCACTTGACTGATTAAACGGTGCTGTTGGTGGAATGAGAAGAGCAGGACATTTAACACAGTAAGAGTGTGGCGCTTCCTCAGAGTCCTGGCACTAAATAACGACCTTTCCTTTCATAGCTGGGAGCCAAGTGTAAAAAATAAACAGCCAGCAATGGGGGAAAATGAAAGAAAGAATTAAAACAGAAAGAACAGTTAATATCCAGGGCCAGATTTGCATATGTTCAGTCACACCCACAGTCAGAGCCAGACTGTCGAAAGCGCTCAGCTCCCAACATGAAAATCCTGGTCCTAAGGTGCTGGCAGTAACACAGGCAAGAATTTTAAGTAAGCAGCTTGATTTCTATCTAGCTCAGTAGCGTTCCTGTAACCAGCCCTGCTTTCTTTGTACCTGGGACTTTGAAAGGTGCAGAATGGAGCAGCTCAAGCCCCGTTTTGTGAAATGTCCCCGTCTCCCAGCTAGCTTTCTGCTGCATGCCTAGTACGTGTTTCCCCTGGCATCACACACTGGTAGGATTGCAGTCCTACAGGAACAATTTCCACCTTTCTACCCAAATGCATACTGGGACCTTACTCAAAATGTCCCTAATGTCCTCTTCTCCTCCCCTGAAGGCAGCTATACTGAGAAGCACCCCTTTTCCTTCCATCAAGATGTGACCTCTACACTATTCACCAACTGGTCTGGGAAAGAAGGGGTTAAAGTCATGGGGGTAGGTCTTTGATGGCCAAAGGGGGAGGGTGGGGAGGGAGAGGGGTGAAAAGGACCATTTTCTTTCTCTCCTTTTTAATTATTTCCTGTCAGGTTAAAATAACAATTTCCTGTCAGTGCAGTGAAGGTACCAAGTCCCTTTCAGACAGCCCAGTAAATCAAAGAACTGGGCCATTAGCACAGTGCGATTAACAAGGGCTGCATCAGATGTGTGGGGTGAAAAAGCTGTCAGCCTAGTTCCCTGCCACACACACTGCACTAGGGGGTGGAGTGGATGGGAGGAGCGGGGGCAAGAGAGAATGAGGTTGGGAGGGAAGAAAGTAGGAGACAGAAGAGAGATTGGAGGAAGAGATGGAGTGAGGGCCAGCACACTTTGCATTAAAAACAGGCAGCAACAGAAGTGTTTGCTGATTAGAAGCTGAAGGTTTTACTGAGGAAATGCTACCCACAGACTTAGGCCCCCTCCTGCTTAACGAGGGTCAGCCAAACAATTCCTGTTACTACCACACTGCCTATAATTTATGAGGGTCCCAAATGGAAAACAGCCCTTTTCTGCCCTTGGGCATCAACATGCCCTTTACAGCTCCAAGGGAGGAGGAATGGCCTGCGAGGAAGGAAAAATGACAGAGAGGGAGGAAGAATGTTGAAGCCAAGGAGAGCGTAGCCGGTCTCTGGACAACGCTCTTCCTCCCACATCTCTTGGACTATGGACTGGATTAGCATGGGTTGGCCTTGTGATTCAGTGACTAGAGCACAGGACTGGGAGTGAAGATGCTTTGAGTCTGTTCCCCTGCCATTGCCTCATTCAGGGACCTTAGTCAAAGGACTGTGCCTGTCTGTGCCTCAGTTTCCACATCTGTAAAATAGGGATACTACCATCTCCTTAAAGTGCTTTTAGTTCTGAGGAGGAAAATGTAACAGCAGTGCCAAGTATTACTGTTATTTTAAAAAATTTCCTGCTCTTCCTGTATCCCCCAGCACAACCTGAGCTGAGAACAGCTCCATTGGCCTACAGTGGTACAGGCACCAGATATACTAAAATTGAGGAACAGGCAGGCCAGGGAAAGACTATTAAGGGGACTTCTCTAAGGTCACTCTGGATTTCAGGGCAGCCGTCAGATAAGAAAACATAGATGTCCCACTGTGATTGGTAGTCAGACTGAATCATCTAAAAAAACAAAAATAAAACTATTTTGTGTGTATGTTGAAGGTCCCAGTTGTCTCCCCTTGGTAACAAGCTGCAGAGCTGAGCTGCCTTTAAAAATCCTAGCTGCACTGACTGCCCAGCATGCCAGCTGATTATGAAAACTGAATATGAAAACCAGGACTCCTGCTTCAGTATCCTTTTATCCACCACCTCAGAACAGCTATGCCCCAGACCACACTTTAGTAGGGACACACACATAAATTAGCCATGTGCTCTTGTCCCACACAGTAAGAGCCACTACTGAGAGATGCCAGAGGAGTTAACGACACTCACAGTCCATGAGAGTAAACCATCCATTTCTTCTGTTATTTGGGACATTCACAAGGAAGTTGAAGCAAGCCAGTTTGCATTGTCAGCGTCAGGTCAGAGGCACCAGTTTGTGCACAATGGATTTCTGAGAGACCATCCTTATCAAATACCCAGAATTCAAACAGCGGGGACATTTGGCTCTAGATCCAGATACAAACTTAGGGCTTGTCTACACTTCAAATAGGACAGTGGCACAGCTGCTGTGCTAAGGACTACATTTTTGATTGTTCCAAGCAGCTAGATAGTGGGCTCCTTCTTGGATGCAGGGGAGGGGAGAAATAATTATATCTGGAAGAGAAGAACTGTTTTATGGTTAAGGCACTGAACAGGACACCTCCAGAGATCTGGTTGAATTCCAGGCACTCCCACAAGCACCTTCAGGGCCTTAGGCAAGTCATTGAATCTCCCTCTGCCTCTGTTCCCCATAATATTTTCTCTCTCATCTGTCATCCGTTTTGTCTATTTAGACGGTAAGCTCTCTAGGGGAGGGATTGTCTCTTATGTTGTACAGTGCCTAGCACAAAGGGGCCCTGATTTCAGTTGGGACCCCACTAGTCATTACTATTACACATGTAATAAACAAATATGCAGCGCTTATATAGTACTTTTCTTCTGTAGATCTCAAACCACTCTATATTAGGCCATGCTAGTTTGAAACTGAAATATGAAGTAGCATTAGGAGGCAAGTTACTACTCACCCCCACAGCAGAGAGTCTAAACAGGGTTAATTTTAGAGCTCAGCATTGCTGGGGAAGTCAGAATGTTAGTAGTGTACACTCATTGTCCTGGAGAAGTTTCAAGCGTGGGATAGCTGTATTGGTGAGAAAAGATTTAACAGTAGCTGCACACTCAGTGGACTCTATTTAGAGAGAGCCTGGGTCAAGGGGGAAAACTGTATCTAAAGTTGTAGAACATATTTGTGTGATATCACTTGTGTACTACAGTCCTTATTAATTCACAAATACTGCATCATAATGCATATGCATATAGAGACAGAATTAAGTTTGTGCTTTCATCTTCACTTTGGCATTCTCTGACTTTGGAATGCTTACCTCCGTGACAGTCAGTTGTAGTGAATATCCAAGTTTAGTTTTGTTTTTCCTTTCTCCTAAAATTTTTAAATAATTTTTTTTTTGGAGGGAGGGCAGGAAGGAAAAAAAATGAAAAGAGGGACACCTGGTCTCTAAAACTTTATGGCTCTTGCTGACTGTTCCTGAGATCAGAATCTGGCCCAGTGATCTCAGTCAAGGAGGAACAGTGGAAGCACAGAAATATCAGATTAAACTCATCCTTGGTGTTGAGATGGTTAAAGCATCCTGAACTTAATTTGGGGTGAGCACAGTATCACTGTTTTGCAAAGCAGCAAGTTTGCCTCATAAGTGGTAGATCACACCTGGGAAGGGGTGTATCAGAGAACTTTGCAGGGAGGGACCCGAAATTTGCTTAAAAGTGGCTTTGAATATAGAGGCAGAAGTACCCACCGGAAAGAATTAAATAGAACCACAATGGAAAATGGAGCAGAACTGTTCACGCAAAGAGAACCAAACCAAATACATAACCACTGTATTTCATCTTCCTCTAATATGAGGCTATTGCTCCTCAAAACTCTGTTCTACTAGAGCCCATGGTACTGCTATAGAGAGAGAGTGGATGGCTCAAGGATAGGAATGGGATAGAGAGCATTCCATTGCCAGGTCACTAATGAGAGACTATCAGTCGTATCTGACAGCTCTTTGGTGGCCTATGTGAAATGAGTATCGTTTTCTAGTGAGCGGCTGTCAGCAATGCCAGTAAGCCCCTTACTAGGCAGTTTCAGCAGCACAGCAAGGGTTGAATTGGCTATGGAATCTGGACTCCCTTCTCAACTGAGAAGTGATCTTCTGAGTTGGGATGGATGGATAATGGGCACTATGTGAGGGAAGCTTGCCCCGTGGTGTGCCTTTCCTGTGCATAGGACTTCAGTTCCCTGTGCTGCCAAAACCCAACACCTTTACCAGTCTTAAATTCATTACAAATATATAAGGAAAGCAAAAGGGATGTCCGCATTTTCCTGTCACATCCCAGACTCGTGCCTTCCTTATTCTATCGCCCTTCCCCAGAAAGAAGTCTTGCACCAAACAGAAATCGTCCGAGTTTCTCTACCCTCTGTCCGCTCTGTTAAAGGGCTGAAGCCATTGTAGGATAAAACCTCCTTGCCAAAGTATAAAGAAAAAAGAAGAAAAAACACATCTTTTCTTCAATATCTCACCCCCCCTCCCTGCATCCCACACACTTAATTCCCCCCCCCCAACTCCCCCTTCCATTCTGTATAAATTCAATTTGACAACCCTGCTAATTGGATAAACGCCGCTCCCTACGCTCCTTTAAGGCCGTGCGCTTTTCTTTTCTTATTTTTGGAGGGCGATTGTGGCTGTTCTTTAACATGAATTCCAGCTGCTTTATTTCTCCTCTCCCCATTCAACACCCCTTCTGAATATTTATGAGGCCTTCCTTTCCCCCCCCCTCCACCCTCTCGCTTTCCTAGCCCCCTTCTACTGCACCTCATTTCCCCCATGTCCCCCCTCCCAACATCCCTTTCTCCATCCCTGCCTGCCTCAGCCCTTCTCCTCTCCTATCTCTCATTGCCTGGGACAATAACCTTCCAAATGCCCCTTTCCCCCCCCCCCCACCCCACTACCCCTTTTGCTTTAGATAAACACAGGCAGTGTCAAGTGTGAGGAGAAGCGGGGAAGGGGTTCAACTGCCAGTCAAGCCTCAGGCCTTCAATGAGGCCTAGAGGCCTACCCTAATCTGCTGCATGCTTGCCATATGGGAGCTGTGTTGCCCTGGGAAACACTAACAGGCAGAACGGAGCTTAATAGAGTCCACATTCATTGTAATGCAGTGAGATGGCTCGAGGGACTATTGCCCCTTGGGTCGGTTTTCATTCTTCTGTTCCCCCTCTTTCTTCCTCCCTCCCTCCCTTTTTTCTTTTCTTTTTTCCTTTCAAAAGGCCGAAGTCCCTGGAGAGCTCTAATCTGGAGAGGCTGGGGGCTCAGAGAGGGGCTGGAGTTGGGTCGGGGTGAGGGAGAAGAGAGATGGTTGAAGACGAAGGAGAAGGAAGCATCGAATAAGCATGCAGTGGCCCAGCTGTCAAGATGCTCCCAATACCATCCAGCCCAAGTTGGCGTGGAGGTGGCTTTAGGGTCCTTCTGGTGAAGCCATCTTTCTCCAAGTGGCTCAAGCCCTTGTCTGCTGAGCATAGCCCTGATTGCTGAAAAGGCCCAGGCAGACTGTGCTATGAATCCTCTTCAGAAATAAAATGCTCCAAGAAAGCAGAAGCTGTGCCATGGTCAAGCTCAGAACTGCTGCCCTCTTCCTGCTCCTTCTCTGAGCCACATAGGCTGGGTGGAAACATCTAACGAAACAACCCCCCTAAATTCAACTCCCACCAGGGAAAGCTGCCAACAGGCTTTAGATGACTTCTCTCACCATCTTCTCTACCCCTTTCCTCCTTGATCTAGCTGCAGAAATTCCAGCCTTTTGGCTAACAGCTACTCTGGTGTCACTTTAATACCTGACAGTCCCCAGAGAGACAGGACATCTCCAGCAGCTAAATAAGGGAAAATCTCAATAAGACAACAAACCTTTCCACCTCTTAAATAGTATCATCCTGTGACAGACCAAGCAGCAGGCCACAGCTCTGCAACTCACCCTGCCCTGCACCCCAAACAAGCTTTTGGAGGGCAGGGAAGGATCAGCCTGTAAAACCAACAGCAATGTCACTGCTCTCCTCATGGAGGTTTGCTACCTCATGGAGGTTTGGCAGACCACCAGATATCCTCTTCCCCCCACCCCCCACCCTCCCAGCCTGTTTTTCGTGGGTTTGTCCAATAGATGCTGCAAGCTCAGCTGACTGAGCAGTTACATGATTGAACTTATTTGGGGCACTGCAACAAAATATTGCATCTGCACAGAGTTTTGAGATGTGAGCAATCAGGGGACAGGGTCGCACATGGATAACAGCATGATGTGGAGATGCAAAAAACTGTGTCAGAATACCATGGGTTAATACCACATTGATTTCAAAAGCAAGGGATTTACCGTATTGGACCAGACCATTGGCTCATCTATTCCAGCATTCTACCTTCTGCCACCTGTGACAAATTACGGCCACTATATTGATGGGTCCTGCGCTTTCTCTTCTTGTGGGGAATTCAGGGAGCCTATTTCTTGCCCCTGAACAGGGTATTAACTGTCCCACTAGTATCCTAGAGGGGAGAAGGGGAGAGGGAGGGACCCAGGCCCGCCCTCTACTCCGGGTCCCAGCCCAGGGGCCCTGAGGATAGCAGTAAACCACTGGGATTAGCTACTCCTTCCCCTGGGCTACTTCCCTCTCCTACTCTTCAGCTTATGGGGGCTTCCTGCCCTTTCTCTGCACAAGCCAGGTGTTCCTTTACTTAGGGTCTGGGTCTTTCTTAGCTCACCGCTCCAACTCCTCCAAACTGCTCTCCGCTCCAACGCCTCCAAACTGCTCTCAGTTCCAATACCTCCAAACTGCTCTCTGCTCCAACGCCTCCAAACTCCTTCCAAACACCCACACCTGTCTGCCTGAGGCAGGGGTTTTTATTAAGGTCCTAATTGACAGCAGGTGCTCCAATTAGCCTGCTGCCTGCTTCCCTAGTCTACAGGGAGCCCAGCCCTAATGAACCTTGAGTTGATATATCTCCCCTCAAGCACTCTGCCACAGCTCCCTGACCTTCCTCTGTCACACACCCCAGAATATTAGTTTATTTGCATTATAGTATTACTCAGAGGCCACACTCGGGGTTGGGGCTCGGTTGTGTTAGGTGCTGTACAAATACTTCTTAAAAGACAATCCCTACCCCCAAAGTGTTTATAGTGTAATTTACTGGGATTATTCTCACTTTAGGATGTGTTACATTATTGGTCATGAAGCTACCCACTCACCACCTCCTTTCAAATCCAACTGCAGTATTTTGACCTGCAGGGCAAACAAATGGTACCCTACTCCTAGATGACAAGCCACAACTAATCAGTGACATGTGTCTTTGTTTTTGTTTAACTTAAACACCCTCAATTCACTACATTCCACCTCTCTCATTCTCTCTCCACTATTCAATTCTCCTGCTCTGCCTCCCTAGGGGGACCTGGTAGTCACAGGGAGAAAAGGGAGGGGGAGAGACAGAGAGAGGGATGGGAGGGGAAAAAAGGGGTGTGAAGTGAGCAGGTGAGGCAGACACACTTGGAGAGAGGAGATGTAAAGGAAAGTGACAAACTGCAACAGTAGTAAACAATTTCAGGAGGGATTTTTCCTCCTGCTCTGGCCTCCTAGCCAGCTAAAGGAGGATTTCTTCAGTGTAGGTACTGCAAGCAGGGCCGGTGAAATCACTAGGCAAACTAGGTGGCTGCCTAGGGTGCCAAGATTTGGGGGCGCCAAAAAGCGGTGCCCCAATTTTTTTTTTTATACAATTGCTGGAAAACGAATGAATAAAGAAAAGAGAAACATAATTGAACGTGCATTTTAACTTGTTCTCTCGTACATTACAGCTATAGCCTACACCAACTCTGCGTTGTGGGCACAAGCGCACTTCTTCACAACAGTACAAAGAGGCAATGATGTCATTTTTCTTGTCACATGCAGCCATTACCCATTCTGACAGGCTGTTTATAATGCTAAGTTTACTAGTTTTCGGAGGTTGTCGACTGAAGCGAACTATTTTTGTTGAGTTGTTTCAGTTCTAAGACTCTGGCAAGTGCTGTGACATCATTTTGCTAATACTTTCTGTCAATTGTGTGTGTGTATGTTAAGTATTTGAGAGTATACGTTTATGTGCGAATATGCGTGTGTAGGTTGTTGAAATCTGTCAAGTTGATATTGTCAGATGTTGTATGACAGAGTATCTGCCATTCTAATTTTATTAATAACAATAATTGGATATTCTAAAGGTAGAATACAATGTAGTAGATTTTGATATGAAAGAATGAATGAAGTATACATGACTAAAAAGATTGCATTTTTTAAAGTATTTTGAAAGTTTATAATAAGTGATGCTCCAGGGGGAGGGGAAGGGGAGGGAAGGCGCAAGGTGGAAGTTTCGCCTAGGGCACAAAATATCCTTGCACCGACCGGCCCTGACTGCATAGTCAGTACAAGGCCGGCCTGCACAGGCTGCTCGCCAGCCTAAAGCATTCTGGTGGAGGGGGAATACCAGGACAAACCTAGAACACGTAGCACAATGAAGATTCTGGGTAGCACAGCTACCTACAAACAGCTTAAGTGGGGCTGCTGTAATTCACAGAAGCTTCCTGGGCTATCCAAGTTATGCCAGTGGCCATTTTAGTCTCCAACCAGCCCAAAATCAGAAGATGGCAAAGGTAACTTTAAAGCCACCTTTGTCCCCTATCCCTGTGGCTGTGTGTATGGCACCTCTTGGAGCAGTAGCACACAATCACAGCCTTTTACTGTAGGAGGAGGAACTAAAAAAACAAAACCAAGTAACCAAACCATACACAAAAAAGCAACAACCCTCAACTGGTTTAAAAAAAAGAAGGCAAAAAGAATTGTATCCCAGACGAGTAGTGTGGAATATGGAAGGATCTAGGCCCTGGTCTGGAAGGGGGACCTATGGATCTACACAATTTGAACCAAAAGATCTACTGAGCAGAGGGGGTACTGCCAGCATCTTGGAATTCATCAAGAGAACTGGGGAAGAGATGGTAGCTTTGGCAAGCTAGGGAGCCAACAGTTCCACGACTGGTCAGGAGGAGGGGGTGGAAGGAGCTTTGGCTTGTTTGAGTCTAGGCCCCAATTAGGTTTAACCCAGCCTTGAACCCGGGGTTTTCTTACTGAGCCAAACCAACTGACAGAATATCAGCCAGAGAGAGGAGCAGAGGGAGAGCTGATACTCCTCTGCCGGGGGTCACTGTCCCCAAGACAGAGATGTACCTGTGGCTTGGGTACGTTACTCCCGGCGCTGAGTTTCTTTTTCATTCTCATCCTTTTCCAACAAAAAGCACTTGAAGACTGGAGCTGTAATTGCCTGTTGGGCAGGAGGATGGTCTGAAAGAGACAGGCTAGGCCAGGGGCGTGCAAACTTTTTGGCCTGAGGGCCGCATTGGGGCTCTGAAATTGTATGGAGGGCTGATTTGGGGAGGCTGTGCCCCCCCAACAGCTAGACATGGCTCAGCCCCTGCTGCCTATTCATTCCTCCCCCCCCCCCCCCCCCGGGACTCCTGCCCATCCAACCCCTCCTGTTCCCTGACACCCCATGGGACCCTTGCCCCATCCATCACCACTCTGCTCCCTGTCTCCTGACAGCCCCTGGAACCCCCACCCCAGGTTGCCCCCCACCGGTCCATCCAACCCTCTCACTCCTGACTGCCTCCCCAGGACTCCTGCCCCCATTTAACCCCTCTGTTAAACCCCTCGAGAGAAGTTCAATCAGCAATGATCAGACAGACCTGTTTTCTCATTGCCTTCCCCAACTTATGCATATCCCCCAAAAAGCCCCAAGAAAACCCTCCTGTCCAGCAAGGCCTCACACCAGTCACTAGGGTATGAGGCAAACAAAGAAGCAGGACCCCATTGTGCGGACTGAAAAGGTGATTCTTTTTTGAAGTTGTCCCAGACTGACAGATACCTACTGTCACCCCACCCCGCTTCCCTAAAACCGGTCTGGATTAAATAGTCATGGAATGGGCTGCTTTATAGTCTTCCAAAGGAGGAGGACTACATGAGGTAATAAGGATGTGACCAAAAAAAGCTGGGAAAAGATTGTCACATTATATGGGTCAGGGTTACTGTACCATTGACAATTTTACAGCGTACACTCACTCCTATAGCTACCCCTCTCTTTAAAAAACAAAACAAAAATATAGATGCAAATAAAACTTATTAACCACAAAACCAAAGACTCCACTGCTGCAAACTAATATAGCCAGTTAATAAACACACAGACATACTTTAGAAATGTCAAACATGGAAGTCAGGGTACTAGACAGCTGTCAATAAATACCATCTTGAACTCTGATTACAGAACTTCTTGTTCTCCAGACAGTTTATTGTGCAGTGCACTCAGAGATGACAGTCATGCTTTTGAAAATCAGGCCACTTATTCACATGCCAAAATATGGATTAAGGAGCCTAACTTTAGAGTCCTATTTTTGACAGTCTTGGTGGTAATTTTTTAAATTAGAGTCCTGAGACAGCATAGAGTCAGTTGGCAGCAAGAATATAATGAAAACAAAGGTCACACCAGGAAATAGCTTCAGGCAAAACACAAATAATTTGCAAGTGATAAACTAGTGTCCTTCTTGTCTCAGTGAGGCAATGGCTTGTCCCACAAAGCAGAAAGAAAACTTGGACAGATGTTTTTAAATACTGTATTCCACTTTTTTTTAAATATACATGCTTGCCAAGTATGTCACACAGTCAGCACAGGAATCCCTTCTAGAGTTAGTCATTTGATCTAGAAAGAATTGACCAAACTTTTGTAATCCAATGGCTCACCAGAGGTTTCCTGCATTAACATTTCTAGGAGACCATAAAAAGGGCTTGATCCTGCTGCCACTGAAGTCAAGGTGATCTTTGCCTTGGCTTCAGTGGAAGCAGGCCCAGAAATTCCAGTCAACGAGTCTGAAGCTAGTTTAACCCAGTTAACATCAAATCCAAAAGGGTATACAATGCAGACAGGACAAAGGACTTGCCAGTACAATCAATACAAAGTTTAATCATCAGCTGACTGGCTCCGGAGTCATCCCCCATCACATACTGTACAGGGAAAACTGCCAGTGAGTTTGCACTCTCTTCATCATGGACCTGTAGCTCAGATGCTATTTTATTCAACCTTGCAGTGTGAGGTCAGTCCCCAAAGTGTCTGCTGTTGAGTTTTAAAGGTGAACTCAAAGGGGGGGTTAAAAGTGTCTTTTTTGTTTCTTTATGATGTATCAGAGGAAGCCTGGAAGATTTGTTCCAAATAAACTCTGTGCACACGCAAGCATGCGTGTACGTGATCTGATAGATACATGCATGGGGTTTGGTTTGGGTGATGGGGGCTGGGTTTTTTTGTTTGTTTTGTTTTTTAACAACATGAGATTTGACATTTCTGATATTTCTAGTCTTCCCTGTTTTTTCCTGGTGGACCAGAGATGTGGACTGGGAGCATTCTCTGCCCTTACTGGAAGGTGCAGCAATACTGAATCTTTAACAATGAGATCTTTCCTCACAGCGGTTTATCAGGCATTTGAGTTAAATAGATATTGTCAAAATATGAACATTCTGACTAGAAATCCCTCTCTGTTTAGTTGCTTAGCTTTCATTTTCTTAGTATTTGTGATGTCATAAATAGACAAAACCTGGGCAAAACCTTTTTCCACCAAAAAATGTTTTGGTCTACACAGATCTGCAATTTACAAATTCAGGTCAATTTTGGTGAACTGTTTCTCTTAGAAAAACATTTGGAAATATTGAAACATTATGACTGTGTTTTAGAAAAGTTTTTTTGTTTTGTTTTGGAATTTGACTAATTTTTTTAAAAACATTTTTTAAAAACCCTTGAAATTGTAATTAAATATTTTCACCATTTCATTTTGCCACCAAAAAATGAACACTGGGTGAGCCAAAGTGAAATATTTTTTATTTATTTTTTGGCTCAGACACCTCACACAGCTCTAGTCATAACCCTATTCGTTGTGTATTGAGTCTTCCAGGAAAAAACTAAGGTAAGGTGAGAATTTTGAATATGAAGCACAACTTTTTGTGGGAGAAAAATAAACCCTTCTTTATATATCATAAAGAAGCAAAAAAGAGCATAACCCCAACATTTGTTTTCCTTTGCTGATCACTTTTAGTGATGGTTTTTGTTTGGGAATAAATAAAGGATTTTGGTCTCCAAAGACTGGCAGGAAAATGCTTTTCAACAGCACTAAATCACTTTTTTTTTTTTTAATTGAGAAAACCTGAAAAAATGTTGGGCAGAAACTAAGCTCATCTCACTCTCTACAGTCTAGAATGTTCAGTTTCCCATTGAAATGGTGCATCAGTAATAGTTAAAGGAAAGAGCCCTAGGGAATATAGCTCTGTCAGTGCCAGAGACCAACAGAGAAGAGAAAAATTATTGCCTGAAGATAAGTGCTTTGGCCTCTCCGCTGGCTCCTGATCCAATTCTGGCTTACCTGCAGGGTGCTATCCCTGTGCTCTAAGCCCTGAATGGGCTAGGACGAAGTTAACCTATGGACTATTATGCTTAATACAGGAGAAACTGGAGAAAGTTTTATAGTCTGTCTTATGCAGGAGGTCAGTCTGGTGATATAGAAGACACTTCTGGCCTTAAAAAGCTATGACTTCATGACCTGCCATGGCAGCCTTCTCCCGAAAGGGCACTGTGAGTGATAGTCCGGAGGTGACACTCCAGGGGATGGAGGTGATAGGGAGATCTCAGACGAGGGGGATAGATTTCCCTCTCACCAAAAATCCGGTGGAGACTGACTCTTGATTCTTTCAGGACACAAATGCAGGCAGCCTTTTCCTTAGTCGCAGAGCCATTCATAGCTCAGCTCAGGCTCCCTTGAAGACAATCATCCACTCAGGATAGCAGCTGAAACAAGGGCAGGGTGAGAACCTTCGTGATGGTCACACATTGGAAGGGCAGGTCAACACTCTGACTAGAAGAGCAGCTGTCCAGTTTCATGGGGAGCATCTGCACACAAACACCACATCAATGTTCACAAACACTAGCAAGGATGCTCCCGGACTTTGGGCTGGGTCAAAAGCTGCTGGGAGCGGTGTGCGCCATCGGGCCACAAGCAGCCACCTCCTCTTCTGTTGCCAGCGAGGGATGGGGCCGATAGCGAGCGGTGGCACACCTTTTATGACAGCTCACAGTACCCCCGGCCCAACCTGTGACGCTTCCTTCTATTGATGACCCCTGGGCTACTTTATGGAGTTCCAGAGTCCAATGTGGTCCACACCCACATGTTGTCTCCTGACACCATTTGCTTTTACTGATTCAGTCAAGGGGACATCTGTAAATAGTTATAGTTTGCAGGCCCTTCCATCTTTACCCGTTCAGATACAGGCCTGAAGGGATGGTAACTTTGAGAAACATACTGGATCCAACCACTCATCTGAGAAGAAGCATGATCCAATTGTTAGGGTGCTAGCCTGGAGCACCAGAGATCTGGGTTCAATTCCCTGCTCTGCCACAGACTCCCTGTGTGACCTTGGTCAAGTCACTGTCTCTCGGTGTCTCAGTTCCTGATCTGTAAAATGGAAATAGCAACATTGTCCTCCTCACAGTGGTGTTGTGAGGACAGACACATTAAAAACTGGGAGGTACTAAGGGTATGATGGCCATGTAAGTATCTTACAGACAGTCAAATCCAACATCCTTTCTTGCCATATACATTCAAACCAAGTCCAGTATCTCATTGCCAGTCGCTGATTCTTCAAGTAAATATTACGATAGCTAAAGTTAAATCTTCCCTCCCACATATGATGCTAACCAGTTCCCTAGTGCTACACACACATGGCAAATACCTTCATAATGTCCGGGAGATGGTGGACAAGGGAGAGGTTGCCAGCACTTGATTTGGCCTGGTCCGGCCAGGAGTGGGACACTAGAATAGAAGTCAGGAAACCTACTCCCTGTTTTGCCATTGACTTTCTGTGTGACCTTGGGCAAGGGTCCCAGAACGTGAGATTTGCCCTGGTCTTAGCAAGCACAGCTACTAAACGCTACTGGTCATAAAGCCCTGGACAATACTATTCTTTAATATTCACCCTTACTGTAGCATCCAGGATTTCTGACCAGCCTCAGGATGCCAAGGGCTGGACGGACACACACACTCTCTCTCTCTCTCCTCTCTCTTCCTGCCTCTGACAGCAGGATGTCCCACATGACTCAGTCCCCGGCTCCTTGCTTTCCCCCTCCTCTCTCTTTACAGGGCGTACTGTCGGAACAGACCCAAGGAGCGAGACTGTAAATGCGCTGCTTCTCCCTGCTCTTCACACAATATGCATCAGGCAACAGTTCCAGCTGGAAAGTTTGCTTTCCTTGACAGCCAGTTTACTTTCTTCATTCCCTGCCACTTCTCCCTCCCTCCAAAAGCTCTCTCAAACAATCGTAAGCTTTAAACAAATAAGAGTTTGGAAAGCAGCAGACTGCTCTCAGTTTCTCTCCCCACCAGCCCCTGCTTTCTCCCCCACCTCCCCAGTGCAATAGAGCTGGCAAGAGCTGCACGTGCACAGAAAACACACACATGGTTTGGCAGAGCGATTTACAAAAGGAATAAAGCAAGCATGAGAGGAGAAAGGGGGGGGGGCTTGGAAGGATTTTACTGCATTCTAGAGCCCTAGCGCACGCAGGAACGTGTACATATGGACACAAATGGCTAAATCTATGCCTCCAGCAGAGATGGGCCTATGCTAGGGTTACCCTGGGCCGGTATTTGACTGGGGCTGCCAACTTTCTAATTCCACAAAACCAAACATCCTTGTCCCGCCTTTTCCCCGAGGTCCCGTCCCCTGCTCACTCCATCCTCCATTGCTCGCTTTTTCCTCTCTCACTTTCACTGGGCTGGGGAAGGGGGTTGGGGTGTGGGAGGGGTGAGGGCTCCAGCTGGGAGTGGAGGCTCTCAGGTGGGGCCAGAAATGAGGGGTTCAGGGTTGGGGTGTGGGAGGAGGTATGAGCCTTATCTGGGGGTGCGGGCTCTGGGCTGGAGATAAGGGATGTGGAGAGCAGGAGGGGGCCCAGGGCTGGGGTAGGGGTGCAGGAGAGGGTGCGGGCTCCGTGAGGGGGTTCAGGATAGGGGCAGGGAGTTGGAGTGCGGGCTCTGGGAGGGAGTAAAGGTGGGGGAGGGGGTTCCAACCTGGGGCCGGGATGGGGATTTGGGCTCCAGACAGGCAGCACTTACCTCAGTCAGCTCAGTCAGTGACACAGTGGGGCTAGGGCAGGCTCCCTGCCTCCCCTGGCTTCACGTGGCTCCTGGAAGTGGCCAGCATGTCCGTCTCCTAGGCGCAGGGGTGGCCAGGTGGCTCCCCGTGGTGTGCGCTGCCTGCACCCACAGGTGCCACCCCTGCAGCTCCCACTGGCCAGAATTCCCAGCCAACAGGAGCTGCAGAGCCAGCGCTTGGCGCAGGTACAGCGCACGGAGCCTCCCTGATCACACCCGAATCCAGGCGCCACCTAGCCTGAACCTAGCCTTAGCCCAGTTGTGCCACCGATTGGGCTTTTAACAGCGTGGTTGACCGGAATTGCCATATGAAAACCATACGCCTGGCAACCCTCTATTTGACCAAACTGGATTTTTTTTTTTATGGATTTGCCAGTTGCCCGAAAATTAATGTAATCTGCCGGGTGTTTTTTATGGGGGTCTAAAGATTTGCATGATCATTACAATACACTGGGACATCTAATGTTAAAAGTTTCTGTGTTCAGCTAAAGATTCTGCAGTGTTCCCACTTCCGCAGTTTAAACGACAGCAGATCAAAATTGTTGAAAATGCAGCAGCTGTCTGCCCACCAACACGCAAGCGCAGCGTGCATCTGTGTGAGAGAGGGGTTGAGTCACGCGGAGCGAGCAGAGATGAAGTTATCAATGTTATCTAGAAGGGCTGGCGCTCTCGTCTAGTGGCAGTTGAAAGGGGAGTGGGTTGCTTTGTGGTTGGCGGTTGTCTGCCCTTTATTTTGGTTTTTTTGCATTTCAAAGGTGGTAATCCTAGCCCAGGAGGTCTCAAACTGTGGGTCCCTATGCCTTGCTGGGGTCTGGGGCTGAAACCCGAGCCCCACCACCTGGGGCCAAAGCCCAATGGCTTCAGGTCTGGGTGGTGGGGCTCAGGCGGGCTTAGGCTTTGTTCCCTTCTCCCAGGGTGGTGTAGTAATTTTTGTCATCAGAAGGGGGTCAAGAGGCAAGGAAATTTGAGAACCCTTGCTCTGGCCTATGCTCACCTCCCTGCTCCCAATTCAGGGTAATCCTAGATTTTTTGGTTCATGCCCCAGCTGTAAAATTTAATTCCCTTCTCGACGCTCCCCACTGTTGTAGGGAGAACCACCAGTAGAGGGGAGTTGCTGGGGGACATGTCCCCACCGAACCGCAATTTTTTGACTGTCCTGTTTGTAACAATTGCAGGACCTCTCTCTTCTTGTATCCTGAGCTGTGGATACTAGCAATCTAAATCCACTGTGGATTTCAGCTCTGATAATCTGGTGTCCCTACATGTGCCCATCTGCATTAAGAAACTTTGATCATGTATAGAGAGCAGAGCTATGGCTGTTTCAAGTCACTTTGCATCAGCTTTGGCTCCACAAAGGAGTTGCATGGTCTCTCTTCCAGATCTCTCCCGCTCCCCTCAAATAATCTTGCAGTGAAACTGAATTGAAACCCTCGTAGTCTGCCTAGTTTGGAGTAGAAACCACGTGAAATGGCTAAATTCCATGTGGTTTCCACCCCAAACCATAACTCGGCCCTAAGTTACCTCAAAAGGTTCTCAGCTGTGTTTGGGGATGGTAGCAAAGCCAGAGACATTCTATTTGGTCTTGGTACAAAATGTTCCCACCACCCTCGGAGAGGCGGAGCAGAATGCCAGAGTCTACCCGGGCCCCAGGAGAGAATTTTGTTCCTTGCTAGTTAATACTCATGACATGTGCCATGTGCTTTCTCCTCTCGGGCTCTTCTCCTCCAGCACTGCTCCAAAATACTCAGGGGCAGAAAACAAGGCGTCCCTTAACTATCATCTTTCCCATGAATCACGTTATGAACACTGGATCATGACTGGGGAATGCCACGACCTTGGAATTATTCCACAACTCCAGTTTTCAGGATTGAGATTACAGTAATGCCAAAATGCCATTAAAATTACTAACAAGGTGGTATTTTGAAAACAGCATCTGGCACCCCTTCTTTCTAAGGTCTTTTATTTCTCCCTCTAGGGGACTGGGAGTCACGGTGGCTGGATTTTATTCCTGGTTCTCTCCAGTCTTTAGGGTGATTTTACGCAAGTGACTTTTCCTCCCTCTGCCTCAGTTTCCACTTCTGTAAAATGGGGATAATCATATAGAACAACCTATAGGGTTCTGCGAGGCTGAATGTCGGTCAAGTGCTTTGAGATTCTCAGCATTATTGTATGTACTGCTTCCCTGAAAACCCCAGGATTTCTGGATTAGTAAATCTGAAGAATCCCAACCGTCAGCATTCTGGGGCTGCAGCCTCACTGAATGAATCAAGCAAGGAGGGGTAGGCTGATTACAATGGAGAGAGATCATTTTTCAGAGCACACAAAATATTTTGGTTAACAGAGACTGGGAGTCAGGGGGGTGAGGGAATTATAGACAACCAGGGACGAGAACATTTAACAAGGGTTTGTCAGACTAAACCGCTGGTAATCACAGACTCCAGAGAAAGTGTTTGTCAAACAAACAGCGAGATATCCAGCTGCCAAGAGTGAAGCAAACAGTGGAGCTGTAACGGCAACATGGTACCATTTGCAAATGTCACGCGATCAGCTCCCCCATCCAGTTGTGTCACATCACTGCTTCTATATTAAAGAATGGGTGACACAGGCATAACTAGCTGCCCAGGTGGCAACCTGAGCCTGCAAGGTCTTTGCAGCAAGGATAGGATCTCTACAACCAACCAAACAGCTCAGACAGGAAAGGGGGTGTCCATCTACCTGTGGGTGCAGTGGGAATTTCCCACAGCCAGTGTGCTCTAAAACTACCTCCCTAGGGAGATGGAATGAATAATCTGATCTAGGCTTCATGCTTGAAATGCTCTGCTGGGACTCGTCCACAACAAATAGCTTTTGCAACACATCACCTTTAACTGTGGGTGTTACTTATTAATTATTAGTGCCCAAAGGCCCCAAATGAGATCAGGGCCTCATTGTACTAGGCATTATACAAACACAGTGAAAGACAGTCCCTGCTCCAATGAGATTTCAGTCTAAGTAAGCAGCAGACAAAGGACAGGAATCAGATACTAACGGATGAAGTGATTTGCCCAAGGTCACACAGCACGCAAGTGGCAGAGGCAGGACAAGAAGCCCAGATCTGACTTTCAGTTCAGTGCCTTGCCCACTGGATCATGCCTCTACCTTCCCCTCGCCCTCCCTTCGCAAAGAATGAGTTTTGGAGCACTGCATTTTTGATCCACCTGGACCTAAGTTTAGTAAATCCTATCTCCAGGTGATTAGAAAGCAGCATTCGAAACACAGGGTGCATGTCAATGCTAGTGTTCAAGGAGACATTCCTGTATTAGCCACTGGCCAACCCATATGTCAGCCATGCTGCAGCAGCCACAGCTCACTGCCTTGGCTTGTGTGGGGCAGGTTTCTTTCGGCACAAGAGGTTTTACATTTCACACGCTGCAGTAGAAATCAGAGGGGAGGGGAAGGAGTTTACAGTCTCCAGCTTGAGGTCAGTGACACCTTCTTTAGGGCTGGGGTGTGTTTATGTTCTGGATGTACATGCAGGGGATTAAGGAAGCTGTTTTCCCGGCAAGGGAACAAAAGGATTGTGGGAGTTTTGACAACTTGCGGGCTCTGCAGTCCAAGACTCTGCTGATCTCTGTAAGGGGGGCTTCCCAGGTTTGTCGCAGTGAACGGAAACTCTGCCTGAGTTTACACAAAAGGATTTTAACACATTTTATGTATGCAGCATGGGTCCCCCAAAGATCTTGAGTTCTAAGGGAGACGGGGTGGTTTTTTTAGGGAGAATCCCATCCAGAGCAAGGAGGGGGCTCGCCATATAAACAAATAACGCAACATCAGAGCTCAATCACTCTTTTGAAATTAGGACGTGCATCAGCTGCTATGACGTCCTAACACAGGGAAGATACTCCAGCTCTTCATGGCATGGAACACATCTTAACAGAGAGAGCGCCTCATGGATAACTCCCCCCTAAAGCCTGTGATAGTGCAACCTCCCTGTGGCAGCTACAGCAGTGACTTCTATGCCAGGTGGTACATCTGACTAGAGACAGTTAACAATATATCCCAACTTCCCTATGTGTTTTGCCTCTGTTTCGACTGAGGGTTGCAATGATGAGCCTGGGTGCTCATAGCAGCAGCTGAAAACAGGGAGGTGTCGTCTGCACCATGTGACCAGCCAGCTCTCCCCAGGCCACCAGCAAGTGCTCTGCTGACCACAGTATGGGAACTGCTGTCCTAACCCGCTGCTTTATGTGGCTCTGTCTAGTTATTCTAAATATTATTATTTTGAGATGCTTGGATGTCAGGGCGTATATAAGGGTTCTTTACAGGCATTTTATAAAACTGCAGGGAAGTAGCATTATTGCCATTTGTAGAGAGAGAGAAGCTGAGGCACATAGAGGTGAAGTGACTTGGTGAGACAAGTAGTTTATGGCAGAGTTGGGAATGGAACCCAGAATTCCTGACTCCCACTAGGTGACTTTTTAATGGCAACCACCATACTTATATCTTAATTGACAGGCAAACCTAGACTGCTTGTTGGTACTTACCGGTAGGCCACATTTCTGTACCAATATAGCATGAAACACAAGGCAGCCACATTTAGGACTCTGAGGGCCATGCTTTGAGTCTCCCAGCCCCAAAGGAAGTGACTCTTACTTTGGATGACCAAGTGTTAACTCCGAGACAACCTCAAAACCATACATTGCCTTTCCAAGCAAACACAACTTTGGCAACGTCCCCATCAGGGAAGTGACAACCAACCTCCCCCATTCCCTTCAGGGCTCAAAACAAAGCCTCTTGCTGCCCAACATATTCCTCCACTGGTTTCATCTTGGTCCAAACTCCTCCTGTGTTTTTTAACTCCTGCCAAGATGATACATACACAAAAATACATGTACGTGTGGGGCAGGGGGAGAAGAAGGGTATTAAAACTGTGTCTTGATTATCCACTAGCTGTGGGAGGAAATGGTGCAGAGAGGAAATTTTCTGAGTATCTTATGTTATCTTGAAGCCTGGATCAAATGGCCCACAGGAGACTGTGCGTTATCCAGACAATCCTCCTCTTCCCACAGCCAGAACCCAGCTGCTTTCAAACTCCCAGATCCGTGCTGGGTCACCCCGCCAACAACAGCGGTATCCTATTGCTTTGAGTTCCATTTCTCTCTCTCTCTTTACATGACATTTCTAGATTCAATAGTGCAGCACCCCCACTTTGTGCTGACTCCCCACTCCTAGGAACACAGACCACTGTCTCTGGTGATCATTCCTGAGGCTGAAAATAAGATGGCGGAGTTTCCCCACAAACCAAGGACAAGTCAGGAGTATTCAGAAGAAGCCAACTCTCCCCGTGCTTCCCTCCCCTGGCCCTTTCTGCTACCACTAGCAAAAACAATTTGTGGTGTTGCAGTGATGCACTGGCAAAGCATGCAGTTCACAGGCATGGCTAACTCTTGGCCAGCCGGCTGCAACAGCCATTTTCCAGATTCCTTTCTGCCACGCTCAATTCGGAGTCTGTCTCGTCGTCTTGCAAGGCTTTAGGAATCTGCGATATGGGGGTGTGCAGCCCCCATTGGTGTGTGTCTTAATGATGGACACTCCCCCTCACCCCCTGGACTTAGCCCTTGTGGCTGAAGATGCCAGATCCTCTCATTTAATTCCAGTGTCCTAGGATGCCACAAACTTAATATTCTCAATATACCACAGTCCGTCTCACTGCTGTGGCACCAAACTCATGGCTGCTCTCCAAGTCCTTGTCTATACAGGGTCGGATGACATACTAATAAAAACACAAGTACGTTAGTGCTTCTGCCCTTGCTACCAACGGAAGAACTGCACCAGTGCTAGAGCAATGGTGCAAAAAGTTCCGGTGCAGATATACCCTGAGACAGGAGGAATATACACAGCCTGTGGAGAAGCTGCATGTGCCAGTCAGTGCACTGACTGGCTCTTCTATCTCCCAGAGGAGACAAACTCCCAAAGAACAAAAACAGTCTAATTAAGAATGCCCGTCAATGCGGAATCCAGAGAAATCTGAGCAGGGTGGATGGGAATGGTGTTCTTTCATTCCCTCCATGACAGGAACTTGATTTTTCTCCTCATACACCAGCATTCCCCTCACTCTGGTGTTCCTGGAGAGAGGGAAGACCACCCCATATTCTGTCACTCTGTCTATCTGAGGTAGGTATAGGGGCACCCATCACATCTCTCCAGTATATAGGCACCAAATTCTCTCTCTTCCAGAAGAATGGGGCCAGCTGAGCAAGGAAGAGAATCTAGTGCCAGTGCTGCTTAGGCAGCCTCAGACATGGTCAACAGCTCCACCTCTCCCCAAACCCTTATGACAGTTCCAGAGCCATCCCAGTCTTCACCCACAGACCTTCCCTTCTCCCTCTCTAATACAAACTACACCTTCCTCCCTGATCCAAAGCTGACCCAGGCCTTCCTTTCCTACCCCAAAACGACCCCCCAATCCCATTTCCAAAACACCTCTCCCTTTCCTCATCCCACAATCTTCTCCTCTCCTCTTAGGCAGCTCCTCACCCACCACAAGGTCCCCTCTAGACTTTAATGACTAATTTCCAGGGCAGTAGGAAAGAGTTTAAAACTCAGTGCCCCCCACCAACCATACCCCCATTTTTTTTTATGTAATGTTTCAGATGTCAATGCTGCAAGGACACCATCTGCCTCATGCCATGATACCATCAAGGCTACTTGATGGATAAGTGTGTCCTCATCCAGGATGGCATCTCTAGAACCACTTGCTGAGCAGAGGTCTGAGAAACTAGGATCCCTCTCAGATATGATCTCACTCACATATGAGATAATGTGAGGAACCCTGAGGAACACTTACTTCAGGAAATCCCCACCTATCCAACTGATCCTTACGCTCTCTGAGGTATAAGGTGGGTGAGGTAATCTCTTTTATTGTACTGACTTCTGTCAGTAAAAGAGACAACTTTCAGGCATACACAGAGCTCTGCTTACTCTATCTGGCTAATGAAGGAGAGTCAAGAGCATCTGGTACTCCTAGTATATTACTTCTAGTAGAGTAGTACAGAGACCCCCAACAAGGGTCCAAGGCCTCATACTGTTATGTGCTGTACCACCATACAATAAAAGACAGTCGCTGCTCCAAGGAGCTTACAATTTAAATACTAATAGAGGGTGTCAATAACTTCTTTGAGGAGGGGCATCTGCCACATATTCAGTAGCCCCAATTACCACTAGAAGAAGAAACTATCAGTGTATGCAAACAATCTATGAAAACTCCCATCCAGTTCTACCCTTATTTCTCTGTCAGCTAACCCAAAACTTGCCCTCATTCCACCTTCTTAGTAGCTACCATTATCTCAGACCCCCTTCCAGTCAGGTTTCAGGACAAGATTCTTAGAATCACATCACCTCCAATTTACACCAAACAGTGTCCACTTGTCACAGACCATCTCTTCAAAATTTCGAAGCAAAAAGGAAAGGAGCGTTTTGAGGATTTTAAGTGGGGAGGACAGCAAGTTCAGTCTCACTCTTAATTATGGAGAAGCTCTCACGTAGCTAATAGTTTGTGAAGTGCTAGAGATCTTTGCAACAAAATTATTAGGCATTATTAGTATTACCATAGCACCTAACAGCCCCAAGTCATGGACCAAAACTCCATTATGCCAGGCACTGTACACAGAACAAAATGACAGTCCCTAACCGAAAGAGCTTACAAGGTAAGTAAATGCAATATTAAAATGGGAAGAAATGGCATTATGGTGTTGCTCTGGGTAGTTAAACAGCTGCAGTGAACTCTTCCTTTACACTGATTTTTAAAGTGCTTTAGTGCCCAATAATGAAAAAGACAAGCTATACAAATATAAGGTATGTCAGAGGTGCAAAACATGGCTTACATTTCTGCAACAAATCCAATAACGAAACCGTAATAATTTCCCTCACTCCCCAGGTGACATCTGTCTCCTTTTTCTATAGCGTCCAGAGCATAAGGACATACTCCATCATCTTCCCTTCCCTGCTTCTCCTTATCACTTATTTTTTGTGGGAGCCTCTAAAAGCTATAGGGCTGATCCAAGAGTTTCAGTAGACTTACCAGCTGTGGCCACAGACCCTAGTCCATTCTCTGACTGATAAGAGTCCTTGTCATGTTACCAAGGTTCCCCTTGCCCCTTCCAGTGCTATTACAACTTCTTCAATAAAGCAATGGCAGCATTGACATGTAGCAGCCAACTGATTAGACTGACAGATAAACTCATTGGGCCAAACCCAGACCATGTGCATGCACTGACTTCAGCAGAGCTGCATTTGTTTATGCAAATGTGAATTTGCCTCCTGGCGAGTCATTTCCCTGCCTACGTTTAATTTTAGAGATGGGACAAAAACCATAACCAAAGGCTTGGATTCAAATCCCAAGGTTCAAATTGACACCTCCTCACTCCCTCCACACACCTTTGAATCAAATCTGGAAGGGGCTTATCTTCATGTCTGGATGGGGCCAAAATCTCCTAAGAATAACCATTCACCAGAATAACCCTCTGCCTTTATTCCCTGGAATTGAAAGCAATCCCTCATCACCTACTGTACAATGGAACCAGCCTTTGCATGTCAGGATTGGTCTCTTGTCCCTAGGTCAAGCAACATGTTGAGGGAGCATGTTTAGTCCTGGGAGGAAACATCTTGGGTTGCTCTTGACTGATTCCATCAGACTATTCAGGAGCACTGTTAACAGGAGCAGAAAGGACCAGTCACAACATGTCCCTCTCAGCTTGGGGGACAGAAGTTATGTCACGTGGCCCTAACGTGGGGAGTTCAGCTAAAAAATTGGGCAGGGAGAAAACCCAGTGGGTTCTGATCACAATCCCTTCAGCTGTCAGGGAGAAAGCACACACATACTCCTTGAGTATAACATCTTAACTGTGATCCATCTCTAATCCAGTTCTCCCCCCTCCGAAATCTTTTTCATCACAGATCCTGAGACAATTTACTGGTAAATTGGGGAGGGGCGGGCGCACGCACACACAGCTGTGTTGGGAGAGAGGTAAGTTATTGTCTCAATGCATACAGGGGACCCAATTTTCCAAACATCTTATATCCCAGCAACTGAGTCAACGTTTCCATTTTGCTGAAACACCAACCTAGCTGGACCAAAACAAGCTGTGTGGTACACTGAATACGACCTGGGTTTGGAAAGTGGAGAAGTAGAAGGGCATAAAGGATAGTGCTAAAGTAAGAAAGAATGGCCATACTGGGTCAGACCAATGGCCCATCTACCCCAGTAGCCTGTCTCTGACAATGGTCATTGCCAGAGGCTTCAGAAGTCATGAACCAAACAGGGCAATCATCAAGTGATCCATCCCATCATCCAGTCCCAGTTTCTGGCAGTCAGAGGATTAGGTGCAACCAGATCATGGGGTTGCATCCCTGACCCTCCTCGCTAATAGCCACTGATGGACCTATCCTCCATGAATTTATCTATTTCTTTTTTGATCCCATCCATACTTGTGGCCTTCACAACATCCTCAGATAACAAGTCCATAGGCTGACTGCATTTGGTGAAGAAGTACTTCCTTATGCTTGTTTTAAGCCTACTGCCTATTAATTTCATTGGGTGATCCCTGGTTCTTGTGTTATGTGAAGAGGTAAAGAGCACTTCCATATTCACTTTCCCCACACCCCCTTCATGATTTTATAGATGTCTATCATATCCCTCCTAAATTGTCTCTTTTCCAAGCTGATCAGTTGCAGTCTTTTAAAATCTCTCATATGGAAGGTGTTCCATACCCCTCATCCTTTTTGTTGCCCTTCTCTGTACTTTTTCCACTTCTAATGTATCTTTTTTGCAACAGAGCAACCAGAACTGCATGCAGTATTCAAAGTACAGGCTTATCATGGATTTATATGGAAGCTTCCTAATATTTTCCGTCTTATCTGTCCCTTTCCTAATGGTTTAATAGTCTGTTCACTTTTATGACTGCCACTCCATATTGACCTGATGTTTTCAGAGAACTATCTACAATGACTCCAAGATCTCTTTCTTGAGCAGTAACAGCTAATTTAGACCCCATCATTTTATATGCAATTGGGATTATGTTTTCCAATGTGCATTAATTTGCATTAATCAACACTGAATTTCAGCTGCCATTTTGTTGTGCTGTGCACTCACCCAATTTTGTGAGGTCCCTTCATAACTCTTACCCTCCCCCCACAGGTCTAATTATCCCTCACAGCACTCAGAATGATGAGTTGGTCTTTATCACTCCATTCCTCCCATTATGCTCTTCAAACCACCATCTTCCAGACCCCGCCCTCACTTCCCTGCAACACAGAATACTCCTGTACAGTAAAACCTCCATTTAACGGACTAATTCGGGCGAGGGGGTGTCCGTTAAATCAAAAAGTCCATTATTTAATAACAATAAAAAAACGAGCTGTCAGAGCAGCAGCCCGCCCGCTGGTGGGACCGGGCGGGAGCCGGCAGCCAGCCCGCCCGCTGGTGGGAGCCGGCAGCCAGCCTGCCAGCGGCTGGGACCCGGGCAGCAGCCGAGAGCCAGCCCGCCTGCTGCCGGGACCGGGGCGGCAGCCGGGAGCCAGCAGACGGCCGCCAGGGAAGGGGACCGGGGCCGCGGCAGGGAGGGGTCGCGGTCTGATATGGATCAGAAATTTTGTCCGTTGCATCCGAAGTCCGTTAAATCGAGGTTTTACTGTACTGACTATATGGATACATGCAAGTGATACTGCCCTCTACTGGCTGGGTCCACAGCACAGATAAGGGGCCCATCACTAGTAGCAGCTACTACAGCTAGCTGACTTTAGCTCATGTAGTAGAGGCTTGTGGTTTTGAAGCAGAAGGATCAGAAGCCTCCTCCCAGCCTCCCCACCCCAAGAAAGAATGAGTGTGACATTTATAGAATAACTGTGCCTTGTCCGTAGCACACAAATTAGTCACACTAGTTACTCTCTGGCAACTACTCTCCAGCTCCCAAGTTGCCATATCTCAGGTAATTCTCTCCTGTTAGCTGGTTCCCTTATATGGAACTGGTTCTTTCCCTTCCCCTAGGCCAGCCTTGCACTTTTCCTTTCACCAGCCCTTTCTCCAGGATCACAGCGTAACTCCTTTCAACGTTCTTCAGGCTGACAGGCGCTTTGACCCTGCAGTGGTAGGCACCATAGACAACTCTACGGATGTGTCTACACAGCAATCGGGTGGTGTGGATACCGCTCGTGTAGACGTACCCACACTAGCTTCGATCAAGCTTATTCGCTAAAAATAGCGGTGTAGCTGTGGCGGCATGGGCTAGCTGCCCAAGTAGAATCCCTCTGGCTCCAAGGGTACATAACGTGGCAGTTAGTCCATTCCACCACAGCTACATCGCCATTGTTAGTGAGCTAGCGCAATCTAAACTAGTGTAGGTTTTTATGCCTGCATGTGCTGAATATAACCTCACAACAGCCCTTTTCCCATCTCTAGCTAAAAAAAACCCAAGTGTTCAGCTGCGACATTCTCCTCGGAAAGATAGTTTGGGCCAATGGATAGAGCACTGGGCTAGGAGTCAGGAGATGTGCGTTCTACTCTTTGGAACTGACTCGCTGGGTGACTTTGGGCCAGTCACTAGGCTTGGTTTTCCCTCCCACCCTTTGCCATTTAGAATGCGAGCTCTTTGAAACTGGCCCTCTCTCTCACTATGTGTACGTACAGTACCCAGCACAAAGGGCCCAGAACGTGGATGATTCCTCTATGTGCTACAGTAATTATAATTTAGGATTTAGAGTAAAAGGGGAGCAAGAGGCTCTTCTCAGGCTCTTGCCTGGAGAGTCATGTTAACAAACCTTCTCTTAGCTTAACCCTTCTACTATCAAATTGGGTTATGCGGATATTTTTTGGTCTGGTAAAATGTGTGTGCGCTTGTTTGGTTAGTATTTTTTAAAACAGTGGCTCTTTGAAATAGCTTGGGGGGGGCGAGGGCGTTGGGATATCGAAAGTAATCCCAGCAGAAACGGATTGGTGGGCAGAGTGCAGGTGAGGTAGCCAAAGGTGCATAATAAACCTCTCCAGCCATCCCCCACCCCTCCAGCAAGCAGCATAGCCTTCTTAAATGCAAGACAGCATAGCTCAATGTTTGTGAGGAACTTATTAGGGTGATGTGGGCCACATAAGTACACACAGATGGCCAAGATTACTTTCTTTCATCTGTGCTTGTTGAGAAGGATGCAACCTTTCTTCTCAGAGGTCATCTTTACCACAGAAATCCAGGCCTTTACCCTCCCAAGATTAGACTAATGAGACACTCTCCACTTGGAACTACACCATGGAATCGCGCAGATCGGCACACCCTACGTAGTAAGCCGGACCTCGCACGGAGATCACATCACATCGATGCTTCACAGTCCATTTCCAGGTAGGGCTTAAGGTGGTGGTTTGGAGCTAGACGGTTTGAACCTTAGCAGGGTGGAAACCCAGCTACGTGAGAGACCACCCTGCTCCCTGGATGACACCACCACACAGGATCCGTGAGGGCACTCAAGAAAACAAGGCCCTGATTTTAAAAGGAAAAGGAGTTGTTTGGATTTTGAAAAGCACCTTGGTGATTTAGGAGCATATGGCCCACTGACTTTCAACGGGCCTTGCGTTAAATCACTTCGATGCTTCAGAAAATCCCACCCAGAGCGATTTCCAAGGGAATGCTTCAGCTTTGGAGCTCAGTCCCACCCTCTTGGCCTGACACAGCTCAGACTTGTTGACCTAACAGTTTTCCTTTAGCTCCTCTGCCAGTTGCCTGGGGCCCCAGGGCCCAAAGGAAGTGCTTGCTGGCAAGGGCTGGCTCAGATAGCAGCTGGCCAAAACGTGCCCATACCACCCACAGCCATGCCGCCGTGCCATGCACTGATTGAGAGCCATCTTCCCACCCCAGAGATGAGTGCCTTTGATTGGAAGGGGTGGAGTGAAGAGACCTTCTATGCATTATCTCTAGTTTGGCGCTCTCTGCGATGAAAGGCCCCAGATGAATGTAAAAATATTAGTCATCATTCAAAATACTACTGGCTTCCAAATAACTGTCCACTTGTGTGCGAGAGAAAACCCTTGCTGCATGGAGGATTGCCAGTGTGCTCTCTGGGGAGAAGGCCTCTGCGTGGACTTAATCTAGGCTTTGGATTTTAAACATGAACAGCTCAGACTGTTCTCAGACATTTACTCTGGCAACTGGGCTCCTAGTGGACGTGATGGTCTCTCTCTCTTGCCTCCTCTTTCAAAGTATGGCATCAAAGGGCTTCTTTGAAGATAGGGCCAAATTTTCCATTGGGGGCAGGAGGGGGGGTGTCTTCATAAAGCTAGAAGTGGAAGGATGGAGAACAGAGAGGAGGGAAAAGGTGGGAGTTGTTTTGCTTGTGGAGATGCACGCTGCATGGAACATAAGATTACAATGGTCTCTCTATACCACCACTGGCTGGAGCCATAAATCTCTTGCAGTGCTGCTACCTACACTAGACTCCCTGATGGATGGTCACACTCAGCTAATAGGTCTTCTATAGCAAGTGGCCAGTTTGTTTTCCGAATCTCAACACACTGGACAGAGCCCCCAGAAAGCTTCCCATCCAGCCAGTACAAGCCTTTCACCACACTGCCATGCTACATTTCCATCCTAAACCAGTCGCCGTTCCTATCTATGGCTTCCAGAATCACAGCACCTCACAATCTTGACTGACTTTATCCTCACCTTAACCTGCGTTCTTCTAGATGGGGAACTGAGGCACAGAGAGACTAACGGACTTGCCCAGGATCACACTGGATATCTGGTAGAACAGGGGATTGAACCTGGGTCTCCCCCGCACCATCCTTCATTTCTGCACTCAGTGCAGCGCAGGTGGGCAATGTCTACGCTGTTTTGAATCAGCTTTAGACCCTGTCTACATTAAAGAAATAAAGCATCAAGCTAGCTACACCCATAACTACACAAAGTGCAGCAGTGAAAAGCAGGGGCTATCCGGGTGCAGTTTATTTTAGTGCCTCACTGGACTAAACTGTACCGGGATAAGCCCCACTTTGGGCCAGTGCAATGCATCTAGGCAGGGGGTCATACCAGTGTGACTACATTGCTGGAGTTACATCTGGGTAAATTTCCTTAATGCAGACGGGGCCTTGTTTACCATTATGCAATGGCTCAGAGGACTCTATCTAACTTGCCAGCTTTCAGATGGCACCAATCCCCCATTGCGGAAAGCCTCTAATTTCAGGCAATTTGAAGTGGTTCGGAGAAAATAAAAATAACCTAAAGGCTTCTGGTCTGATGTCAGAAAGTCAATGCTAGAGTTCTTAAAAGGACAGCCCTCTCCCTCCCCCACATTTGTATCGTTATAGTGACAGGGGATTGTCCTGACACAAAGGCCTGTGCCAAAGATCAGTTTAGAATCCTTGGCACTGAATCCAATATATTTATTTCAGCAGCCCACAAAAGGATTCACACACACACACACACACACACACACACACAGACCCTGACTCTACTGATCCATTTGCTGGATGGGACCTTTGGTTGCCAAAATGGAATTCCCACCAGCGAGGTTTGGTTGACGGACTTACTGGCTGTTATAGGCAAATAGCTGGATGCCTGGAGGAAAGACGGACGAAGCGGGATGAAAGTGATTTACTTTCAGTCCCTGACTGAACTTTTACAACAATCTGTGTCTACCCACTGCAGCCCATCTTGCCTTGACTCCGCTGTATCCTCCTAGTTCCTGATTTCTGTGAGGTTTGGATTAAGCCCAAGAAGCCTGTGGTCGCTACACAACGACCAGGCACAAACACAATCCTCATGTCTGAGAGGAGCTCAGGGACTGACTTCCCCCCATATCCCATCAGGTACAAGCTGCTCTGAAACAACCAAGGAGAAAGCAGGGTCCAGGTCTGCCTCCTTCTTGGCACTCGCACTCTGCCTAATAATGAGGTGCAGTATTTGTGCAGCTCCCACACGCTCCCTGAACAAGATCCCTTAGTTCCCGCTGTGGGCAAGCAGCTCTGCACCACTTCTTACTCAGGACTGTTATAGTCTATTATGGCAGCACCTAGGAACTCTAGGCATGAGCCAGGATCCCACTGTGCTAGGGGCTGTACAAACACAGGGCAAACAGTTCTTCCCCCAAAGAGCTTACAAATGTGACTGTCGAGCACAATTGAGCCTTTAACTGCAAATGGGATACCACCTCTTTTACGGGAAAAACAACAATTTGCACTGTCAAGAATCTGAATAAGAATAAAATTAAGTAGTCAACTAAAATGATCCAACCCTCCAAAACGCCATCTGACACTCACTTTATTTTGAGGGGTGGTGTTTAAAAACAAACATGGCTACATTTGTCGTTGTTACAACTGTTAAAGCTTTAAACCCGTTAAAACACCCTATGTCAAAATACAAAGTCAATATCCTTTAATCAAATTCGAACCAATACTCAAGTTGCATTTTTGTTACTTTGCTTATCTGTAAATTTCGATCTTCGTCGTCGGAAATGCATTTTCGGCAGTTTTGGTGTGCACGGGGGAAATCGACATTTACAGATATTTATAACCATGCCAGACTGCTGCATCTTCAGAACTGCGATGCCACAAGGAATGGGCCGACTCAGCACTATAATCATCCAAGTACAATGGCTGGTTACATGCAACAGGATTTCCAGCTCCCGTTTCTGAAGGAGCTTCAAAGTTGAACAGGCTCCACCCAGGAGGCAGATCACCTGAGCCCAAAGATCGACAATCCCCTGACCATAACGCATCATCAACTACAAGCCAGTGAAATCAGGCATTTAACAGGACAGACCTGAACAAATGACCTCAACAAGCTCTACCTCCCAACCCTCCCCTAGAACATATCCTAGTGGTATTTTCAAAACCCCTCCGAGTTGGCCTAACTCTTCTCTCACTCACGTCAAAATTCCCACTGACTCTCATGTGAACAGAGCGAGGCCAATCATGAACCTTCATTATCTGCAGTAGTTCCAATGTCCTGGGACTATCTGTTCCACTAGCCTAAATCCAGAGAGATTCCTCAGCCTTCAGCTGCTCAGTTATGCATTACAATCCGGCCATCAGTGTGCAATGACGGGAGGGTGGCTTAAACATCTGGTTTAGCTGCTTTGCCTTTTTCCTTTAGCCCCAGGGTTAAAATGAACGTTGTCATTAGTCACCCTGAAGCCACCCTAGAGGTTTATGTGCCTTGACTATGGCTGTAGTCAGGAAACTAGCTCAGCCTTTTCAACACAACTACTCCTCCTAGGGGTGAAATTCTGCCCTATGCCTCTTAGTAGTGCAGCGCAGTACTCGCTGCCCAGGTAGAGAGGAGGCTAAGGTGGCTTCCTCCCAGTCCTCTGCCCACCCATGGCCCACACTGTATTCTGGACACACCTGCAGGCCTGTCTAAGTTACAGCACCCTTTCCTTGTGGCCTACGGTCGTCCCCAAATATGCCTTCCTTCACCTCTAGCTATGCCCCGGGGACATGTGCCTCTCAAGGCTTGCCAGGGGGCTTCAGAAAACACTCTGCAGCAGTCTTCCTCAGATCCTGTGACAAGGGATCTCTTCAGATCCCCTTTATGCTGCTTCAGCTCTTTTACCCACCATATAAGGGGCAAAACCTGGGGTGAGGCTATCACCATATGCATCCAACGTCTAGCCTCGCTTTACCAAGAGAAACAAGGGTTTATATATGTTGGCCCTGAAGTGTCAATATTATTAATCATATTTGCAATTTGATAGTGCTTTCCAGTCATGAGTTTGGTAGGTATTAGACCAATTTCAATAATGGGGAAATTGAGGCAAAAGAAGGAGGAAGGATCTTACCTCAGAATCAAACCCGAAGTATGTATCAGCCAGGAAGGAATAGAAGCCAAGTCTCCTGACTCCCAGCCCTGTGCTTTAACCTGAAGATTATCCTTCAGCTCCTATTTCTATTCCTCCCTAAAAGAGCCACAACACTGTGAGCTGGAATCTCTCCTGCGAGCACGTATTCCAGCTGTCAGCCTTCCTCACTCCTCAGGGTGTGAGATGCAGGAAAAACCCAGCTGGCACTTAGAAAAGTAAAGTAATCTGTTGACTTGGAAACCAAGCACATTTGATCCAGTATCACTGAGAAAAACCAAGGAACTCCACAAAGTGAGTTTTCTGACTGCGGTCACACTGATCTCCCACCCTCTTAGGCCGGGAAAGAGCTTTACTTCTTTGCACCATTCTTTGCATTTGGCTCAAGAGGATTCCTTGGGTTTACAACCGTAGCTGCAGCTTTCCCGGTTTTGGGGGACTTAAGTTAGAACCTTAAGGTTGAATTTTGCCACTCTCATTAACTCCGGTGAATGGGAGTTGCACCCCCGGATCTGAGCTCCATGGTTAATATGGTGAAGCTTGCAGGGTTTGGGGGAAAAGGAGGAGTGCAAGGAATTTCAGGAAGCAAGGGGAGTTGGGCAATTATTCAACCGTTCTTTGGCCAAACAAACCCCAAAAGGAAAAGCTGGAGGGAGTCTGACACCCAAGGAGCTAGAAAGACCTTGAGACTACTTAAGTGTCCCATTTAGCAAGGTGAAACCAAACAGCCCATGTGCTGTGTTGTGTGAGGTGGGTGACCGAGAGCATCACAGTAACAAACAGATGATGAAAAGTGGTGCTTTCCAATCCCCAAGGAAGTAGAGGGACGATGAGAATTTACATCCTAGAATGTAGCAGCCACAGCCACCTGTAATGTAGCCTCTTTACCCCTAGTACAAAAGAGAGGACACTGTGTGGTTGCTGCCATCTTTACAGTTTTCACTGAGATCTCTCTCAAAAGGGGAGTTCTTTTTGAAAGGTGAAATGAATTTGGTTCTCAGTTTTGTATATCAGTTTTGTGCTTCCTTCACGTGAACATGCCCTAAGTTTCCTAAGGAAAACTCCAGCAAGGTAGCACTAGGTCTGATTTCAGCCCTAACAGAACACACCCATCGGGAGTTTAGCCTGCTTTAGACCTGGAGGATTAGACCTTTTGATTGTGAGGGAAGCAAAAGTCCACCTATTTCTTACCCCAGACAAATCCACCCATTCTATGGGAAAAATCACAACTCTCCCTAAATTACATCTTGCCCAACAGACTCCAATGAGCTTTCTATTAGCAAGGGGAGCTATTTACATTCTGTTATTTAGGTCATTTAAAAAACAAAACCCCCATCATTTTCAACCCTCACAGTGTTTCTTCTGAAACCTTTCCCAGAGCCATAAACCTCAATATCCAACCCACCAAAAAGGTGTTGTGTGTGTTCGTGAGTGTGTGCGCATGCATGTGCAAAGCCAACCATTTTCTCTCTTCCAAATCTAGGCAGACAGAGACATCTGCACACTCCCAAAAGGATAGGAAAACCAAAATAAAACCCTACTTGCAAACAAAACAAAAAACCCACCATCAACACAAAACCCCCTCATTCTTTTAGTAATTTTCCACGAAGAAGTGTTTTAAACCGTGGGAAATGAAGCTTGACAGTTAGGCTGCAGATGGACATATCAAAACGACACTGCCCAGTGTTGCTTGGTAGCTGTGCAGAAATTAAGAGAATTGGTCACCAAGTAAATCAAACAACTCAAGACATGCAAGAAATTGTATATGAACACAGACACACAGGCAGTCTGTATATATAGAATCACACTCCTATTCACATAAACCAGAATATATAGAGAGGCAATAGAGTTTCATTAAAAAAAAAACACCTCACACACTAGATCCTGAAATACTTCTTCCACAGCTTCACTGAATTATACTTGGGGAACTGTGGCCCCTCTACAGGCATAAGTTTTAGTTAAAAAATAAAATATTTATGATACATCAGTTTTGCCTTTGGGGGCATCAAGAAAGGTGCTTGCTTAGTCTATTATTTTCTATTATTTGCAAATTCTTAATTTAATCGCTTAATTCAAAGAGTAATTTGAATGCAGCTATAAATCATGGACCCTCCCCTCCCCTAAATAATCAGTGCATTTTCTATTTCAAAGTGATGTTACAAGGACCTGCCAACGTTACAATCCAAACACCAAGATACACACCCCTAACATCCTTCAAGTCCCACATCACAGCAGAAAGCGATTTTCCCAACTCTCCTTTAACACCCTCCCCCCCATCCATTTCACCGATCACCTTCGCATAAGGACTAAAATATACAATTGCACAAGAAAATGCAGGCAGTGAACAAACATTTTACTCGCAGAAAATCCACCCACGCTTCTGTCTGCAACAGGAACCTCTCCACATAATCACAAGTCAAGATGCCTTTGCATTAGTTGTCTTTTCTGCAAACTCCCATCATTTTTTAAACAAATCCACTATTTTTGTACGAAAGGGGGGAGGGGGAAGAAATCTATTTCTTAAATTGTCTTTCTCCCCGTCCCGTCTCTTGTTGGCTGGGGAAGGGAGCCGAGCTGATCTTTGGGGAAGTTTTGGGCATTGCAGTACCCACAGAGTGCGCGCAGGGCCCTCCATTAATCCCGAGAAACAGAGTGAAATAAACAAGCCCCCAAATCCCACCTGCCCGGGCAAAAACAAAACTCACCATGGAAGGGGGGCGAGGGAATCGCTGGGGGAATCTCTTCTTTTCTTGCTATTTTATTGTATTAAAAACATTAACGCACAGAGATTTCCCCTAAAAGCATCCCGCAAACAACCCTCCCAAACTCCAACACAAAGATTTGCGGCTCCTACACGTAGGAGCTTAAGGACAGGGGAAAATAGCACACACACAAATCACCAGAACCTCTCTCTCTCTCGCCAAAGCAAACTTTTTTTAACCTCCCCACCCCACCCCCAGCTGTTTCACTCACCGGAGATCGCTGATGGAGCAGGAAGCAGAAACACAAAGATACACAAAATGAGAAGAAGCAACAAAGAGGCTAAAGTCCAGGGGCTGGGGAGTTCCAGGCCGGATCTGGAACTCAGCAAAAGAGTCTGGGTTTTTTGATTTGGCGACTTACTTTCTTTTCGTGCTGCTTGGTTTTAGGACTGGTTTTAGGGGCGGAGGGATTCTGCAGGGCTCAGGGGAAGAGGAGGAGAAGGAAGCTGTTGCAAGAGGAAGAAAGAGACATTGGAATCAGGGCAGCCACATGGAAGAAGGTTTTTTGGATGACTGAACTCTCAAACAATTCCCTTCTTTTGCTACCAGTCCTGCGGCTCTTCTGGAGCCTCCCATTCCTCCCTCCCCCTTAGGAGGAGGAGGGTAGGAAGGAGGAGCAAGACGTGAGAGGGGGAAAATAACTCCCCAAAGGAAGGTAACAAACAATAGTCTCCCCAAATCCTAATAATGATCATCAGATGGATTCTCTCTGTCCCATCTCCCAGCAATCGGGGTGAGTTTAAAGAATCACACACACAAAGCAGCAGTCCTGGTGCTCTCCCCCGTCCCCAGAAAAGCGGAAGCTGGGAAAGTTGAGCTGAAAAGTTTGGCAAAAGAAGGAGGGTCCCTCCACCACCCCTTGTCTTGTGGACTTAGTCCTTAGTGACCCCCTATTCATCAAGGGGGGCAGCTAGAGGCTGGAGCTGCTGCAGCAATGTGACTTTTTCTTTACACACAACACTGAACCTTTAGGCAGAAAAGTAGCTCTCAAGGAACTTACAGCCTAGCTGATGGAAAAAGTAAGTGTGTGTGTGTGTGTGCGTGCAACCAGTGGCCCTATTATTCACTGCTCCATATTGCACATGCCATATATTGTATCATACTGCATGGTGGCTAGGCTGAAGGGCAGTTGGGGAAAGTTTGTATCATTATAGAACTAAAATATATCAGCTCTAAAGGATAGATGTTTATTTATCTTCCCCTGTTCCCGCCTTTTCGATTTTGCTCACCTTTGTAAGCACCTCCATTTTCAGGGTCGGCTCTACCTTTTTTGCTGCCTTAAGCAAAAAAAAAAGGCAGCCCAAACTGCCGAAGGAAAAAAACATGAGGGGAGCCAAATTGTGCCACCCTAAGATTAACTGGAATGCCGCCCCTTACAATGTGCCGCCCCAGGCACATGCTTCCTAGGCTGGTGCCTGGAGCTGGCCCTGCCCTCCCTTGCAAACACTTAAGCATGTGCTTAACTTTACTCATGTGCGTAGTCCCATCTACGTCCACGTGAAAAGGGCTAGTGAAAAGGGCTCGTCTACACTTAGTCGATTTAGCAAGTCTGGTGAAGACACACTAAATCGATGGAAGAGCACTCGCATTTGTGTACTCCACCTCTGGGCTTGTCAACACTACCAGCCTGATCAATGGGCAGTGATCGATCCAGCGGGGGTCGATTTATCATGTCTAGTATAGATGCAATAAATCGACCACTGATCGCTCTAGCATTGACTCTGGTACTCCACCTCAATGAGAAGTGCAAGGGGAATCGATGGGACGGGAGGCACTATGGCACAGTGTCGCCACCGCAGTAAGGGATCTAACTGTCAACTTCAGTTATGTTATTAACGTAATTGAAGCTGCGTCAGTACGATCGATTTACCATGGTAGTGTAGACCATCACACACATGCTAAAGTGAACAAGCTAGGGCTTTAAATCTTTAAATTGTCAGCTCCTTGGAGCAGGGACTGTATCTCCCCCCATGTTTGGGCAGCAGATAGCACAACAGATCTCCCACTGTCATTGAGGCCTCTTGGTGTTCTTTTCACCACAGGCCCAATCCTGCTCCCGCTGATGTTACAATTCCCATTGACTTCGGGCTGGTCTACACTATGGGGGGAGAGCGATCTACGTTACGCAACTTCAGCTATGTGAATAATGTAGCTGAAGTCGACGTACTTAGAACTACTTACCGCGGGGGCGACACTGCACTGTGTTAACGAGGAAGCATCTCCCATCGATTCCCCGTGCAGTTCTCGTTGAGGTGAAGTTCCGGAATCAAAGCTAGAGCAATCGGCGGTCGATTTATCGTGTCTATACTAGACACGATAAATCAACCCCTGCTGAATTGATCACTGCCCGTTGATCAGGCCAATAGTGTAGACATGCCCTTAGGAAGGTACAGGATCAGCCCCACATGCATCATAGTGAAAGAAATGTGAAACTACCAAGTGATTGGTGGTACAATGTGCAATGTAGTCTACATGGCCAGATCCTAGGAGCTGAGTACCCACAAATCCCATTGATTTCAGGGAGAGCTGTGGGTGTTTAGCACCTACTGGGCTCAGAGAGAGCCATCATTCATTGAGAGCAACGTGGCCAGAACAGAACATGGGACATCGCAAGCAAGGGCTGACAAAACCTTGATACTACATCACTGCTTCATGGATTCTGCATGTGCTACGAATTTAGCAGAAAAGTCACTTTAGAAAGCTTTTAAAACATTTTACTGGGATTATTTTTCATATCCCTCAGCCTTTAAAACCAGACTCTAGTGATTATCACGACTGGACCTTGGATAGAGAGAGGGAAATAATAAAAAAATAAGCTCCTAATAAACACGAACAGAATCCTTAAGGAAAAATCCAATAGATTTTAATAGGGATGAAACCTATAGGGAGGGGTCTGTAGAAATTACTTTGTCTATAGAATTAAATAGAAAGGATGTCTTTTCTATAGGTGATTTTTTAAAATCCTGCTTTGGAACCTCTAGCAGGGACATAAATCTCTATGAAACTCTCTGGGTGGTTCAAAGATTCTAGAGGACAATTGACATTTTCTATTAAAATCGATCGGACTGGACCATAAGGGAATAATCAAAACATCATGACCCATCCTGTTTTGTAGCTGCAAGATCTTAGTATGACGTCTTTCCCACTATTCCATCTAGAACAGGGGTGGGCAAACTACAGCTCGCGGGCCACATGTGACCCGCCGGCCCTTTTTACCCAGCCCATGAGCTTGGGCCTGGCCAGGGTGCCGGGCAAGCGCCACAAGCCGCACGTCCATGCACTTCCAGGCCGGGGCGCCGCAGGCCAGCCGAGTGCTGCCCACCGTGGGGCACTGCACTTCTGAGCCGGCAGTGCCGCCTACCGCGGGGCCCCGCGCTCCCGGCCCAGGGTGCCGGGCAAGCACCATAACCCGCTGGGCCCCGTGCCACCCGTCGCGGGGCCCCGCACTTCTGAGCCGGGGTGCCGGGAGTGCCGCCAGCAGCCGGGCTGGAGCACCGGGAGTGCCGCCAGCCGCAGGGACCCACGTTCCCATGCCGGGGCCAGGTCAAGCACCGCCAGCTGCAGGGCCTCCGCGCCCGGCTGAGCACAGTAAGCGGGTGAGGAGGCTTAGGTGGTGGGGTCATGGGTGGTGGTGGTTGGGGGGGTGTCTTGGGAGGGGACAGTTAGGAACAAAGAGTAGGGGGGCTTCAATGGGGGGTGGTTAGGGGGTGGTTGGGGGCGGTCAGGGAACTAAGAGCAGGGGGGCTTACGGGGTTGGGTCCTGGGGAGGCAGTTAGAGTGGGGGGGGTCTTCAGAGGGGGCAATCAGGAATGGGGGGGTTGGATGGGTCCAGGGTTCTGAGGGGGGCGGAAAGTGGGTGGGGGTTGGATAGGGGGCAGGGGCAGGCTGTTCGGGGAGGCAAGGCCTTCCCTACCCAGCCCTCTGCACAATTTTGAAACCGAATGTGGGCCTCGGGCCAAAAAGTTTGCCCACCCCTGAATCTAAAAATTGCACCAGTAAAGATCCAGGCCAAACATTTGTATTAAATACACTTCTACATGTAACATTAGCATATTTACCTGCTGTCCTTCAGGACCCTCGTGAAAATTAGATCCCGCATTCTGGCTCTGATGATGGCTCGCTGTGTTATCTTGGGCAAGTCCCTTCCCTTCTGTGTGCCTCGGTTTCCCAAGCTGTAAAACAAGGATACCCCTGTGAGACAGATGCCTTGTCTGTCAGCAGGGGTTATTAATGTCTGTAAAGAGCTTTGAAGCAATCTGTCTGACCAGCATTTCCCAGGTAGTGGCTCCTCTAAGTGAAGGTCCCACTTGCCACTGATGTAACAACATTAACGAGGCTGGGCAGTGGGCAGAGGATGTACCCTTGGATGCATTGAAGTATCCCAAAGGGGAGAGGGAAGGAGAAAATGTACACCAAAAGGGGAATGGGATGAAGGGGAGCAAAAGAAAGAAGAATGAGAAAGAGGAGTGACAGGGAAAGAAATGAAACCTAGTGAAAGATTAAGGGAAAATGAGAGCAGCCCAAGCAAATCCAAGGCAAGAGAGAAAAGACTGCAGACCTCTGTGCAGAGAGAACACAACATATGGCATGGCCAGGGAATGAGAGGGTGGAGTAGGAGACTGCTGGCAATGCCACCAGTTAGCCACGCCTCTTTCCCTCAGCAGCAGGGCCAGGCAAAGCTCCATTCCCAGGTTTGGTCACTTTCCTTGGAGTCTGAGGTTACACCTCCAACCCCTCCTCTGTTTCTTCTGAGCCTGCCTAACTCCAGCAGATCCCTCTTCAAGGTGGTCAGGGATTTGGAGGAACTTGCCCCTGCAGAAACTTTGAGATATAAATCATCAGATTTCCCCTGCCACTCAACAGGCAGAAAACCTGATGATGGAGAGGCAGCAGATAGATCACCCTCATCAAACTCTGTCATCACTGGAGACCAGAAGGAATCCCCATAGCCCTGGGACTGTGATCTTCTCTAGATCCACCATGGTGCATTGCTGTTGTCTAGTCTTCTCCAAGATCCACCCTGCCTGACTTAGCAGGGTAAGAGGACCGCAGATGTTTATCAAAATTGCATGACTTTTCAGGACAAGCAATGTTTTTCTCTAGCCCAATATCAAAAGTCACCCAGCCAAATACAATAGTCAAAAAACAGCCCCTGCAAGCTGAAATTAATACTCACTCCCCAAATCCAGCAGTATATATATGATAACTCACACATCCAGTGGGAATTAAAACCATTGGAACAACTCACCTTGTGCTGTGATAGATTCTGTGACTTGAAGTCTTTAAATCAAGACTGGATGTATTTCTGAAGGATATGCTGTAGCATACCAGAAGACTCCTTCCAGGCTTGATATAGGGCAGTGGTTTTCAACCCATGGTCCACAGACCCCTGGGGATTCGCAGACTATGTCTAAGGGGTCCACAAAAGGTTGTCGTTATCATAGATCAGTGGTTTTCAATCTGTAGTCCACAGACCCCTGGGGGTCCACAGACTATGTCTAAGATTTCCAAAGGGGTCCGCACCTCTATTTGAAATTTGTAGGGGTCTGCATATGAAAAAAGGTTGAGAACCACTGAGCTAGGGGAATGACAGGGTGAAATTCTATGGCTTGCGTTGTGCAGGACGTCAAACTAGATGATCTAATGGTGGACTTAAAAATCTCTATGAAGTTCTGCAACCGCCCCATTCAGCAGATGTGCAGGAGAAGAGCTGAGCCATGCAGGGTGCCCCATAGAGCCAAAAGATTTGGGCTCTGTTGGGCCAAATAAAAGGCTTGAGTTTCGCTTTTGAATATCCCTCTGTTTTGCAACAGGGCTTGTTAGCTTGAGCCCTTCTGCGAGCCAGGACTGCATGAGAAGCTCAGGAGAGAAGAGGGGCGGTCTCCTCAGGTAGGATGGTCTCTTCAAGCCAGGGAGGTCAAAACTAACACCTTAAACTACACCTGGAAATCATCATTCAGTGCAGAGCTCAAAGTGTCTGTGCAATGTGCTTTCTAGAGGCAGCACTGTTTAACAATCAGCCAGCCACATTCTGCACTAACTTAGGTATCCAGGTGCTCTTAAGCAAGAACACACGGCCTTTGCAGCACATCAAACCTAAATTATGCAAGAATGGAGCCCAGAATTATGAAGCGATGTGTCTCCCCCGCATGCCTTCTTCACCTCACTGCCCTCACATCCAGGCCAATCAGTACACCTGCCATGCATTATTTATATAACTTGATATTCAATTCCATTGGTATTACTTTGCTCCCAAATGTGTAGCATGCCACTGTTTATGAATTGCAATGTATAACTGCACTGTAGAAGTTGTAGGAGGGGATGCTCAAAGTTCTGATATCTGAGAAAGGGGCAGTTGAAGCTTTTGGTGATCACATTTGGGAAGCAGTTTAGGTTTCTGGTAATGAGAAGACAAATGAGGGTTTTATATTGAGGAAGGAATTCATCTCTGTCCTCCCTCCCTCTTTAGGGTTGGAGTAAGTTTAAATATTGGAGGATGGATTCATCCTCACTCTTCATCCCAGAAAACCAGCTGCTCTCATGACTCTCTGATCTAATAGCTGCCACTACATCCAGCCACAACACCAGTGGAAGAGAACATTTCTGCTGAAGTGATCAGCAGTTAATGTGGACATTTACATCGTCATTAGGTTTCAGAGTTAACATTATCATTAAGAGGAATCAGATTAATTCATGTGGATGATGATTTGGGGCGGGGAGTTGTGTGCTTTTTTATGATACATAATGTCAACCTGGAAGTTATTTTTTAAATTTTTTTCTGCTAGTTTTTTATATTTAGACATACCAGGAATGTCAAATCTGGTCTGCACTGGAGGATATACTAGAGATTTTGAAGGGTGTGTATCATTGGATCTTACATGTGTATTGTATGGGCAGGTTTACTGGCTCTTTAACAAAGATTCTTTCTCCAGAAGTATCAGAGGGGTAGCCATGTTAGTCTGGATCTGCTACAAGACTCTTTGTTGCTTTCTCCAGAAGATTAACTTTCATGTCTAATGAACCAAAAAACAAAACAAAAAACCCAAAGATTTTCTGCTCAAATATGGGTCCTTATGTTCAGCTCCTAAATCCACATGTAGGCACCTAAACAAACGGCCTGGTTTTTAAAAGTGCTGATCACCCAGCAGTTCCCACTGAAGTGTAATAACTTGTCTGACCATTAATGCCTGCATAATTTAAAGCAGTTTTAAGATGCTCTAAATTAAACAGGAGCTGAACTGGCCCTTGAGAGAAAGGTGCCTTAGAGTTACCCTACCTTACCCAAGAATCTGGCCCAGGGTTTGTAAAGAGAGATATTAGTGTTACTACAAGGTGCCAAAGGACAGCTATGGAGTTTTTAGTTCTCTGTTTATTCCTAGGTGGGGAAGAGTACATGTGACTGCAGTGCAAGTTTTCCACATTCAACATCCTCCTTGTGTGCCGCATCCCTAAACCCAAGGCAATCACCTCTAAACTGAGAGGGCTTTTCAGTTTCTCTGGCCCTTCAGACCTGGGCACCATTCCAGAGAATGCCAGAGTGCTACCAGTGGTGGGGGTTTTGTGACAAGGAAATCTGCCCCCAGGGCACTCAACTGGCACCAACTTCTTTCACACTGGCCATCAAACAGCCATTAGACGGCAATGACTTTTGGTTACTGTTGACCTGAACCAGATTTGAACCAGCAACAAAGCTGAAAAAGCCTCTTTAGCCCAATCCCCTAAGTCATCCAGTCCCTCAAAGGAAACTTCTTCACATGAACTATTTATGAGGCGCGAGCCCCAGCTAGCAACATTTCATCAGCAGTATGTGCCACAGTGTCTTTGTTATCCTAGGCTACCAGCTAGTCTGAATAAAGCCCAGCCTTTTCTGGTCTCACTGCTGCCCCAGTTAGATTAAAACCCCGCCTCCTCAGAGCTGCAGAAACTCCAGCTGTTTGATATTGTGCTGAGGAAGACGGGGGAGCATGAGAGGACTCCAGATGAAAGAAAGAACTCAAAGGAAACCGGACAGTGGAGTTTCGATAAGACACTCAGTGGGTAACAGGCTCAGTTAAATTTGTTCATTCAGCCAGTGAAGAAAGCGAGTTTTCTCATACATCATGCTAGGCTGAATTCATCCACACATGCCAGCCAATTACTGTAGAAGTAATAAACTGAACAGGGGGAGGGAGAGCTCAAAATTCCAGATCCAAGCACCCGCAAAACTTTGGAGAAGTGAGTAATCTGAATTTTGTGGCTGACAACTATCTCTGCACTGAACCCATCCAAAACCAGGAATTCCAAATGCCTCAGACTTCTGTGGAAATTTGAATCCTGATTATAAACTCTATGACTCAGGCCCATCTCAAATCAGCATTAAAATATACACCGGTGACTACACAATTAGAGTGTATTTTAACCCTAACATCAATTCCTTATTCAGGCAAAACTCTCAGTAAAGTCAACGGAAAGAAACTCAGTAAGGAAGTGTTTTCTGTTCTTGATCTTAGTGAAAATGGGCGTTTGCTGGGAGGGGATTGGGCTACAGAGCCAAAAACAAGACAGAAGGGGAAAAAATCTTTTTGCAGGGGTGCAAAGCTGTCAAGATGGGTTGCTGGTTATCTTGGTGAAGGGAAGAACAAAGAGGCTGTGATTATTTCATCCAAAGGACAGGGTTGGGCTGAGGGGAGCAACCGCTATTAGAAGTGGCCAGAAAGTCATCTTGACAGCAGCAGGGGAGAGAGGGAAGGGAATCACATTAAGAAGTGAAGTGATTAGAAATCCCCTAGTTCAAAGACTTGAGACAAGAGTTTTCCTATGTTTACTCTGTTGTAAAGCTGTTTGTGACTTCGATAATCCATAGGAAATGGGATCGTTTCTCTCTTAGCATATCAAATTAAACAAACAAATAAAACCTTGTTTGGCTGGAGAGAAGATTAGAGAAGAAAGTGTCAGAGCAGGATTCAGAAACTAAGCATTTTTTAACAACAGATTAGACAAATCAGAGAAAACAAAGAGGGAAGGGCTCAAGTCATCAAAACACAGGGCAGAGGTGATGCAAGAACTAGGCTTATCTAGTTTAGGAAATTTGCACTAGTGTAAACTAAATTGCTTTGATGTCAATTTAGTTATACCAATACGACCCCTTAACATAGACACACTTCAAATGGTTTTAAGTCACATTGAAACTAGTTTATTTTAGTCCCGGTCAACACTTATAATTAGATTGACCTGTGTGTCCTGTGTGATGTGGTTAGGTCAACCTAACCCACAATGTAGATACAGGTCAGTCAATGGAAGAATTCTTCCGTCAACCTACCTACCACCCCTGAGAGATGGATTAACTACATCAACAGAAAAAACCCTTCCCTTGCTTCAGGAAGTGTCTACGCTATGGCTACAGCAGCACAACCACAGCGCCGTAGCTGTACCACTGGAGTGACCGTAGTGTAGGCATAACCCCTTACGCTCAGGAAGCCCTTTAATCCCCCTTATTAATGTGTAGAGGGATCTAAGATGGTGAAGCTTCCATACTGAGCAAAGAGAAGACACTGTAACAAGGTGTAAGTTATAGCAGGGTGGGAGCCAAGTTCTTACACCCACCTCCTATTGATTAAAACAAGGAAGACTTTGTAGTACCTTAGAGACTAGCATCCAATGAAGTGTGCTATAGCCCACGAAAGCTTATGCTGAAATAAACTGATTAGTCTCTAAGGTGCTACAAAGTCTTCCTCATTTTATTTACGGATACAGACTAACACGGCTGCTAATTTTAAACTTCCTATTGATTGTTTTTCTTACGATACTTCTTTTCTGGGCCCTCTTGTGTAGCCATAGATTTTACATCCAACTTGCCCTGGTCTAGGCTATGCAGGTTTTGCACCAGGATAACTATTTCAGCTAGGGTGTGACTTTTTTTTTTACTGTACAACTCCTAGTATGGACACGGCTATACCGGTGTAACAGTGCCTTATGCTGCTATAGCTTTGTTTCCTTCCTGGGGAAGCTATGCTTGGTAGAAAGGTGCTTGATACTATACAGCTGCGTCCACCCTCAAATGGTTTTGCTTCTTTAGCTACATACTGGTACAGCCAACGAGATATAATTTGCGTGCATAGACAGGCAGCTGGTAGGTGTAAAGGACAGAGAACGATGCAAGGCAATATGCATTAGGCCCCTAAGGTTGTGAGTTACAGCTGTGTAGACTCACCTCAAAGTTTGGTCCACTGTCTTAAAACTATTCGGGGATAGACTATATTATATTAACTTCATGGAAGAATATAAAAAACTTTCATAAATAGTTAGAACAATGACTTTTTCATGCCTCTGATAGAAAGGTGAAGCATTTGGGATTTTTCCAGTACTCAGTGGCCCATAATGAATGAATGCACCAAAGCTTCAACCTCAATAAGAAAGTGGAAATAAGTGATTCCTAAAGTCTCCCCGTTACAAGTGCCCGTATTCAACTACAATTTATAATTATTACTAATTAATCTAAGTGAAAATACCCTAAACTAATTGTCCAGACTGAGCAAAATACAAAAATTGTAAAAACAACATAAATAGTGAGACCACGTTTTGAATCACAAGATTTTTTTAATGGACTGTCCCCAAATGGCTCCTGGGATCTAAATCCACCCAAGCTTAAGGGAAGCTTAGATCCAGGACTGATTTTACCATTTCTAATTTCTGAAGACAAGTCCTCTCATTGTCTTCAGGACCTCTTAAATTATTAATTGAAGCACAGGAAGATTTTCTTTCTCCATTGCTGCTAATGACTGATGTCCTGCATTTCATTCCCCAGGAACACTGAAACTTGAGGAGTTACAGTTTCACTTTGAGTTGGAAACTCTGGCCTTAATCTTACACACCCCAAACTCTCACTCCCGTCAGTGGCAATTTTATGCCAGCTTTGTGCCTTTGTTGTTTGGGACATTCTGGGGGGCCCTGGCACAGGTGAGAGCAGTTTAGGGTGATCCAGGAATCGTCAGAGCTCAGTAGTACTTGAGCCTCTTCACGCCCAGATATGCCCTGAGACAGCTACTCCTGTAGGGAGTCGTGTCCGACGGGCTATGCCTGTTCTGTAATAGCTGGGGAAGCCTCCTACATCAGGAGCACATTGTGCACTAGTCATGACAGACTCACTAAAGCATGCAGCGCTGATAAAAGGCTGTCCTGATGAGCTCTGTCACGGATCTTGGAGGAACAGCGTGGAAAAAATCCGCTAAGCCCATCCCAGTTCCGGCACCCCAAGACACGGAGGCACCTCGGAGAAATGCCCACAGCGCTGGCCTGGCCCTGTTCCTGCCTCAGCCTAGGAAAGAGCCTTCATCACAAACCCTACTGCCTTCTGCTTTCCAGGGGCTGCATGATCCTTTCTGCTGATGGGGCCAGAGAAAGATTCGGATAGTTACTGACTTCTAGCAGTCAGAGATGGGGCAGCCCTGCCAGGCTCCTCAGCCATCTGCCTGACCCAGGGCCCATCCCCACAGTACATTTGTCAGCACTTTGTCTCATTCCGTTTGAAATGTCCCAAGTGATGGGGTTTCCACACACAATTCCACAGCCTCGGTTCCCAGCGTTAACAAACTTACTGTTGTCCCTTTGGCCTGAGTGGTTAGCCCGGGGGGGCCAGCCTGGGCCTGAGAAGGAGCCAGAATTTACCCATGAACATTGCTAAAGAGCCACCGTAATACATCAGCAGCCCCCCAGCCACTACCCCCCTCCAGCCCCCAGGACACCCAGTCCATCAGCAGCCCCACCAATCAGCACCTCCCCCTCCATGCCTCCCACCCACTACACTCAGCTGCTTTGCAGTGTGCAGGAGGCTCTGGTGGGGAGGGGGGAGGAGCGCGGGCACGGCAGGCTCAGGGGAAGGGGTAGAGTGGGGGCAGGACCTGGGGCAGAGCCAGGGGTTGAGCAGTGAGCACCTGACAGCACATTAGAAAGTTGACACCTGTAGCTCCAGCCCTGGAGTTGGTGCCTATACAAGGAGACGCATATTAACTTCTGAAGAGCCCCAGGTTGGCCACTCCTGGGTTAGCCAATATTCAGGTGAGACTGTTTGTGAGACTGTTTCCATTAGGAGAAATTGATGATGGAGGCAGGTATGTTGTCTGGTGCAATCCTGTTTGTTTACAATGAGTGCCCACAAAACCCTGCTCTCCTGAACTCAGTGGGAGCACACAACAGGCAGTTTCCTTGGTCACCATTTCCATGTCTGCCTCTCCAGTCAGTTCTGCACACCTAGGAGTTGTCTCTGCGCTCCCTCTCAGGACCACGCTGACAACTGTGTCTCTTCCTATCTGCTGGTGCTCTCCCTCCAACACACACCCAGCTTGCCAAACAGTCCCTTAGTCCCTGCATTTGCAATCAGGGAACCCCTCAGTCCCTATGACTTAGCTTCTGATTGCGCCTTGCTATGCAGCCCATTGCCTTGGGCAGTGATTTCTGTTTCCAGCAAGCTCACTACATGAAGGGTTTAATGGCACCTTCCATTTTAAGCACTTACGTGATTGTTTATAGATCAAAGACCCTCTTAGTGGCAGCCACCACCACCTTCCAGCACAACATTACGTTATTCACTTTCAGTTGTCTTTTTCAGCCCATTACTTCCATTTGTAAGGATCATCCTGGACAATTCCTCACCATTTCTGGTATTAAGACCTGCAGATACTGACTTACAAACTTAAGCCCCTCCTCGTTAGCTGTAGTTTGATACACACATACCCTCTTCTCCAGTTACAGTATCTCTTTTCATAGTTACTCATTCAAAACAACACTTTGTCCCTCTAAGGGCCACCACAATGTTGGAACATGGGGATCCCCAACTCTGGATTGCGCAACAGGCCAAAAGGGTTGTGCTAAGAGCTGGACCTGTGTGCACACATGGTTGGACTGAGCTTGCACTAGGCTGGACACACATTTCTACAGCATCTTTCAGACCAGGATCTCAAAGTACTTAACAGCCACGCTAATTCCTGGAAATTTTCAAAACACAAAGAGACTCCTGACCTGGAGCTTGTCCCGAGGCACCTCTTATTATAGGAACATAGGAATAGCCAGATTAGCTCAGTCCCAAAATCCATTTCATCCAGCATCTGGCCTCTGACAGTGGCCAGATGCTTCAGAACCCTGCAGTTGGCAGATACAAGATGGAAATTCTGATTCATCAATTCCTGATATTCAGCCTAAATTTCCCTCTGCTTTATTTATTTCATCCCATTACTTCTGATTTTACTAGGTTGGACCATCCAAAACAAACTCTCACCCTGTTTGGTATTTCTTTGATCTCATCTTAACTGTGAATTAGCAAGCAATGCTTATTACAGGCCTGGTTCTCCTCTCAGTTACCCTCATGTAAATCCCACTTAATTCACACCCATGTACATTCAGTAATGTGAGATGTGAATGGGGCCTTTAGTTCTTTTAGTTTCCCTGCAAAAATTAATTCCTTCTGCAGCTCCTTAGTCATTTTTCCGAGGCCTAAACATGCACCAAGAAGGTTTTAGTGACTCTAGAGAGACCAAATGAAGTGTGAAGATTCAGTTACCTTATAGGGCTGCAAACAGCCTGGCTAGAGGCACTGAGCTCAAAGACTAATGGGCAGCACACAGGTCTATGTCATGAGCAGGATTCTTGGATGAAGGATGAAGTTAGCAGTAGCTGCTTCTGTCTGTTTAAATGACCCACCAGCAAGATTAGTATTTACAGATTGAATCATAGAATATCAGGGTTGGAAGGAACCTCTGGAGGTCATCTAGTCCAACTCCCTGCTTAAAGCAGGACCAATCCCCAACTAAATCATCCCAGCCAGGGCTTTATCAAGCCTGACCGTAAAAACCTCTAAAGAAGGTGATTGTACCACCTCCCTAGGTAACCCATTTCAATGCTTGACCACCCTCCTAGTGAAAAAGTTTTTCCTAATATCCAATCTAAACCTTCCCAACTGCAACTTGAGACCATTACTCCTTGTTCGGTCATCTGCTACCACTGAGAACAGTCTAGATCCATCCTCTTTAGAACCCCCATTCAGGTAGCTGAAAGCAGTTATCAAATCTCCCCTCAGTCTTCTCTTCTGTAGACTAAAAAATCCCAGTTCTCTCAGCCTCTCCTCATAAGTCATGCGCTCCAGGTTCAATCTTGATCAATACATTTGCCCCTTCCCCATCTCAACAGAAGAGAGGCAGCTTATCCTCTCAAGAAATTGAATTACTGCTAAGTCGTTTTCCATGGCTGTTTCTATAGTGTCTCCCGCCGGGGTTGGGGTAACTATGAATTCTCACACAGCCAGGGTTCCTGCACCGCTGCCTACAGTGCCTCCTGCTGGGACAGCCTGCGACAGGAGTAGCCATGAATTCCCCTATATCAGAATGTGTACCAAAGCCTGCTCTCCTGGTGTGAAGATTATTACCCTAGGCTCAGGTGCCACCTGTTCTTTAATCAGATAGCAGATTTATTATCCTGAAGAGCCCCAGCAGGTTCCTATAAAAATTCATATCACCTGCTTGAAGCCAGAGGACTGGGCCCCACACTGCTCAGAAGACAACACCCTTGCCTAATGGAAAGTAGGTGGAGTCCCCAGGGAGGAGGTACATTACAAGTGTAAGATACAGAATGACTGGGACAATTCTCTCCCCTGACACACACCTCTACCCAACCCACCCTCGCCCCCTCCACAAAAAATTCCACACTAACCACTCACACTGCATGAGATATTTCAGATCCAAATGATTGTTTTTTAGAAAATTAGAAGGGGTTAATTTTTTAAAAAGCCTTTTAACAGACGTTGTCTTACAATCTTAAAAATACGCTATTAGGTTCTTTACAAAAATGCTTTCCTATAACATGAATCAGAGAGGTAGCCGTGTTAGTCTGGAATAGCAGAGGTAACAAAGAGTCCTGTGGCACCTTAAAGACTAACTAAAGTATTGAAGCATAAGCTTTCGTGGGCTAATACCCACTTCGTCGGATGCAAGCAGTGGCATCCGATGAAGTGGGTATTAGCCCACGAAAGCTTATGCTTCAATACTTTAGTTAGTCTTTAAGGTGCCACAGGACTCTTTGTTACTTTTCCTATAACATGTTAGGGCTATGATTTTCAAAAGACCCTAACTGAGATAGGAGCCAATTGAAATTCAGTGAGATTTGAGGACTTAACTCACTGAGATCCTTTTGGAAATCCCACTCTAATATTTATCACACTATCCCGCTGGCACTATTTGTCCTGTTTACTTTTTGCACTTCTCACAGCTTGGACAAGGAAAATAGGTGATTGTTTTGCAGTCAGTTTCATTAGCAGGTCCTTACACCCTAGCACAATGATGCAATGTTTCGGTTGCAAATGCTGCAGAGGAATGCTTTTAAAGCTAAAAAAATGTTTCCATTTGAATTATCTTGTGGTCTTTGGTTTTGTAAAAGCTTGGGGTTTGTTTGTCTTCTGCTTCCCTTCCCCTCCACCAATTCCTAAATTTAGGCCCAAATTTAGTCCTGATAATGTCATGACAAACTCTCTGGCACTTCTACCACACATCACATGGTATCCACATGCCTTTGATCATGCTCTTAAAGCTCTCCTCAGTAGGGTCATCCTTCAGTATCATGTGGTTCCCAAATTCTCTTTGTCGGGTCGGGGGCAAGGGGCAGGTGATGACCATGACTAAAAGTCCCTGATTTGAACAGCCCCACATTATTCCTCACCGGAGACTGACATCAGCCCACCCCTCATGCAGGGTAGAGTACAATATGTGAGCAAGTTGGGAGAGTTAATTGGAAGTTTAGAAGGAAAAACAAAAAAGTAATAGGAAAGGCATCCTCATGTGACTAAAGGGCTTAACAAGAACCAGGTCTTTCTCCTTCATCCTTCCCGCCTGGAAAACAAGTGAACAGCCACTCACAGAGCATGTGCGTGCATTCCAATGGGAAATCTGAATCCTGGTAGAAATTTATGTGTAGAAATATATAGGCCAACCTGATCAGAATCAGATGGAACCCGATGCTTGCTCCAGAAGCTGCTGTTCTGTATAGATGACAAGGCCCACCACAAGCTCTCTTATAGAGCTTCCTGGTCTGCCTTTGGTCCATGGAGAACACATCTGCTAACCCTGCACTATGACAACTCATGGCAGTCCCCCTCCAAACCCACCTAGCCCTGCAAGTCTAATTTCATTTGGACTCAGAGGAGTCTCACAATGACTACAGAAGAATGTGGCAGAATGGCCACTGAGTATCAAGATGACCACTGTAGATACCCCAATCCCTCCCGTTCCAATGCTTGGAAACATGAGCCACATTGTACAGAGAAGTGCACCGCTGGGGAAGTGTATGAAGTGCGGATAGTTCTCCATGTGCCGATGGGCAAGAGGACTGAGATTGTGAAGTGCCAGTTTCCCTCAAAGACGTGAACAGTGCAGAAACACAGGCTGTGGGGAGTTCATAGCTACTCCAGTACCAGCTTTTCGCAGGAAGAGGTACTCCAGGAGTGGAATAGCTATGGGGCATTTCCAATTTATTCCATTTCAGGCCTCTCCTATTAGAAGGTGCAGTAGGCAATGGTGTAGGAGCAGGTACTAGCTGTAGAGATCTTTTAGTTTACTTCAGTGCTATGCTAATCTGGCCCACCCTAACCCAGCAAAAATTGGTTTCTACTTATGGTATGCCAGACTCCGCCTTTCCCAGATGGAGGTGAACTAAGAAATGGTGTGGGAGCATGAGCCATGCTCAGATTCACAGCTCCTTCTGTACCTGCATCTCCCAACAGGAGGCATCATGGGGCCATTGTTAGAGAAGTTTCCAGCCACCTCTAGCAGTTGTCTGGAGGACTAGTGGAAGAGCACTGGCCATGGAGAAATTTTGGGCTTCCTCAGTCACTCTGTCCATCAGCAGGTGTGCCTACAGAGGAGAACATCCAGTAAATGCCGTGGCAATGCTGCCCTGGTTATCAAGATACTTAGTCTTATTCTCAACAGAGAAACTAATGAGTACGTTTGCCTTTAGTTTCTCCTCCTGTCCTCACCCACTGCCAGCCTTTCAGCCCCCACTCCCACCCCTCCTTCCATCAGAGCCCAGCAGCAAGAGTCCTGTGTGAGGGTGAGAAACTGGGAATGAAACAATAGATCAGCTTTCCTGGAGCTGGGCCCTTTTTAGCTGCAGGAGGTAGCCAGCTGTAGGGGTCTGGCCTGTGTATGAAACAATGTGTGGAGTGAGGAATGTTCAGGGGGGAAGGAAACAGGAATCACTGGTCTCCCTTTAGGGAAGAGCCTTCTGGGCAGAAGAAGAAGAGGGACTTTGCTTTTGTTTATTCTTCTTAATACATTATTTCTTGGATCAATTCCTTAGTGCTGCCAGAGTCCCTACTGAAATACAGGACGCTGTGAACCTTGCTCCAGTCACTGGCTTTTCAGTCCCCAACAGAGCTGCTCCCAACATACATGACACAGCTGCCAGGAAGCATCAGGTCCCTTTGGTGGGCATGAAGGTTTCACTGTGTGTCTGTTCAAATGACTAGTAAGATTTTCCTCAAAGAAAAAAGCAAACAAACAAGGTTGATGAAGATGACAAGGGACAGAGAATCAGGAGACTGAGTCCTGGCTGGTTTATAGCCATACAATCTAGGACACCTTAGTGCTCTATGATACTGTGCAGAACATCTTACCCCAGTGCGCGTATGGCTCTGGGAGTGTGTGGTACTGTAGGCCGTAGCAACACACGCTGGGAGGTACTAGTACCAGAGAGGCACACAGAGAACCATAGTCTCCCCCTGGTGATGTTACGGTACCCCCAGAGGCACAATCTGTGGAATGCCATAGTCATCAGTATGGGCTTGTGTGTGAAAACCAAAGGGCACTTTGTATGGGACATGGTAACTGCAAGTCTGGTCATATCTTAGTGCCACCTAGGGCTCAGTAACCAGCCGGCACCCCCAGAAGGTGTTATAGTTCTGGGGGCCATGTTAACTAGATATGGTAATGACATGCCCTGTCTCCCCAGTGTGCACATCACTCTCTGCTGCTGGATTATGGTTCCTTAAAGTTATAGAGATAGGCTATTTATTCTGTTTGGCATCTACATCAATTCCTTCATATTTCTTACTTCCCCTCCCAATTCTGCCTCCCCCCAGCCAAGCTAATGTCTTCCAGATGAGGTGCTAGGAGATGCTAATTGCACCCGGATCCATCACGATTTGTGCTTCAGTCAGCAAGGCACCTCACTAATGGATCAGAGACTTGGCAGTGGGCCTGGGACCAGCGTCAAAGGAAACAGATGAGAGAAAGAAAGAGCAGAGTGTGTGAGAGAAAAAGCGCAACGAGACCAAGAATGGAAAACTACCACTCTTCTGAGCGGCCAGGGGCTGAATCCTGATAAGGCTTGTGGTACTCCCCAGTGAAATTGGGGGGGGGGGGGGGATTTCAGACAGCACAGCCTCATTCCTTTCTCTGAGCAGAAACCTGACACCTGCCCTGGCTGGCCCTTCACTTTCTTTCCAATCACTTGGCAGGGAGCACACAGCTCTGAGGGAGGCTCATGTTCTAAGGCTGACAGAGGCCCAGAGCTATAACACACCTGGGTTTTATGAGCTTTCCTCCCATGCAGGGCCTCTGCTGGCTTGAGCTACTGGAGCCAGTTTTCCTGGAGCGGAGCTTGGAGAGGCCTGGCTGAGGAAAGCTGGGAACCCAGGTCCAAGCCGTTTCTTCCCAATCAATCGGATGCATTCATCACGCTTTAGGAACACCCTGCGGGAGAAGAGGAACCAGACAGGCGAATGGGAAATCTGAATCCTGGTGGTGGTGAGGGGAGGGAGAGAAGAAGGGTAAAGAAAATAGGAGGGATGGGGAAGTAGGGTTGCCAGGTGTCTGTTTGTGATGGGAACACCCAGTCAAAAAGGGGCTTTGGCGACTCCACTCAGCATCACTGACTGGGCCATTCAAAGTCTAGTTGGCACGGGGCTGACAGGCTCCTGGAAGTGGCAACGTGCCCCCTGGCAACTAGGTGCAGGTACAGCCGGGGGGCTCCACATGTTGATCCTGCCTGTCAGTGCCGCTCCCACAGCTCCCATTGGCCAGACACCACGGCCAATGGGAGCTGCAGGGGAAACACCGGTAGGCGGAGGCAGAGCACAATGCATAGAGCTGCCTGGCCGCCCCTGCGCCTAGGAGCCAAGGGGCAAGTTGCCACTTCTGGGGAGCCTCACCGAGATAAGCACTGTCCAGAGTCCACACCCTGAACCTTTCCCACATTCCACCCTTCTGACCCCATCCAGAGTCCCCTCCTGCACCCTGAACCCCCACTCTGGAATCCACACCCCTAGCCTAGAGCTGCACCTCCTCCCACACTCCAACCCCCTGCCTCAGCCTGGAGCCCCCCTGCCCACTCCAAATCCCTCAGCTCCAATCCCCAGCCTAGAGCCTGCTCACCAGCTCCTGGCCCCAGGCCAGAGCCCCCTCCTGCACTCCAAACCCCTCATTTCTGGCCCTCAACCCAGAGCCCACCCCCCAGCAAGAGCCCTCCCCCCCTCCTGTACCCTAATCCCCTGCTCCAGCCCAGTGAAAAAGAGTGAGGTAGGGTAGGGGAGAATAAGTGACAGAGGGAGGGAGGAATGGAGTGAGCAGGGGTGGGGCCTTGGAGAAGGGGCGGGCCAAGGGTGACTGAGAAGTCAGAAACATAATGTGGGGTACTGGAATGGGGTGAGGAGACCCAAAGGCACAAAGGGAAAAAAGAGGAGTAGGTCTAGGGAACACAAGAATAAGCGGTGGTAGGAAGGAGCCTGATAGAGTAGTTTGGGGACAGCCCATTTGGGTCCCATCCTACCTGACTCACACACCTTTCGCTGTTTGGAGAGGTTCTGTTACTAGTTTGATTGGACTTTAGTTTTCCCTGTCTCTGAACTGCCTGTTTGCATCTGCAGAGAGCACCACCAAGATGGCATGAGGGAGACCACTCACTCACGCAACTCTACTGCCTAGGCCAGAGCCAGGAGGAATGAGAATCCTCCAGGGACTCCCAAAGAGAAGAACTTCCAAACTTGTGCGGGCTTCTCTCAATGTTATAGAAGTTTGCCAGTCAACATGGCTGGCCGGTATAATAGGCCAGGGGAGGCTAAGCCTCCCCAAACAGGATGTAGCATGTCCCCCTTTGGAGGTGTGCCACTGGCCTGCCATCTTTGAAGTGCTGCCCATCTTGCACCCCGAGACTCCGCTCCTGCATCCCCTTCTTGCCTGGTGGTCCTGCCCATGCTGCTGCTCTTCCCATCCCTGCTCTACCACTTCTCCTGTGGTGCCCCCCTGTCCCTGCATCCTTATCCAGCCCAACCCCCTCACTGCATCCCTCCCTGTCCCCACCTCCCCCTCACTGCATCCCTCTCCTGTCCATCCCATCCTGCCCCTCACACCTACCCATCCCAGTTCTGTACCCCTTACAGTGCTCTCCCACCCATCCTCCCACTGCCTGGAGTTGTCACCCCCATGTCCCCCAGCCCTGCATCCCATTCCCCAGCATACACTGCTGCACTCCCATTATGTCCCTATATACCCCTGTGCCCCCCACATCCTCATGCACCTGTAGCCTTCTGTCTCCCCCTGCCTCCCCATCCATCCCACATACCCCCTCCTTTCTCCTTCACTGTCCACTCTAACACCAAGCCTGCTCTCATCCTTGGCCTCTTTCCCTCCCCATCCTCTCTCCTTCATCCCACCTCTGCCCACCACCCCAAAAAAATCTTTTCCCCTCCAGCCCACCCTCCTCCCTTCCTGGCTGGGTGATTTAGGAAGCCCCTAGAAAAGTGTATGAAAAAATGTCTGTGTTGGCAAGGGTGTGCATGCATGCGTTGTATGTGTGTAAGAGAGTGAAGCTTATGCTTCAATACTTTAGTTAGTCTTTAAGGTGCCACAGGACTCTTTGTTACCTCTATGTGAATAAAATCTGCAACCTAACTGACTTTTATTCCTTTTTCTGGCTTGTGCGCACACACAAAAAAAGATGACAAAATGTGTGTAGTCATTTCATAAGTTTTTAAAAGAGAGAGGAACTCTAAAAGAAATGTATTATTTCTTAAAAAGTGAATGTTGTTGACTAGTAATTTCAGAGGAGTCAATGTATCACACATTTCTCCTCACCTTTGTCTAGCTACATTATAAATGCTTTGTTGCAGACTCTTTTTTATGCGTATATTTAGCATCTACCACCCTGGAGCCCTGAATTTAGTTGGAGTCTCTAGGCACTAAAGAACAATTGTAATAATACATAATGTGGAAGTATGTGTGTTCGTGCATGCTAGATATGTACACATGAATACACTAGTATGTGTATCTGTATGTAGGTGTGGGAGTCAGTTTCTACAGATTTCTTTATACAGGTATCTAGACACGTGTGCATTTCTGTGGTTGTGCTCTATGGATTTGTATTTGGGCTTCAGGAGTGGGCCTTTAATGGATCCATTGCGGTTGTGATCAGGTGTGGTCCTAATTCAACACATAAAATTACAAAAACTTTAGTGAATAAAAAACATGGAGCTGCTTACAAAAAATGGGAAGAGGAGAGAGAAAGAATCAGGAAGACCTTTGTGAAAATTCATTTATTTTAAAATTACCCTTTTTGACTATTTTGCTGCCAGCTCTAGTGTCCTATAACAAATAAAACCCAAACGTAGCATAATACATCTGTCAAAATGATAAATATGACTGTTTGGGCCTTGCTATGAAAATGAGCACATGAGCAAGTGAATGAGAAGGGGATGGAGTGAGCAGCGGCAGGGCTTCAGGGAAGAAGTGGGGCAGTAGGCAGGGCAAGGGTGTTTGGTTTTCTGGAATTAGAAAGCTGGTAACCCTACTCCCTCACCAGCTGCCTCTCACGTTTCTCCACCCACTCAGAGGCAGAGATGTGTGAGAAGGGGGCCCCTCAGGGGAGGGGGCTGAACAGGGCCAGCACTTGCGAGGAGCAGGGGGTAGGGCCACAGTCCAGGTGCCAGTGTCCCCCTCCCCAACACTTCTAGGGAGCTTCTTGCACTCGGACCCAACCTCTCCAAGTGCAGGAGTCACACACTGCCCATATCAGTCAGTACTTGAGAGACAGGCCAGTTATCAGGCAGCTGGATGACAACTGCAAGGACACCTGAGTTTCCCACACAGGGAAAGGTGCATTTCAGGCCAGGAACAAGAATGATGTCTTGGGCCTCAGGTGAAAGATGTCCAATCTACTAGCGACTCCCTGTTGATCTTGTTCCATAGCCTCTATAAGGCTGTCACTGGAGCTTTTCCCAGTTACAAGTGATCAGCAACAACAGCCTGCATCTTGATACAGGAGACCAAAGCCCTGTAGCACCACATTCCATTAACCCTCTGCTTCAGCATCCAAACTCTGGGGTGGGGGGAAATTTGTACCAATCTCTCTGATATTAGTCCAAATGTTACATGGCCATCTTCCCCTCTAGTGGCCAGAGGCCTTGTGGAGATGTAATGTCTAAAAGTGGTGGCAATGCTCTCCAGCAGTGAAATAGGCCTTGTGTTAGAGTATAAACAAGAAGCACATATGGAGTGCTTTTCATCTGTAGATCTCACAGCACTTTGCCAAAGACAGGTCAGTATTATAATCCCCATTAAGAAATGGAGGCACAGACCAGTGAAGTTTACGTTCCCCTGGGTCACACAGTGAGTGAATGGTACAGCCAGGAATAGGCCACAGGAGGACTCCCAGTCTGGTGCCTTAGCTATTGGACCACATCTGTTGCACCATCGTCCGTGAAGTCCACACAGCCATAAACTCATTGCCGTGGGAAGCAAGGTTTAAAGACAGATTTAGGCTAAATGCAAATTCCAAAGTAGTGTGAAGAATAAATGTAACTGTGTTGCTAATCTGGAGGGATGGGAAATGGTCTGAATTAAAATTCCATCAATTGCAAACAGGAGAAGCCTGGTAGAGAGGCCTAAAGAAATAGTCTGTGGCTGCCAGGGATGGCAGCTATGAGAGGCTTCCAGTAACAATGTTACAGCACCAGTTGTGTTAGACAACCACTACTTGTGCCCTCTAAACCATGGCTAGATTGATGGTGTGTACGTGGGCACAAATCTCAGCTGAAATGCCAACCTCGACCCTCATGGCCCATAGGTACCAGCTTTAACGGGAACCTCTGCTGGTCCCAACCAGCAAAAGCCATGCAAAGCTCCCCCTGGCTGAATGTTGCTCTTTCATCAACTTTGCAATTCTTGGCAAAGTTCATAGGGAGTTTCCACTAGACTATGATTCATTTAGTGAAATCTGATCTGGGCCAGCAATGGAGGGAAGCAGAGACAGACAGAGACACTGCACATTTTGAGCAGAGAAAAGAACTGGGGAGAAGCCAGAGGTCAGCAGAACGGCAAAAAGGCCCTGTTCTATAAGAGATGGGGCTTTTGTCAACTTCCCTGGACAGTCCATGAGTTTCACAGTGAATGCAGAAGGTTGAACCCATCACAGATAGTGTGTATTTACAGACTGGTTAGCTCATGTATCTGGAGCTGAAAGGCAGCTAAGTATCTTTTTTCTTACATACAACTACTTATTTTTGGACATGTTTAAATACACTGCCCAGGTGTTGGAGGCACCAAAATCCAGGGGATTTGTGACAACCTTTCATGTTTTTCCATATACAAAGAGCAAAGGTATGTCCCATTAGGGTGACCTTTTTTGTAGGCTGAGAACAAGTCAAAGGGAAGAAAGGTAAAGTCTCCCAACAAGAAAGCATGACAGGTTTGTACATCTCCCCTATGTAATATAATAATAAATGGAGATATGCCTAGCTCATAGAACTGGAAGGACCTTGAAAGGTCATCAACTCCCATCCCTTGCCTACACTAGCAGGACCAAGTACTGTCCCCAACAGCTTTTTTCCCCCAGATCTCTAAGTGGCCCCCTCAAGGATTGAGATCACAACCCTGGGTTTAGCAGGCCAATGCTCAAACCACTGAGCTATCCCTCCTGCACATGTCTGCACTGAAACAAACAGAAAATCTCTCTGCCGGGCAGCGTCCTTAGAGATTTAACAGCACGGCACACTGAAAACAAAAGGCATAATACCGGCAGAGTGAATTGCAGCACACTTCTGACCTAGTAACTATTCTCAATGTCATTGCTGTAGGGTGCCTACAATGTGACAGTGAGGGGAACCAAATGCTCAAGTCATCAAGGATTCTTGTGAAGATGTGCTAGCAATGTCCAGCTGTCGCACCAGGATTAGATTATGGTCCTGCAACACCTGTGTGATACAAGGGCACATTCACCCCGGTGTAATCCCCAGCTAAATAAATAGAGGTCCAGCATCTCCTCCTCCTCTTACTTCTTTTCTCCACCCCAATTTGTGGCCAATTTCTGGTATGTGTGCTCCGCTTTCTTTCCTGGTACCCCTCCTAGACCTGGCTACTTGCAGAGTCGGAGGAATCCCAGAGCTCTCTCACATGAGTGAGGGAGCTTAGGTTTCACAGTGCTCTGCTTGCTTGGCCTAGGTCCACACGAAGCAAAAGCTGCTCCAGTTAGCCCCATGGCCCCCACAGGCGTGTAGAGCTTCAGGATGAGTATCTTCTCTAGGAGATCTCTGGCCCTCGCGCCTGGAATGCTAGCTTCCTCACTGTGACTTTTCTGTGATTTCCAATGCTCACATTAGCGCTGTGATGTTTCTGCTTGGTGCCTGGACCCTGCGCTTGCCCCATCCTTGCTCACCAGCCACAAGAACAAACAGTTGGGGTGGTAGCCACCTACTACTGGATGGGACTCCCTTAGAAGCTAAAAAAAGCTGCCTCTTAATCGGTTTGAGGCACTGCTGTTGAGAAACACAAGGCCCTTCCTTCATCTCCATCTCTGCTTCTCCTGGGGGTGAGCTGTCTGCTCTCACAGCAGTCTCTGGTATGGACAATGCAGGTAGGAAGTCAAAATCCAAGGAGTGGGGGTTAACAGTTGTCTTCACAGCACTAGATTCATAGAAATATAGGGCTGGAGGGGACCTTGAGAGGTCATTTAGTCAAGGCCCATGCTGAGGCAGGACCAAGTAAACGTAGACCATCCTTTACAGGTTCAATGTTTACTTAAAAAATGATGGAGATGCCCTACCCTTTGTTGGAAGCCTATTCTAGAGTTTAACTACTCTTATAATTAGCACATTTTCCCTTGCTTAACCTAAACTCATTTCTTGTCCTTCCATCAGTGGACGTAAAGAAAAGTTGATCATTCTCTTTATAAACAGCCCTTAACATATTTGAAGACTTTTTGCAGGCTCTGTTAGGTGTTAGGGTACACTTACCCCATTAGCTAGTATGTTATGTGCATATAGAGGACAGCTTATGTATGCATATGTGGTGTACGTGTTAAGTCTGTGGGTAGGACTTTGGAAAAATCCCCTCTGCCATTCTTCCTTGTCTATTAGTCTAGGTAAAAGGTTGTAGACATAGGCGTGCATGTCTTATCTATTTGGGTAATTGATGAAAGTCAGCTTTACTTTCTGGGTAAAGTCTTGAAATAGATATGATAAGCTAAAGGCAAAGTTAAACATTTTGGTCCGTAGGCCCCTTGCATTACAGCCTACTTAATTTTAACATAAATGTATTACAATACAAATACTTAAACTTATATCTTTTCTTATATCTATGCAAGCAAGCAGATTCATCATTAGGGCTACTCTAGGAAGTGCCTCAAATGAGCACTGCAACCAGATGTTATTAGCTTGGGACCCTTCACTCTAAATTTCTTCTCTTGAATAGATTTGAATAAATGAAGATTCAACACCACTTCTGAAAGGCTGCTGATCTCCGTCCTAGACTGACCAGAGTCTCAGTGGTTAGATAGAAAGATTAATCTAAATAAATAATCTATACAGAAGCCCCTGGAACCCATAAAATTGAGTTCCAATAGTTCATGGATTAGGAACCCATTTACAAAAGAATTCTTAAACATTACATGAATATATTGTCCTGTACTACAGAATTAATAATCCTTATTAGATGATGAGATCATTGAACTATAATCTTTAGATATACTTTGAGGGAAAACCTGTTATCGAAAAAATTAAAAATCTGTTTTAAAAAAAATTAAAAAATTTAATCCACCATGGACTGAAGCAAAATAGACATTCAACTCTGACTTCTTGAAGTCAGTCATTAGCTCTCCTTCCCTCATTAAGTAGAGGGCCTATGCTTTCCTTCACCTCTCTCTTGCTCCGAATATATTAAAGCCAACAAGAACTAGTGTTTTAAGTCCCTTGCTAAGTGTAACTCGTTTTGTGCTGTAGCTTTTCTGATTGTCCCTTTATGTTTGTGCTATTGTTTGCTACTCCTTTCAATCAATGTTTCCAATTTTTGTAGTATTTTTTTAATTTTCAGGTAATTAAAGAACTTGGCCTTTTACTATTATTCCTAGTTTTCCTTTGCATCAGGAGTGTTTGCTGTAGTACCTTGAATATTTCCTTGAGAAACTGCAAGCTTTCCTGAACTCCTTTATCAATTAGATTTTTCCCATGGGGCCTTACCAACTAGACTGAGTATATTAAAGTCTGCTTTTTTGAAGTCCATTTTCCTTATCTTGCTGTGCTCACTTCCTTTCCTTAAGGTCATGACATTTATCATCAGCCACTTTCACCCAAATGGTCTTCCACCATCAGATTCACAAGCAATCCCTCCCTGTGGGTCAGAATGAGGTCTAAAATGGCCACCCCCTGCTAACTTCCACTTTCTGAAACCAAGTTCTCCAATACATTCTGTAACGGGGCGGCCTGGCTGCACGCCACCCGCGCCCGAAACAGCCCCTGGCAGCGGCCGGAGGAAGCTGCGCCAGCACGGGTTGAGCCCCGCCCCCGGAGAGCCGAGGGCGGGCAAGAAAAGACTCTGCCGGCGGCGGGCCGCACGCCGCGGCCGGAGGAAGCCGCGGCGGCTCCGGGACGACCCCGCCCCCGGAGATCCGAGGGCGGGAGAAAGGAGACGCTGCCGCCGGCGGGCCGCACGCCGCGGCCGGGAGGAGGCGCGTCAGCGCCGGGCCAGCCCCGCCCCCGGAGACCCGAGGGCGGGAGAGAAGGGACCCTGCCGCCAGCGGACCGCACGCTGCGGCCAGGAGGGGCCGCGTCAGCGCCGGGTCAGCCCCGCCCCCGGAACTCCGGGGGCGGCCCCGGACGGATAAAATGGCAGCCCCCGGGCACAGAGGAGGAGAAGCCAGCAGCGAAGGAAGTCCCTCAAGGGCTGCCTCCGCTACAGGACTTCCCCGACCAGCAGCCTTCCGGCTACTGGGAAAGGCCACCGCCTCTGCCACTCGGCCACTACCCCGAGGAGCCGCTGGACCCTCGGCTGGAGGCCCGGCTGAAGGCACGAACAGCCTGCTACCCCGAGGGCCGGTGGGAACCGCCGCCGGACTGCGACTGGGACCAGCCGCCAACTCGGCCGTCCGGCTACCCCCCCCGAGGAGGGACCAGACGTGCTGCCCAACCATCACCCCGGGGACCGGCTGCCGGCCCCGACTCCGCCGACAGCCTTCTACCCCGAGGAACCCCCAACCGAGCTAGCTTGCTCCCCCGACGACCTACCCGACCTGCCTCCAGACAGTGACACGGAAGAGCCCAGGACCCTCGCCGACGCCGAGGACCCCACGACCGACCAGGTACCCAGGGAGGGGGAGTCCGGAGGTAGAGGGGGAGAGGGCCCCGAACCGATGTCAGTGTGTCTCAGCCGGGCCCTCCACGGACCACAGCCACACCCCCCCACGGCCAAGGCCCGGACGGGACCCCCGAGAAGAAGAGTGGGGACACCACCCCGCTCCGACACCAGCCCAAGCCCGAGCCCGGGACTCCCGACTAACCCACGAGCGGGCCTGAGCCTGACGGCGTCCCGCCCCACGAGCGGCGGGATTCCGGGTCCGCGACCCCGCTAATTCCCCCTTAGGATCGCCGACCACGGACAGGAGCGAGGCTTTTCCCGCCAGACCAGCAAGAAGAGGGCCGCGCCGCGCCAACGCGACCCCTACACATTCCAAAAGCTTAATGGAAATTGTGTCTTGCTGAACTAGGCCATGTTTACACTACCACTTACATCAGCAAACCTTACGTCGCTCAGGGGTGTGAAGAAACACCCTGAGCCACAGTTTCACCAGTGTAAGGGGTAGTGTTAACAGCACTATGTCAGTGGGAGAGCTTTTCCTGTCACTATAGCTACCACCTCTTGTGGACATAATTAAACCACCCCTAACAAGAGAGTTCTTTCTCCTGTCAACATAGAGCAGCTGCATGAGAGATCTTACAGTGGCAAAAGTGAAGTTACAGCTGTGTCACTGTAAGCTCTCTCATGTAGACATTACCTACCAAACTAAGTCCCCCATTACATCTTGTATTTTGGATAGGTGTGTTATTTGTTCTAGAAATGTCTCATCTACATCCTCTTCAATTAGCAGTCTATAGTTGACCACTAGCATGACATTTTCCCCCTTTCCCTAGAGGCTTTCAACTGGTCTGCCTCTCACTATCTTTTGGACCTCAGAAAAAGTCTAGAAAGTGATAGATTGAGATGGGTGTAATATGGCTCTATTTTGGGTGAGGGCAGAGAATGGACCTGTTTTAGTCCCCAGAAGAGGCTCTCCTCCAATCAGCAGCCTTCGATCTACTTTCACACATGGACATTCAGTCCACTCTGATGCTCTCCCTTGCAGTGGACTTGGTGCAGATGTTTGTAGTTCAGCTCACTCAGCATGTGATTTATGAATCCTCTCAGAGGTCTCATATCCCAGAATCACTAAGGGGAGGGGGGGGGGAAGAGATTAAAAAAAAAAAAAAAAAAAAAGCACTCCAAGTTTCTTTAAGGCAGGTCCCCTTGATTTATTGTGCTCTAGTTTCAGCAACAAAAGGCTATTTCTAAAGTCTTTTGCTACTTTTGAGTGGTGGTTTCCTGTCCTACCTCAACCTGCCTTCACATATAGAGTGGAGCATGGGAACAAACCCAGGGCTTCCCACCCCCACATCAGAGAACAGCAAAATTGGGCCGGGATAAGATGTTTGGCAAGGGATCATGGACTTTTTAAAATGTGGAGTCGATCCATCAAGCGGCAGAACTTTGTGCTGTGCTGATTTTATACCACATGATTTTCAGAGATGCTAGTTCCCAGCTAGGTCAGTCTAGGATTCAGCCACATTAGATCTTGTCCATCACCCCTGCATTTCACATGCTCTTTTAGATAAAGCTACAGAGCAACCAAAACAAAGTCAAAGTCATGGTAGTGTCATAGAATTGGCTATGCAAGCATCACAAAAAGAAAGTCTTTAGGTAGGCTATATCATAAATAATCCCACCAGATACACAACCACCACTGAATTATACAGTGGTATAATTAAATATGTTTTACTATATGGAAATCAAAGCCTGGAGCCCATCTTTAACAGCCAATGCCACCAACTTAGACAAAATCTCAACAGTAACCCTGTTCCTACAGTTCTGCAGACAAGCATTGCATGCACACAGGAACCCCTGCAACAATGGCTGCAGAGCAGAACAGGGTGAACACACAGAAAGCACCAACAACCCTGAAAGCACTCTCCTAGAAAGCACTTGGCTTCTGGATAGGCTGACCAAATGTCCCGTTTTGAACGGGACAGTCCTGTTTTTTTCATGTTTCTGGGCCGTCCCGTCTTTTTAACAAAAATATCAATTTTGTCCCGTTTTTGGGGACAAGCTCTTTCCAAGCTGCTTTCTAGGGGGAGGTTCTTTCTTTGCAGGACTCGCAAGAGCTCAGGTGAAGAATCTTGCTACCTAAGGACAAGTATCAGATGTCAAAATCTCCGATGAGCAAACTGTGCTCATCGGAGATTTTGACATCTGATACTAGTCCTTAGGTAGGAAGAGGAGGCAGCGGACGGAGGGAGAGAGCAGGGAGGAAGGGAGGGATGGAGAAGGGGGATGGAGAGAAGGAGGGAAGAAGGAGGAATACTGAGAAGAGGAGGCAGCGGGCGGCGGGCTGAAGCCGACTGCGGAGCGGAGCTGTCCGGAGCCACAGCCGGGGGCCGAGTGCGCCAGCGGGGGGGGGCTGCCGGCCGGGTTTTATGAGACAATCACATAAATTCAGTTATGTGATTATGACTCATAAAACGTCCGGCCGGCAGCGGGCTGAAGCCGACGGCGGAGCGGAGCTGTCCGGAGCCGCAGCAGGGGCCAAGCGCACCAGCGGCGGCGTGGGGTGGGGGAGGGCGGACGTTTTATGAGTCCTATTGAGGCCTCACTGACCCATGGGGACTTCTCATAGAAGAGGCTACACAGTGCTCCAGACACAGCCAGCAGGATCCCTCCCACAAACTGGGCCAGGTCTCTAATCTCCTCCCAGCCCCACAGCTTCCTCCCTACCCCAGCCTTGGCAACCCCTCCCATCTCCCTGGTCTCTCCACCCACTCTCCAATACCAGGCTGTTTCCATAATGGAAACAGGTTTGTACCCGAGTTCACTCACACTAGGTCCTGGCGTGGCCTGGTGTCACAGCTTTCTAGCTGGGCCAGCAACCCCTCTGATAGTCACTCTGGGAGTTTGTTGGCTGGGTTGATTGTCCTTTAGTCCACTCCTTCCTGGGTCGCACTCCTTCCAAAGTCCAAAAAAAGTCTTTAACAGAAACAAGGCCTTCTACCCTCATGGGGGGCGCTTCCTCAGTCTGATTTCAGCGCGGCCCGCCCGTGTTAGGCTTGGTAGCCCTTTCTATAGTCTTGTATGTCCCCTTCCTTAGAGATGGTGGGAGAACTGTTCTACCCTGGACCCCAGGCTTTGGCCCAAGGCCCCATATTGAACAGCTAGGTCTGCTTCTGTACTTTTGCTGCTGTTTTCCCTTGTTTCCTCTCAGGTGGGGCTCACTTGATCATCAATTTGGCCCAACTCCAACAGGGATGTCTGTTTTCTAGCAAAATTAGTCAAAGAAAAGGAGAAAACTCCGAAGAGGGTCCTCCTTGCGCTCACGTACGTGACAGTGAATTCTCTCTCAGTCCTCAAGAAGAGACCTCGAAAAGGAGATGCGCTGAAGCAAAGCCGCAGGGATCTCTGAGGTTGCCTCTGTCCTGCACCCCTGTCCTGCCTGGCTGATGTCAAGATCTCTCTGTGAGATCGTCACCTCACCACCACCTTTGTCCAATAAGCTGAGGTCCTGCCAAAGGCCCTTGTGATGTCACTACCACACCCATCTCTTCCTTGCAGTGCTGATGTCCTGCCCTTATCCAGCCACATTGGATGTTTCAGCTGCTTCCCCTGGATCACCCCACTCAATGACTCTTCATTGTGAGGATCAAGCCGACTACACAGTAGAACATCAGAGGCTCCTCCCTAGGCCGCAATCAGGTTTTCATAAATTCGTAGACTTTATGGCCAGAAGGAACCATTGGAGCTTTTAATCTGATCCCCTGCGTACCCTAAGGCCTCCTGTATGTCAGAAGAGCTGGGTTTTTCTTTTACTCAAACATGTTTCAGAAAGGCATCTAGTCTTTATTAGACGATATCAAGAGATGGAGAAGCCATCAATTCTCTTGGTAGTTTGTTCCCATGATGAATCACCCTCTTACAAATCTAGGTCATATTCTAATTAGACTTTTTCTGATTTCTGCTTCCATCCATGGGGTCTTGTCATACCTTTCTCTGCTAGATAAAAGAGCCCTTTCATACTCAACATTTTCTCTCCATGAAGTCAAGCAACTCATCTCTCATTCTTCTTTTGTACATACTAAACAGATTGAGCTTTTTCAATGTTTCACTATAAGTAGGCTGACCATACGTCCCGTTTTGAACGGGACAGTCCCGTTTTTTACATATTTTTGGACTGTCCCGTCTTTTTAACATAAATATCAAATTTGTCCCGTTTTTGCTTTTTGCAGGGACCCACGGCCGGGTCCCGCCTCCTCCCACCCCCTCCCACAGCCCGAGTCATGCCCGGTTGTGGCAAAACCCCGGAGCAGAAGCCCTGTGCTAGGCGGCAGCACCCGCGGCAGGGTGGTTTGCTGGCTGCCTTGGGGCTCCCCTGAGGTCCAGCTCGCCCAAGTCAGTTCTAAGAGTCAATCCTGCCCCAGCTATCCCGGGACACTCTGCCTGCAGCGCGGGAGAGGATCGGCAGGGGGAGCCATGGGTGGGGCTGCCGGATCTCCTCCCCGCGGAGACCCCATGGCGGGGCAGGTGCAGGCCCAGCCCCCAGCCGCGCTGCGCTCTCTGCCCCTTGACGTGGCACGGACTCTCCCATCAGCCATGTTGTCGCGTCGGCAGCGCGGGGCTGCTGGGTTCAGTGTGTGAGTGAGGCAGGCTGGGGCTGGGACGCCGGCAGGTGAGTGGGGCTGAGGCCGGGCAGCTGAATAACCGCTCGGCAAGGGGGAGCTGGGCAGCAAGGGGGCACGGGACCCCAGCACCCGGGTATCGCTGTTTGGGGGTGCGGGGCGCTGGAATCCCCCAGGGCTGTATGTGTTGCAGGGAGCCCTTCCCAGCTGCCGGTGGGGGGGTTGGGGGGGTGTCTTCAGGGACACCAGTGCCCGCGGCTTGTGTGCGGTGCAAGGAGACCCCAATCCCAGTTGTCTGTGGGTCGAGGAGTGTGGGTGGGGTGGTGGTGATGCAGGGAGCTCCCACCCCACTTGTCTGTGGGTTGGAGGGTGGATGTTTGAGTGGATGCAGGGAGCTCCCACCCCCCGTTGTCTGTGGGTTAGAGGGTGCGTACAGTTCTCTCTGGGTTGAGGGGAGTGGTACAGGGAGCTCTCTCCAACTTGTTACTAGATGGGGGGATATGCGGGGAGTCCACCCCCAGTATGTGAGGTTTGGGAACTGTAGGGAGTTAAAGTCCTGTCACCTCTGTGCTATGGGCTGGGATGTGCGTGTAGAGTAGGCTGACCATACGTCCTGTTTTGAGCTGAGCTGAGACCCCGGCTGGCAGGAGCCCGGGGGGAAAACCCCAAAGCGGCGGCAGGTTGAGCGCTCAGCTGGCTGCCGCTTTAGAGTTTCCCCGCAGGCTCCTGCTAGCCGGGGTCTGAGCTCCCGCTGCCAGCCTGGGTTCCCTACACCCAGGCTGGCAGCGGGAGCTGACTGGAGCAGGTGGTGGGACCACCACCTTCCCCCCCCGCCCCCCGCACCCTAGGGTGGCAGCGAACCCCCCACCCCCCAGTAGACGCTTGATTATCGGGGATTTTATTAACCGGGATTAAGGTTTTCCCGATCATCCCGGATAATCGAGAGTCTACTGTATGTTCATGTAATAAAACTTCTTTTATCGTCTTACTTTTTCATGAATACAGAATATTACATAACCCCGTCCCGTTTTTGCTATCCCAATGTCCCGTTTTTGTCTCAAGGAAATATGGTCAGCCTACTTCTGGAGGATCCAAACCAAAAATCTAACTGGAGACAAATTACTTCTATACAATCACCACATCCAAGTCTCTGCAACCTTCTGACCAATGGATTATCACCAAAAATGGAATGATGCCCAGGTGATGACCACCACCAATATACTGCCAACAGGAAAGAAAAGAACTTTGATTGCAAGAAGTTCCTGCGCAAGAGTAGGATGTTTCTGGGCCTACCACCAATCTAGCCTTAAAGGGAAGCTGGCTGAAACTCCTTGGAACCTGTTATGGCCTCCTGGTTGAGAGCCCAAGCACTAGATGACATCTCACTACAGTGAAATGGACAAAGCTAAGTCAGACTCTTACCATATAGGGCATGTCTTCACTACCACTTTAATTCGACCTTAACGACGTTAGGTGGAATTAAACGTAAAGGGCCCTCAAAATCGACTTTGTAACTCCTGCTTGACGAGAGAAGTAAGGCTAAAATCGACTTCTCTACGTCTATTGTGAGGCAGTGAAGAGGCATCTGATGTTAAGCCTCTGACCTCCAAGCAGCCCCACGGACCCCCCCGCCCACCCAAACAGCTCCACGCTGGACCCCCCGCCCACCGGAGCAGCTCCGCGAAACCCGCCCGCCCGAGCAGCCCCGCGAACACCCCCGCCCACCCGAGCAGCCCCGCGCCGGACCCCCCGCCCGCCCGAGGGGGAGGGGGGGACCGGCGCTGGGCTGCTTGGGCGAGCGGGGGGGGGGGGGGTCCGTGAAGATATACCCTTACAGATGTTTTCTATGAACGTCAAACTAAAGCACTATGAATATAACAAAGGAGAGGGCAGGACAGACATTTCTTATCCTGGGTCAAAAATAGGAGGGGGAGGGAGTAAAAAAAGAATCTGAGGAACTATCAGGAAAAAACCCTCCCATTTATAAGTGTTGAGGAGACAAGACACTGTACCTAAATCCTAGGTGAGAAGTTCTACAACAGACGGCATCATGTGACATAGCAGCCAACCATCAAATCATGAATGTACAGCAAACAAGTGGATCAAACTCCAAACAGATCTAGTGTCACAGATCTGGCTGGGTGCCCCAGCCAGTTGGAAGGAGTCCAGCCAGTGCCCCAGCCTGGGGGTCCCTAGGCACAGACCTGGTGTCTAGCACCCCACCCTGAAGCTGCCATCCAACTGCCTAGGCCCAAGATGCAATGCAGACTCCCAAAATACTCCACTTGCTTAGAATCCCAGCAAAAAAGATGTGAGCCGTAACTCTCTCAGGGGGCTCACAGTAACTGCGATGAGCACTTAGCACAGAGACACTTTGCTCTAACACATTTGCTTCTCCTTAATCATATAAAGTAGAAGAGAACAGCTCAAACGGAAAAATGTTCTAACCACAGAGCCCCTCAACAGCTCCCCCTGCCCTTGGGAACCAGTGCAGGGCCATCTGGGCCCAGGTAAGTAGGCAGGCAGAACCCTCATCTTACACAGACCTCTACATCCTGGGATGACTCCTTTCCCCTCTTGAGCTGGAGATAAAATTGCCAACAACCTCATTTTAGTCAGCTCCTCCTTTTTAACTGTCAGCCCCCTTGGTCAGATGTCCCCCGCCAGTGACTTCATTGCCAAGGTGACCTATCCCTTGCCCAGCCAGTTCTCTTGGTTAGGAGCCAGTCTATTGTTTAGTGCTATTCCCTGTCAAAGAAAGAACATGGAGAACTCCTTTGCTATTCTTTTACCACCAGCCTTTGAAATATCAGTGCAATATGGAGGCAAACCTGATGCTAGAAAGGGCTGAACCTTTGAAATAAAGTTTTCACTTTGGTAAAGATACTATGAAAGCTTGCTGTATCATGAATGCCTCTCTGAAGGGAACATTTCACAATAACTTCATAATATCAACCAGAATTCATACATCAAGTCACCTGGTGAAACCCATTCTGGACAACTACTTAGCAGAGACCGGAGGTTTCTGGTCCTTTTATATCTTGTACAACTTTTAATGCTAACATGAACTAAAAAAAAAAGTCACATATAGACTTTGTAGTTTTGGGCCCCACCAGGGGCTCCAAGGTTGGACAGGACCTTTCTATACTTATCAACTGACACCCATATCAGAATAGAAATATGCCATTTAGTATCTTGAATAGGCTTCTGAGAAATGGCGATTTTCCAAGGGCTTTTGGAGTCCCTTCTCCTTAGGAACAGGAACACACCCTCCCCTGAATATTAGGAAAGTCAAAACATTCCACCTCCAGAGGCCTTTTCATCACCAGCTAACACTGATGGTTATTGCTAACTCCCTGTTTAAGAGACTCCAATCCATCCTGATTCAGGGCTCAGGTGTGAGTGAAGAAATCACGTTCCTAAGGAATGTTTATGAAGAGTTCTTGGTATGTCATACAAAGCAAAGGGCACTAAAAGAACACACCCCTTCTCCAGGAGATTGGGAAATGTGGCAGGAGTATTAACACCAAGTGGAAGAGAGAGATACAGCAAGCAGGAGCCAATTACACAACAGCTGCTTTAGAAATACCAAATGTAAAAGGCCAGTCAGAAAGGTGTGCTGGGAAAAGATGCCTGTAACAAGGCAAGCCTGCAAAGAGCACACAGTTCTAAAGATGGGACTATGGTTTGTCTACTACTCATGTGTCATGGACATTGTTCTTATTTTCTGAACTGGAGAAGAGCTGGTGAGCAAGTTTGTGGGTGTGTCTCTATAAGAGCTCATGAGCCAGTGAGCAATCAGGAATCAGTTCAGTTAAACATGGCATCCTCTGAACTGGTCAGTCAAGGTTAGAACCCAAGAGTCCTACCACCCAATTCCCTGTGCTCACCGTGAGATCACTCTAACTGCTAGATAAGAGGCAGGATCTGAACAGATGATCTGCCACCAATGACCATATAAAAATGACCTTATGAGAGGATTGGCTAGCCTGTGGACTGATGAAGAGTCACAGGAAGGCTATGTAAAGGGGAGGGTAAGCAATGCTAGCTGTTGCAGCTAGCTAATGCGAACTGACTCTCTAGATCTCCTCTGACTGTCCATTGGAACAGGGCTCCTGCAACAGAATTAGCTCCTTCCTTCTTTTTTGCCCAGCTGCTCTCAACCAGGCTAGCTCAACCATCTAAGCCAGCCATATTCCCTCCATACTTCTCCCCCATTTCAGAAGTACAGGGTACAAGGACAAGAAAAAAAAGCAAGTGGCGATAATCAAGAATAAAGAGCACCAATGAACTATCTGCCAATTGTGCTTTGGGGTGGGGGAGAACAATGTAGGACGAGTCTCCATCACTTGATGGGAAAGCATGCCACCAGAGGCTTTCATCACTCAGGCATACGCATACCTCTCAACCTTCAGCCCCGCCGATGTGTAATGCAAGCCATCAAACATCCATGTTTTGTTGCATATTGCACCATAACAAATAGATTTTTTAAAAAAAATGATTACAAACAAAAAGCCTGTTTTTAATGGACGTTTTTCATTCCCTGAATTAAATAAATCAGCTTAAAAAAACCTAAAGAGCCCCAGTGTATTTAACCATAAGCCTGATCCTCCACCCCCAGTTGGGGCATCATTGGGATTTGAATGCAGGACTATCAGACAGGCAGCACAAATTTACTGCTAAACAAGCTACAGGAGTAACTTACTTTTCTAGTAGACCAGCCATCACAGGACCCAGCGAGTTACACAACTATCTGGCAGACAGTAACCACTGGGATCAGGACTCCTTGGCTCTATTCCTGGCTCTGAGAGGAAAATGTTCAGCAGTGGTTACAGAGTGGGTAGGCAAGGACACAGATTTGACCAGCTTATTTTGAAAGGCGATGGGACTGAGTGGCTAAGACTTGGGCCTGCCATTAGAGACCTGAGGGATATTATCAGCCCTGCCCAAAATATTACTCAGCTTCTCACTTAGTTTACTTGTGCAACAGGGGAAAGGATCCTTGCCAGCCTGCTAGGATAATGGTTGTCACACTGTCTGGAGTCACAGGCACCAATTTCTGCTGGCACTGGTGGGTGCTCAACCCCTGTCTGCCCCAACCCCGATTCCACCCCTGCCCTCATTTCCAACCCCTTCCTCAAAGCCCTGCCCCCACCTCTTCCCCTGAGAGCACTGTGTTTCCACTACTCCCCTCTCCCTCCCAGCGCTTGTTATACCACAAAACAACTGTGAGGAGGAAAAGCAGGGACACAGAGTGCTCAGTGGAGGAGGCGGCAGCAGCAAGGCAGGGCAGGGGAGGAGCTTGGCTGCCAGTGGGTGCAGAGCACCCACCAATTTTCCTCCATGGGTAGGCTGACCATACGTCCCGTTTTGAACGGGACAGTCCCGTTTTTTACATATTTTGACAAAAATATCAGTTTTGTCCCATTTTTGGGGCAGGTCCCAAGCTGCTTTCTAGGGGGAGGTTCTTTCTTTGCAGGACTCGCAAGAGCTCAGGTGAAGAATCTTGCTACCTAAGGACAAGTATCAGATGTCAAAATCTCCGATGAGCAAACTGCGCTCATCGGAGATTTTGACATCTGATACTAGTCCTTAGGTAGGGAGAGGAGGCAGCGGACGGAGGGAGAGAGCAGGGCGGAAGGGAGGGATGGAGAAGGGGATAGAGAGAAGGGATGGAGGGAGTGAGAGGAGGCAGCAGACGGAGGGAGAGAGCAGGGCGGAAGGGAGGGATGGAGAAGGGGGATGGAGAGAAGGGAGGGAAGAAGGAGGCAGCGGGCGGCGGGCTGAAGCCGACGGCGGAGCGGAGCTGTCCGGAGCCGCAGCCGGGGGCCGAGCGCGCCGGCGGGGGGGCTGCCGGCCGGGTTTTATGAGACATAATCACATATGCTGATGTGAGACATAATCACATCAGCATATGTGATTATGTCTCATAAAACCCGTCTGGCAGCCCCCCCGCTGGCGCGCTCGGCCCCTGGCTGCGGCTCCGGACAGCTCCGCTCCGCCGTCGGCTTCAGCCCGCTGCCTCCTCTTCTCACTATTCCTCCTTCTTCCCTCCTTCTCTCCATCCCTCCCTTCTCTCCATCCCCCTTCTCCATCCCTCCCTTCCTCCCTGCTCTCTCCCTCCGTCTGCTGCCTCCTCTCACTCCCTCCATCCCTTCTCTCTATCCCCTTCTCCATCCCTTCCTTCCTCCCTTCTCTCTCTCCCTCCGTCCACTGCCTCCTCTTCCATCTCCTTTCTCTCCATCCCTCCTTCTCGCTGTCCCTTGCCTCCTCCATCCCCCCTGCTCCCTACCCCCATCTCTTCTCTCATCCATCCATCCTCTCCCTTCTCACCTTCGTGCCTTCTCTCCCTCCGTCCCCTCCATCCTCTTCATCCCTCATCCCTGTTCTGCTTATTCCTCCATCCATCCCCCCCCAGTCCCCCCTCTGCCTCCCCCCCGCCCAGCACTGGGGGGCCCAGGTGGGGCCATGGCGCTGGTCACCTCGCCCACCGAGCTGGAGTGCCTGGCCAAGCCACTGTTCTGCCGCAAGGGGGCGCTGCGCCAGAAGGTGATCCACCTGGTCAAGAGCCACAAAGTCACCGCACGCTTGTGCAAGCAGCCCACGTTATGCAGCCACTGCACCGACCTCATCCGGTGAGACCCCCCTAGAGCCCCCCCAGTGCCCCTCAGTCCACATTCTGCAGCCACTGCACTGACTTCATCTGGTGAGACCCCCCTGGGACCTAGAGCCCCCCCAGACTGCCCAGAGGCCCCCTAGAGCCCCCCCAGAGCCCTCAACCACCCCCCCAGCGCCCCTCAGCCCAGGTTCTGCAGCCACTGCACCGATTTCATCTGGTGAGACCCCCACCCCCACCCCGTCCCGTTTTTGCCATCCCAATGTCCCATTTTTGTCTCAAGGAAATAGGGTCAGCCTATCCATGGGCACATGTGCCTGCACTCTCAGTCTTTCAGGTTGCCCTGCTCTGGGATAGAGCAGTGCCCCAGGGCTCCCTCCCTGGAGATAATGTCTTCACCCTCTTGGGCTTTCTGACTACAGCTCTCCAGCTTGGTCACTATAATTCAGTTCTCTCTCTGGGGTGCCTCACCTCCAGACCACTTCCCCCAGGGCTAATGCAGGCAGGAGAAGGGGGGGGGGGAGGAGAAAAGAGAGAACACAGGCTCACCCACTACTCCAGGTTCCAGCCTCAGGACCCTGTAGATAGTTAAAGGGACACAACAGATGACTGCTATGTCACACAGCTTCTCTAATTCTCTGGGCCACTTCCCCACAGCCCTACACCATCTTCACCCTTACCACAGGGCCTTGTCTTAATGGAGAACAAGCAACCAGCTCAGGGATCCTTCTTACTCTCTCCAGCTTCTAGCAGCGCTGCCTGCCAGCCACCCTCCTACAGCTCCAGCAAGGAACTGAACTTCTGGTGGCCCTGCAGCAACTCTTATACTAGACTGCTGGGTCCTGATTGGTTGTGTGGGACACAACCACTCTAGGCATCTTGGAGGACCCTCTCCACTGCCCTTTTTGGGTTAGGATGTGGCAGGGCCATGAGGCCTCCAGCAGGGGGCATCAGAGGGTCTGGTATACTCCATCAGAGTGCCTATCTCAGGGCAGACTGTCAGACACCCCAAAATGGTGGTGTGTCTATAATTAGATTTCACCAAGCCAGTGGCAAATATGAACTCCTGGGTCAATATACCAATCTAACCATGGAGTCACAGACAGTCCCCTTAGACTCGCCAGTCTATCTTGCCATTGCCATCCAGACAAACTGTACTTTGTGAATAAAGGTCCCTTAACCCACCCTCCAAATCACACCACATCAGATTGCTCCCAGTCGCAAAAGACAAGTCACTTACCTCAGATCAATTGGTACTCCAGATCTTACACCAAAGACAATGCTGATAGCCAATTCTATTGTAAACTAGCTATAGGTTTATTAGCTAAGAAAAATAAATGAGTTACTGAGAGGTTAAAGCAGATAAAAATATTAACGGTTGAATCACAGTTTGTAAGTCTAAATGTAAGCAATGATGTAATAAACTGCCAGTTTCCCAAAAGTCTTTTCAGTGTACCAAGATTATCTTGGGGGATCTTGGCTTTGCATCTGGTACCCTTCTCTGTAAGGGTTCAAACAGAGATACAGGCTCTTTCCTTGAATACATATTTGTAGCTTCTTCCACGGAAAACAAGTTGACAATCTCTCTACTCACATTGGCTTTTGCTGTGATGGTGAGTGAGGAATGCACTTGACCTTGGTCATCACACACAGTGACCACTTGCTTTGACATTAGCATTTTCTGTTCAAGTTCTTCATGTGCATCCCAAAAGATTTCTTTCTCCTTTGATGAGTTATTTAGTTACAGGGTATATACAATGTAAATGTTTGCCATTACGTTATAATGGGATAAAAATAAGTGAAAACAATGCAAACACCACTCAATACACTCTTATACCATCTAACCTTACTTGATCTATACTAATACACAAGTGAATTTGCCTTAGGCTCCAGCATGAGCTGGCACCAGGCCTATCAGCATCACAATGATATGAAGCCTTCTCTAATAACAAGGATACACAGAAACATAAACAGCTCATAAGGGTGACATTTGAATGTGTGACCTCCTGGCTCTCTGTTCAGTGTACTTTCCATGAAGTCCAACCTACTACCTTTGTCAGCAACCAACCTCTCTCATAACCAGCTCAGAACTCTCTGTTATTTATGGCTGAGTGTGCAACCCTGCATAATTCAACCCACATTAGATCTTGGGCCCACTTATGTACAATTTGTGCGTGGAGAAATATTGCTCAGAGGGACAACAATGTCCCCTGTCATCAGCGATGCTAGTAGCCTAGCCGGAGAGCTGCGGCAGCTAAGCAGTAGGACATGGAAAGATGGTAAGTAACTCAACAGGTACATAAGTGGGCAAGGAAATAACTCAGCTGGTGGCTAACTCACAGCCTTTGATGGGACTCCTGTGCATGCAGGAGCAGGTCCTATAGTCTCTTTCTTGATGTCAGTTTGCCTCATCCCCTCCTTTGGAAGCAGAAAGGAAACATAATAAGGCTTTTAGACGAGCGGGTGAGAGAGAATTCTTAGTGCTTAAGAACATTTAATGGAAACCAGCTGCCGGAGTGAGACCAAAGAGTTGGTCATGCTGGGGTATTGTTCCTAAGGTTACTCTGGAGCAGTGGTTCTCAACCTATTAATCATTGTGGGCCAGAGGTTGAGAACCATACCACCCTCCACTACACCCCCACCCAAAATCCATATGTCCAGCACCCCCCGCCCAGAGACTCCTCCACAGAGTGGGGCCAAGAGTGCAGCCCAGGGCGTGGGGCTGGGCAGCTGAGACCTGGACCCTGCCAAGTGTGGGGCTGGGAAGCCAGGCATCCAGACTCCAGAACCTGCCAAGCGTGGGTCCGGGCAGCCGGGCAGCTGGGCTCTGATGAATGTGGGACTAGGCAGCAGGACACCGCTGAGTGTGGGGCCAGGCAGCTGGGACCCAGACCTCTCTGCACACTGAGCCAGGCAGCTGGGACCTGGATTTTTTTTAATTACATAGCTACAGGATGAGAAGCACTGCTCTGGAGGTACCTGCTGAGGAAGAGGGAGGGGGATGGTAGAGAGACCATACAATGAAGAGGAAGAAAGGTAAAAGGGATGTGTTCCCAGGTATTTTACCTCAGAGGCTCCCTCCCTTCACTATTTAAAGGAGCGGTTCTCAGAAAGGACCTTTTGCGAGACAAAATAGGATGGCAAAAGAGAAAGTAAACACAGGGTGAGGGTGGATGTGTGTGACAGAAAGAGTGGGTGGGCGGAAGGAAAGAGGATCCCAAAGTTCAGTGCACAAGACAAAAAGCTGGGGCCTGCCCTGTGCCCCCCTTCCGTTCCTTCTCAAATCCAGACAGCTGCAATTTAGATGTAACCGATACACGATACTATTCAACCAAGTCAATGTTCCCTCACTTCCTCCTGATCCGTCAGGCTGTCTCTAATGTGCCCATAACTGTGGTAACTGCCAAACCCTAGGAGAGTTCTGAGATAGCCAACACATGAACAAACATACAAATGAATGCTCTGTGGCTGCAAACCTTTGGTGAAACTATATAGTGGGAAGGAGAGCCCAGTGGGGCAGATGGAACTGGGCAGGAAAATAGAGAGGGCTTTAAATTAGTTCTTCCTCCCCTAAGAATAATCAACTCCTATTAGTGTGAGGCAATGCCAAGGCCTTGAAACCCCATCACCTTGAAATCCAGGAGAGAGATTCATTCCACTACTGCTGTGCCAACTCTACCTCCTGTGCAATGAGGCCTTGCACCCATCAAATTATTGGTCTCTCCCTGTGCTTCACCAGACACTACTTGGCATGCTTTGGGGTACAGATCATAACCTCCGCTGGTGCCTTTGCCCTGAGGTCATAGCTCAGATGCTTCCTCTCTTAGGTGCATGGGCCTTTGTCAATTCCTAATTCACAGCTTTGGAAACAAAGGTCTGGACATGGCAAACAGGCAAACCTTGTGAGTTCTGTGCCCCAGAACAGAAATGCAATATGTCAATACAGCAAATATATGGAAGTTCAAAGACCCGACTATCCCTTTCAGAGTTAAACAAAAAAACAAAACAAAACAAAAAAAACAACAGAAGAGATGCTCCAGATCAGGAAAGGGTAAAGTACCAGGGCAGTATATGTGCCTATGAAAGTGTAATGCTATATTAGGACTGCTTGAAATTTAGGAAGATTTTCTCCTTCCATCTGATTCTTTAGATCAGTGGTTTTCAACATGTGGTCCACAGACCAATGGAGGTACACAGACTATGTCTAAGATTTCCAAAGGGTTCCTTCATTTGAAATTTTTAGGGGTCTACAAATGAAAAAAGGTTGAAGACCACTGCTTTTGATTAAACTTATGCCTTTCAGTTAGGACATTTGGTTTTGGTCTAAAGTGATTGTACGTCATATCTCCTAGTTCCTGTGGAAGACATAAATATTTAAAAGAGATGGCTTGCCAACCTCCAAACATTCAAAAATCATGAACCAGGCTCCCCCAAAACCATGAGATTGGCTTAAAAATAATTAGATCTTAAACATTAATAAATCTGGGGGTCTTTTTGCCTTCTGGTGTTTGAGCTACTAGATTTTCTGATTTCAAGGTGTACAAACACATAATAAGGGGCAGTCCCTGCCCTGAAGTGTTTACCCTATAACTAGACAAAACAGAGTGGAAAGGAGGTGTAGAGAGTTGAAGGTCAAAGGGTGGTGGTAGAGGCAGGACTAGAAGACATGGGTTTTGATTACTAGGTCAGTGCCTTACCCACTGACCCAGGCCATCTAGCAAAATATCAATCCCACCTTATGTCCAGTAATGCTCTCACCGTTTGCTGCCATCAGTGAAGTTGCAGCAATTCAAGAGCAATAGTGGGAAATTTAAAGAAAACCTCAGCCTATATGTGGATGGCTATGTTTCCTCATAGCAGTTGACCAAAACTATAGGATGAGTGGCATATTTGGGCACCAAACTCTAGAAAAGAGAAGTCTAAAAAGCATGCGTCTTAGAAGCAGGAATGCTGTGGTGGGCTTCAGAGTGGATACGGTTTTCTGTTCAATCCCCTCATTGTAGCTCAGAGGACAGTAAATTATGACTGGAACATTTAACAACTGGTCTAATGTTTCTTAGTGGTGCTCCTGAAGTGTGGAAAGAGTGCTGCATAGTGGAGTTATGTGAGGCCAATTAGGGGTGAAGGGATTTTTGTAAGCATGAAGCTAATGTAAAATAATTTGTGTCTTGAGCCCTGCCCATCAACCCCCTTTCCCAACAATAATAAAACACCTTCCTTTTCAGTTTGTCACCTTGTGAAGAAGATGGCATGCTGCTCCAAACACAGCCATGGGCCAAAATTTACCCCCTGCTTGGGCTTTGGCTTTATCCACAAAATCCAGCCCAAGCCTTCTCCCCAAACTTGGTTGCTCTTCCTTGATGACTGCTCAGCCCACAGGTCTTCTGTAGAGCGCCCATCCCTTATATCTGGATAGGGTAATGAGTCATCCCTAATAGAGCCAGCGGAGCCCACTTAGCATTTCCAACAGCATAACCATTCGTTAACATGGTACTTATTTTTTCAGGAACACACTGCCAGCCTATTGCACACCTGCACAATGGTTGATAACAAATTAAAGCTATAACTGCTCAAATAATGCTGGTACTACAGATGTGTAAGTGCATCCTTATGGGTCAAATCCTGCAAAAGTTATTCTTGTGCATATGCTTACTCCCAGACAGCATCCCATTCAAGCCAACAGAATGCTGCCTGGGGGCAAGGATACATGCTGTAATAAGTGACTGCAGGATCAGTCTCTAAGGTAGCATCAGTAAAGTAGTTTGTCTTGCAGTTAGAACAGGGAGCCACGCCTCCTGACTTCTATTCCTAGCTTTACCATTAACTCGTGGCATGACCTCGGGCAAGTCATGTCTTTGCTTTGTCCCTCAGTTTTCCCATCTGTAAAACTAGCTGTGGATCTGTCCCAGTTCTTCCTCAAGTACAGGGCTGTGTCTCTTTAAATTCAGGCTCCTCTCTAATGTAGAAAGAATGTAAGCAGCAGTATTACCAGTTATAAATGGGGAACTTCAGGGGATCAAGTCCTTTTGGTGGGCCACTCTCCCACTCACTATCTATCCATCCAGCCCTCTTATTGGTTCTTACTCCATGCCCTTCACCAGGCCATCTGAGTGCCCTCTTCCCTAGCACACACCTCTCCCTTCATTCATAGCCTTCCTGGCTCTTAAAGAAAAAAATTGTACTTGGATTTCAAAACTGCGTTCCCTCCCTCCCTCTCTCTCTCTCTCTTTGATGTTAATTGTCTCCAGTGCTGGAGAGCTCCTTGGCTGATTAAATCTGAGAGTCCTCCCTGGTTTTATTGACCCATGAATGGGGGCCTCTTCAGTGCTCACTGGAGTGCGG